>JBCFYV010000003.1:75663969-76380359 GCA_039000515.1 Timema cristinae
AAAAGGGACGCTAGACTATAAATGAGTGGAAATAAATGTTCTAAGGCGTAATTTGGCAAACTTTTCCATATCGTGGACCTTAAGTGGGTTAAAATAAAACTTTGTGGGCAGATTTAAAAAAAAAAAATTGAGCAAACAATGTTAATTGTATATTTCTCATATAGTAATTAGCTAGTAGAATATTTTATGAACATATTATTGTTTGATGCTTTATTGTAATCCAGTGAAGAATGTATCAAATCGCACTTTTAGACAAGATGTTCCTTCATTTGCGTGAAAGGAATGGGGTAAATTATTTATATCCACCCTGAGGACAATTGTTAGGGATTCGATCCCTGACCTCATTATCAATGGCAAACTATAATAAATTATGTTAGGATTTATACCACGTCCATACCGGTGATGGTTTTATTTTATCAAATTAGGAAACAAAACACAGCCAAAGAATTAAAAGCTTTCAAACGGTTCGGTGTTAAAAACGTAATCCTTTTTCGACCATTAAAAAGGATTCAAATGACATTACTCAAACGATATGTGACCCAGTAAATTCTAGAATCGAGTCGTAAGCCCTAACTACTGGTTCTACTCGTTTTGTTACCAGCCTTACGGCTCTTGATTTCCCACCGACAAGGATTTTCCTCCGCAACGAATAAAACCAGTTTAGTCCCCGGGCCGAGACTTGACAGTTACCCGCTGGGTGCTAATTACTTAACGCACCCATTATACAGCGAAGTTAATCTTTCTTAATTAGGAGTGCAGCGCTATAGAACCAGCAGTTGTATTCTTAATACTCAATGATTCTTTGCTGGCCGTCATTAGCACAGGCTGGGATGAGACGGGACTTTACTGTAACTACCGTCAAATATAACTACTGTTTGCCTCATTATTGTAGACACTTAACTGTAACAAGTAGAATCTGTAACTATTTAGCTCTGTAACTATTACAATTAATGAAACTATTATAGCTACTCTAACAACGTTAACTATTATAATATTTAAATTGAAAAATGACACCGTGACATGAGATACCAGGTCGATGGTGACTGCGTTATCTGCTAGATTGTGATCTTAACTGAGCAAACATCTGTATCTGACGGTTTCCACAAGTCCATCACAGACTCTGCCTTAAAATATGAGTAAAGAATTACCCTGAGTATGAAAAGTTTCCTGGCTAGCTCAGTGGTTAGAGCAATGGCACACTAAGCTTCCTTTAGAAGATATTTAAACTTTAAATCCAAGGAGTAATTATAGATGTTTCAACTTCATTCTAAATATAAATGATTAGGAGATATTTCACCTTCAAATCTAAAGCGAGATTTTAGTATATATTTCAACTACAAATCTAAAGTGAGATTTTATGAGAGATTTCAACTTTAAATCTAAAGTGAGATTTTATGGGAGATTTCAACTTCAAATAAAAGCAAGATTTTAGGAGATATTTCAACTTCAAATATAAAGATAAATGTTAATATCGTAGTTAACGATAAGGACATGGAGGAAGTGAGGTCTACTGTCCATTGAACTATTTGTTATCCCTACGTATACAGTTTTTACTACTTCTTTAAAATTACAATAAATATTCACGTTTTTTAAATAAACTTTTGAAAATATTTAGGAATAACTTAAACAATACTTTTTTTTAGAAATACAAATTATGTTATGGAGAGCACTATAATTTAAAAACAATTAAAAGAGGGTTTAACATAAGTTTCTACAAGAATTTCTGTTTTATCAAATCTCTCAACGTTAGAATCTTACCTCGCGGTGGGTAAACAGTGCTCACAAACCTACTCTCTCTCTCTATCTCTACATGTTTTCATTAAATTACACGTACAAAGCAGACGTGCTAACTATTATTCCAGCAAACAACAAATAACACGTACAATGCTACTTTGTTTTCCTGCTAAATAAAAAATAACAAAAGCGAGTCGGCGGTGCGCAGACAATTCTAGTTTTAAATACAGGCTGGCAGTATTTCACAATTCTAAAACATGAGCCTTTTTTTGTTTTGTTTTTGTAAAATAAGCTTGCAGTGTTTTCAACACTTTGTCCGCATACATAAATGGTGAACTAAAAAAAAAAATTGTGGAATAAAGAAATGTTTAGCTATTTTAACGATTTAATGGCTAAAACAAACAAAAGTTAATGCCTATTGAATATATTTAAGCACTGGAACATATTACAGCTGAAATGTACACTAAGCCATTCCCAGATGTGCGATTGTCACTAAACCACTCCCTGAACGAACGTGTGATTGTTATTTAACCACTCTCAGATGTGTATAATATTCTTACCCCTAATCTCTATGTAACCAGTATAACATACTCTTACCCCTAAACTCTATGCAACCAGTATAACATACTCTTGCCCCTAAGCTCTATGCAACCAGTATAACATACTCTTGCCCCTAACCTCTATGCAACCAGTATAACATACTCTTGCCCTAACCTCTATGCAACCAGTAAAGCATACTCTTACCCCTAACCTCTATGCAACCAGTATAGCATACTCTTACCCCTAACCTCTATGCAACCAGTAAACCTCATTTTTCCCTCTAATAGAGACACCCCACAATCCTCATCTCGCCGCCGCGACGCTCCAGACACGCACAGGAACAAGATGCACGTGCGTCGCTTTGTTTCCCCGGACGTCTGAAAGTGGATGGTAGGAAGTGGAGTGGATTGGTCCCAGGAACGTGAAGAAACTACAAACAGACTTGTTAGGACAGGAACGAGGAGAAATAACAATCAGGAACTCCCACGCGCTAATAGCCCCGAGAATATTCCAAACCAAATTTATAAGGCCAAAAAACGTCAATCAATAGCTAGAATAAGGCAATATAATAGAGCAGCCTTATTGAATAATGTTGTAGATAATCATCACGAGATCTGTTGGGGGTCAACAATGGTAGTCAACATTTTGAATGCTCGTGAACCTTATAATACTATCAGTTGGTGACATACTTGTAAGATCGTCAATAAACACAATGACAACTCACTGGCCCAATCAACAACTGGGAGTATGAGTTAATACTATCAGTTGGTGACATACTTGTAAGATCGTCAATAAACACAATGACAACTCACTGGCCCAATAAACAACTGGGAGTATGAGTTATACTGTCAGTTGGTGACATACTTGTAAGATCGTCAATAAACACAATGGCAACTCACTGACCCAATAAACAACAGGGAGTATGAGTTAATACTATCAGTTGGTGACATACTTGTAAGATCGTCAATAAACACAATGACAACTCACTGACCCAATAAACAACTGGGAGTATGAGTTAATACTGTCAGTTGGTGACATACTTGTAAGATCGTCAATAAACACAATGAAAACTCACCGACCCAATAAACAACTGGGAGTATGAGTTAATACTGTCAGTTGGTGACATACTTGTAAGATCGTCAATAAATACAATGACAACTCACTGGCCCAATAAACAACTGGGAGTATGAGTTATACTGTCAGTTGGTGTCATACTTGTAAGATCGTCAATAAACACAATGACAACTCACTGACCCAATAAACAACTGGGAGTATGAGTTATACTGTCAGTTGGTGACATACTTGTAAGATCGTCAATAAATACAATGACAACTCACTGACCCAATAAACAACAGGGAGTATGAGTTAATACTATCAGTTGGTGACATACTTGTAAGATCGTCAGTAAACACAATGACAACTCACTGGCCCAATAAACAACTGGGAGTATGAGTTATAATGTCAGTTGGTGACATACTTGTAAGATCGTCAATAAACACAATGACAACTCACTGACCCAATAAACAACTGGGAGTATGAGTTAATACTATCAGTTGGTGACATACTTGTAAGATCGTCAGTAAATACAATGACAACTCACTGGCCCAATAAACAACTGGGAGTATGAGTTAATACTATCAGTTGGTGACATACTTGTAAGATCGTCAATAAACACAATGGCAACTCACTGACCCAATAAACAACTGGGAGTATGAGTTATACTGTCAGTTGGTGACATACTTGTAAGATCGTCAATAAACACAATGACAACTCACTGACCCAATAAACAACTGGGAGTATGAGTTAATACTATCAGTTGGTGACATACTTGTAAGATCGTCAATAAATACAATGACAACTCACTGGCCCAATAAACAACTGGGAGTATGAGTTATACTGTCAGTTGGTGTCATACTTGTAAGATCGTCAATAAACACAATGACAACTCACTGACCCAATAAACAACTGGGAGTATGAGTTATACTATCAGTTGGTGACATACTTGTAAGATCGTCAGTAAACACAATGACAACTCACTGGCCCAATAAACAACTGGGAGTATGAGTTAATACTATCAGTTGGTGACATACTTGTAAGATCGTCAATAAACACAATGACAACTCACTGACCCAATAAACAACTGGGAGTATGAGTTAATACTATCAGTTGGTGACATACTTTTAAGATCGTCAGTAAACACAATGACAACTCACTGACCCAATAAACAACTGGGAGTATGAGTTAATACTATCAGTTGGTGACATACTTGTAAGATCGTCAGTAAATACAATGACAACTCACTGACCCAATAAACAACTGGGAGTATGAGTTAATACTATCAGTTGGTGACATACTTGTAAGATCGTCAGTAAACACAATGACAACACACTGGCCCAATAAACAACAGGGAGTATGAGTTAATACTATCAGTTGGTGACATACTTGTAAGATCGTCAGTAAACACAATGACAACTCACTGACCCAATAAACAACAGGGAGTATGAGTTAATACTATCAGTTGGTGACATACTTGTAAGATCGTCAATAAACACAATGACAACTCACTGACCCAATAAACAACTGGGAGTATGAGTTAATACTATCAGTTGGTGACATACTTGTAAGATCGTCAGTAAACACAATGACAACTCACTGGCCCAATAAACAACTGGGAGTATGAGTTAATACTATCAGTTGGTGACATACTTGTAAGATCGTCAATAAACACAATGACAACTCACTGACCCAATAAACAACTGGGAGTATGAGTTAATACTATCAGTTGGTGACATACTTTTAAGATCGTCAGTAAACACAATGACAACTCACTGACCCAATAAACAACTGGGAGTATGAGTTAATACTATCAGTTGGTGACATACTTGTAAGATCGTCAGTAAATACAATGACAACTCACTGGCCCAATAAACAACTGGGAGTATGAGTTAATACTATCAGTTGGTGACATACTTGTAAGATCGTCAGTAAACACAATGACAACTCACTGGCCCAATAAACAACTGGGAGTATGAGTTATACTGTCAGTTGGTGACATACTTGTAAGATCGTCAATAAATACAATGACAACTCACTGGCCCAATAAACAACTGGGAGTATGAGTTAATACTATCAGTTGGTGACATACTTGTAAGATCGTCAGTAAACACAATGACAACTCACTGACCCAATAAACAACTGGGAGTATGAGTTAATACTATCAGTTGGTGACATACTTGTAAGATCGTCAGTAAACACAATGACAACTCACTGGCCCAATAAACAACTGGGAGTATGAGTTATACTGTCAGTTGGTGACATACTTGTAAGATCGTCAGTAAATACAATGACAACTCACTGACCCAATAAACAACTGGGAGTATGAGTTAATACTGTCAATTGGTGTCATACTTGTAAGATCGTCAGTAAATACAATGACAACTCACTGACCCAATAAACAACTGGGAGTATGAGTTAATACTGTCAATTGGTGTCATACTTGTAAGATCGTCAGTAAATACAATGACAACTCACTGACCCAATAAACAACTGGGAGTATGAGTTAATACTGTCAATTGGTGACATACTTGTAAGATCGTCAGTAAACACAATGACAACTCACTGGCCCAATAAACAACAGGGAGTATGAGTTAATACTGTCAATTGGTGACATACTTGTAAGATCGTCAGTAAATACAATGACAACTCACTGACCCAATAAACAACAGGGAGTAGGGCTGATATTGTACAGTTCCTTTTAGTAATCAGTAACATTGTTAAGGAGCCGTATTTAAGATATTTAGTTATCTGCTCGGTGATTAAACTAATAACCTTAGTCTATTGCTTATATGATGAACATCTTGTCTCTCGGCATTTCTCCGGGAGTTGTTCACGAGTGTAGATGTGTGTGTTTTTCACCCGCATTTATGTGTTATATCTCAAAGGCACTTGACCGGAGGTCTGAGTATTATACATGTATGGCTTATAGGTAATGTTCATTCTTTTGCGATTGCGAGAATTAAATTAATGAAAAATAAATAAGGAAGTGTAATGATTATCTGTCTAGTATTAATAATCCACGCTACGATAGTTAAATAATTTTGTTGCTAAAAACTAATCTTATTTAAATTGCTAGCATGGTAAAATCTCGTGGAAAGTTTTTTTCTTTTCTTTTTAAATAGCAATGAATGCTTGTCGGCCAAAGGATTGTTACTCCTAAAACGGTTGGTGTTTCAATGTTCTCCTCTTTATCCTTTACTCCCCGCACCCCCTGCTCCCCAGAAAAGTCGATATATCAACCCTTCAGGAATCCGTTTGCCTAGCTATAATTTAAAAGCAGTCAGAATTTTTTTTCACCTCCTTTTCTAACCCCTTCAACTTACTCCTCCATTCCAATTTTTTCCCCCCTTAACCAACTTCTCTTCCACGTCGGATAGGAATCGGGGGGTGGAGGGGGTAGATATAAAAAAAACTTTCCCTTCTTGAAGCTTGGCATTCATTAGGAAATAGATGTTCATTAGCACTAATACATCTTCCCCCCCCCCCCCACCTTCCGCTTTCCCGTCTCCATGTTCCTCGGCTCTCTTCTCAAAAACCTTGCGTCATGATGGCGTCATAAAGATGGCGCCACATTCCTCGAGGCTTTATTAGGCCAAGCTCGGTAGAAAGTCACCTTAGTGAAATTACACGGCCATTTTTTACCCCCTCCCCCTCCTGTTGGCAGACTCGAGATTGGAGAAAGCAACTTAACCAGCACAGTCCTGGATGTTCCGGAGCAGATAACAATGGAACGCAGAGAGGCGCAGATGTTGAAAATAGGTGTTATGAGATGTCAAACTCATCTAAACTAGAACCTCAACTAGATTTGGAATTTATCCGGTAAATTTTCAATCGGAAAGTTTCCCCCGGTGATGTTTTGTGGTTTACTAACGTGGTTAAGGGACTGGTTAGCTTTTATCAAATATTACACCCAGCCTAACATTAGTTTAATTATATTACTAGTGATACACTGAAAATAAATCCAAGAAAATATTGGCAAATAGATATGAGATTATTACCAGGTGAGTGTTTGAGTATTTCACAGTATTGGATCCCAGAGTAAGAAGATGTATTATAATATTGAAGTATTAACATATATTGATTGAAGTAGACCCGAGGCTAGTGATACATTTAATAATATTTTAGGAGTTAAACGTCCTTGGGTGAAATGAGACTAAAGAGGAAACTTGAAAAGTTTAAATATCTCCATTACTTTCTTTAAATTTAAATAACTGTAACGTTTTACTAAAAATAATCTTGATATCTTCCCAAATTGAATCCATCCAAGGGAACACTTTTCGTGTTTTTTTTTTAATTTTTGTCTCTCATCTTTAACAGAAGTACATTTTCCTTCGTCCTAGATTCATTCGGTAATATTCACACACAATATTGAATGTTTTAGAGATACCCTGGAGTCAAACAAGTGTCCTGTAGTTGGCACCTCTCCACATATTGGAATAACGATAACCAAACGATAAAATAAAAACAATTGAAGTAATTTGTTAAATATAAAATAAAATCTTCCATAGTCCACATTAGATTAGATTATATTTTTTATTAATTAGATTCATTTGAAATCATTAAGGAGATAAAAAATACCCCCGTTAAGAAAAAACAAGTGTTCGAAAGATGATAGGTTGCCATATTCATGAAGGAACTGTATGGATAATTCATCTGTAAGTACTGTATTAATAGCTCATCTCCTGTAGGGACTGTATTGATAGCTCATCTCCTGTAGGGACTGTATTAATAGCTCATCTCCTGTAGGGACTGTATTGATAGCTCATCTCCTGTAGGGACTGTATTAATAGCTCATCTCCTGTAGGGACTGTATTGATAGCTCATCTCCTGTAAGGACTGTATTGATAGCTCATCTCCTGTAGGGACTGTATTGATAGCTCATCTCCAGTAGGAACTGTATTGATAGCTCATCTCCTGTAAGGACTGTATTAATAGCTCATCTCCTGTAGGGACTGTATTGATAGCTCATCTCCTGTAGGGACTGTATTAATAGCTCATCTCCTGTAGGGACTGTATTGATAGCTCATCTCCTGTAGGGACTGTATTAATAGCTCATCTCCTGTAGGGACTGTATTGATAGCTCATCTCCTGTAAGGACTGTATTGATAGCTCATCTCCTGTAGGGACTGTATTGATAGCTCATCTCCTGTAGGGACTGTATTAATAGCTCATCTCCTGTAGGGACTGTATTGATAGCTCATCTCCTGTAGGGACTGTATTGATAGCTCATCACCTGTAGGGACTGTATTGATAGCTCATCTCCTGTAGGGACTGTATTGATAGCTCATCTCCTGTAGGGACTGTATTGATAGCTCATCACCTGTAGGGACTGTATTGATAGCTCATCTCCTGTAAGGACTGTATTGATAGCTCATCTCCTGTAGGGACTGTATTGATTGCTCATCTCCTGTAGGGACTGTATTGATAGCTCATCTCCTGTAGGGACTGTATTGATAGCTCATCTCCTGTAGGGACTGTATTGATAGCTCATCTCCTGTAGGGACTGTATTGATAGCTCATCTCCTGTAGGGACTGTATTGATAGCTCATCTCCTGTAAGGACTGTATTGATAGCTCATCTCCTGTAGGGACTGTATTGATAGCTCATCTCCTGTAGGGACTGTATTGATAGCTCATCTCCTGTAAGGACTGTATTGATAGCTCATCTCCTGTAGGGACTGTATTGATAGCTCATCTCCTGTAGGGACTGTATTGATAGCTCATCTCCAGTAAGGACTGTATTAATAGCTCATCTCCTGTAGGGACTGTATTGATAGCTCATCTCCAGTAGGAACTGTATTGATAGCTCATCTCCTGTAGGGACTGTATTGATAGCTCATCTCCTGTAGGGACTGTATTGATAGCTCATCTCCAGTAGGAACTGTATTGATAGCTCATCTCCTGTAGGGACTGTAATGATAGCTCATCTCCAGTAGGAACTGTATTGATAGATCATCTCCTGTAGGGACTGTATTGATAGCTCATCTCCAGTAGGAACTGTATTGATAGCTCATCTCCTGTAGGGACTGTATTGATAGCTCATCTCCAGTAGGAACTGTATTGATAGCTCATCTCCTGTAGGGACTGTAATGATAGCTCATCTCCAGTAGGAACTGTATTGATAGCTCATCTCCTGTAGGGACTGTATTGATAGCTCATCTCCTGTAGGGACTGTATTGATAGCTCATCTCCTGTAGGGACTGTATTGATAGCTCATCTCCTGTAGGGACTGTATTGATAGCTCATCTCCAGTAGGAACTGTATTGATAGCTCATCTCCTGTAGGAACTGTATTGATAGCTCATCTCCTGTAGGGACTGTATTGATAGCTCATCTCCAGTAGGAACTGTATTGATAGCTCATCTCCTGTAGGGACTGTAATGATAGCTCATCTCCAGTAGGAACTGTATTGATAGCTCATCTCCTGTAGGGACTGTATTGATAGCTCATCTCCAGTAGGAACTGTATTGATAGCTCATCTCCAGTAAGTACTGTATTGATAGCTCATCTCCTGTAGAAATTGTATTGTTTTGTTGCCTAGCAGTTAATACGTCATCATTTGTCACAAAAGGTTCACGTCCTTTGACCTTAAAAACCCACGCCCCGCCTCCAGATCAATATTTAAATTAACTTCAAACCTATTGTCAACCCCCTTATAGCCCTTATACCTCTTTTTACAAGAGCATCAGCGTAGGCCAAAACCCCTTTCCTCCATTAAACCAGTCAACAAGGTATTTAAAACAAACAAAATCTTCTTCTCAATCCGCAGCCATCACCTAATAAATTACTGTCAGTGGATTTATACTCTGCATGAGATGTTCCTTCGTTGTAATTAACTTAATGGGGTCACTGTGGCTTACTTTTTTATATACTCGTTTCCCTCTCGTCTCTAAACCCCTGACCCACCCCCTCCCAAAAAAAAAATCTTGAGTTCTTAAAAATAGGAAGTTAATTTGTTTTCTCTGGGATAAAAAATAGAGGGCTAGTTTTGTATATTTGGTAGAGACATATTACACAAGATCGACAACTAGCTCAGATATCTCAGCTTTTGAAAAGTAAGACTCTAATTTGGTGCCAGGTGGTGGTCTAGCAAAAATCATTTTTATGGGTGGGTGAAGGTAATTTTACAAATGCAAAGTAAAGTGTAAATGCAGCTTGAAAAGTGCGAAGTCAAGTGGAAATGCAGCTTGAAAATGCGCAGTCAAGTCGAAATGTAGCTTGAAAAGTGCGAAGTCAAGTGGAAGTTCAGCTTGAAAAGTTCGAAGTCAAGTGGAAATGCAGCTTGAAAGTGCGAAGTCAAGTGGAAATGCAGTTTGAAAAGTGCGAAGTCAAGTGGAAATGCAGCTTGAAAAGTGCGAAGTCAAGTGGAAATACAGCTTGAAAAGTGCGAAGTCAAGTGGAAATGCAGCTTGAAAAGTGCGAAGTCAAGTGGAAATTCAGCTTGAAAAATGCGAAGTCAAGTGGAAATGCAGCTTGGAAAATGCGAAGCGAAGTCGAAGCCAAGGGCGAATATAAGTGTTTTTGTTGTTGTCATATAAGATTACTTTTGTATTTCTTAACAAGCCAATGGGTGCATATTGGTAAAAAGGAATTTTGATAGAAAAAACCAATAAGACTTTTTTTTTGCTGTGGATATATCATAATATATCTCTGCTTACGCTATAGATGAAATTTAATCACTAGTCGGTGTTAAAATACTGTTTCGTAGCTGTTATGAACATAATTATATAATTAATTAATTAATCTACAATGAAAAACAAACATAAATAAATCACTAAACGGTAAAGATCAACCTAGGTGTTCATTCACAATCCCTCTCTCTAAGACCACGTGACCTGAAGATGATTCAAGTACACTCATCCGCAATAAAAGTTGGTTTTTGACTGGTGAGCTAGTACAACACACCACTTCATAACAGTTCCCAAATGTTCGGAATGGATGGGATGACGTCACATCCTGATCTAGAATGTTCCAGACGTTCGATTGTATTACGTGGCAGCCTGTTTTGTAGAATCGCCACCCGACAGTCGACATACGTTACCTCCCTTTGTTCCCCTTATCTAAGTTCTCCTCTATCCTTCTCTGGGGCAATAATTGCATTTAACACCTCGGGAATGGGAATGGGAAACGACTCTTGGCGGAGAATTCAAAGAATGATATTTTTGAGAGTCAAACATACTAACGTTGTTCTTGGTCCTTTTTGGACTCGAGAAATATTTTGAATTGATGGAACATTTTTTGAGAATAATGAAAATATGTAATTTCTAGAAAATACTTACTAGCTATTAGTCTCTGACTTTAAGACTTGATACTTGTTTTATTTTTTTGCTTTAGGTAACTAAAAATATGTTTAGGAATAAATTAATACTCTTTATCTCTGATATGTTCATAGAATAAGTTAGATGGCGATTAAATTTAGAATTAACTTTTGTTTTTGTTACTTTGTTTCTGTCACTTTAAATTTACTCAAGTTAATATATTAGTTTTGTACCAATGGTACTTCCTTTATATTGCCCTGTCTTCTTTAGTAAGGCCGTTGAAATTGTACTCCATTTTGGAGTTAATATTTAAGATTGTATATTATACTAAAACTATTTCTCAACCTTCCCTGTTTAGTGAGAGACAGAGCTGAGTTTATCTTATTATTGTATTTTCGTGCAGTCCCAGAGATCTCCCGTCATCCTGTTGTCACCGTTCCCCTTTTTCTTTCCTGCGTTTGGCGATGGTTGGTTGGTGCTGATGCCCAGAGAGTGTTCTGTGAAGACCACTCATGAGATGGCTGGTTGGTGCTGACCGCCCAGAGAGTGTTCTGTGAAGACCGCACATGAGATGGCTGGTTGGTGCTGACCGCCCAGAGAGTGTTCTGTGAAGACCGCACATGAGATGGCTGGTTGGTGCTGACCGCCCAGAGAGTGTTCTGTGAAGACCGCACATGAGATGGCTGGTTGGTGCTGATGCCCAGAGAGTGTTCTGTGAAGACCGCACATGAGATGGCTGGTTGGTGCTGATGCCCAGAGAGTGTTCTGTGAGGACCACTCATGAGATGGCTGGTTGGTGCTGATGCCCAGAGAGTGTTCTGTGAAGACCGCACATGAGATGGCTGGTTGGTGCTGATGCCCAGAGAGTGTTCTGTGAAGACCACTCATGAGATGGTTGGTTGGTGCTGATGCCCAGAGAGGGTTCTGTGAAGACCACTCATGAGATGGCTGGTTGGTGCTGATGCCCAGAGAGTGTTCTGTGAAGACCACTCATGAGATGGTTGGTTGGTGCTGATGCCCAGAGAGTGTTCAGTGAAGACCACTCGTGAGATGGTTGATTGGTGCTGATGCCCAGAGAGTGTTCTGTGAAGACCACTCGTGAGATGGCTGGTTGGTGCTGATGCCCAGAGAGTGTTCTGTGAAGACCACTCATGAGATGGCTGGTTGGTGCTGATGCCCAGAGAGTGTTCTGTGAAGACCACTCATGAGATGGTTGATTGGTGCTGATGCCCAGAGAGTGTTCTGTGAAGACCACTCGTGAGATGGTTGATTGGTGCTGATGCCCAGAGAGTGTTCTGTGAAGACCACTCGTGAGATGGTTGATTGGTGCTGATGCCCAGAGAGTGTTCTGTGAAGACCACTCATGAGATGGCTGGTTGGTGCTGATGCCCAGAGAGTGTTCTGTGAAGACCACTCATGAGATGGTTGGTTGGTGCTGATGCCCAGAGAGTGTTCTGTGAAGACCACTCGTGAGATGGTTGATTGGTGCTGATGCCCAGAGAGTGTTCTGTGAAGACCACTCATGAGATGGCTGGTTGGTGCTGATGCCCAGAGAGTGTTCTGTGAAGACCACTCATGAGATGGCTGGTTGGTGCTGATGCCCAGAGAGTGTTCTGTGAAGACCACTCATGAGATGGCTGGTTGGTGCTGATGCCCAGAGAGTGTTCTGTGAAGACCACTCATGAGATGGCTGGTTGGTGCTGATGCCCAGAGAGTGTTCTGTGAAGACCACTCGTGAGATGGTTGATTGGTGCTGATGCCCAGAGAGTGTTCTGTGAAGACCACTCATGAGATGGCTGGTTGGTGCTGATGCCCAGAGAGTGTTCTGTGAAGACCACTCATGAGATGGCTGGTTGGTGCTGATGCCCAGAGAGTGTTCTGTGAAGACCACTCATGAGATGGCTGGTTGGTGCTGATGCCCAGAGAGTGTTCTGTGAAGACCACTCATGAGATGGCTGGTTGGTGCTGATGCCCAGAGAGTGTTCTGTGAAGACCACTCATGAGATGGCTGGTTGGTGCTGACCGCCCAGAGAGTGTTCTGTGAAGACCACTCATGAGATGGCTGGTTGGTGCTGATGCCCAGAGAGTGTTCTGTGAAGACCACTCATGAGATGGCTGGTTGGTGCTGACCGCCCAGAGAGTGTTCTGTGAAGACCACTCATGAGATGGCTGGTTGGTGCTGACCGCCCAGAGAGTGTTCTGTGAAGACCACTCATGAGATGGCTGATTGGTGCTGACCACCCAGAGAGTGTTCTGTGAAGACCACTCATGAGATGATGTATCTGTGACGACCACCAGGGGTAAGGGGGGTGGGTGGCTGGTCGGCACCTGGTAGTGCTGGTACCGGACTTCATGGAGATATCAAACTGCTAGACCACCCCAAGTTCATGTGCGAAGAGAACCATTACCCACACCAGAGAATGTGGCGTGAGGCCATGATTCCGACACACAACTACCCCCAGTTCTGTCAAAACAAGTATCCAGTGCCGTGACGTGTAGAGCCAACAGTGAGGCCAGCGTAGCGTGCAGGTAGAACACGCCGTGACGTGTACAAGGAACTCTGGCTACGTATTGAGCTCAAGTTGCATTTGAGCGTGACAGCTCGGGATGAATTATAAATGAAGAGTTCTTTATTTTTATACCAGAACACGTTGAATGACGGTTGATAGGGTAAAAGGAAGGGGAGGGGAATGTCAGGTACAATACCCACAATCGTTAAATGTATATTTATTCATATTTATAGTTGTATTTAAAGCCACAACGCTCCATGTGGTAATGTTGCATGTAACAGCAGTAACGATCAGTATTGGAACCGGGGATGTGGGAGATTGGTGGCGAGGAAAGGGTATAAATAGGATAAAAAGTGCTCCCATGAGCCATGTCGGGTTTGAACCAGGTTTGCAGGGAGCCAGTTTTTTAATGTCTCCCCTTCAATCCCGTGGTGGCGATGTTCGACTGATATTTTTGGGGTTTTCGCTCTCTTTTTATACAATAGTTTGTAACAGTAGATTACCCGTGTCCACACAGATGTAACTGACGCATTTAGGTCTCTACACCTGGGACCTCCTGATACCAGTATAGAGCTGCTACTACAACAGTAAACCCAAAACACCTTAAATCTCTAGACAAAGTCATTTTATGAAATATCGTAGAGTATAAATATATATTTAAAACGCAAAATGATTACTTTCAACATTAAACTACTACCGAAGTTGTATCAAATATATATTTATTATTAGAATTTTATTGAAAGTGTGTACACCAAGGACGTGGCCTAAAATAATAAATTCTAAAAAAATAAAAAAATAAAGACGTTATTTTTTAATTTTATATTAAATTAGAATAAGTAAAATATGTTCTTGTTTGGTTACATTTCAAAAAACCTAAGGCTTCAATTGGTATTTGTTATAGCGTGATTGACACAGCCTCAAAAGAAAATCTGGAAGTGCCGGGTATCGAAACCGGACCAGGAACTTTTACCACTAGAACACAGAGGTGGTCGTAGTAAGATGAATTTATTTCGTAAACTTTTATAACGGAATAATTAATCCAGTTAGGAATATCAAATAGTCCTATTATTATTCTGGAGCTGGTCCGGTGGAACGCGTGGCTGGCTGCACAAGCTCAGAGAGAACTAGTCCCGGACAGAAAAAAAAACCAGTGAGTTTCCAACTTATTGTTAAAAGCTGGAACTAATCGTTGAGTTGGTGGTCTGTGTTCTAACTTCCCCCCCCCTCTATTCCAGTCACAACTTGACTAGAGAGTGGGAGGAGAAGGAGGGGGTGGTAGGCCGTTCTCTTGATTGGGGAGGAAAGGAGGTGATTATCTGCCGCTGAATGACCGCAATCTAACTTTTGGTGGGTAGAGTCCCTTCCCTAAACACAAGGGGGGGGGGGGGGGTAATATTCGGCTTTATAATGCCTCTCTGATGATAGATTTGGGTACGAGTCCCTTTTAGGAAGTGTGATACTATTTATCTGAGCGGTGATGGTTCGTCTTAAGTTCTACCCTCTGCTTAAGCCGCAATATTTCCCCTTGCGTTAAGCGCGTAGTACCGTGCGTTAGACGAAATAGTCCCTTCTCTCGACCCAAGAGGCTGTTGCGCCGATAATAAGGCCTATCTTATACCTCTTGGGTGGAACCATGGACCCTCTAATCAGTGACTCACTCTTAATTCGGGCTCCAGCCAGGCGTGTTGACCTGTCACTGACAGGAGGGTCTGCAGGTGACGATAACTCGTCTCCTGTGTAAAGAACACCCTCAAGACCTGTTAGGTCGGAGCCACACCGCGGCGTTTTTACCTCAAGTTACCCTCATTAGTAATAAATAATAATATTGTGCGTCTGGCCTACCCTCCTCGCATCACAGGGGTGGAAATATCGGCCAATACTAGTGTACCGTTGTTCAGAGGACGCCCGAATGTACTAATAGTACATCCTTTCACCCTCCTCGGTGGCGTAGTTGGCTAACGCGCTAGTCGTGTTGAGCTCGACTGCTGAGAACGGGGAGATCGAGGTTTGAATCTCGATCGGGTGAACTGGGGGGGGGGGGGTTCCTAAATGGTTTTCCACTCTCCCTACACGCAAATGCGGGTTCACTTCCTCTAATTCAACCTTCCCAATTCTTAATCCATTAACGTAATTAGTACTTAAGCGTATAGCCCGAACGGGTAGTAAGACGCGTTGCTAAATAATAATAATAATAATAATACATCCTTTCCGTGGAGGTTCTTTTCATGACAATATGAGGGGGTGATAATGATGAGTATGAGGGTGAAAGTGAGAGTGATAGTGAGGATGTGGAACCGGTGGAAACTCTTATAACTTAAATTTAGCATAATTAAACAAACCCTTGTGACCGTTGGTGTAATTTTCCCCAAGGTAACAGCCGGGAATAGAACCCAGGACTCTCAGGCTCGTAGCCAGGAACACTGAACCACTAGACCATGGGGCCGGTTACTGTCATTAGCTAACTGGGGAGTATAAAATGTACATATTTGTTTTATTACAAATATACTATATACCAAGGCTTCCCAAAATTTTTAGAATATTTTGCAAATAGAAGAAGCTGTTGAATGGTTTCGGTTCAATCTTAACGTTAGTGATCATGTATTTATACACATGAATAACTCCCCTCGCCAGGATATGAATAAGAGAATTAATCACGTACCTTGAGTACATAGCAATCACAATTTATAAAGGAAGGTTATTAAGCAATCTTCCCCCCCCCCTCCCTACCAACCCACACTCAAATTTGGAACGACACGCCAAGCCCATCTCGTGTCGGGGAACATAGATTAAAACCAAGCTATACAGAAACCCCTTTTTGACAAACTTCTCAACAACTAGATCACAAGCCCTCAAAATCACATTCCCCATCCCTTGATGGGGGAAGGGTGGGAGGGGGCAGGGGTTGGGGAGGGCAAAAAAAAATCCCTCTTCCAACATCGAGAGAGGGCAAAAATTAATTTAAAACTCTCTCTCCGTGGGAAGATATCTTGACGGTGCTTTGTTCGCAGGAAACCCAACTTTTAGCAATTACAAACCTTGACGGTAGTTGTTAGGGTGTGGGAAACGTTTCAATTACTATTCGCAACGATTGTATGGGCTCCTGGTCGCCAAACACTGTTTGTACTGATATGAGAGTTGATAGCATGCATGCTAGCTGTTTGTACCGAGAGTAAAGCTATTAACATAAATACATCACTGTTTGTACTGAAGGATGTTTTTTAAGTACGACATACTTTTGACAAGAAACTATTAACATAAATAATCCTGTTTGTATGAGGGATGTTTTTTAATGTACAGACATCACTGTTTGTACTGAGAGAAAGTATTAATAAATACATAAACTGTTTGTACGAGAGGATGTTTTTTAATGTACAGACATCACTGTTTGTACTGAGAGAAGGATGTTTTTTAATGTACAGACATCACTGTTTGTACTGAGAGGATGTTTTTTAATGTACAGACATCACTGTTTGTACTGAGAGGAAAGCATTATAATTACAATCACTGTTTGTACTGAGAGGATGTTTTTTAATGTACAGACATCACTGTTTGTACTGAGAGAAAGCTATTAATGTAATACATCACTGTTTGTACTGAGAGGATGTTTTTTAATGTACAGACATCACTGTTTGTACTGAGAGAAGGATGTTTTTTAATGTACAGACATCACTTTTGTACTGAGAGAAAGCTATTAAATAAATACATCACTGTTTGTACTGAAAGTAGAACATCATGTTTGTACTGAGAGGATGTTTTTTAATGTACAGACATCACTGTTTGTACTGAGAGGAAAGCTATTAACATAAATACATCACTGTTTGTACTGAGAGGATGTTTTTTAATGTACAGACATCACTGTTTGTACTGAGAGGAAAGCTATTAACATAAATAATCACTGTTTCTACTGAGAGAAGGAAATAATTTTTAACATACACAAAAAGGGATGGATACTAAAGGATATATATATAGCTATACCTCAAATATATAGCTATATATAGTTTTTATGTAATTATATACAAATATAAAGTAAATTCCTGAATTATTAAAATTTTCAGAAGTACAAGGCAGACATAATATTAAACACGACATATAGAGGCAGAAAATACAATAATTGTCCCCTGATTAGAGTCACATAAAATGTTTATGAAGTTTACAGTGAAACATTACAGTCTTACTTAGACTGATTATACTATGGCTCTAGTATATAAGCTGCACCATAGTAAAAACAATCAAGGTAAGCTTGATTTCTCTCAGGGTGGACAAAGTATTGTACATCGACTCTAAAATCTCTACTACCAAATGTTTCAAAATTTAAAGAAATCTTTATATTTCATAAAAAGTGTACCATAAACAACAATTCATCAAGGAAGAACAAGGCTTTGAAGAGCCTAATTTTGACAAGCCCTGATTAGTAAAGGTCACAACTCTACTTAGCCCTGGACAGTAGAAACCTTAACTTTGTACACTCTGGAGATGGGAGACTCGAAATTTGGCCAACCCTATATAATGGAGGCCACAACTCTCCCCAACTCTGTATAGTAAAGGATCAAACTTTGTACAGTCTTGGAGAGTTTAAATTGGGTCATACTCATCCGTGTATAGTATGCCCCAAACTTTGTCCAGTCCTGGATATGGAGGTCAAAATTTTGGACAGCCCTATATTAAAGGCCCTACCTACATCCCCACCTCTGCATGGTCAATTCTCCTATTCCACCCAACCCTGGATAATGATTCAGAGGAGTGAGGATAGTATTTTCCTCCAGTCAAGAGGGTCGCAGGTACCACCTCGGCGGAAAATCACTTCTCTGTCCCTGTGCCATCTTCTTACATACATCTCTCTTCTGCCCGACCTAATTTAAATCGTGCGAAGAATGTCTAAACGGAGATATATTTACCGTCTCTGTCAGTAAAAAGAGGTCGAGGGTTGATTCTTTCCAGTGACGTATTCAAATGAGTTCGTCGACTAGAACTCGTCTGACTGATTGGTTTATGGAGCAAGCGATGATCAATACACGTTTCCTCCCCACACTCTGGTGAGGGAAACCAGAACTAACAGGAAAATGTTATAAAATAGATGGTATGATAATAGTCCTCTGTAAACTTCCAATAAGCTCGGACAGTTAAAAATAAAATTTATTTACCACTGTACGAAGAAATATTTTCGTAAGATCTCTAATAAATTTTCTCTTAATAGAAGCAATTTATTATAGTTCCAAATTGGAGGTAAAATCTAAAGCAATAATAAGTACAGTTTAACAAAATAAATTACTAGTTACTACACTATTGAGTACATTATTTAAAACAGTTGTATAACGCTGGATGTATCTTCGTCAAATTCAGGCTGAAGTTATCTATGGATCCATTTAAACTACCGACGCCGTGAGATAGATGTAATACTTCATTTCATACCGTAGTGTGTTGCGGGTTGTATCATCAACAAATACAAGGCTAAAGCTACCACAACCTCCGTTTAAACTACTGAAGCCGTGAGATAAATTCAATACCACGTTTCATATTGTCATAAGATAAACAAAACAATGTATTCAATCTCCATAAGACACTATTATAATTTAATTTGAGCCGCAGAAATTCGAGAAATTTAATATTATGCTTTGAGTTAGTAGCAATGATATTACAAATTTTGTTTAGAAACATCTCCTAAATTAAAATTACATTCTAAGTTAAATTTAAAATGATATAAAGGTTTTAATAAATTTTGTTTATGTTTACGATCAAAGAGCTGAATACGTATTTTAATGATTTACAAAACAGAATATCAATATGTTATCCTTATTAACTTTAAAAGGATTTACCAATTATTTTTAGAATAATAGAGCTTGGTATATTCATGAGTGAAGGCCTAAACCTACGTAAACATAAATTACTTTTAACCAAACTAGTAGTTTCAGATGCATTTTTATGCAGTAATCGTGTGATATATAAAAAAACTAGACTCGGATAGAACATTTGGTAGAGTGGTAGTCAAGTATATCTGGATACCGGGCTTCTAATCTCTGTCAAGGTGTTATTATTATAGTTATACAAATTACATTATTTTTAACACAACACATAACACGTGTAAACAATACTGTGTAAATGTTTGAAACTTTTTATTTTGAACCGAGTCTTACTACTCGTTTGGGTTATACTCTCATGTAATAATTACGTTAATGTATTACGGATGAGGAAGTTGAATTTTAGAGGAAGTGTGCTCACAGTTGATAGAAGGGGAGAATGAAAAAATATTTAGGGAAAACCAACCTCAGTACACCCGACCAGGATTCAAACCCCAATCTCTATTATCGGCTGCCCAGCCTATTCCGAGAGTGACGCCTTAGTCCGTTCAATCACCGAAGCGGGTAATCTTGTTTTGAAATTAGGAAAGTGAACATGACGAATCATTGTGAATGTGATAAAGATTTCATCAGCGTAGTCGGAAGTCTCGCGTGAATGTCAGTCACGTACGAATGAACGCAGGTTGACGACGATCGATGTGTGACGTCACGACAGCTAGGGAGACTTCAATAACTCACCCTGAACCAGGGGGCGACAACATTGTCCTGTCGGCGAGACCTCAACAAACCTCACCGTCAGAAATAGTTCTCTCTATCCTTTCCGGGAAAACCATCGTTATCTCACACCACACCTTGTCATGGCTCAGTGTTTGTTCAAACCATCGTTATCTCACACCACACCTTGTCATGGTTTAATGATTGTTCAAGACATTGTTATCTCATACCACACCTTGTTCATAGTTCAATGATTGTTCAAGACATTGTTACCTCATACCACACCTTGTTCATGGTTTAATGATTGTTCAAGACATTGTTATCTTATACCACACCTTGTTCATGGTTCAATGATTGTTCAAGACATTGTTATCTCATACCACACCTTGTTCATGGTTTAATGATTGTTCAAGACATTGTTATCTCATACCACACCTTGTTCATAGTTCAATGATTGTTCAAGACATTGTTATCTCATACCACACCTTGTCATGGCTCAGTGTTTGTTCAAACCATCGTTATCTCATACCACACCTTGTCATGGTTCAATGATTGTTCAAGACATTGTTATCTCATACCACACCTTGTCATGGTTCAATGATTGTTCAAGACATACCACATACCATACCATACCATACCTCATACCACACCTTGTTCATGGTTTAATGATTGTTAAAGACATTGTTATCTTATACCACACCTTGTTCATGGTTCAATGATTGTTCAAGACATTGTTATCTCATACCACACCTTGTTGATGGTTTAATGATTGTTTAAGACATTGTTATCTCATACCACACCTTGTTCATAGTTCAATGATTGTTCAAGACATTGTTATCTCATACCACACCTTGTTCATGGTTCAATGATTGTTCAAGACATTGTTATCTCATACCACACCTTGTTCATGGTTTAATGATTGTTCAAGACATTGTTATCTCATACCACACCTTGTTCATGGTTTAATGATTGTTCAAGCCATTGTTATCTCACACCACACCTTATTAATGGTTAAGTGGTTGCTAAGCCCTCGTTGATGTTACCATAAATGACCAACGGACGCATGCCAAGAATACATCTAGTCAGAACTTTCAAACTAACTTAACATGAAAATGAATCAATAGTACACTTGATTGTGTTGCTTGAGTTTGATTGACAGAGTGAACTGAGGTCCTGTTTGGGCTCAACCGTTTGAAAATTCTTTTTTTCCGTCTGTTCCGAGATTACTGACAAATATATGTACCCTTTTGAAACAAAATTAGGTTGAGACATTCTTTGAACCAAGGAGGAACAAGATATGTATTTATATTGCCATTTTTTTTTTAATATTGACACTTAGTTCTAGACTGACATCTTATACCACATGAACAACAGTCATTATCTATGAAAATAATGTACTATTGAATATAATATTGGTTTGTTTTCTGTCTAAAGTTTTCAAAACAGAAAAATATCAAATACAAATCCGAGGAGAAATTATAAGAAATATTTCAACTGGATATCCAAATAAAGCTTTAAGACTGTAATAACAATAATAACATGGAGGGAGGTCTAATACGGTCTTACTAGTAGTTCTGTGAACAGTAGACCTCCCTCCGTGTTATTATCGTTACTACATTCTTATTAGTATTTCTGTTCACAGAACTACTAGTAAGACTGTAGTAACGATAATAACATGGAGGGAGGTCTACTGTTCACAGAACTACTAGTAAGACTGTAGTAACGATAATAACATGGAGGGAGGTCTACTGTTCACAGAACTACTAGTAAGACTGTAGTAACGATAGTAACATGAAGGGAGGTCTACTGTTCACAGAACTACTAGTAAGACTGTAGTAACGATAATAACATGGAGGGAGGTCTACTGTTCACAGAACTACTAGTAAGACTGTAGTAGCGATAATAACATGGAGGGAGGTCTACTGTTGACAGAACTACTAGTAAGACTGTAGTAACGATAATAACATGGAGGGAGGTCTACTGTTCACAGAACTACTAGTAAGACTGTAGTAACGATAATAACATGGAGGGAAGTCTACTGTTCACAGAACTACTAGTAAGACTGTAGTAACGATAGTAACATGAAGGGAGGTCTACTGTTCACAGAACTACTAGTAAGACTGTAGTAACGATAATAACATGGAGGGAGGTCTACTGTTCACAGAACTACTAGTAAGACTGTAGTAACGATAATAACATGGAGGGAGGTCTACTCCTCACAGAACTACTAGTAAGACTGTAGTAACGATAATAACATGGAGGGAGGTCTACTGTTCACAGAACTACTAGTAAGACTGTAGTAACGATAATAACATGGAGGGAGGTCTACTGTTGACAGAACTACTAGTAAGACTGTAGTAACGATAATAACATGGAGGGAGGTCTAATCTTCACTGAACTACTAGTAAGACTGTAGTAACGATAGTAACATGGAGGGAGGACTAATCTTCACTGAACTACTAGTAAGACTGTAGTAACGATAATAACATGGAGGGAGGTCTACTGTTGACAGAACTACTAGTAAGACTGTAGTAACGATAATAACATGGAGGGAGGTCTACTGTTCACAGAACTACTAGTAAGACTGTAGTAACGATAATAACATGGAGGGAGGTCTACTGTTCACAGAACTACTAGTAAGACTGTAGTAACGATAATAACATGGAGGGAGGTCTACTGTTGACAGAACTACTAGTAAGACTGTAGTAACGATAATAACATGGAGGGAGGTCTACTGTTCACAGAACTACTAGTAAGACTGTAGTAACGATAATAACATGGAGGGAGGTCTACTGTTGACAGAACTACTAGTAAGACTGTAGTAACGATAATAACATGGAGGGAGGTCTAATCTTCACTGAACTACTAGTAAGACTGTAGTAACGATAGTAACATGGATCGAGGTCTAATCTTCACTGAACTACTAGTAAGACTGTAGTAACGATAATAACATGGAGGGAGGTCTACTGTTCACAGAACTACTAGTAAGACTGTAGTAACGATAATAACATGGAGGGAGGTCTACTGTTGACAGAACTACTAGTAAGACTGTAGTAACGATAATAACATGGAGGGAGGTCTAATCTTCACTGAACTACTAGTAAGACTGTAGTAACGATAGTAACATGGATCGAGGTCTAATCTTCACTGAACTACTAGTAAGACTGTAGTAACGATAATAACATGGAGGGAGGTCTACTGTTCACAACACTACTAGTAAGACTGTAGTAACGATAATAATATGGAGGGAGGTCTACTGTTCACAACACTACTAGTAAGACTGTAGTAACGATAATAATATGGAGGGAGGTCTACTGTTCACAGAACTACTTGTAAGACTGTAGTAACGATAATAACATGGAGAGAGGTCTACTATTTACAGAACTACTAGTAAGACTGTAGTAACGATAATAACATGGAGGGAGGTCTACTGTTCACAGAACTACTAGTAAGACTGTAGTAACGATAATAACATGGAGGGAGGTCTACTGTTCACAGAACTACTAGTAAGACTGTAGTAACGATAATAACATGGAGGGAGGTCTACTGTTCACAGAACTACTAGTAAGACTGTAGTAATGATAATAACATGGAGGGAGGTCTACTGTTCACAGAACTACTAGTAAGACTGTAGTAACGATAATAACATGGAGGGAGGTCTACTGTTCACAGAACTACTAGTAAGACTGTAGTAACGATAATAACATGGAGAGAGGTCTACTGTTCACAGAACTACTAGTAAGACTGTAGTAACGATAATAACATGGAGGGAGGTCTACTGTTCACAGAACTACTAGTAAGACTGTAGTAATGATAATAACATGGAGGGAGGTCTACTGTTCACAGAACTACTAGTAAGACTGTAGTAACGATAATAACATGGAGGGAGGTCTACTGTTCACAACACTACTAGTAAGACTGTAGTAACGATAGTAAAATGGAGGGAGGTCTAATCTTCACTGAACTACTAGTCGTAACTCGAAACAGGTCTCAGGCCATAATCTCGCAGTTAGAAGACAAACTAAAGACTGTCGGGTGATCGGTAGACATGTATTAACACGATCACATGACCCTCCATTACTTCAAGAGCGCATGTAATCCCCAACAAAACAAAGTGTCGGACGAGACGAAAAGAGAGCCGATATAAACACAGCTACATAATCTCTTCTTCTCGCTCTTTCAGTCCGACAATTCCTCTTATTCTCCTCCCCCCTTCCCCCGTCTTCTTTCACAGGACATGCCAGTTGCTATTTTACATTCACCCTCGGGTCGGGTGCTGCACTACTGATGGCGCGTGTTGTCTTGGGATAACGCTAGAGACGGTCAGGTTTCACTGAGATTGTAGCGAGATTATGTTACCTGCACAGGGGGATTGGGGGGGGGAGGGAAAGGGGGGGGGGCGTGAACTAGTGTCACATCGGATATCTAGGTATCGTGTGGATATTTTTTCTGGCAGATAGCAATATTGTTGGTTTAATCGTCAGGAAAGAAGGTAATTTTGGGAGCTGTAGGAGAAGGCAGAGGACAGGGAGCATTGGTGGTCTAAGTTCACAGTTAAAATGAACGGACCTGTCGTAAGACAGAACACATAATAATAATAATAATAATAATAATAATACTCATCAGGGGTGCTCTTATCAGGTAGGAGAGGGCCTGAGATCTAATTTATAGAAAACTCCTAAGGGGCTCGTAAAACATGAAGACACAAGCTTAACTCCATCAAGGATTATCTCACAAGGGGTTTGCCATCGTAACTATCTTGAGCACGGTAGAGGTCAGCTCTTGATATAGTTTGTCGACAGAGCTAACTATAGTCAGTAAAGTTATATATAAGTTCGATATAAGTTGGAAGCTAAACTCTACAGCGCAGTAAACAACCAGAGTAAGAGTGTCTTATTTAAGATTACTTAGGATGAAGAAGGTGAATTCTTCTCTATAAAGAGTAATGCAACAGACCATTTGACCGTGAAAGATGCATTATCTATTTTCTTTCAATTAATTGGAGATATTTAACGTGCACTTTCTGAACCTACTTATGGATATTAGCACACGACTTATAAGATAACTTAAATTTAGAACAGACACAACATTCAATTTTTGATTGGATTTTAATTACAACATTTCGACAACCAATTATTAATACTGTGACACACTTTCTTTCTTTTTCCTTTTTATTAGCACCAACAGTCGAGAGTTCAAAGTATTGTGTATAGAGAAGCGACAACTTAATCTTCAAAATAAACGTCAGCTTTTAAAACATGTTTAGATTATATATATTGTGTCAGCCCACTTTCACTTTTGTATCATAATATAAACCAATAAAGGATTAATATTTGAACAGAATTAAAGATTTGGTTATTATTTTACCTGGGGTTTATTTTATACACAAAAAATCACAAAATTACAACAGCTAGTTATGAATATGACTTAGAGAAAATTACTGCTTCATATACTTTGAGTCCATTGAGTCTAATAATATTTAACCATCCTCTCGTCCCAACACACTATTTGATGTATTTATGTATTTTATGTGATGGTCTCCAGGACCCACTTCGGTGGCTGCATGGTCTAAGGTGCTACTCTCGCAGTAGACTAGACTGCCGATGACGGGGAGATTGAGGTTCAAATATCGATCGTGTGTACAAAGTTTTTTTTGAAATGGTTTTCCACTATCCCTATACGCAAATGCGGGTACACATCTTATAAATACAACCTCCCTAATCCATAACACATTTGAATAATTATCACATAAGCGTTTATCACGAACGGGTAGTAAGACGTGGTGCTAAGAATAATTAGTCTCAAGGTGAACTCAACCCCGTCACCTACTTAATAGCCCTCAGGCCGCCACTGCAGAGAGTGTTAATATGTACCCACAGTTCCTGAGTGTCCAAATGGTGGTTCGGATCCCCCCCCCTGCCTCCCTAGCACGTCGACTGACATCTGAACCCGTTCCCACTGGTCATTTAGTTTAATGGTGACTTGACCTCCCTTCTATTGATCATGAACCTCAATCCACGCAACAAGGGGTCAGAGTCGATCAAATGACGTCTAGTCACGCAGTAATTGAAACCATCACAGCTTGCGTCACACACGTCACATATTGATCCTTCTGCACGTCCCAGTCGCGAAACGTGACGTGTTGCAAATGTCCCCCTTAGTGGTGTCAACAAGGTTACAATATTTAAATATATTTTGTCTTACTTTGTAACGACAACTAGGGTAGAGATATTATTGTGATGGTCAAAAAAAATTGAATTGAGGATTTCTATGAATATCGACGTTGGCAAGTGATGCCTACTGCACCTAATAAATTAGGTCAAGGATCAACATGGCCAAGTAAACTTTCAACAAGAAGAGGTTACTTACTGCTGACCAGTAAGTTGAGTTTGGAACTGATGAAATGCTACAGTTGGAGCATAGCATTGTATGGAGCAGAAACTTGGACTCTCAGGAAGATGGGAAAAGAAGTACTTGGAGAGCTTTGAAAATGTGGAGCTGAGAAGACTTGAGAAGATCATGTGGACAGACAGGGGACAAATGAACAAGTATTAAGAAAGAGGTGAGAAGATCAGGTGGACAGACAGGGGACAAATGAACAAGTATTAAGAAGAGTGGTGAGAAGATCAGGTGGACAGATAGGGGGACAAATGAACAAGTATTAAGAAGAGTGGTGAGAAGATCAGGTGGACAGACAGGGGGACAAATGAACAAGTCCCAAGAAGAGTGGTGAGAAGATCAGGTGGACAGACAGGGGGACAAATGAACAAGTATTAAGAAGAGTGGTGAGAAGATCAGGTGGACAGACAGGGGACAAATGAACAAGTATTAAGAAGAGTGGTGAGAAGATCAGGTGGACAGACAGGGGACAAATGAACAAGTATTAAGAAGAGTGGTGAGAAGATCAGGTGGACAGACAGGGGACAAATGAACAAGTATTAAGAAGAGAGGTGAGAAGATCAGGTGGACAGACAGGGGACAAATGAACAAGTATTAAGAAGAGTGGTGAGAAGATCAGGTGGACAGACAGGAGGACAAATGAACAAGTATTAAGAAGAGTGGTGAGAAGATCAGGTGGACAGACAGGGGACAAATGAACAAGTATTAAGAAGAGTGGTGAGAAGATCAGGTGGACAGACAGGGGGACAAATGAACAAGTATTAAGAAGAGAGGTGAGAAGATCAGGTGGACAGACAGGGGGACAAATGAACAAGTATTAAGAAGAGTGGTGAGAAGATCAGGTGGACAGACAGGGGGACAAATGAACAAGTATTAAGAAGAGTGGTGAGAAGATCAGGTGGACAGACAGGGGGACAAATGAACAAGTATTAAGAAGAGTAGTGAGAAGATCAGGTGGACAGACAGGGGGACAAATGAACAAGTATTAAGAAGAGTGGTGAGAAGATCAGGTGGACAGACAGGGGGACAAATGAACAAGTATTAAGAAGAGTGGTGAGAAGATCATGTGGACAGACAGGGGACAAATGAACAAGTATTAAGAAGAGAGGGTGAGAAGAGATTCATCGGTACAAAGAGCAGACACGTCCTTAGGAGGAACTGTGTTCTGCATGACGTCATAGAAGGAAAGGTTGAGGGAGAGAGAAGCTTAGTAAGGAGGATTCAAATACTAGATGACTTGAAGGAAAGAAGAACATTCTGTGAGCTGAAGAAGGAGGCAGAGGACAGGGTGCATTGGTGGTCTAAGTTCACTGACAAAAGAATGGGCCTGTATTAAGACAGAACAATAATAATATTCGACGTTTACTAAACCCCTGAACTCTATAAAGTGTTTTTTGCGATGCTGTATGCCTGTCTGTCTATTATTGGAATCCTGGGCAGTTGGTGAATCTAGGGACGGCATCTTGTTACATCAAAATGGTTGTGGGTTTGAGCTCTGTCAGTGTTAAATTAGATGACGGTGGCAGGGCAGCGCTTAACCGTCGTGGGGTGGAACTTGAGAACAGCCTTAAATAGCGATGGCAACAATATATCGATATATTTACAAATCCATCAATACTTTAGCTATCAATATATCGATCTATGTATCGATATATTAACACCAAAGAACATCAGCCATCTCAGTACTGCCCATTCTAGATCACCCTGATCAATGTAATTTAATATAGAAAACGCAAGATATATCGATTAAGTTTGATCGACAAGTGGAAGCTTTCGATATACAGACCGTGATACATCCAATGATGAATATATCAATATATTGTGGAGCTGGTATTCCTTATTCAATAGTGAAGTTTATGTTTAGAGTAAAGGTTTGAAACTAGTTTTGACCTGTCAAAGAGGTTTTTGTATAAAATTTGAAAACAATTTGCTAGAATTAACACAAAGAATTTATTATGTACAGGAAATTAAAAACAAATGTTGTAATACTATACAGGTTGTTTGAAAGCTCAACACGCAAACTGCACATATCGTCTTTTGAACCAAAAGTAATGCAAGATTCCATATACTTACATCTGTCAAGCTATGCTAATACCATTAAATTAATTAGGTTCAATGGTGACCTGGTGGTCTAGGGATAAGGTGTGTTAGGGTCCGGGGTTCAATCCTCGGTCCAGGCACAGATCTATCTGATTACCAAACCCTTCCTTCACCTCTGGCAAGCCATCTTGGGAATGTGGGGAATGCCAGGCCGCCACCGTGGTTCGGATCCCACATTAAACAGTAGGTCCTCCATTTCATCTCACAATCACCCTACCATTACACATTAGCGTAAGAGCTTATAACCCGAACGGGTAGTAAGACGCGGTGCTAATAATAATAATAATAATTAGGTTCAAAGTTTCTACATACAGCGGTAGGAGAAAAAAGCTTTTCGAGCATACGTGTACAGTAAGTTGCATAGTAATTAGGCGCATGGCACTGCACATATTGACCTCTTGGAGCACGGCAGCAGAACATACCACAGTTAATAGTAAACAACACACCAGTCCATCTAGAAATGTGAATACGTTCAGAGGATCATAATTAATAGTCCTACATCCCAGCAAGTGCTTGCCATTATTCCATGTGCACTGACGCTTGCCTAGCTCCTATGCAACTTGTTGTACACGCATGCTTGCACAGCTTTGCTCTCCAGGTGCTGTACGCTGAAACTTTGAACACAATTTAATGGTATTAGCATAGTTTGCTGAATGTAAGTGTATAGGGATTTTGTATTAATTTTGGTTCAAACAAATTATATGTGCAGTTTGGGCTATGAGTTTCCAAACATCATGTATACAATTTTATAACTTGGTACAAGACACGTGTACATGTCAGTAGGTTCTAGCACGCTGGTACAAGACACGTACACGTCAGTAGGTCCTAGCACGCTGGTACAAGACACGTGTACACGTCAGTAGGTCCTAGCACACTGGTACAATACACGTGTACAAGTCAGTAGGTTCTAGCACGCTGGTACAAGACACGTGTACACGTCAGTAGGTCCTAGCACGCTGGTACAATACACGTGTACACGTCAGTAGGTCCTAGCACGCTGGTACAAGACACGTGTACACGTCAGTAGCACCAGTCCTATATCCCTGAGGGGGGATACGGGGGGAGGTATAAATTATTCAACTCGACCCATTAGAGCCAGGGCGTGTGTGGACGCGTGAGGAATAACAAGCGAGACGTCAGGGCGTCGTTTCTACCACCACGACGCTTCTCTTACATGCTCTCTATTGAAAAGCGCCGGAAAATTACCAACATCATCTGCTGTGAGGTCAGGCAGGAAGAAGACTTCAGAAGACACGAGTAACATTTTACTATAATTATTGTTATTAGTCATAGCTGCTTGCCATAGTAAGTTTTTTGAGCGATTATGATAGAATTCTAAACATTAAGGGGCTCCAAACTCTCTTGACATGATCACTCTTTTGTTTTTTTTCACACTCTTATGTAAAGAGAAAGTATTGTAATCATGAAAATGGTCAACATCTAGATGATGAGATAGTGACAGAGATATCAACTAGTTCCAGTGGTAGACACTTGCTAGTTCCCAGATGGTAAGACACTTGCTAGTTCCAGATGTAAGACACTTGCTAGTTCCCAGTGGTAAGACACTTGCTAGCTCCCAAGATAGTTCCCAGTGGTGAGACACTTGCTAGTTCCCAGATGTAAGACACTTGCTAGTTCCAGATAGTTCCCAGGTGGTGAGACACTTGCTATTCCCAGATGGTAAGACACTTGCTATTCCCAGATGGTAAGACACTTGCTAGTTCCCAGGATAGTTCCCAGGTGTGAGACACTTGCTAGTTCCCAGATGTAAGAATTTCTAGTTCCCAGATGTAAGACACTGCTAGTTCCCAGGTGTAAGACACTTGCTAGCTCCAAGATAGTTCCCAGTGTAAGACACTTGCTAGTTCCATGATAGTTCCCAGGGGGAGTACTATTAATTTATTTTAATTTAATTTATTAAGATATTTAACGTGCACTTTCTGAATCGACTGACTATATCAGCACACGACTTATAAACCAACTAAAATCTAGAACAGACACAACAACCAGCCTCCCCGCAGTTAATTTATCACCGTGAAAGGTGGAAACTTACATTCAAACAATGATCCATTTTTCGCCGTACCGTGAATTGAACCCTGGACACCTAGTTCAGTAAATAGACACGCTACGACTGAGCTGAAGTGTTGGCCAGTAGTAACATATTGACTACAACACGAGACTAGCATAGCAGCACCATTCAGACATCGCATCACTGCGCAGCTAATACCACACACAGTCCCCTCTTTCCCCAAACGAAGGCTATTTTTAGCAATTCAAGTGAAATGACCTTGAAACATAACAGACTCGTATAACCTTTATGTTCGTCGATAATTAACACTTCACCACGGACCACTGACATCATCAGGGTGACTGGCATCTGAGACTTACTGACACATGTTCAAATAATATAACTGAGCAGAGCTCGTCAGTACTTCAAATAGTGGACTGTTGATAAATTGTTTTACTTTATCACAACCCCTCGGAGAAATAAGTATTGTGATTGTAAAAAATATAAATATAATTCGTGATTTTTATAGATGTTTACGTTTCATGAGCTTCTGAAAACTGAAAATGTGGTTTTCACCAGTGGTGCCAACTTTGGTGGTTGGAAAAGGGGATGGGGGGGGGGATTTTTTCCCACCCAAAAATTGCCGAGAAGAGGCACAGTGTAACTTTGATCCCTCTCCCTAAACACGTCACGTCTACATTTTATTCACTTAGCGGAGAAAAGATAAAATATCAATTTTCTTGAAATAGTATTTGACGACTTTTTATTAAAATTCGTATCTAGATACTGTTACATAACAAATTGGTGCATCTTAATGAAAACTATTTAGAGGCTACTTTAACAAGCGTATATCTCAAGTTTTGAACATATCTCAGCAATTCTTTGAGATACGAAATAACTTCTCAGCGAGAAAATTTAGGACTAATAAACATAAAAATAATTTTTACAAATATATGTTTATAAAATTAATAGTTTCCGAGCTATAATCAAACAAATATTTGAATGTAGTTCAGAGAAATTGGGGGAGTTTATTGTTATTCTCTTTAGTTGACGGAGATGTTACTCTTTTCTCAATTTATTTCTGTAACAGTTTATAAATGATCATTTATTCCCTTTGATAGAAAGTGATACGCCTATTTTTTCACTATGTTTATGTAAAAATGTCTTACGAATCATTATTAAACGTATCCATGTGATAAAGTCTGTGATGTACCGTACCATTTATTAATTAATTACCCGCCGCATCTTGGAAACCTTATGTGCTACATGCATACATTAATTAGGCCAAGGGAATGTTAGAGGAAATAAGTTGGCACTTGCATGAAGGGAGGTTGCAGTTAAGGGGGACGTCTTGGTAAGCGAGTAAATACCACGCAGACGCTCGGCTCTAAGGCAATATTTCCTTCTACGACGCGTTATTCCAAAATATGGTTCACGCCAAAATAAAATCCAAAGATTCCAACAGAGATCTTCCTTAATAACCTTATAGTGTGAGTTTTATTGATACTTTTTAATAATATTAGCGGAGTTGTGAGACAAGTCTTGATGAAAAATTGCTCTAGATTTATCCTTCCTCTAACAAATACAGTAATTATTAGATAGGATCACAACAGCGAGTTTTAAGATATTTTAGAACTAACAGCAAGTTTTACTCTTTACCTTGAGATGAGAAGTTTTGTAGTTTTATTTACCCTCTTTCTTATTGACATGACAAAAGTTGTTTGTAGGTGAAGGGCGAATGTGAGTATAAGAGTTTAGACAGAATACAGAAGTAGTTCCAGAAAACGAAACAGACCATTGTATGTTAAGTCATGTGACCTGACAGAGATTGATATTCTCTCCCGTACCTACAATTTCCACGGAAGTGCACGAGGAAGACACAGGCATGGAAAAGAACGGGGGACCTCTATAAACATTTACTGCTCATCTGAGGCTAGGCCCCTGACTCCTCCTTCGAGGGTTAACGCCCCTAAGTGAGACACTCACGGAAGGAGGAACCAACTCTTTCCGTTGATGGAAGCTGTTAAAGGTGAGGGAGATGGGGTTGCATGAGTTCCTCAGTTGTCTGGTGATGACAGAGATATATGATGGGCACGGGGTTATCGCTTCCTAAATCATCCGTTGCGCGTGTATTACGTGCGTAGCTACGCTTGAAGAACACAGCCATGATGGTCTATACTAGCTACGTAGCGGTGTCCTTGATAAATGCTATCCTGATCGTAGTCCTCATTAGACCTCACAGTTACTCCGTGAAGGGGGCAACATGTTTTAAATACGAACTCCCCCCCCCCTTTTTGTCACCCAGTCCCCCCTCCTGTGTTGTTCCGGGGGTTGCTATTAATTATTATGTTCTCTTTCGCCCTAACCTCCTTTTACAACCATCTTGCGAACATTTAGAGCACTAAAGATTTATGAAGGTATTATTTATAATCAAGAGCGGAACAACAAAATACAGACGCGGAGGAGGAAAAACTACGAGGGTAGGGGAAATGTATGGTACCTCCCCCAGACAAGAGGGGGGGGGAATTTTCTTTGACAAGAGTAAAAGTGGAGGGGAAGAAAATACCCCCTGCGATAAAATGGTGCAAGCATTTATCACAGATAAAGGTCGCTCCCCATCAACACGGCCGGTCAAATGGGGTGCGCGCTCTCTTTTCTTCCATGGCGGGTCGAGAATATTAAATGAACACAAAAAATACACCGCGACACCTCTTTGGTTTGCGAAACTGGTGGATTTAAACACACGGACACATTTGTTTGTTTTTTTATTAGGGAATATAGAAACGTGTCCGGCAGCCTTAATGGAACAAGAGACGCCTGATTCTGGGAAGAGCGTCCAATTGTCAAGTCAAGTGGCGTCGCTGCGTTATTAATACGGTTTTTTTAGCACCGCGACTTAATACCAGTTCTGGTTATGCACTAATGTGTTAATTACGCTAATGGGCTTAGGGAGTAGGAAGGTTGTATTTTAAAGAAGTTTTCCCAGATTTTTGTGGAGGAAAGTGGAAAACTGCCCTCAGTACACCGACAGAGATTCGAACCTCAAGGTCTCCATCATCGGCAGTCTAGTCTGTTGCGAGAGTAGCACCTTAGACAATGTTGCCACCAAAGCGGATGGATTATTCTTGTTATTATTATGTTTATTATTATTATTATTATTATTGTTAACATTATTCCTTGCCTCTTAGGGATACAAACTTTCTTCTCACTCAGAATTTACTGTGACACCCATTTTGTTTTTAATATTTCTAATATCAACATTTCTTGTAAATGTGTTCTTAATATTGTGGGCATTAATGTGCCCTCTAGATCATCTCGGATACGCAAAATTATTTTCTATAAAAATATTTTCTATCTTACAAGCACAGCCCTATTGGATGTTGTATTCGTAAGGCTAACTCTAAATTTCCCAATTTGACCTCAATCGTAAGAGGAGAATCAAACCTGGAGAGTTCTTTAAGGAACTCCCTTACCAATAAGGCCTTTAATATTTTGTTCTACATTGAAATGCTTAAAAATAATTTCTCCTCATTTTTTACTACTATCAAATTTATATAAATACTTAAATTGTATTGTAATAATATTGAATTCTCAGGTAATTATTTTATCCGTTGATAAATTTTTATGTGTCTGTCAGTGCTGGTGTTTTATAGGTCTTGTGACAGTTGGTCAGTACTGTAATAAAGGGAATTGAATTATTATGATTTGTTTGCGAATTTCACTTGTTAAATGTGAAGCCAACTTGAAAAGTCGAAGTCAAAGATTAGGTTTTTCTTGTGATATAGCATTACTTTTTCTGTTTAAATTAGCCATCAAATATTCAAGGCAAAGATATGGGTGCATGGAACAAAATCAAAGCACAATATATTCGCTAACGCTGATATATTATGATTGATTAATCTTTATTTTTAAACTCAGAAATGCACTTGTAAAGTTGTCATGGATAACTCCTATGTTCTAGAATATCAATGAATAAAAATATTTGTTACGTGTGCTATAAATGTAATGCAAGTAAGATAACTTAACTAAAATATTTGTTATAATTATTATCTTTGTTTCATACCAGTGGCCGTCAGTTTATGGAGGTACAACTAGGCAGGTGTTTTTATCTTTAACAAAATATGTTTCCAATATATAATATAATTTACTTACATTATTCACCAAATTTTATTTACCTGCTTTATCTGTGCTTACATTGTAGATATCATTTATCACTAGTCGGTGTTAAAATACTTTTCAGTGGCTGTTATAAAAAAAATCATGTGTTGAAATTTCCCATATTTAATTAGATATTTCAAACATGTTCATTCAAAATAAGTTTCAAAATTCGAACTGGTTAAAGGGTTTCAAAATAGATAACCTAGAAAATAAATCTTTGGCTATTTGTATAATAATTAACTCCATTGGGACTGCCTGCTTTTTGTGTATTTGAAGCAGTTCTGAGAAGCGGGTTGCAGCTTGGTTTGATGCACACCAAGCACTCGTCACACTTAGAAACCAACACACGAAATAGAAAGAGAAGGGAAGAAAACGAGTTGTTCCCCCTGCTAGGTCCTGATGATACGTCCCCTCTTCCACCGACGAGTATAAACACTCACTCTACTAGTTGCGCATGGAAATCGTTGACTTGCATTTTAAAATAAACGTATTCCTTGTTTCCTATTCTAGATAGACATTTGCAACCACGGACTTTTTTTAAACCACATCCTGGTAGGATGATTCCTAAAGGACATTTCCATGAATGATTTTTTTTTTAATATTTACAAAAAAGATTGCTTCAAAATCAAATAGATTATTTTGTGACAATGTATTGCTATTTATCTAATTTTTTAAATGTTATATCTTTAAACTCGTCAAATAAAGGCTAAATACATCAACATGGAAATGATATCTTGCCCTTCCATGACGTCACAGTTAGGTAACGTCCTTAATAAACCGATAAACTGGGAGTTGTTTCGCCAACAAAAGCTCCTGGTAAACAGCTGAATAGAAACGAGATGTTGTGCTCGAGCCAGCTGGGGGCTGTAGACGGGGGTGGGGGTGGGGGGTAGACGACGGGGTAGCCGGCTCCTTGCGCACATAATTATTACCTGGACGTAATTAGTGGAATATCAGCTATGAGCGGCCATTGAAGCAGCTCGTCAGCAGGACGAGAGGAGGTGAGCGAGTTTATCCTCCTGCTGATGGTGTTATTAGCTGTGGGTCAGTTAGCTGCAGACATAATGAAGTCAGGGTCGGACAGCACAGGGACAAGGGACACTCTAGGGACTTGAAGAACTTGTATCTTGATAATAGACAGCAGTTGAGGAGGGTTTATGTAACGAGTCATTCCCATCTATTATACAGGGGTTGGGGTAAATGAGGTGGTTAAAAGAAGTTTTGTTTCAAAAAGACAACAACAAAAAACTTAACAAGGTCAACATATCCGCCACATATACTTACAAAGAGTAAAAATAGAAAGAAAGGACATATTTTTATGTTGTTTTATCTTTTATAATATTATTTTTTGAACATCGAGTCGAGCCAAACGTCCGCCCCGGATATAAAAAGAAGTAGCGGCCGGATCCTTGTTGATTGTTGCCATGACGACAATATGGCGGCGCATACAAGGGAAGGTGGGGGGGGGGGGTAGACTCCCTTCCCACCCCCACCACCCTCTCAGACTAACCCTCCAGGGAATCTAATTAGGGGTGAGTAGGGTTGCCATACTACCCGTGAATCGTCCTCTTCAGGGTTTTAAGCCCAATGCAATTTTGATCAAGTGGAAAAAGTTCTGAGGTTACGTTTGACTTTCTGTGACCTTCTTTCTTTCTTTTTTCAAAGTTTTTTCCTCTTCAATCTCTTGTCTCAGTCCTGTCTCTGCTAAAGATCATCAGACAAAATCTAAGGTCACAAAGTTTAGGTTGTTTTTTGTTTGTATCTTTACTGTCTCGTGACAAATTGGAGGAAGGAAATATAGTGATCGTGAGGAAGGAAATATAGTTATCGTGAGGATGGAAATATAGTGATCGCGAGGATGGAAATATAGTGATCGTGAGGATGGAAATATAGTGATCGTGAGGATGGAAGTATAGTGATCGTGAGGAAGGAAATATAGTGATCGCGAGGATGGAAATATAGTGATCGCGAGGATGGAAATATAGTGATCGTGAGGATGGAAATATAGTGATCGTGAGGATGGAAGTATAGTGATCGTGAGGAAGGAAATATAGTGATCGCGAGGATGGAAGTATAGTGATCGTGTGGAAGGAAATATAGTGATCGTGAGGATGGAAATATAGTGATCGTGAGGATGGAAATATAGTGATCGCGAGGATGGAAATATAGTGATCGTGAGGATGGAAGTATAGTGATCGTGAGGAAGGAAATATAGTGATCGTGAGGATGGAAATATAGTGATCGTGAGGATGGAAGTATAGTGATCGTGAGGATGGAAATATAGTGATCGTGAGGAGGGTAAAAAAATGGAATTTGTTATTCTGATGGATAATGACGTTTAATTACCCTCTAATGGTGACCTGGTGGTCTAGGGGTAAGGTGTCGGGCTTCTGTGCTGGGGGTCCGGGGTTCAATCCTTGGTCTCGGCACAAATTTATCTGATAACCAAACCCTTCCTTCACCTCTGACAAGACATCTTGTGAATGTGGGGAATGCCAGGCCTCCACCGTGGTTCGGATTCCACGTTAAACTGTAGGTCCTCCATTTCATCTCACAATCACCTTACCATTACACATTAGCGTAAGTGCTTATAACCCGAACGGGTAGTAAGACGCGGTGCTAATAATAATAATAATAATAATAATAATAATAATAATTACCCTCTAAACCCAAGAAAGAAGTTTTCGCTCGACCACCTGTCTGTCCGTCTGTACCTCCATTTAGAGCCTAAATAATTTTTTCGATTGGGTTAAAACCTGGTATCTACGGTTTTCAAAAGGTTCCCTACAGTTATTTTATTTTATTATCCATCAAACCCTTAGGGTAGTCTACTTATTAACGAAAAAATAAAACTATATTTTCTCTAAATCCTCTCTAGCTATTTGTATTGAAACTCACATCTAGACACTGTTTGACTTTATCTATAAACTCACCCAGCGATTTTTTCTTTGCAAGTGGATGTAAACTAATGTAGTTCCAGAGCCTTTTTTCTTTATAGGTGTTAGTATTTAGCCACAAGAGACCTCCAAAGAAAGGTCCGCACCAACTTTAAAGTTGCTCCGCCATTTTGATTTTTTTTTCGGGGAATAAAAATTAAAATGTTTAACTTTTTGGAAATTTCTCGTCGGTTAGAGGCTAGCAGCTATAAGTTTGCTAAATTTCAAGATTATATCTCATCTGGAAGTGGGTAAACATTAATGTCAGTGAGTGAGTCAACCCTGTGGCTTTATTATAGTATTATGGTGCAGTGCACCACAAAGACTTTCTCTTTAATCTTAAAATAGAGATATTTAGGAAAAGCTAGTAAGATTTGTGAAACAAAATAGTACACACTGTTGCGGAAACACTCAATAAAATAGCAATATACAACGTTACAGAAACATTGAGTAAAGACAAGAGTCTCTGTCCACCAAAGAACACAACAATCATTTTCATATTTCTAAGTACCCAATAAAAATATATATTCGTCTTATGGCTCGGAAACTATTGGAATTATAAAAATATACTTCTAACAAAAGAGTTTTATCTTTAAAAATATTTCAACTTTACTGTGATGTTATTTTTGCTTAAATATTTATTTAAAATATAAATTTAATAGTCAGTTGACTCAAACTTTCAACTATGTAATAACGTTGACAACTTTACTATTTATTTGTTTGAAATTTAAATCACAACTCCTAAAGCTTCAAATACTAATTATATATTCGCTTACAATTGAAATATTAATTTATATATATATAACCTACTTACCTTTATTTCATTGTAATAAACTTTCCTTCTTTATTTTAATTCGTGAAAGCCAACCCGCCGTGTTTATTACTATTTTGGTAGGTGATTTTAACGCTAGCTGTTTTAAAGAGTGGTGGATTTCGGAACTATTTCCATCTTGATTTATTTTGTTTCTGAAATTATATGCGCGAAGTTTAAACCATTTCTTTCTCCAAGGCCAGAGACTTTTTTCTTTAATAAAAACAAAACAAGATGTTTGGATTGTTAGAGAAAAGTACTGAAAAAATATAATGGACTCAATTTGTGTCAGTTTTAAAAAGTGAGCATTATATAGTAAATCATCATTTTTTGCCATGCACAAGCATGGAAAATAGAAGCTGATCTTAAGAAAAGGATTATTGGAAGTTGTTATGTGGAAATTTTACAGAACAACTACAGAGAAGAATAATACAGATTTACTACTAGTACAAGAAATCGTCGGTCTACATTATTGGGTGAGATCAAGCTCATCATTAATATTCATCAATTTACTAGAATTTTAAAGGACCTTTTATCTGTTTTAGTCAATAAAATTTAATGTAAAATTTATTATATTTCTTTTTTGATTTTTCTCTTTCGAGTATTGCTTCACAATACTTTTATTAGTCTTATAATTTAGGAAGCATGCCTTATTAGGTAGGATCTCTTTCTGGACTCGGAAGGAAACCACAATAATAATAATAATAATAATAATAATAAAATAACACACAATTATCAATATTTTTTTATTATAATTCAAAATTAATTACATTGTACCATTCAGTAATGTTCCTGAGCACACCCAGTGGTCCCGAGTGTAGAGGGGCGTCGTTGCCACTACTGGTTAGTTGAGCCGGAGATACTTTTCTCCTAGACATTAGCAGTAGCGCCCAACGTACTCAATATCTAAATTATTTGGTTTCTATAACTAAGATAGATGGTGTTCATATTTTTACTATTTATATTAAATTACAATGATAAATTATTTAATATCTCAAATATTTGCGGAGAAATTATGAAATTTCGAAAATTTTCCTAGTATAAAGTACCCTCAAAATGTCATTTTAATGATGAAATGAGGATTTCCATCTTGTTTATAATAATAAACAATGTCTGACATATAAAATTTAATCAAAATTGTTAGAGCGGATCTAAAGAAATTCTATTATTTCTCCTTTTTCCCTGCAATAAACCAGCGTTAAATTTAGGATCGGATGTCTAATCCTAATAATCCCTCCGGGGCAGCTTGTGACAATCCCAGATACCGAGTTCTAGCCCTATCGGTAAAATGGTTTCGACTCCAAGCCGAGATACAGACAGTCAAATGGCGCCGTGGAAACCACTTCCTCGTGGACTCATGAACCGTCGATATTATTAAAATCTCAAGTTCAATTTTGTTTTACGTTGGTTGTATGATCTAAGGCGTCACACTCGCAGTAGACTAGACTGCCGATGACGGGGAGACAGAGATTGGTTGGGTGTCCTAGGAATGGTTTTCCATTCTCCCTCCGCGCAAATGTGGGTACATTTATTCTAAATGTAACCTCTCTTATCCCTAAAACCAGTAATTTAATTAACACATAAGATTATAGCCCAAACGGGTAGTAAGACGTGGTGCTGAAAAATAAATTGTGCATCTCATTTTTCCGGAAAATGACTTGGATAATATTTTACATAAGAGGATATCTCCATTTTGATCATATCTCCGTAACTCTTTGAGATACAAATAAATAGTCGTTTCAAATTTGTAGGTCTCCTAAAAATGAACAACTTTTATTTGAAATCTATTTGCAAGATACAAGAGATACAAGATACAAGAGAGATACAAGTAAATATATATGTTTAAATCTGTCTGGGAAATAGGGAATTGTTTGCTATATTATTTGGTGAATATTGAAAATCCTTTTTTCTCAATATGTTCCTGTAACATTGTATGTTATTTTTTTGGTGGAATTTTTACCATTTTATTTCTGCAACAATGTTCCACATATATTAAAAGTGTTTAAGTTAATTTCGCCATTTTTAGGTAAAGGAGCAAAAAATATCCGTGTCGTAAACCGTACCGTTAATTTTAACAGGTTGGGATTGTTGCAGCACTGCCTATGCTTTCCTTCTTTCTCTATTTAGAAAGTGCCCATTTGCCAAAGTGGCTTTCTTTATTCCATCCTTGTTAGTACGGGGTGTTTATCTAAATCCAAACCATTATTTGACGACATATACAGGGTGGGGAAGAAACAATTAGAAGATCTATGTCGAGGAAAGTGACGGACAACGTGCCGAGGTTTGTCTGACGTCCGCTAGAGCTCACCTCAGTCACATTACCTTCACAAAATGTTAGGCCGTGATATGTAGTTTGCTTTTATTTAGCTAGTGAATATTTACTTTTCAATTAAAGTGTTAATTTTCAACTTATTAACTGTCTTATTGTTTCGGACCCACCTGAAAATAAATATTATTTACTAAAAAGTACTTAGAAAAATAAATGATCAATTATCCCTCAGAGTGAAATTTTCATTTTAAATGTCCTTAATTCTGATTTTTAAATTTTCCTTTTTTATGAAATTTGTCATCACTAGAAAGTTGTATTTTATATATTTATTTTTTTATCAGCACGTCTTACTACCCGTTTGAGTTATACGCTTATGTACTAATTACGTCAGTGTGGTAGCGATTAAAAAAAGTTTGAATTTAGAGAAAATATACCCGAAATTGCGCGTGGGGGGGGGGGGGGAGAGAGACAGACTAAGAGTAGAAAAACATTTAGGTAAAAACTATTCTCAGTACACTTGAATGAGATTCGAACCCTGATCTCCCTGTTATCTGTGGTACAGTCTATTTAGAGAGTGACGCCTTAGACAATGTAGACATCTAAAAGGATCAGTGATTTTAAATTTAATTCAATTTTGATTTTTAAAATTTACAAAAATTATATACCATCATTACCCACAAAATGAGCTTGAATCTCACAAATTAATGATCTTAAAGCTAATTTAAATGACTAATAAATTACTTTCATGATCAAAGTCTGATTGAATGAATTTCATGACTAGTAATACACCTTTTATAAAAGGAAGAGATGACACAAACTGGGGCTCGATCCAAGTACACTGGTGGTTTATTCCCATATTCTAGCCAGCCTGTGTATTAACCTAAAGCTACTCTCTTCTTATTGGTTAAATATTAAACTTCTCTTCAAAATCATTCCTAGAGAGAGACGCTCTCCAGTTAGACTGGATTACCAGTGATGGGGAGATCGGGGTTCGAATTCTGGCCGGGTGTAATGAGGTATTGTATTTTTTCCTAATTGGTTTAACACTCGATATACTAGCAAATTCGTGTACATTTCCGTTAAAATCTACCTTCCTCAGCCCTATTTCACAAGCGTAATCAATGCAAGTTTATATTCCGAACGTGATGCAAAAAAAAAGAGATAAAAAATAACACCACGGAAATCACCAAGTTTTTTAGTTCTGGTCTCGCTGTTTCAATTAATTCTTCCTCTCAAACAGAAGAAACAGAGGTCACGTGTCCTATCCTGACAGTAGGGACCTAATCAGTCAAGGGGCGGCAGCCCTAGAAACTAGCAAGTCACAAAACAAAGGCTGACAGGATCATGTGCCGTCCGAGCTTAGGACCATCATTCAAGGTCCGTGGACATCTTGGAGTGGCGGGTTGGTCGTTTTTACCTCGTCACAATACTCACAGGACGACCCGAACGACGTAAGAGTCTCGGCAATGGCCTGGACAGGACAGTAACACTGTGAATTTCAGATGGGACGGAAGAGATACTCAAGGAAAGTCAGTGTTTTTTTGGACGTTTTCAAACAAACCATTTTTTTGTAGCCAAAAATAAATATTGCTCCAGTGTAGGGGTGGACTTGGCAGGTCCCAAGCATCCCGGAACTACCTTCCATGTCGACTCTTAACATACGAGAACATTAAAGATACCACTCGAGGTATGTGTTTCAGTGCAAGCTGACGCGGTGAAATGAAATATATAATATATTATTCATGAATCTATCCCGAGGCTATTTAAACTTTGCATCTTGGTTTTTTTTATAGGTTCCTCAAGAGTGTGTTGTTGGAATTATCCATACAAAACATAAAATTAAGAGCAGTTTATTTAATGGAGAAGAGAGGGTAAAAAAATACAGGTTTCTCAAAATATGATTTAATTTTTTTTATAAAATCTTGTATTCATGCACTGTTTGACATAACAAACAAAATATCAGTTTTCATTTTCTGTAAAAAGGACTTTGAGGGCACTTTACACTAGCGGAAATTTCCGATTTTGATCATATCTCCGAAACTTTTAAAAATGTAGCATTACTAAAAATTAAAAAAACCTTTATTTAAAATATATTTATATAAAACCGATATTTTCTGAGCTATTTTTAAAGTGAGGTCTCGGAAATCGTAAGTTGATTATTATGCTCTTTGGTGAAGTGTTTCTGCTACAATTTATATTATTTTGTTTCAAATATCTGAGTAAATGTCTCCAGTTTTAGTCAAAGAAACTATATAAAGTCTTTTCAGTGCACCGTACCTTTTATTTTACCCCGTTCCCATACAGTGCTGCCATTTTTGTAGCGAGCAGTATTTGTCGTTCCACGTCGAGCGATATTTACTGCTTGTCCAGAGACCACGAAGTCTCTCAGTTGGAATCCCTGTCATAACAGGTGAGTTTATTCTGTCACAAACAGCCCCGAGCGAGAAGATGGCCGCGAGAGAGGTCATCTAACCGACGGCATTCAATCCCGGCGGCTGACGTCACGAGCAAATAATCATCCTCTCGTCCAATCTTTCACAGTTCAACTCTCCTCAGTCCGGGGTCGTAGCCCTTTCCAGTTGTCTCTGCACCCTCTGATTGGTCTCATATTCCCTTTTATTGACGCTGACAACTTTTGATAACATTCCTTGGTCGGAAGGTTCGGTTGAACTCATAAAGAGGGCAGGGGGGTGGGGGGAATGTAGCGACCACGTGCATGTGTCGGGTGCTCGATAGATTCACACCAGTGCTGCCAACTAGTAACACCAAATATCCCATCATCAAAATTGTACGATTTTCCCGCTAGATTCGAACTTGAAATAGTTTAGATCGTAGTTGCTGTCAATATATTTACTAGTCCTGGTACAAATAAATGTTACCTACAATTACTCATAGCTCGTAAAATATGTTAAACCAAATTTCGTTAAAATTGACGGCTATCGCGTAACAAACATCCGTATGGATAGAAAATGCCAAATGGTCTAGCTAAAACAGAATCTCGCTACGCTTCATCAAAAATATCAAAATATTGAATCCTAAGGGAAGAAGAGAAATGTTTTTTTTTTTTAGTTTTAGATATAATATTGAAGTATTGACATATACAATATGGGCCGACGTTAGTAACTCTTTCAACCACCGAGCGCTGATGTGCGAGTGTGAGAACAGGAATCATTGTTATTGTTTTATTAGAACTAATTTATATAATATTTTAATATTTCTGATGTTTATGTCTTCAGGAGGAATTAAACTGATTATGAAAATTTAAATATTGGGCCGAATCAAACACATTGGTTCCATTTAAATAGGTGGAAAATGTTACTGGGAAACTTAAAGAAACCTTTCCTATCTGAAATCATCGAGCCAAAAGTACAGGGTTCAATTACCGGTGGTACCATGTATTTATAAATGTGAAGTGATTCCCTCTCTGGCCTTGTCCGGAACTAATTATGATGAATCACTAATATTAGAACCCGGAACAATTCTATTTTTAGCACCACGTCTTAACTACCCGTTCGGCTTATACTCATATATATTAATTACATTAATATGTAAGGATTAGAAAGGTTGAATTTTAGAGGAAGAATGCCCGCATTTGCGTGGATGTAGAGTGGAAAACCATTCAGGAATATCTCCCTCAGTGCAGTCGACCGGATTAGATCCTCGAACTCTTAATCTTCATCACGCAAGAGTTTTAACTGGTGCTAATCTCTCTACAAGGTGATTAAACAGCTAGATTTTGTAAAGTGGTAGTAGATCGAAAAACTAACTCAAATCGTTCTTCGAATATTTCGTTTATGAGCAAATAGCAAAAGATTAAATAAAAACACGTTTTTCTGCATGGAAAGTGAAATAACACTAAAAATGTTATTACTGTAAAAACACCTTTGTATTAAAGTTATGAGCATTAAATTATCACTAAAATAACTTTTCAATTGTTTCAATCCTTTGCTTGGGAAGAATCTAGAATGAAGCATCCAATGAGATATGTTAAAGTCGTCAGGAAAAATCGTTATTATTTGGCCAAAAACCTGAAATAAATTAAAAATATTTAGTTAAAAAGTAGCAATGCTTATCTTCGGGATTAAAGTCAACGTGTTGAACAAAATAAATAAATAAAATGATATATTAAATACTTTATCTAATACCTATATTTTGAAATTATTTAGTTTTTCTGTGTTTTCTCAAAAAATCGACGAAAACGATCTAATTTACAAAGGCCATTTCCAATTAGTTTTTTGATCCCCCCACAAAGTGCAGCTGTTTAATCAAGGACAGACACACCCTGTATAGAAAGCGACCACTGAGAAACCTGGCTAAGAGCGACTTCACGAACATCTCCGACATTTATCGACCATGGCCGATGTGGGATGTTGTTAGGGGTGGAAGGGGGTTTACCCGCACAAACTATAGAACAACTATAACCGGAAGTGTGTGAACCCAACGCGCGCCCTTGTGTGCGCCAACAATGGACCACAAACAGTCTCTGTGAGAAGCTGCAATGAGTATTTTAACCACTAAGCTCCCTTCCTGGTCGAAACATCTGACTGGCGTTGGACTGGGTGGTAGGGTAGGGAGATGTTCCTGTACCATCACCCCCCCCCCCCCTCTATCTCCCTCGTCCTCATACAATCCACAACTTCAACCCAAGTATTTAGGAGGACAGCCGTACAACAATAGGTCGTAGCTGTTGTCCAACTTTTAGCAGACAGGGCTATCTCTCGTATTCTGTTGTCTGACTCTAGCAAACAGGGCTATCTCTCGTATTCTGTTGTCTGACTCTTAGCAGACAGGGCTATTTCTTGTATTATGTTGTCTGACCCGTAGCAGACAGAACTACAAGCCTGACAATAAGTCCACTCGCCCACCGGTTTTAATGTTTATGTTTTAGCACCACGTCTTACTACCCATTCGGCTTATACATTTACGTACTAATTACGATAATCTGTTAGGCTTATGAGGAAAGTTGAATTTAGGAGGGAGTGTGTCCACATTTGTGTGGAGAGTGTGAGCAAAATAAATCAGGAAAAAACACCTCAGTACACCTGACTTGAACTCAAACTCCGGCATCCCCAACATCGGCAGTCCAGTCTACCACGCGAGTCTGACGACTTGGGCCATTAAACCACCGAGGTGAGTTTTATTTAGTATGGTACGTGATGGTGCGTGCCAACATTATATCGTCTCAGTGCTCCTCAGTAGGTCCAGACCACTAACAGCCCGCCAGTCTTCGAACTGACACTTGTTACGCTGTCGAACCCGCGCGAGAACCGCAGCAGAGAACGACGCGAAGGGAATCCCACAATGCCCCGCGCGGTCAACAATAGCCGGTGTAACCAACATGACAACACGTGTTGTTTCCCTTTCAAAACCTCTTCTCGTGCAGCATTATCTTCCCTTCACGTATCTCTATGACCCTGTGCAGGGAGCATTTGACCACATTCAAGTCTATTTCCTCTCTAGCTGCCTCGTCATGGCTCTAAGTGCCTCATTTGGTGCCTCCTCTCGGGCATTTACAAAGGTCTATGCCTCCTCACATACTCTTGGGTGAAGACTAGTGCATCCTTTACAAGTCTTCTTATTCCTCAATTAGTGTCTACTCGTACCTCCTTTTACGACTTTCTGCCTCATTGACTGTTTTATCATGCCTCGTTCACTATACCTCTTTGTACCTCCCTCATTTCTCTTTTCTTCCCTGCAGGTCTTAGTAAACGTAATATTCTGCACATAAGAACTTTGTACAGTCAGGCTGATAAAACTGGAACCCCCAAGACTCGCACAACCTATCAGGCCTGAATATAGCCAGCCCTTACAAATGAACCAGGTATAGTCCATACTAGAACACGACTTACAAGCTAGCTGTATCTGGGACAGGAATTCCACGTAGACCTTCCTCCTCCAAATGAACCAGGTGTAGTATATACCAAAACACGACTTACAAACTAACCATACCTATAACAGGGTCAAAATAATTGACTATAAATTAAAATTATGATAGTAATAATATAATAATATAATAATAATAATAAAGCAGCTGTATCCTAAGCAAGGTCCACTAGGCTTGTGGGACGCCCCTGACCACGCAATCATAGTCAATGTAAATTATTTAAAACCTAAATCAGTAAACAACGTGGTAATAGCATGATCAAGGTCATACCATCCAAATTAAATAAGTTTAAATAACTAATTTTATGCACCCTGAGTTTTACTACCTATTTGGGCTATGCGTATGAAAAGTATTTCAATAATGAACATTCCCATAGGGGGATTATTTTTAATTAAAATTATTGGCGATTTGTATTTCATCTATAAAGTTAATATTTTAACTAATGGGAGGTTTAAGAATAGATCTTTATAAATCAAACAAGCTCCCACAACCCGGATACAAACCCCGTCCCTTTTTATCACTAGACGTCAAACATCCCTACCAGCACTTATCTAAATGAGCTGTCCGGTTTGGACGTTAAGTAATAAAACGGTGTAAGTCACCTTAAGTTCATGATGTTTCCAAGTTATATACTGTCGGAGAAGAGCAGAGGTTTCAACCCCCGACCTCTGGCTCACGAAATATATGAAACCAGTAAACCCGTGCGATTATTTCCCTCCCTTCACCCCTCCCCCCCCCCCAAAAAAAAATATTATTTTGTTTGGGTTGTTGAAATCAAATACTCAGCGAAGTGTAACACAAAATAGCAAAGGGAGTTTATTAATGTGAACGTATTTACAATTTACAATACCTCTTTGTATACAATATTTGATGTCAGAATGAAATCATCTTGAATCTTTGGTTTGACACTTTCGGTAATCGATACAATAATATTGTTAGATTTAGTGACTGGTGAAAAGACTACATAGAGTTATCCGTGAGTAAATACAGCATTTGGCAAGGACAATCCAGCTGTTTGAAGCGTCTGTCCTTGAGACTTATTGATAGTCATTTCAAGGGCAACATAAATAATATATTGGTTTTTCTTTTAACTTACATTTTAAACAAATAATGTGTTTTAACGTGAACTGAGTATACTGTGTCTGAAGTCGTAAAAGATCTTATCCGCTGATACCTTATTATCGCTGTAGGCTTTGTATTAGTTGATAAAAGGGATGTTGACAACAGAAATAATATATAGGATGATTTCAAGAGAAAAATTGACAAATACAGATATATATTTTACACAATCGATTAATAAAATATAGGTGACCTGGTGGCCTAGGGGTAAAGTGTCGGACTTGTGCTGAGGTCCGGGGTTCAATCGTTGGTCCCGCACAGATTTATCTGATTGCCAAACCCTTCCTACACCTCTGACAAGACGTGTATTAATCACAACTTGTGAATGTGTAGAATGCCAGGCCTCCACCGTGGTTCGGATCCTACGTTAAACTGTAGGTCCTCCATTTCATCTCATAATCACCCTAACATTACACATTAGCGTAAGTGCGTACAACCAGAACGGGTAATAAGATGTGGTGCTAATATAATAATAATAATAATAATTAATAAAAATAAATAAGATATGTTACATTATTTATAAACAATTTTTGCGTCGAAGAAAAGTATTGCGCTTGAATACAGATGTACTTTTACCGGCAGACGACAGCTCTAGTAAACAAGACAAGTTGTGATTGCTCTTGCTATGAATCAACAGAGAACATACGTCACGAGAATAATAATAATATTTAGCACCGCGTCTTACTACCCATTCGGGTTATACGCTTTAAGTACTAATTACGCTAATTGATTAAGAATTGTGAAGGTTGAATTAGAGGAAGTGAATCCGCATTTGCGTAGAGGGGGAGTGGAAAACCATTTAGGAACCCCCTCCCCCCAGTTCACCTGACCGAGATTCGAACCTCGATCTCCCCGTCCTCAGAAGTCGAGCTCAACACGACAAGCACGTTAGCCAACTATGCCACCGAGGCGGGTTAGATCACGAGAAATATTAACCCCTGGTGTAGACTATCCAGGGGCGTAGCACCGGGGTAAATTAGGTGACCTGAGCGTTAGTCAAACGTTTGCCGAAAATTGACAGCAGAATCTGTTAGGTGTCGCGGAAATTCCCAGCCAGCTGCTTTAATTTCATGTTGCAAAGCATTATGGGTCAACATACATTTCTGATAACCTATCAATATGTATTTAATGTATATTATATATTATTGTCCTGGTGGATGTTTTCTAATTATTGAGTTTGTGCTAAAAACAAATCTAAGTAAAATTGACACAAGCATTTCTTATTCAACTAGTTATTTAAAATGATTTAAAAACCGTAGAGGATGCATTCTTTTGCATCGTATTTAAAGAGTTGCGGATATATGATAAGCAATTGAAATATGTCGCCATTATACAGTACCCTCACAGTAACTTTTATTGGAAAAATGAGATTCGCCATTTTGTTTGTAACGTTAAACAATACCTGGAATACAAAGGTTATTCAAATTAGTTACAGCATATTTTTCTCTCTTTTCAGCCTTGGTTGACTACCCTTAATTTTAGGGTTGGATATATAATTTTAAGAAACTCTGAGCAAACTTATAAAAATCCTAGATACCAAAGTTCATCCCGATCAGTAAAATAGTTTCGGTTCTAGACTCAGACAAAGGCAGACAGACAGACGGCATTGCTATAACCACTTTTTCTGTTTCAGGGAATTATGAAACGTCAACATCTTCCTATCAAAGCCTCGAGATCAATTTTTTTTACGATAACAATATTTTCTCTACCAAAGGAGGTGCAAGAAAGTAAAATGTCTGTTAGAGCTAATAGCCTATATAAATATATTATACTTATTAACTTATTTATTGTGAATTTTAGTTTCGTGTTCTTAAAAAGCACTGAAAATATGTATAGGCCTCTCATTGAACGTAAGTCTACAGTTACAATTTGTTCAAGTAATTTTATAATATATTTGTTTTGATCGAGGATGTTACGTTAAAGATACAATGCAAGGTATGTACAGGGTAAATCTAAAACTGAAGAAAATAAGTCTAAATCTTCAGATTGAGGAGGGACGATTAGTAAGATGTGCAACTAAAAATGTTCATATTCGGAAAATTGAAAATGACACCTGGACACGGGAAGCGAACTCGGGACATTTGGCTTATTGCTTCAATGCTCTAACCACTGAGCTATCCAGGAATAGTCCCGTGCCCAGTGTCATTCTTCACACATATTTTAAGGCAGATTCTGTGATGGACGTGCGGAAATAGTCAGCTACAAATGTGTGATTTTTTAAATTAAGAATACGAGCAATCAGATAACGCAGCCACCTTAAACTCGGTAGCCTTAAAATATTAGTGAAGAATGACCCTTAGCACTGGACGATTCCTTGATAGCTCAGTGGTTATAGCATTGGCGTACTAAGCCAAAGGTCCCGGGTTCAAGTCCCGTGTCCAGGTGTCATCCTTCAAGTTTCAGGATATGATATCTAGATGGAGTAATCCTCGCTGTAAGCATAAATAATAGCTTTGGCTATTTGATTCTTAAAAATGTTGAGTTTGTCGCGACCTACCCCCTGGGCTCTGCCAGTCAGGCTAGCTTGTAGTAGGGGTAAGGTCAAAGGCAGATAATTGTGTGGGCTCGAAGTAACAAGTAGGTTCACGAATTTTGGTTTTATACAAGTTACTAAAATATAATACAAAATGTGAAGTTAGACGAAAGATGAAGAAATAAAGAGACTGAACGCCCAAGCTCGTGGAAGAATGACCGATGAAATTGATTGTCTGTTACTAGGCGCGACTCTCCACAGAACACTATTTCGGGACCCTGGGCTCGACGGATGCCCTCTAAGTACTAGTACTGCTAATGACCTGAAGCTGTCGTCTGATATGGTACGACCTCGTACAGCGTGACCACCTGTGATATAGATGGAACTGTGACACCCCCGTTGCCAAAAAGTAAAATTATTTTACACCACGCTATGGGCCCTTTTCTGGCCAACTAGTTCAACTTTTGCTATGAATTGTCAGCATTCCCCTGCAACTTTTCTAGTTCGTTACTTCATTCATGCTAAACCATCGATTTTAGCGCGTTTGTCCACTCAAGTTACGTAAGTCGAAACAAACATTCAAACATTGCTCAGTGGCAATGGCAAGTATTTTTTTCTTTAAAGATAAATACAACTATTGAAATGAGTTCTTATGAAGCAATAACCGATTTTAGTTTTCTTATCCACTTCGTATCAATTACAGCGTTTGGTGGTTGAATGTGTCACTAACATTGGGTTTGTTGTAGATGATATATGTTAATACTACAATATTTATACCGCCTTACCCTGAGATTTAATAATATCAACAATTTACCGATCAATTTTCATATATATTTTTTTTAAATTTTGTTTTAAGTGTATCATCAAAACAATCTTAAGGTTGGATTAAGTTTTTGCAAAGAAATTAACCCCCCCCTCCCCACCTCCTTCCACTCACCCCTTACACACTATTTGATGGCTTATTTATAATAAGTTGTTGTTACCAGCTCCCCCAACCAAAAAACCCCACTTACTTAGGTCACTAGCCACCTCTGCCGACTATCTAGGGAACCAGAGAGCTCTCTTAATGTCCAGGGTCGGTTAGGTGGTTCTTCCCCGAGAGAGGTAAATCCCTGCATTGTACATTGCGACAATGAGGTAGAAGTCACACGTCAGACTCAACCCCTCACTAAACAAACATTACAGACAAAGAGGCCGGCAGGGGGAAACCAGTGGTACCGAACCAGGCTGGTACAAGTGGAGAATACCTGGGATTGAACACTGGTCGCCTCGAGCAGGCGCAGATAATCCGCCATCACAAACTGGACATGAGCTACTTGCTGACATGACGAGTAGTTATTTTTACTTTCCACGTCTTAGTAAAATATGATTGCCTTTTACATATACAGTCATTACTTTAGCGAACTCTTTCTTGATTCGTTCAGTCGAGTGCGATTCTCGTTTATTCTACGGATCATTACCCCCCCTTGCCCCCCCCCCGGTCAATTCTGTTCTTTGTCGCTTCTTTTAACTCAGCCATTTTCATGACAATAACAAGACACTAAGCCTTACGTGAGTCTCACTGCGGTCAGGTCAACTGAGGATTTCCCTAAATGGTTTCCCACTCTCCTTCCACGCACATATGGGTAAACTACCACTAAATAGTTTCCTTCCTAATCCCTACCCCATTAGATTAATTATCAAATATGCGTGTAACCTGAACAGGTAGTAAAACATTGAAATAAAAAAAAAACTTGTTAATTACTTTCATGACTAACAAACACCCTGGTATGGTTTTATATTAAATGTACTCACATTTTCGTGGAGGGAGAGTGGGAAACCATTTGGTTTTTAAAAAAAAAACACCCTCAGTACACTCAACCTGGATTTGAATCCTTATTTCCCCGTCAGAGGCCATCCAGTCTTAACAAGAGAGTGACGCATTAAACAGCGCGACCAACGATGCTGGTTGCGGGTACCCGCAGATGTTGTTTACTCAAATACTGATGGGGGGGGGAGGTAATTTCCGGTTGTAAAAATGTTCAAGGAAGTTTTATTACCACCACGCATCCCTGTATTGCGGGCAGTATTATATCATGTAATGAGGCGCAGACATCGACAGAGACTCGCTACATCTGCAAGCTCCTAAATCAATATCGAAATAAAATCAAGTTTTAACAAGAATATAAAAGTTATGATTCTTGAAATTGAGAGAAAAATCAGGAAGTTGTACATTAAACAAAATTGGTCGAGTATTTGATTAGTTTAGATTTCAGTATGAATGTTTTTATCTTGTTGTTATCTACACATTTACGATGATTGAACGTAAACATAAACATTAAGTTGATATAAACGAGTTAAGCTTTATGACGTTGGTCGAGCGTCAACGAATGAAACAACAACATCCAGGTCCAGCTTCTTTTCAATGGCTGCATAGTTTAAGGCAGGAATCGGCAACTTTTTTATTTTAACTCGCTGGACATAAAGTTTAAATAATAACTATCAAAACATGTCTACTAAGGATTAAGGATGTGGGAGTAGCTCACCATGGTCAATCATTTATTGACGGCTTTTGTCTATTAGTGGCCCAGACTAACAAGTGTATATTAAAGGGGTGTAAAAGCTAGATAACATTTAAGGGGTGTAAAACCATGGCGAATGAACCTAGATACATCTTCAGTACATACATTTTCCCGAAATCTTTTGTGGGCCAGATTAAATCAGTCGACGGGCTGTTAGATTGTCAACCTCTGGTCCAAGGCATCACTTGAGCAATAGATTGAACCAGAGGTAAGATAACTTTGTGTTCACGTGCACCCAGATATAATTTGTCTTCAGTTTTCTACTCCCAAAGTTGTTGGTGCATAACATATTCTATAATCTACATCTAAAATAAAATAAACAAAATAAATTACACTAGCCAATAATGTATTAGACAATAGGTTATAAATGACATACATACATACATACATACATTCCATCCATCCACACTTCCCTATCCTTGCATACTCCCTTCTCTTCAACAACATCCATATAAGAGTCTTAGATGCTCTTTTATTCTCAACACTATTAATGTTCTCTTTTTCACACATTCGTCTACAACATTTAGCCACGTCTTACATGGCCTATCCCTTTCTGTTTATCCACACATTCTACCTTCATATATTTGCTTGGTGTATATATATATAGTTGATTTATATATCCCAAAGATGTGTTTGGGTTCCTTAGTCTGAATACTACTGAACAGGACTCACGATGATTGGGAGACGAGGGTTCAGCCGGTAGGTTGTACTGAGAGTGGTTTTTCCTAAATGGTTTCAGATCCCACCGCTGACACCAGTGCTGGAATTCGTTAATGGGCTTTAATCGGGTGAGAGGTGTATGTTTAAGCTGGAGGGATTGATCCGGGAGTTGAACCCTGTAACTGAGGGACTAACCCTCTGTTTGTGTCGCTAATGGATGGCTCTACTTAGTGAAACTGTGTGGGTGATGGGGGGAGGAGGGTTAGAAGAGGTTAGAGAAAAAAAAGTGGGATGATTTTTTAAAACTTATATTTGAATAAAATAAAAAAAAATCTATCGCGTCTTAGTATTATTTCAGGCAACCATCCACGGTAGCATATCTCTGGCTGAGCCTAGATACCATATCTCTTGCTGAGGCTAGGTACCATATCTCTGGCTGAGCTTAGATACCATATCTCTTGCTGATCCTAGGTACCATATCTCTGGCTGAGCTTAGATACCATATCTCTTGCTGATCCTAGGTACCATATCTCTGGCTGAGCTTAGATACCATATCTCTTGCTGATCCTAGGTACCATATCTCTGGCTGAGCTGATACCATATCTTGGTGAGCCTAGATACCATATCTCTTGCTGAGCCTAGGTACCATATCTCTCATGGTCAAAGATTCCACACGCTAAAAATAATCTATTGGAATGAGGATGAGTGGTTGGGATTTTAAATCGAATGTACCCGCATGTTTTGTTTAAAGAGAGTGGGAAATATTTCAAGGGGAAGGGGGGAAATACGCTCTGCACACCTGAACAGGATTTAAAATAACGCGTTAGGAAGATCATATTTTCTGGTTTCGGTTCGATTATCAGCATTGTCAAAAAAATATACAAATGGGTGGGAGTGGTGTTTCTTTTTTCACGGTGATGCATTAACGGTAGGGGGACTGGCTGTTGTGTCTGTTCTAAAACCAAGTTAATTAATAAGTTGTGTGCTGACAGTGCATGTAAATACCATGAAGTCCACACACCCGCTTCGATGGTGGCATAGTCCAAGACGTCATTCTACCAAGATACTGGAATGTCGATGTTGGGGAGATCAGGGTTCGAATCCTGGTTGTGTGTTCAGAGGTTGTTTTTTCCCTAAAGCACTCGTCTCAGTCTCCGAGAAAGTATACCACACGGCTTAAAAGTACAATGGTCTGTGTTTTTTTCTGAAGCCACTCTATTTAGTCTAAGCTTATTCTTCCTTTCACCCTTTACCTACAACCACCATTTGTCATGTCAATAAGAAAGAGAGGAAATATAGATACTAAACTTCTTGAGGTAAAGAAGAAATTTCACTGCTAGTTGTCAAATATTTTATTATTTTCTGTTGTGAGCCTTTCGAAGAATTACTGTATTTGTTAGAGGAAGGACTCATAGCTCCTCAAATGTGTTTAAAAATCGTTGAAAATGAGTTAAGGTAACATTTTAACACATATTTATTCTATTAATAAAACTGAAAATATTGGGTTGTTAACGGGAAAGAGCATTATTGAGATCTTTCGACTATATGTGGGCGTATTTTTAAATAATGCATCGTAGAGTATTAAACACTGCGTTAGAGATGAACGCGTGAACGGCAATCCCCCGCACACAAAGGCAGCATCCTTAAAGATTTCCCACAATCCTTACACGCAACTACATGCCCCTTAAAATTCTACTTTCCTCACCCTCGTTTATGCTTCTCTTATATTAAGACGCTCTATAGGAGAGAAAAAATTTTTAACTTAGTTTCATTAACCATTTCATAAAAATAGTAAGGAGAAGAAATATTTATCGTTCCCTTCCCGGGGAACCACCGTAATTATAATCTCTCAGTCGTGATCCCCCTTCCCTTCAAAATTAATAAGAGTAGTAATTTAAAATGCTTATATTTGAGTTGTAAGTCTTAATGGCCTTGTTATGGTCCATCGGCTCCGCGTAGAGCCGAACAAATCCTTCCTTTGCTGTTGATATTATCAATGACTCCTTTCACGGTGGACCGGTTAAATGGCTGTCAGGGCGCGGGCCTTGTTCGCACCCCGTTGTCAACCTGGTCTTGAGGTAAAGTGCTCGCCCTCATGGGTTCAAACCCGACCGGGGTCGACGAATATTTTCTAGTGCGATAAATAATCCGTAATACAACTTCCTTTGAAAGGGGAGTAACCTCGGTCCCATGTCGATTGTGGGGTGTAAAAGAACCCTGGAAGTTGTGTGAAAATACCTTTCCCGGCACAAATTGGTTGCTCCTTTCACTCTCGCTCATAGAACTTATCATGTGCTACTGTAATTGGTCCGTATTGTAAGTGCGTGTTAAATACTTCAAATAAATCAAAACACGCCACACTTACCCATAAAGGCATCAGACTTGTCTTACAAATGTTACACTATGACTCTTGCCTATAAGCTGTACCATAGTGGAATAACAAAAGGTAAGCTTGTTATTTTACAGGGTAAACAAAGTGTAACTTATTCGAGCTGTAAAACACATGAAACTCATAAAAAAACAACGTCACTTCAGTCAGAGCAACAAAACCACGCGTCTCTTTTATACAAAATATTTTATTTTAGCACAGCACCCTTTCGGGAAGTATGTGTGTATACTTATTACTCTACTGTGTTAGGGATGGGGAAGTATACCCACATTTGCGTGGAAGGAGAGTGGAAAACTATGCAGGGATAGGGTATAATGAGGTGGACTGGATAGAACTAGCTCAAGGATAGAGTATAATGAGGACTGGATAGAACTATCTCAAGATATGGATAGGGTATAATGAGGTGGACTGGATAGTACTTTTCTAAGTGCGGCAATGAACTTTAGAGTCCCTAGGGCCATAGAGTAAGTAGGTGGGTGAATACAACTTCGAATAATCACAAACTATCTTTAAGGGTCGGGTATTGTTGATATGGATATAAATATGCTGACCACGAGGTTTAACACAACGCTGGGAGCCCAGCGCAGTATATTCCTAGAGCTGACTTGCCCCTAAAACAGTTTCTTGCCATACAAGTTCTAAATCTTTGCTCTTTTCTCCCTTACACAGATAATAGCCCCGTATTTACGGCCCAACCTTCTCAAGTAATGGCTTCATTAACGTCAAGACTTGGTCACGTTCATTTGTTTTACTGTCTCACCTGCAGGGTGTACTAGGTAACTTAACTGCTCTTACCTTCCGCTAAGAGGGCCTTTGGATGGTTACTCTTACAATCGGCGCGAGGTCAGTGCGAGGATGGGTGGTATTCCTAGCTATTTTAGATTCACTTGGCAATTTAAAGGTTTCTTCAGGTCAAAATAATATTTGATGACTTGACTTGGAAACGCATTCGTTCTCGGGCGAAACTCAACCTAAGTGTGCTATGAAAGGCCTTACCTTGACTGATTACACTATGGCCCTATCTTATAAGCTACACCATAGTGGAACCATGCAAGATAACAGTCTTACCTTGACTATTACACTATGGCCCTATCTTACAATCTGCCCATACTGGAACCATGCAGATAGCAGTCTTACTGATATTCACTAGGCCTATCTTACAGCTACACCATAGTAGAATAAAGAAAGGTAGCAGCCTTATCTTGACTGATTACACTATGGCCCTATCGTACAATCACAATAATTCCTTTCTCCAAGGAGGTGAGAGAATAATAATGCACGTTTCCGGGGAAAATGGTTGACGCATTATTTTCTGTCGATGTAGAATGTTTTGTTCCCGATTTGAAAGGGTTGTTTGTGCCGTGTTGCTCTGCTGTTGCCTCTCCCTCCTTGGGTTGTTTGTACCGTGTTGCTCTTGTTGCCTCTCCCTCCTTGGGTTGTTTGTACCATGTTGCTCTTGTTGCCTCTCCCTCCTTGGATTGTGTGTGCCATGTTGCTCTTGTTGCCTCTCCCTTCTTGGGTTGTTTGGGTCGTGTTGCTCTTGTTGCCTCTCCCTCCTTGGGTTGTTTGGGTCGTGTTGTTCTGCTGTTGCCTCTCTCTCCTTGGGTTGTTTGTGCTGTGTTGCTCTTGTTGCCTCTTCCTCCTTGGGTTGTTTGTGCCGTGTTGTTCTGCTGTTGCCTCTCCCTCCTTGAATTGTTACACCATGCTGCTCTGCTGTTGCCTCTCCCTCCTTTGGTTGTTCACCGTGTTGCCTTCCCTATTTCGATGCCATAACGAGTGTAACGTGACCAGACAGGCAAGGAAATAAAAACCTTTCTCAATCCCAAGTCTCGGGTTCCGAGGGGTTTCTCAACAACTGGGACATCTGACAAGGGTGAGGAGTCTACTATGCGCGCACACACACACACACACACACACACACACACACACACACACAACACTGTATGATACACGAGTCGGCCTCGGCTTGTCGCATCCAGGGAATGGAGACATGATGCTCACTCAACCGGGGATCGATCCCAAACTGTTATTACTACTCTATCTTCTTTAATCATATATACCCACTCCATACACACACACATTCTCTTTATATAACCCTTCTGTCACTTTACATTACCCCCTGCTCTCCCCCTCTGTGAGAGGGACTGTACTAACCGTCTGAAAAACATTTACCCGCTGCCCTGACCGGAAACAAGATGGTTGATAAATATCAGGAGGCGAACTTAGGAGATGCGAGTGGTCAATCTTACGCTTTTTGGGAAAAAGTTGCAATTTTAATTGTGTTTTGAAAAGTTGTAAGTTTCTCACTTCAGTTTAAATTATCCTGTGGATGTCAAAGCCAGGAAAATTATCAAACTAGTTTCATCTTATTCACGTATTGACTTCAGTGCTTTGTGGCTGAATGTGTCACTAACGTTGGTTCAATTATGTTCGTACTTCAATATTATAAACAGAATCCTCCCTTGGAGGAGATTTCCAATAGAAAATCAATTAGATAATTTAGAGACTGGCTAAAGGATTTACCAACAGCTTTTACACCCTCTTCGGTGGCCGCATGGTCTTAGGCGTCACTCTCACAATAGATCAAGGTTCGAATCTCGAGTGGGTGTATTGAGGGTAGTTTTTCCGGAATGTTTTCCCACTCTCCCTCCACTCAAAGGCGGGTACACTTCCTCTAAATATAGCATTCCTCAGCCCTAAAACCACTATTGTAATTAGTACATAAGCGTACTAGCCGAATGAGTATTGAAACGCAGTGCTGAAGTAAAAACCTTTACACTTCCTTCCCCCTTATCTTAGCTCCCCCACCCCCATTCTAAAATATCCTATTTGATCTATATGTATATATGTAATAGGCTCTAGGCAAGGCCATAGAAAACTATTTTTTCCAAGATAGAAAATGTTATAATAACTTTTAGCCAATAAAAGTTATCATATGAAGATACGAATCCCCCTAGGAGAGTCCATCAAATTCTGAAACACCCGGACCCCCTTTATACACCCTTGGATTTAGGGGCACCCTCCCCCAAAGGAATTTTCTTCACCTACTAGTAAATTGCAAGCCACCAGTGTGGACAAACCCTTCGATTTAAAAAAAATCAAACATTTTTTAATAAGCTTGTTTGTTAAATATACTATAGTTATATATTTTAAAGTAAAAGGGCAAGGATCTAAATTTAATCTCTTATTTATATTTTGACTTGAATTTGTTGTTACAATTTTATAAATGAAATACATCACGGCTTTAAGACAGCTCCAAATAGCCACTGTGCGCGTGTTTAGTATTTATCTTTGGTACAGTTCTACAGTAGCCCATGGCTTCTTTGGTGCTGACTTCTGACACGCATTACATTAGCCTATGGCTTCTTTGTGCTGACTTTGACACGCAAACTTTTAGTTTATATCTAAAATTGATTGCCAGAGAGCGTAGCTAAACATTTTTTTTTTTTCAAAGATATGTTTCGGCGTAGGCATACATAATTTGGTCTGGTACACTTCAAAGCCATCAGCTTCATCAGCACCAAATAAGCCATTGGGGCTACGTTTTAGTAGCACTACAATGACGTCATAGATCCATATGTGCGGTTTGTATTGTATTTGTAGTTTAGTGCCTACATGACCATAGATCCATGTGCGCGTGTTGTATTCTACACAGTAGTCACAGATAAACGAAGGTCAGGATCAAGTAAAAAAAAAATTTAAATAGTTGAATAAAGAAAGTGACGGAACAACTGCCTCGTTTGCGAAAGTAGCAGTTTCCTCCCCCCCCCCCCCCACCCAACATTCCCTTGGTTAGTGTTTTAGTGCGCCGAAAGATGTCACCACTGGGAGAGAGCGGTGAGTCTCTCGTTAACTCTCGCCGCGAACACAATAAAACTGCTGCTTGCTTCCAAGTGGCTGACGGAATGGCGGACAACCCTCTCATCTTACCCGCGATATATGCAGATAAAAATAAAAAAAGGACTGCGAACAGTTAAATAACGACGCAAGAAACGAGCTTATAAAATGCTTTCATGAACTTTTTTTTTTTCCGCATGGTTAGATATAAAAAAAGGAGAGGGGTTTAAGGTTCAGAACAACGGGTGTTTTTTTTTTTTTTTATCATTTCGCACGATGTGCCTCCAAGTAATTTTACTTTTTCTTTTTTTTTTTTACAAACTTTTCAGTCTCCCAGAAGAGCTAAGGATAATCGCCAGCGGAGGATTGTAGGAAAGAGAATCGCTCTTTAAAAAAAAGAGGGGATAAAAAAACATGTAATCGTTTTGCTGAGCAGAATGTGTGATGAAGTTAACCCCCTCCCCTCCCATTAAGATCGTTTTATTCTGACCCTAGTCGACTTGTGACCGATCAGTGGTGGTGGCAAGCACGTACTCTACCATAACCGGTCTAATATTTAGATGTGTAGTGTGTCCCTCATTAGAACTGCTACCCGGATTACATAAGGGTGCAATGTAAGTGTAAAAATGGCGCCAATTTGCTCCCAAGATGCGCCTTCTCTATCCACCAAGGAGAAAACTGGTGGAAATAAGTACGGTGACGTCATCGTCTGACCAATACGTGTGAATAATTCACCTCCAAAGTTAAAACTACTTTGTTTAAATTCTCTACTGGAAATAGCAGAAAATATAAATAGGCCCTATTACTAAAATAGTTTTCTTATAAACTAGTTGGCATATTTTGGGTGCTTTTCAAGCAACAATTATATTCAATAAGTATTAGTATTTATCTATAGTATTAGTTTAAATCCTTTGTCGCATTAGTAAAACTTTAATAGGAACTTTGAAACGTGTTTTAAAAATATACTTTCACACCATATTTAGTGACGAGATATTTTTGTATTTTCCGGAATAAAAAACTTATATTTTGGATCTAGAGAAATATTCCATAGTTCGTTAATTAATCAATTTGATGTTTTTTCTATTCAATGTTTTTTATTCGATGTTATTTTGTTTTATTTGATGCTATTTTGTTTTATTTGATGCTATTTTGTATTATAATAATGGAAGGAATGATGAATAAGGAATAATGAAAGGCTCTACATGAATGTAAAAGGCAACATTACCAAGTTATTAAAAGATTTGTTACCACTATAGATTACTCGAACAAATTGCTTGCTTGTAGGTATGTTATTCTAATCCATCTATCGTTAAATGAGGTATAGTTAAATAAGTATGTTTTTGAGGCTTTACGATAGTGTGATGCCATTTCCATTTACTGAAGTTCCATGATTTTAAAGTTGCGCCTAATCTTAGGCGGGCGAAATATATAGCGCAAGCTGTATCTCAAACTACTTCTGTTTTTTTAGTGAATACGGATTCGGGCATATCCTTCACAACTTACGCCGGCACATTTATTTGAACTCTTAGTGAATCTAACCGAGCTCTGGTGTTATAATCTGAGCAATAAATGTTCAAAGGTTGCACTTATGGCTTAGTAGTGCTTTAGAAACACAAGATCTGTTGGTGGGTTTACTGAGGGTGTATTTTCCTAAATGGTTTTCTCCTCTCCCTCCACGCAAGCATGAATACACATCCTATATGTGACTATTTAACTTCACTGAGTAATGCCTAGTCCAAGATGGCGGTGATAACTATATAACTAGCGTGAGTAATGCCCACTCCAATATGGCGGTGATAGCTATATAACTAACGTGAGTAATGCCCACTCCAGATGGCGGTAATAACTATATAGCTAACGTGAGTAATGCCTACTCCAAGATGGTGGTGATAGCTATATAACTAACTTGAGTAATGCCTACTCCAATATGGCGATGATAACTATATAACTACATAATTCCCGCTCAAGATGCGTGATAGCTATAAACTAACGTGAGTAATGCCTACTCCAAGATGGTGGTGATAGCTATATAACTAACGTGAGAAATGCCTACTCCAAGATGGCGGTGATAGCTATATAACTAACGTGAGTAATTCCTACTCCAAGATGGCGGTGATAGCTATATAACTAACGTGAGTAATGCCTACTCCAAGATGGTGGTGATAGCTATATAACTAACGTGAGAAATGCCTACTCCAAGATGGTGGTGATAGCTATATAACCAACGTGAGAAATGCTACTCAAGATGGCGGTGATAGCTATATAACTAACGTGAGAAATGCCTACTCCAAGATGGTGGTGATAGCTATATAACTAACGTGAGAAATGCCGACTCCAAGATGGCGGTGATAGCTATATAACTAACGTGAGAAATGCCTACTCCAAGATGGCGGTGATAGCTATATAACTAACGTGAGTAATGCTCACTCCAAGATGGCGATGATAACTATATAACTAACATAATTCCGCTCCAAGATGGCGGTGATAGCTATATAACTAACGTGAGTAATGCCTACTGCAAGATGGTGGTGATAGCTATATAACTAACGTGAGTAATGCCTACTCCAAGATGGCGGTGATAGCTATATAACTAACGTGATAATGCCTACTCCAAGATGGTGGTGATAGCTATATAACTAACGTGAGTAATGCTACTCCAGATGGCGGTGATAGCTATATAACTAACGTGAGTAATGCTACTCCAGATGGTGGTGATAGCTATATAACTAACGTGAGTAATGCCTACTCCAAGATGGTGGTGATAGCTATATAACTAACGTGAGTAATGCCTACTCCAAGATGGTGGTGGGAATTACATGCTCGTGTTGGTTTGCCCGGTCCACATCAATCCAACAAGACATTCTTCATGTTCACTCATTGGCGACTAGTAGGAGGGGGCTCTAGAGATACAAACTGAATATTGTCGACGTCACCAAGTTGTGTTGCATGTCGTTGTGAAGGCCAGGATTAGGGGAGTGAATAGCACACCAGCCCTCCCGTCAGTTGGCAAGCGGCTCATGGGTGTCAACTTGGGTGACACGTGTTCGCAGAACATGAGCGAGGGGAGGGGATGCATATATTATCATAATATAGGGGGTAGGGGGAGACGCGTCACACTCGCTTCATATGACGCTTCTGATAGCTCTGAGAGAGAAGGTCCTCCGGACCCATGGCTCAGTGGACAGAGACACCGACTGCAAGTGTACAGGGACCTTGTTCGATTCCAAGTCACACTTAATTAATAAGTTAGTTTTTGAATTAAATATCTAACTTCCCCCTGAGGAAATATTAAGCTTCCTGGACTTTGTATTGAACGATTAATGTTAGGTTTTGTTGTCCTAGGTTAAGTTCTATTTTTTAACACAATGTTTTACTACCTTTTCAGGTTACACGCATATGTAGTTATTAAATTAATAAGTTAAGGGATGAGGAAGGTTGAATTTAGAGGAAGTGTATTCTAATTTGCCTGGAGGAAGATTGTAAAAACAGTTTGAAACTTAATTTCACCCAACCGGGACTTCAACCCCGATCTCTTTGTCATCGTAATAATAGTTATATTGTGGGAGTGGCGCCTTTGATCATGCGGACGCCGAAACAGGTCTTTGTTAAAGTTATTTTTGTAAGTGTGTACTTAGGTTAACTACCTGAAGTAAGTTTTCTATATCTGAAATCCTAGATTATCCAGATGTGAGCGAATAGGCAGAGATATTTTACAAATCCAAACAATATTCAATTTTGTGTTTAGGCCACATCTCTGCTGTAAACCATTCTTCTGAAATCAATTATATAACAAAAATGTGAATTCATACATTAATATTAATAACAGACCTGTTATTCTGATATATGTGTTAATAAAAACATTCTTTAATAGTATCTATTTCTGGATTTAATGTTTTAGTTGTTTTTTTCCGTATTTCACTTTGATCACTTTAAAAAAAAGATACCTCCCAAACCAATAAGCAAAGTATTATATTTCGTCACAAAATTAAGTACGACATTATAACAGATATGTTATTTTAAAGTTTAAATAATAAATAACACACACACGCACATTTATCGAATACAATATCTGTAAAGATGACTCTGAGCTGTTTAACCTCCCGAGACGAACCATTAAAACTTTAATTACTAAAGTTTTGAAATTAATACGAGTGAAAACTCCACCCTATTCACATTTTGAGCCATACAGAAGGGATGAAGGGGGCGTAGCAATTAGTTTATCACGTGTCTAGGGTACCTCCCCCCTCTTTCATTTCTCCCACGGATAGTCAACTGTTTCTGTGTAACGTGCAAGTAGGTGGGGATACTGCTATTATCACATCCCTCCTGGTGTCCATCTGTCAATCAAAGGAGCGGTTTTACGATATCACCTGGAAGGCCTTTTCCCCTACAAGAACCCTACTACATATTAGAATTATGGTAGGAAATAAGGCCTTACGGATTGTTATTAATAAGAAAATTGGGCTAAATCAATTGAAGGGTACGAGGGAAAAATGGGGAAAGTATGATTTTAACTCAAACTAAGGTCATTTTCAATTTATTTGAGATATTTAACGTACACTTTTTGAATGAATTGATTATATCAGCACACGACTCGTAAACAAACTTAAATCTAGGCTTTAAAAAAGCTTTCCGATTCCTGCCTTAAACTATGTAGCCATCGAAAAGAAGCTGGACCTGGATGTTGTTGTTTTATTCGTTGACGTTCAATTAACGCCATAAAACTAGACTCGTTTATATAAACTTAATGTTTATGTTTATGTTTACGTTCAATCATCGTAAATGTGTAGATAACAACAAGATAAAAACATTCATATTGAAATCCAAACTAATCAAATATGCGACCAATTTTGTTTACTGTACAACTTCCTGATTTTTCTCTCAATTTCAAGAATTATAACTTTTATATTCTTGTTAAAACTTGATTTTACTTCGATATTGATTTAAGAGCTTGCAGATGTAGCGAGTCTATGTCGATGTCTGCGCCTCTTTTTTCCCCTGTATCCTTCAAATTGTTATCAGTTATCCCCTTATCAGGCAAACTAAGGCGTTCGCCCAGGAGCGCAAAGTTTCTAGGAGGACATTCCAACAAAATGTAATACTTTTAATGTTTAAAAAATGTTTAATTTAAATAAGCTAATAATTATTTCTAAATACAGAAATAACATAAAAAAGATAGATTAACAACATAATCTCTTTAATGTTTTTATGACATTCGGGGTCGTCTTGTCGGCAAATCACTTTGATGTTCAACTAAAATCTTCTGAAAATATTATCAGATCAGGAAGGTGGGACAATATTTTGCCACACATTATTAAGGGGGCATTCACCACTGGTTTGTTCCAGCACCACGTCTTACTACCTGTTTAGGTTATACGCTTATGTACTAATTATGCTAGTGAGTTAGGGTTGAGGCCGGTTGAATTTAGAGGAAATGTACCAGCATTTATTTGGTGAGAGAGTTAGGAAATCATTTAGGACAAAACTACCCCCAGTACACCCGACTAGGATTCGAACCTCGATCTCCCCCTCAACCGCAGTCTAGTCTATTGCTAGAGTAGTGGCTTAGACCATATCGCCTCTAAAGAAAGTTTTAAGGGGGTTACTATGTTTTCTTTGAAAATTTTTGCTATAAAATGAACTCTTTTATAAAACTAACATTAGCCTAATTGTTGGAGTGTTTCAAGGTTTTAGTTGGACTATCGGAATGAGTTCTTGTTTTAACTCGACCATTTAGCATTTACTATGTCTGTTAGTACCGTTAATAATGCTAAATTCGTGGACCAATTTTAACCTAATTTTGCTGGGGCAGTGTTTGAACCTCGGTGGAACGACGTTTGTATATGGATTTTGGAAACGTTGTTATCCATTTCAAGATGGCGATCGCTTGGGTAAAAAAATAGAGTGTATTTTAAACAAGATATCAAAGTATAGCAGTGTTGAAGGTCTCTTGACAAGATCAGGTCAGAGGTTGAGCAGTTCCTTTGTAAAGTGCCATGTTTCAACGATGTTCGACAATCTTGACATATTTACACCCCACATTATTCGCCGCACTTGTCTAAGGAACTGAACCAAACACAGCACGTTAGACTAACACTGGCGACTTTTTCAACCAAAGCAAACGGCAAAGAAAAAAACACACACCATAATTTAAAAGAAAAGCCTTTTCGGGACGTCATATTGTTTCCTAGAAGGAGGTAACATCACCACAAAAACAAAAACTTGCACTTATACTGATTGTTTAGAGTATCACGTGGGTTTTTTCCCTGCCCCTGGAGCCTATGCTATCCCGCTTACTGGGACAGAGCTATACATGCGGGCAGCCTTTAGTCTCCCAGTGACCCGTTTACCTCATCGCCGATCAGATGACGGGAACAATGTTATACATACAGCCTTATGTGCTGTATTTAGTTTTCTTCGTCTAATTTTGAAAATATAACATCCATACGTAAACCATAAATGCTTAAATAATCCTAAAAATAGTCTTACATTGTCACAAAATTGGTTTTTTAATCTCGAAGTCTTTTTTTTATTTTTTATTTTAAAACTGTCCTAATCTCCGGTTATTTGGTTTATTCATGAACATGTCCTGTAGGAATCTTCCTGTAAGGATGTGGATTAAAAAATGTCAACGGAAGTATTTGTCTATTTAGAATGGGAAACAGGGATACGTTTATTTTGAAATGCAAGTCAATGTTGTTCAGAAAAAAAACCGTGAGTGTATAAACTCGTCACCGGAAGGGGGTAAGTATTATCAGCACACAAACAAAAGAACCTAGAAGATTTAACTGATAATTCCTTCCCTCTCTTTCTATTCCGTACATTGGTGTCTTATTGTGAGAGTGCTTGGAATGCTTAGAGTGCTTAGAGTGCTTGGAGTGCTTGGAGTACTTGGGGTGCTTGGGGTGCTTGGAGTGCTTAATGTGTGATGGAAGGGAACGCAAGAAAAGGTAAGTGTTTTTGCAATTTTTAAAGCAATCAATTATTCGGCTAAAATAAATAAAATATTGCTCTAGTACATTCATATATTTCAATTTTCTTCACATGATAATATCAACAGTTGTCGAATGTCTGTCACGAACAAAGTGGTATTAGACGAGAAACTTTTTAAACTAAAAGAAAAAGTTGTCATTAAATTCCAGGTCAACCTTGAAAAATAGTCAACAACTGTTGATATAAATATGTGAAGAAAATTAAACTTAAATTTTACATTGGATATATGTTTGATTTATTTTGGGTGAAAAGAATTTTTTTTTATAAAAACTGAAAAGATAATGCCCTTGATTCGCGTTCTATACACAACCACCTTAAGATGCAACCCGCTTTACAAGAGCAGAATTGAATGAACCAATTAGATAGTCTAATTAATTTATCCATTAGCTGGTTTTCAACAAATTTTGTTACACTAATTAGGTAGATATTGGAAGGTTGATACATTATTTGTTTGTAGGGAGAGTCATAACATATTTATGAAAAAAATACCTCGTTATACTCGCCCTGGATTCGAATATCAGCCTCCCCATAACCTGGAAACCTGACGTGACTGACAGCACTGTCCACGTGAACACCGTTACGTGTTGAAGTCAGTTAAATCCCCTTGAGTCTAAGTTATAGAAAGCAACGCAGATACCAAACTCTATGGGATAACGCATTCTTTTGACAAAAGGGAAATTATAGAAGGTATTTTTTAACATTTTCTTATAAAAAACGGATTTCCGGTAAGCTCGCCCAGAGAACATTAATTTCTTGAAATAATAATTAGCTATGCATCAATAGGAATTATTCCTTTTAAATATATTATCCACGAGGAATATACTAATAAATAAAACATTTTACCTTTTTACGATTAGTTTTTTTTTTGTATGAGTGAATTATTGTTATTGTGAACATTTTCTACCTGTTTTATGCACCCTAAAAACAACAAAAACAAAGGTGATTCCTACAATTTTGTTTGTTTGTTTGTCTATCGATCTCCGAAGCTACATCCAAAAAAGTTTGATTTTGTTCTAACTTGATATTATTTATGGATAAGGAAGGTGTTCATTTAAAGCAAGTACACCCGAGATTGTTTGTAAAGCCATCTAGAAAAAATCACTCTCAGTACAACTGGCCAGAATTTGAACCCTGATCTTACCGTCATTGGCAGTCGGGTCTATTGTGAGAGTAGCACCTTGGACCGCGTGGCCACCGAAGCAGGCTAAAACTTATCATTGAGTAGTTTACTGATCAATGATTTTGTCACAGACTTTTAGTACACCAGATAAATGTGTGTGCATAATAATGGTTTCTAGTACCATTTATTTTATATAGCGTCCCTCTCGAAGTAACGACCCTTTTTTGGGGAACCGTGAAAAATGTGGGGGAAAAGGTTGAAAAAAGTTTAAGGAAATCGGCTGTAAAATGTGTTTGTTGCATTTATTTAGGTCGCTGCGTTGCAATTATCTTTGTGAGCGCTGTATTACTAGTAACTGGGGTGGTTCAGGTATAAAAATAGACACCACCTCATCAATGCCAGCCAATAGCACTTGACTCTGTCCACCCCCTCCCACAAGCAAGACAATGTTTCACCACGCGCGACTGCCGCTACATCACGCGCCAGGCTTAATTTTGTGATTGTTATTCCGATTCTCAATTTGGTTACTATTTTGGTTTGATTTTGTGAACAATTTTTGACGACCCATGCTATTGTTAAACATTGTTACTTTGATTGGTTACGATTTTGGTTGGATTTTGTGAACGATTTTTGATGACCCACGCTATTTGTTGTCTAGAAAATGCAATTTTTTCGTATGAAGGTCAGGGGTGGAACAAAATCTGTTAAAATTCCAATAAAGACCCCTTCGAATTAACGACCCTTTTCCAGGGAACCGTGAAAGGTTGTAGAATTGAGAGTTGACTGTATTCAAAAGTTCCAACACCAAATGTGTGTTCTCCTGCTATCCGTTTGATTCAAAGCTTTCCATCTTTGTCTATCACCCATTCATGATCATCTGGTTTTTTGGTTTTCTGGATATCTTTTCCACATAGCTGTTTGATAGTTGACTCTTATAGAATGTTGATAAAGGCTGTCTTCACGTGAAGGAATCTGTGTTGACTCATATTCACCTTGGTGACATCAGAATATTTGGTATCTCACCTCAAAGATATTTTCTGTCTTGAATAGTGCTGACTTATTAAAGTCACACAATGGTTTTTGTCGGATAGTAAAAACTGGCTCTCCTACGTTGGAAACCGTGAAACGAACTCCTCATTCGGTTGCAGAAGTTTCAGTTCTTTGATCGTGCCTTGCCCAAAAAGAAGGAACGGTGACTGTAGCGAAACCTGCCCATGCATGTTCATCAGGAAATTCTGGTTTAACACGATAGCCAACCACAGATGCAAGTTTAATGTTTATTAACCTGACTCGAGCACTTGTTCCGCGTTTAATGTATAGATTGCTCTTCCGACTGATTTCCTACGATGGACAAAGAGCTAGAAACAAAATGTCATTGTCATCAGCTACACAAACAATATTTGAGTATTCCACAGCTGCATCCCTAATATGTAGCATGTTCCTAGTGTCTGCTTCTTCTTGGGATTATGCAAGTTTCTCCACTTCGATGAACCACTAGCAGTATATTGAGTCATATTTTACGGTAGGTAGCAAATCGTGTTTAGTCACCAATCTTTCTCCTTCATCTTGGATTGGCCGCCATTTTTATCAGCTACCAACTCGGGATGGCAATCATGTTTTTTTTTTTGCAATCCTTGTATACCCATATAACTATATATACACCCAAATTATACCAATTACTTTAATTTCACTCTCTGGAAGGTCAAAGGTCAAAGAAGGATAGGATGCAGACAATTATGGGATACTATAGTCCAGTTAGTAGTAGAGATGGTATCTACAGGGTCAGTCAAGAACACTAACCGTCATGCTAAACGTCTCATTTTTCCTACGATTGTAAATACAAGTGATGGCATTCGCAATATGAAATATGGCAAGCTCGTCCAAGCAGGGATGAGTTATTTGAAGATTAAGGAAGAGAAACGGGGGATAGTTAATTTAGTGATAATCTACTCTGTATTATAATACATGTATCGTACATGTTTAGCTAGTGAGGTCTCTACACTAAGCGCAAGTCCCAACTGCAAAGGGATACGTGTTGAGCACAGCACAAACAGTAGAATGGAGGGGTGTAGGCAAGAATCAAACACCAGAGCCGCCATTAACACTCCCTAAACACTAAGTGCAGTCAATGGAGTGCGGGAACCATTTATTGGTGTGGTGTTATGTCAGCACGAGGTACACTCATGCACAAAACTAGCCCCGGAGACAGCTCAGTCCAATGATACTCCTACAGAGATTGTATCGAATCCCCTGGGACAATAACTTATGTAAATAATATGGTCAACATAAATGTGCGATTATTAAATCAATATAAGAATTACATAATTGTGTAGTCTAATAGGAATGGGGGGAAAAGTATTAATACTTTGTTTGAATTAAAATTTTACCTTCAATAAAAATAGTTTATGATGATAATAATTATTTGTTTCCATCTGATTTTCAAACCCTTCCTTCACCTCTGACAAGACATCTTGTGAATGTGTGGAATGCCAGGCCTCCACGTGGTTCGGATTCCACGTTAAACTGTAGGTCCTTCATTTCATCTCACAATCACCCTACCATTACACATTAGCGTAAGTGCGTATAACCCGAAAGGGTAGTAAGACGCGGTGCTAATAATAATAATAATAATATAATAATAATAATAATAATAATAATAATAATAATAATAATAATATATATATCTTAATTTTTTTAAATAAAAAGGAACTAAGTCGATTTCAATTTTACTTAAAATATTTGTTTTAATGTAGCAGTTCTACCTTGAGTGAGTACATTATGCTCCTATCTTATAATCTGCATCATGGTGGAACCAGACAAGGTAAGCTTGATACCTTTACACGCAATGTAGACTACTCTTGTGAAGGGCTGTACGTGTGTGTGTGCGTGGGTTCGATATTCCAGCCCATATGTGAAGAGCGATAGAGGGAGTATGTGTGGAGATGAAGGAATAATGTATGAGATCACCGATAACCACACATTCCCTCTTCCCCGGCTCCAACTATGACCGGGAGATATAGGATGTATAGGTCTGATGGTGGACGATTGGAGGTTCTGTCAGTAGGTGTTGAGGGCTAATGGCCCAAATGTGTGGGGTAACAATTAAAACCAGGATTAGAGAGGCTAGTTTGTCAGATATGAGATTATCGTTTGAGGCTTTGTCTTCGCTATTACTACCAGTGTGTTGGCTAGGGTCTGTGTTACACTCTGAGTATATTCTTATGGACAAGGGTCTGTGTTACATTCTGAGTATATTCGATGTGTGGCCAGTTGGTTGTGTTTCTCTCGGTACATGTCCATCTCTGTCCGACAAGTTGTCTCCAGAGCGTGTAGAGATCACGGGCATGACGTCAGGAACTTGACTCCCTCTCCTGCTATATGAACGGACCATAGCGCCCTTTGACCTAACAATCTCTGCTTGAGATACTAGAGCGGTGTACGACTATTGAGGGGTTGAGGGGGGGGGGGTTGAACCCAGAGCTGCCAGGAACACATGACTGGCTGGCGTGTTGGAACCTCCCTCCTACAACACACTCTCTCTTCTCACACACACACACACACACAAGTACAGCAAGAGGCAAGAGTTCAACTGGACAGATGTGCAGTTGAAAATCTAACAATACCTCCTGGAGCCAGGTGTACTCAGCAATGGTCGGACACCACACTAGCCAGGTGTACTCAGCAGGACCGGACACTACACTAGCCAGGCGTACTCAGCAGTGACCGGACACTACACTAGCCAGGTGTACTCACAGTGGTCGGACACCACACTATCCAGGTGTACTCAGCAATGGCGGACACTACACTAGCCAGGTGTACTCACAGTGGCGGACACCACACTATCCAGGTGTACTCAGCATGGTCCGGACACTACACTAGCCAGGTGTACTCAGCAATGGTCGGACACCACACTAGCCAGGTGTACTCAGCAGTGACGGACACTACACTAGCCAGGTGTACTCAGCAGTGACGGACACTACACTAGCAGGTGTACCAGCAGTGACGGACACTACACTAGCCAGGTGTACTCAGCAGTGACGGACACTACACTAGCCAGGTGTACTCAGCAGTGACGGACACTACACTAGCCAGGTGTATCAGCTGACAGGACCAACTATCAGGTGTCTACAGTGGTCGACACACACTATCCAGGTGTACTCAGCATGGTCGGACACTACACTAGCCAGGTGTAGTTAGCAACATGTCCCTGTGAGAGAACCACTCCCCAAGATGAGTTTCTCGAATCTACAGGGACATAATAATACTAACTGATAGAAACAGACCAGGGGGGAGGAAAAGGGGGTAAGGGCGAATCGTAGAAATATAAATAATAACTCAGGAAAGTCGATACGAAGGCAGTGAATTGCTGGGTGTCTTGCTTCTCACCTCTCTTGCGCCATCTGTTGGAGGCAAACGTTCGTTCCTCATCTGGCTTGTATCAGCTCCACAAGGGAGTCACGCACTCCATCTGGCTTGTATCAGCTCCACAAGGGAGTCACGCACTCCATCTGGCTTGTATCAGCTCCACAAGGGAGTCACGCATCCATCTGGCTTGTATCAGCTCCACAGGAGTATGCATCCATCAGCTGTACAGCTCCACAGGAGTCATGCACTCATCTGGCTTGTATCAGCTCCACAAGGGAGTCATGCACTCCATCTGGCTTGTATCAGCTCCACAAGGGTCACGCACCCCATCTGCTTGTATCGCTCCAAGGGCTGCACCATCTGGCTTGTATCAGCTCCACAAGGGAGTCACGCACTCCATCTGGCTTGTATCAGCTCCACAAGGGAGTCACGCACTCCATCTGGCTTGTATCAGCTCCACAAGGGACTCGTGTGACCTCCTGGCTTGTATCAGCCCCACAAGGGACTCGTGTGTCCTCCTGGCTTGTAATCAGCCCCACAAGGGACTCGTGTGTCCTCCTGGTTGTAATCAGCCCCACACGGCTTGTAGCCAGACTTACAAAGAACTTGTAAACATGTAAGACCACTGCATTCATGATCAGCTGTAGATTTGAGAAAGTAAATTCAACTTATTCCCTTCTTTCACTCAGTTCTTTGAATTGTGTTATTATTATGATTGCTATTTTTAAAAGAGGTGTTTATAGTGAGCTTCGAACCCCTGCTGCTTCCACACCTAGACCCTTGCATTGTGAGGCCCACCAAACATATATCCGGCCAGGACTCGAACACGAGTCTCTAGGATAGAACTGTAGGGTCTCATTGGACTTACGATCTCGTCCACAGCCAAGGACAGGGCGATATCCTAATGGGGATAACAGATAGAAGATTTAGGTGACAGTAGCTACTCAAATGCTGTTGAATGAAATATCTCCTGACAGGGATAACAGATGGACTGGATGACAGTGGAAACTAAGCATCAGTTGAATGAAATATCTCCTGACAGGGATAACAGATGGACTGGATGACAGTGGAAACTAAGCATCAGTTGAATGAAATATATTCTGACAACTATAGCAGCTAAAGTATTGGATGACAGGGATAAAAGATGGAGGACTGGATGACATTACCTGCTCGATAACAGTCGAATGAAGTACTTGTACGAAAGTTGCGATGTCCAAGTGGACGACCGAAACATCCCCGGAGCCACATATAAAACATTAAACCCGCCCTCAAATGATTTCTGTCCCTTCTTCGTTATTTTTTATCGCAGATTCCACGTCGACGCCAGGAAGCCACCGAGAACAAAGGAGGAGAGGTTTTTAACTGCGTCTCGACGCTACAAGGGGACGACGATTCTCGAGAAACTTTGGGACGGGTAAGATTTAAGATCGTTTTAATGTCATTCGTTGGAGAAACTTTTTTTTTTCTACTCCCCTTCTGAAGTGAAGACCCGCTACCCCCCCCTCCCCCTGAGGTTGTGGAACTGGCAGCAGACAAAGAACCTGCCTCGGGCGAAAACCCGAGAACTGCTCTTAAAATACCTAGGTCCGTAATTCTTAGAGACGATTGTGAATCATACAGAGAAGAAAACTTTCCAAAATTGTAATTTGACCTCATGAATAAAGATGTTAACCGCATCAATGGTCACGTCGTCTAACGCGTCATTACCACGTTTAAAAGGAATCATAATGACAAGGAGATCGGGGTTCGAATTATAGTAAAATATCTTGAGGATGCTTATTCTTATGATTTTTCACTCTCCCTTCACGCAAATTTTGGTACGTTTTATCTAAAATTCTATTTCCCTCGATCCCTATACAATAAGCGTATTTTTTTTTTTAGCACCGCATCTTAATTACTCCCCGTTCTGGCTATACCCTTATGTACTAATTACGATAGTGACTTTATGGGTTATATTTATAAGAAGTGTATCTGCATTTGCGTGGAAGAAGAGGGGAAAACTATTTTTTAGAAAAACCTCAGTACACCCGATTGAGATTCGAACCTCGATCTCCCCGTCATTGGCAGTTTAGTCTACTGCGGGAGTAGCACCTTAGGCCATGTGGCCACCAAAGCATGTCAATAGCATAGTTAAGGTATCCGTATAGCATAAACAGAGACTTACGACACGGTACAAATTTAAAAAAATAATAAAGTCGTTTTGAAAATAGAGCTTATTATTAATAATCAAGGCCCGCAGTTTAAGGATATAAATAAAATAAACTGTCAAAATATAAACTATGAATTAAATGACAAACTTTTTAATTGACCTATAATAATTACAAATATATTTATATGAGCTAAAAGTTGTATTTAATGCGCACAAATAAATTAAACACGCACTCTACAAACACAAACTATTGACATAGTGAAAAGCTTTTAACAACTAAACGCTTGTCTTTGCCATTAGCGTGTCTGCCTGTCGAGCTGGTACCCCAGCTTGGTTTACCAGCTGCTGGTTACGTCACTCAATCATCACTATCTGCTCACCCCCAGTCGATATGAGCCCTCCAGTGATCAGGGATGACAAATCTACGGCATGCGAACGCTATTTGTCTGGCACGATGACGTGAGAAAAAACCCTTTTTTCCCCAACGTGGTATAATTTTATTGAAGTAAATTATATTTCGACAGCCGTCGTTCAATGTTATGTCTCACTAACTTAGAGAATTCAAGCACTTAACTGCGTCTTGTGTTCAGTTGAAGACAAGCTATGAACCGAACATACATATCTTGGATAGTAGTAAAATACAACATGACGTTTCAATGGTCTGACGCGCCAATTCCGTGTTGGACTAGACTGATAATGACCGGAAGATCGAGGTTTGAATCTCGGTGGGGTTCACTAAGGGTGGTTTTACCATAAATGGTTTCCTACTCTCCACCCTCACAAATGCTGATGCACTCTCTAAATTAAAACCTTCCTAATCCCTAACATATTAGTGTAATTGGTACAAAATAAAATCTAATTATTAATTGTACAGTCTGTTCACAACATTTACAGATGTTTCTCCACGAAATCATTAAAATGTTGGCTATTTATTTTTAAAATATTTTATCAATGAATTTGTACTTTTCCGACACCTTAGATCGGTTGGTGGCGTGTCGGTCTACTGAGCTAAGAACCCCGGATTCAATTCCGGCATGGCCGAAAATTTTTCATTGATGAAAATATGGGTTTACTATTTTGCAGTGATGAATTACCGGGCGGGCACTGGATGTTGTGCCTGTCCTAGTGTTAAGTTATATTATAAGACATATGAAGCTACGAGACAGGCCTAGCCAGCCGGTAGTGGGAAATATATGGCTGGAAACTGTAATGGATGTAACTCAACGAGTTGGTATTGGTAAGATCCCTGTACTTGTGATCCAGTCTGTATTAATCCGTGACGTCATGTCAGATGACGTCACACTAGGTCTCGCCACCTGAGAAGAGACGTGCTATATAACGGGGGATATTAGGGGGAGTGGAGTGAATTGAGGGTGGTAAGGGTTTTTAACCCTCTGGGGATAAAGCTTGCAGTGACTCACAGCCAGTGGGATGGAAACGCAGGGGGGGGGGTGAGGGGGGTGGAGAGATACTGGTCGTGCTAAAAACATCAGTTCTATTACCGTTCAATGTACGCAATAGACAAGACAGTGAGGGTCTCTCGGAGCAGAGGTTCCTTCTAGAACGCCCTTAAGGTTTAAATGTAGGAGACGAGAGAAAGGACCAGTGTTTTTGTAATTTTTATAGCAAAACATGTTTTTGCCAAAATTAACCAACTGTAGCTTCAGTAGAAACATAAAGTTTTATTTTCTTCACACGGTGATATCAACAGTAATTGTTGAATATCTGTAATGAGCATAGTAGTATTAGATGTCAATTTTTTTAAATGAAAAGAAAAAGTTTTAATCAAATTCAAGGACACCCTTGACAGATATTCAACAATTGTTGATATCCCCGTGTGAATAAAATAAAACTTTATGTTTCTACTGGATACAGTTGATTAATTTTGGCAAAAAAAAAAATTTAGCTGTAAAAAGTGCAAAAACACTGGCCCTTTCTCTCTTCCCCTTCACCCCACCTCAATAGTACCAACTGAATGTAAAATAACACCAACTTTACCGGAAACTAATTGTCGTGATTATAATAATGAAGCCACTAAATTGGAATACCCACAGTTTATATCAATAAAGAGTAGACATGAACCTCTGACCATTTGGATGCAGACTTTTCCTTTTATTCAGGGGAGTTGGGGTGGGGGTGGGGGTATATTATTTAATTTTACGAAAACACGTATCGGTGATCGTGTGGTCTAACACGAAAACTCCCACGCAGGATTGGATTGCTACTCATGGAGAGTTCGGGATTCAAATCTGAATTATTTGTAAATAAGGATGATTTTCCCTAAATGTTTTTCAGCCATTCCTTTCCAAAAATTGTTAGATTTTTTTCTAAAATGTTACCGAATTTGTGCTAAAAAAACTGTTTTTTTTACTCTTCCTTAAAATAGTTTTTATTGTTTCTAATGAAATCAATATTAGTAATTTACCCTTAAATTTAAAATAACTGGTATGGTGCATTGCACAAACTCTCTCCCTAATTCATCTTAAAATATACATTTAATAAGAACTCGTAAGATTTATGAAACGAAATAATAGGTATATACATTATTGTAGAAACATTACACCAAAGAGCATACATGAAATAATACACTGTTACTTACTCTATGGCCTTAGGAACTAGGAGCAGTGTTACAGGAAAATTGAGAAAAGAGCAAGCATGAGAATTCAATTCATTTTCTAAGACCTGAATTAAAAAGTATATAAGAAACTATTGGTTTTATAAAAATATATTTCAAACAAAAGATATGTCTCTTTAATAGTGTCACAACTTTACAATGATAAGTTATTTAATGTCTCAAATAGTTGCGGAGAAATTATGAAAATTGGAAAAATTTCCCCTAGTACGGTACTCTACAACACATTTTCATGAGAAAATGTTAATTATCATCTTGTTTATAAACAGTGTCTGGATATAAAAATTAATCAGCATCGTTAGGGCGAATTTTGAGAAAATCCATTTTGTCTCTTTTTGCCGTTCAGTTAAAACTCTTAGTTTTAGAGTTGGATATCTAATTCCAAAAACTCCTCAGGAGAACCTGATGAAAACACCAGATACCAAGTTTTAGCCCAATCGGTCGAATAGTTTTAGGTTTAACCCGAGGTACAGACAGACAGACAGACATACAAACAGACGGCATCGCGAAAACAAATTTTTTGTTTCATGGGCCATGAATCATTGACATTTATCAAAATCTTGAGTTAGGTTTTTCTGATAATCCCATATTTTCTCTCTCCGAGGTGATTAGAAAAAGTATAAACAAATCCTTTATCTTTAATCGAAATATAATAATTCCTTTCACCACGTCTTACTACCCGTCCAGAGTGCACGCATATGGACTAATTAAAGATGATCATGGTACAATAACAAGACCGCTGTATTTTCGTGCTTCCCCCCCCCTCCGGAGATAACAATAACACTGTTTCCTAAAAATAGATTTTGAAAATTGACTTAGGAAATAAACTCTGCTATTCATATGTAGTATAGAAATAGCATTTTATTTTCATAATCTTATTCACACTGGTTATTTTTACAAACAAGTGTGTGTGTCTGCTGAGGAAAAACCAAAATGGGGTTGCATTAGGGTATTGTACTATACCCTATCTGACAGAAGAAGGTTATTTATGGCAAACATTATCTAGAAGTAACTAATGTCAATATATAAGGAACTAATTATTATTTGCTTACTTATACTAAATTATCCATAAAACGTTTTATCAAACGAGTCTAAAATACTTCCCTAAGGATTACTGTATAATTAGCGTTTTTGTAGTTTATTGAAAAAACAAAATGTATTAATAAAATTATCATGTTTTCCGTTTTGTGCTTGTGGCAACAAGAGCTATTATAGTATATTAAATAATAAGTTAAAAATAGTTATATTAACACTTTTTTCTTGTTATAATTAGCCACCAAAATAAATAAATAAATTGTTTTTTAAACTTAGATGAAGAGCCAAACCAAGTATTTGTTTAAAAATAAAATATTTTTATTCTGGAAACTGCCTATGAACACAACAGAAGGCAGTTTGTATGACGTCATCAAACACTCATGATTTGTCTGGTTCACCATATTAAATGATGAAGAGAAGGCAGCCTTTTAGAAGCTCTCGTTGTACAGCATTTTTTATTTAACCACAGACACCACTACCACAAAAATGAAAAATCCAGACGATAATTTTCATAAGTTTTTGTTTCAGTAAGATGAAAAATATGGAAAGAAAAAAAAATCTGAAACAAACGGTTTGTTGAGAAAGTTTTGAGTGTAAGGCGTCACTCGCAAAGTAGACCAGCCTGCTAATTATAGGGAGATCGAGGTTCAAAGCTCGGTTGGATGTACTGAGGGTTTGTTTTTTAAATAATTATTATTATTTAGCACCGCGTCTTACTACCCGTTCGGGTTATACGCTTTTAAGTACTAATTAAGCTAATAGAATGGGAATTGGGAAGGTTGAATTAGAGGAAGTGAACCCGCATTTGCGTGGAGGAAGAGTGGAAAACCATTTAGGAAAAACCACCCCAGTTCACCCTACTGAGATTCGAACCTCGATCTCCCCGTCCTCAGCAGTCGAGCTCAACACGACTAGTGAGTTAGCCAACTACGCCACCGAAGCGGGTTGTTTTTTAAAAGAGTGTTCCATTCTCCCTCTACTCAAATGCGGGTACACTTCCTCTAAATATAAAATTACCTATCCCCAAAACCATTAGCTTAATTAGTACATAAGCGTATAACCCGAACGGGTAGTAATACGCGGTGCTAAAAACCAACATTAAATATTTACTGAGTAAAACTGTTATATTTTAGATGATTATAAATCAAAGAATAAAATAATAAAAGATGTTTTACAATTTAAAATTTTCCTTCGAAGGTTGTTTGCTTCATCTATTTTTATTTATTTATTGTAGGCCGACTTGGCAAACAATGTCTACAAATTATTATTTTGCAAAGCCTTATGTGGCCTGTTTTTCATTTGCTTTTGTAAACAGTTTATTCAGAGTTTTGCATTTTTCTGCTTCTTAAATTATTTTCTTCTGTTATAGTTAATATTGTGCCACATTACTTTCATTCCCTTTGTATTAAAAGAAAGTTATCCTTTTATTTTTTAATGAATTAATTTTATCTCCTCTTTTTACAATATATTTTCTTCCAGGAAGATTTAATGGCTTCTCTCTGAAACTTGGGAATATTCTTATACCAAGGTTCAATTAATTGATAGTTTAAGCTTCTAAATTATGATATTTTTCCTTAAAAAATCTTGAAAATGAAAAATAGACAGGATGGCTCAGTGGTGGCATATTGACGCGCAAAGCCAAAGGTCCCGGATTCGATTCCCATGTAAAGGTTGTCATTTGCCACTTAATTGAATACCAAAACACAACCTTTAATTTGTGATAAAAAAAATGACTAAAATTGAGTTTTCTTGAAAATAGTTAATCAACGTGACTAACAGAAATAAAAGTGACCAAAAGTGACTGACTTGCTTCACTGCACTTGGTACATTTGCGAGTTTAAAAGAAAAAAAAAATCCGCTTTTAGTTACGATGTAGTTTTATTACGCGTTCGAATGGAAATTGTCAAGAGATCGACCGGTTGATCGTAAGGGACTATTACCATCCCCACCCCCCGGCATTATTAGAGCATTCAACATTGTTTACGATATCCACGTGAACATATAAATATTTTCGTCGAATGTATGTATAGTAAGTTGTGCTTGTCAAAAATCACGTGTAAATCCGACACACATCACAGAGAAAATGTCAAAGACCCCCCCCCCCCTTTCCCTAAGAACAATTTTAAAAACAAACAAACCCTTCCACCAACGTATTCAGAAATAGTTTCATAGCCAAGAGCGACCATTTATTTTACGGTCGCCTTAGACGGGTCGACTTTAAACACTAGACATAAATATTGGGAAACTCGCTGAGATTGTAACGTTGGATTCTGACGGGAGTATCTTAACTTCTCTTGGATTAGTCTACAATCATCTCCCCCTCTTTGGGGCTAGTTCTACCCTCTATTTCTCTTTTCAATTTGGTGGATCACAAGAACAAGTAGAGACAGAATACTATTTTTCAAGAATAAAACAGGACAATATGTAATCTAGTAGTTCCGTGAAGAGGAGACCTCGGTGACGTAGTTAGCTAACGCGCTAGTTTAGTGTTAAGCTAGACCTACTAAAACGGGGAGATTAAGGTTCGAATCTCGCTCATGTGAACTGTGGCTGTTTTTGCTAAGTGGTTTTCCACTCTCCCTCCACGCAAACGCGGGTTCATTTCCTTATTTTCAATCTTCCCAGTTCTTAACCCATTATCGTCATTAGTACTAATCGTATAACCGGAACGGTAGTAAAACACCGGTGCAAAGTATTATTATTATTATTATTATTATTATTAGTAGTAAGTAGGTTAGTAGTAGTATATTTAAAGTAGACGTCACTATCCCCCCCCCCCATGTTATAATCCATGTATTTTAAAATTCAAGTGAATTCTGTCCAGGTGCGTGTATTATAGTGAGCGTTTGTACATGTCAGCGGAAGAGGGGAAGAGCTATCCGCAGATAAACGTGTTTACTTCCCTCTATTTATATGTTGTATATGGGCATGTAAGTGTGATCATTCCTAGTGTGATTTAGTGATTCAAGCTAAGATGTAACCCGCTTCACAAAACCGCTTTGAAATCACAACTAGGCCAAGTCGTCAAGTCCAAACGTGAAGTGTAGTAAAACTATATTTCAGGCACAGAGTCGATTTTGAACTTGATAGATAATAGTGGTTCCGTTTCCTTTATTCCAAAAACGAACACCCGACCTCTTACCTTCCTTCTAGGTGAACGACGCCAATGTAACAGAGAGCGTCGTCCCTTTAGCAAGCCGTTTTCTGTCGTTCAAGGATCAGAGCCTAGTTTGGAAGGCGGTCGCTCTAGTCATGCGTGGCGGGACAGTATATCCTGTCATTCCAAGGAGAACGACACGAACACTGCTCAATAAATAACACATCACTGAATCCAAAGGAGAAAAGAAAAGACGTGGATTCGTCGTGATAGCCAATAAGTACGAATATCGTATTCTTTTACACGCCTGAATGAACCATATCATCAGAGATCATGCCCTATGGGATCGTCGAGTGAAACTATATGAAAATACATTTTTATATAATATATTTATACAATATTATTATATTGGAACACATGTATGATGTATACTTAACTTTTTTTTTAGGTAACTTAAAACAAACACGCTCAAAGCAAGCTGAATAAATGTCCAGATATGCCTGATAAAATCACAAAGAATGTTCTAAGCTACGAACATGTTCCATTATGATCCCATCATATGGACTCCTGTAGTAACATTCTGCGAAACACGCATCGGTGAACACGCGGATTTGCCGTCAGGTTCAACTAGCCTGTTTCGTCGGTAGCGGATAAGTTAGGGCAGCTCCTACTGGTCTATTGAGAGTATTCTATTTCCTAAATGGTTTCCCATATATGTGAGACAGAGATATACAATGCTCCACATGTGTGAGACAGAGATATACAATGCTCCACATGTGTGAGACAGAGATATACAATGCTCCACATATGTGAGAAGAGATATATCAATGCTCCACATATGTGAGAAAGAGCTATATACAATGCTCCACATGTTGAGACAGAGATATACAACGCTCCACATGTGTGAGACAGAGATATACAAGCTCCACATAGTGTGAGAAGAGATATACAATGCTCCACATATGTGAGAAGATATATACAATGCTCCACATATGTGAGAAGAGAATATACAACGCTCCACATATGTGAGAAAGAGATATATACAATGCTCCACATATGTGAGATAGAGACTATACAATGCTCCACATGTGTGAGAAAGAGATATATACAATGCTCCACATATGTGAAAAGAGCTATACAATGCTCCACATGGTGAGACAGAGCTATACAATGCTCCACATTGTGAGAAGAGATATATCAATGCTCCACATATGTGAGAAGAGATATACAATGCTCCACATTGTGAGAAAGAGATATAACATTGCTCCACATATGTGAAAGAATATACAATGCTCCACATGTGTGAGACAGAGCTATATAATGCTCCACATGTGTGAGACAGAGATATACAATGCTCCACATATGTGAGACATAGATATACAATGCTCCACATGTGTGAGACAGAGATATACAATGCTCCACATATGTGAGACAGAGATATACAATGCTCCACATATGTGAGACAGAGATATACAACGCTCCACATGTGTGAGACAGAGATATACAATGCTCCACATGTGTGAGACAGGGATATACAATGCTCCACATATGTGAGACAGAGCTATACAATGCTCCACATATGTGAGACATAGATATACAATGCTCCACATGTGTGAGACAGAGATATACAATGCTCCACATATGTGAGACAGAGATATACAATGCTCCACATATGTGAGACAGAGCTATACAATGCTCCACATATGTGAGACAGAGATATACAATGCTCCACATGGGTGAGACAGAGATATACAATGCTCCACATATGTGAGAAAGAGATATATACAATGCTCCACATATGTGAGACAGAGATATACAACGCTCCACATGTGTGAGACAGAGATATACAATGCTCCACATGTGTGAGACAGAGATATACAATGCTCCACATATGTGAGACAGAGATATACAATGCTCCACATATGTGAGACAGAGATATACAACGCTCCACATGTGTGAGACAGAGATATACAATGCTCCACATGTGTGAGACAGAGATATACAATGCTCCACATGTGTGAGACAGAGATATACAATGCTCCACATGTGTGAGACAGAGATATACAATGCTCCACATATGTGAGAAAGAGATATATACAATGCTCCACATGTGTGAGACAGAGATATACAATGCTCCACATGTGTGAGACAGAGATATACAATGCTCCACATGGGTGAGACAGAGATATACAATGCTCCACATGGGTGAGACAGAGATATACAATGCTCCACATGGGTGAGACAGAGATATACAATGCTCCACATGTGTGAGACAGAGATATATAATGCTCCACATGTGTGAGACAGAGATATACAATGCTCCACATATGTGAGACATAGATATACAATGCTCCACATGTGTGAGACAGAGATATACAATGCTCCACATATGTGAGAAAGAGATATATACAATGCTCCACATATATGAGAAAGAGCTATACAATGATCCACATGGGTGAGACAGAGATATACAAGGCTCCACATGGGTGAGACAGAGATATACAATGCTCCACATGTGTGAGACAGAGCTATATAATGCTCCACATGTGTGAGACAGAGATATACAATGCTCCACATATGTGAGACATAGATATACAATGCTCCACATGTGTGAGACAGAGATATACAATGCTCCACATATGTGAGACAGAGATATACAATGCTCCACATATGTGAGACAGAGATATACAACGCTCCACATGTGTGAGACAGAGATATACAATGCTCCACATGTGTGAGACAGAGATATACAATGCTCCACATGTGTGAGACAGAGATGTGTCGAGACAGTTGGACCCATGCATCGTGTCGTCACGCAAGTAACCAACAGAGCGGGCGGACATCACATTCCGTTGTTGTTGTTTCTGGTATTAACGTCAGGGTTTTACGAGCAGTTTAAGTCCTTCCTCGTCCTCTGAGGACCTCATCCTGTCCTTTAATCCTCATTCCGAGTGATGTTGATGATGGCGGCTCTCAAACATTTCATGGACACTCCACTTTTTAGGACATTAGAATTAGTCCTCTCTAATCAAATGTTAGATCTACATCAACAGACTAACTCTCTAATGAGGACTTCATACAATTAGCAGGAGATTATAATTAGTCCTTAATAATTAAATATTCCTTCCGGCACCAGACAAACTCTCAAATAAGGACTAAACTAGCAGGACATTCTAAATACTCTTTTATAATCAAATGTCAAGAATTCCTTTTTTCCAGGAGTGCCAAGGAATCGATCTAATGAGAATGCACCAGCATTCGTCCGGGTAATAAATAGTGCCAGATATGATGAAACAATCCTAGGAGAGTCACCTAGAGGATAATGCACCAGCATTCGCCTGGGTGACAGGATACAGTGTAACTACCTGGCGTGTTAGACGTGAGAAAATTCAGTAAATCTGCCCAGCGTGTAAGTTGAACTTCAAGTGAAGGCAGTGCCTAGGTTCGCACCTAAGATGCCTGAATTGGTTTTGAAATAGGTTTGTCCAATATACGTCAGGAGTTTCAGTGATTAGAATATTCCCACAATACTCCTTTCTAAGCCTACACTTTTCTAAACAGCTCAGCGGCAAGCTTAGGAAAACATTGATAGGCTGATTACGAGCATTGGTGGTCGGGGGGGTTGAGGCGTCAATCTCATGATGGACTAGAATATCAGTGATGGGAGGATCAGGGTTCGACCCTCAGCCCGGTGTATCAAGGGTGGCTTCTTTCAAATACAGCTTCCCACTTTCACCTCATGAAAATGTGAGCAAATTTCTTCTAGATGATTCCTTCATAGCTCTTAGCCAGGAAGTGTGGTATTAACACGTAATATAGATTAAAAAAACAATGTTGCACAACACAGTCTTTCTCTTTTATCTTAAAATAGAGACATTTACTAAAAACTAGTAAAATTAAATTTGTTAAACGAAATAATATACAATGTCGCAGAAATACCCCAGCACATTGCATAAATTAAATAATATAAATTGTTACGGAAACATTGAGAAAAGATTAACATCTCTGTCCACCAAAGAGCATAGGAATCAATTTCACATTTCAAAAAGCACCATAAAAATCTTATTGCTTACAGTTCTGAAACTGTTAGTTTGAAAAAAAAATTCAAATAAAGTATATTTACTTTTAACTTTAAATTATTTCATATCTCAAAGAATTGAGGATAAATTATCAAAATTTAAATTACTGAAAAATGAAATTCAGGATTTTGTTTGTAACGTTAAACAATGCTTGAATACAAATTTTAATCAAAATCATTAAAACTTATTTTGAAAAACTCGATATTTTCCCCCCTTTCACTCTTTAAAGTAAGATACTATTAGTTTTAGGATGATCTAATTCTAAGGCTCCTTTGAAGACACTTATAGAAACCCTTGATACCAAATTTTAGCCTGATTAGTAAAATTGTTTTGGCTCCAGGCCCAATAACAGACAGACGTCATTTGAAAAATACCTTTTTTTAGTTCAGGAGATCACGAAATGTCAACATCCATCAACATTTCGAGGTTATTTTATGATCACAATACCTCTTTCTCTCTTAGCTAGGAGTCGTGAAACAGTGAAAAAAAGTGTTCCTCGGTAACCCCTGTCTAGATAGTAATACACCCTGCAGTACAGAGATGTATGGAAGGTGGTACTATATTACTCTCAGGCGCTTATATTTCTTTTAAGATGATTCCAAATCTAATTTTCAGAGAAAGAATTCATGGTTTCTTGTATTTTGCCTCGAAATTTAATTTGGTAAGACCCACTCTGGTGGTTGCATGGTACACGGCGCTACTCTTGCAGTAGAATATACTTACTATGACGAGGAAATCGAGGTTTGGCTCTAGGTGGGGTGTAATAAGGCTGGGGTTTTTTTCCTAAATGATTTTTCATTCTCCCTCCACGAAAAGGTGGGTACACTTTCTATCAATATAACATTCCTCATCCTTTAAACCATCAGCGTAGTTAGTCCATGTGAGGTTCTCAACTTAGTGATTTGTTCTCAATATGTTTGATATCTATTGTAAGTTCAACTATCACCGGTCATCTTGTAAGTGTAGAGTCTAGTATTTCCTGTGGAACCTCCCCCCCGTAGACTCGTAGCTGCTGACTCCAGTGGGAGAGCATTGAATCTGTGAGAAGCGATGTACCAGCACCACGTGGTTTTGTATGACGTGGATCTAGGCCCGTTGATTGGTGCTCAATGCCGTCATTGGAATCTCCTGGTTGGCAGATTGTAGCAGCGCTCTGGGCAGTTGGTGTAGACAGTTGGGCCATACAGTTGGTTCTAGACAATTGTCAAGTGTGTATTAAGATGAATCCGTTTAGCGACAGCGTTCCACACGCGCCATGAGTGTAACCACGATTGAGACGTTGGTTAAGACATTGGTTAAGAGAGTGGTTAGAGAGTTGTGATCCCACTGCTGCCAACGTAAGTTAGGGATCTCTAGCGATAATGTGTGAGGGAACGAAGCATTCGACAGAATGTGTCATGAGTTTGACAGCAATGTATGAGAACAGATTGCTTTGGGATATAAACCGACAGTAGTGGATGTGATTGGTTGTGTTTTCTTGAGTCTCTCGCTTGGACCCCTCACCTACAAATGAGAGCCAGAAGTGTCGAATATGTTGGTGTAGAAGTGTAATAGTGAGCCGTAACCGTTACATACATAAGATTATAACTTGAACGGGTAGTAAGACACGGTGCTAAAAGAGAGAAAAAATTAGAGCGTTTGGTATATTTAAAAAAAATCTGTATAGATTTTTTATCTTTATAAAAAATCTTGAAACTAGGCACAAAGTTTATTCTAGTTTCTTAACTAAGCTGTACCTCACTCTCAACGTGTCTGCAGTGTACCTCACTCTCAACGTGTCAGAGCTGTACCTCACTCTCAACGTCTCTGAGCTGTAACTCTCAACGTGTCTAAGCTGTACCTCACTCTCAACGTGTCTGCAGTGTACCTCACACTCAACGTGTTAGAGCTGTACCTCACTCTCAACGTGTCAGAGATGTACCTCACTCTCAACGTGTCAGAGATGTACCTCACTCTCAACGTCTCTGAGCTGTAACTCTCAACGTGTCTAAGCTGTACCTCACTCTCGACGTGTCAGAGCTGTAGTGTAGCTCGTATGTGAGCCCGGCCATCCCACTAAGTCAGGGCGTATCATTCTCATGATCCTGCCTGGACAGGTGGGCCCTTGGGACTGTCACGATCCTTTCTGTATCCTTCCTTTCCCTCAGGACTTTCCTCTGGTCTGGATCAAGCATCCAGTAGCAGGAGTAGGTGGGGGGGGGGGGGAGAGGTCTTAGAGTGGCTAGGGTGTCTGACCGAGTCGTGGAGAGAAACACGAATGGGATCGTTCTCAATTATTTATGACTTGTTTCTCTCGTTTTGAGAATTTGAATATTTATCTTTAAGCAACCGTAAAAGTGAGCTTACAATTGTTAAATTTGATCATATCTCCCTATATTTAGGGTTATATATGTCCCAGGATGAGAGATATCCTGACCTGCTATGTGATCCTTGTTATTATCTATATTTAGGGTTATATATGTCCCAGGATGAGAGATATCCTGACCCGCTATGTGATCCTTGTTCCCTCTATATTTATGGTTATATATGTCCCAGGATGAGAGATATCCTGACCCGCTATGTGATCCTTGTTCCCTCTATATTTAGGGTTATATATGTCCCAGGATGAGAGATATCCTGACCCGCTATGTGATCCTTGTTCCCTCTATATTTAGGGTTATATATGTCCCAGGATGAGAGATATCCTGACCCGCTATGTGATCCTTGTTCCCTATATATTTAGGGTTATATATGTCCCAGGATGAGAGATATCCTGACCCGCTATGTGATCCTCGTTGCGTCATGTGATGGACATTCTGTTGTCAGTGATCGGTGAGATGAACCCACGTTAATCCAGTGGTCCATGTAGTAGCCCAACTGGACATCACTGACACTTGTCACTCCCCCTACCACCCCTCCCTCCATGGGGGACGAACAGTGGACTATTACACGCAACCGACCCTTCATACTCGTTTCCAACTTGTTGACCTTGTGGTCACATACAAGTAGCTCTGGTGTGAGATATCACACATTTGCCATATTATGTTGTATCGTTAACATATGTGCGATCTGCCATTAGTGACAGTACCAGGTCATCAGGAATCAGGTTAGGTTGTATTAGTTTAATTATTTGACAACCATTAATCACAACTTGTGAATGTGTGGAATGCCAGGCCTTCACCGTGGTTCGGATTCCACGTTAAACTGTAGGTCCTCCATTTCATCTCACAATCACCCTATTACACATTAGCGTAAGTGCGTATAACCCGAACGGGTAGTAAGACGCGGTGCTAATAATAATAATTGACAACCACTCCTAACAACTGCAGTATACGTGTACCAAATTTCATTCCACTTGGATACCAAGATATGTTGGACGTGCTAATTTATTAAAATAAGATTAACAAAGCTTAATAATCAGATTGAATTAATTACTAGTAAAGGAAGTTGAGTTAGTTCCCCTATAAGAGTTAATTTGGTTTAATACTTCGTTAAATTAGATTTAACTTATTTTATTTTCATTTGACAGGTAATAAATAGAATGCGTTCCATTTGACCGCATTGAAATGTAATGTGGTTTCAGTATACATCCAGTTCACATATAGTAAATACAAAATATTTCAGTTGACAAAGTTGAGCTTGTAGGGGTCACATAATAGATAAATAAATAAATTGGTAATAAATTAAATATGTTTCAAATTAATTTACAATAGATACATTGTGTTGCCAATCCACAGATAATAAATACAAAAGCTTATGTTTTAATATACAAAGTTGAACTTATAATGAACACATTATAGCTCCAGTTCATAGATAATAATTACGTATTTTAATTTACAAAGTTGAACTTATAATGAACACATTATAGCTCCAGTTCATAGATAATAATTAGAACGTGCAAAGTTGAAATTGCAAAGAACACATTATGTATTCAGTCCACAGATAATAAAATATACAATAGCCTATGTTTCAGTTGACACGGTCGAACTTGTAATGGACACATTATAGCTACGGCCGGAGACTGCCGAGAGTTAATAGCTCTGGGGATCGAGTGAAATATCCCATCATACCTTGCGTGTCCTCGAATATACGGAGTATGGAAGGGGGAAAACAGGGATAAGTAGAGGAAACACACGTAAGAGGAAAGAACGATATCCGATACGGGCGCATATCAATTCTCCACGGATGAAACAAAACGTAAAACGCATGATTGGCAACATGAACCGTATAAAAGGGGGAGTTTGGTTTTATTCTACTAAGGGAGGCGGATGAGATTGAGAAGGGTGTGTGGAAGAGATAGAAGGGGAGGGGGTGGTTCAGAATCAAACAAGGATTCATATACTCTACATGTTTCACCTCAAACTCAAATGTGTCTTTGAATATGTCGAATGAGAGATTTTATTTTTACAACCCAATCGGTTAATACTCACGAATTATTATTGAATGATAGAGTAGAAGTGAAGATGGCAGACATTTAGAGGATTTGCACCCGAATTAGTGTGAAGGAAGAGTGGTAAGCCATTCAGAGAACACCATCCTTAGTACATCCAACCACGATTCGAATCCCAATATTCCTTAACCGGAAATCCAATATAACACGAGATATCAACATTTAGAAATTACAAATCAAGGGTTGCTGATGATGGTGAGAGCGGGGTTCGAAAACTGGTCAGGTGTGGTGTTTTCCACCTGTCCTTCAAGCAAATGCGGCTACACTTGATCCAAATTAAACCTTTCTGTCCTTACACACTAGCGTAATCAATACATATGCGTACAACTCGAATGTGTCATAATATGTGGTGTTAACATATATATATATAAAATTATATTTATATATATATATAAAATATATATTTATATATATATATATATAAAATATATTTATATATATATATATATATATAAATATATTTATATATATATATATATATAAAATATATTTATATAATATTTTTTTTAAGAAAGATATTTGGGGCAGCCTTTAAAAAGTAAAAATATAATTTTTGGAGCCAAATTGATTAAAAACTGTATTATTAGTGTAGCATATGGCTACAAGGATAGACGAGTCGAGTCATGGAAATATACAACTTACCCCGTTTCACCGCCCCTGCGTCTCGGACTACGAGTCGGAGAGTTCAGTGTTTAGTGTTTACAGGCCCGGTATCTTACAATCTTTAAATCCGGGCCGTTTTTTCCACAACTTTTACTTAATTTACACAATTTAATATGAATTTCCTTTTTATCATTACAACACATATTTTGGCTCTTAACTTAAATGAAATTCAACTACCCTTAGCTCAATTTGATCCACCCCGGTATATTACGCCTCCGGTACCCTCCCCGCTAGGCCCTTCACAATGCTCGGGATTTCACTCCCGAGTCCGCCAAGCGCTCAGCAGAGGTGGGCATCCCATAATAACCACCTGGGAGGCGCCTATCAGAGTTGGTGCCCCGCCTCCTTTCTACCCTTGGCAGCTGAATTTCCTAATCTACCCCCTATCTAGTTCCCCCGTCCCTAATTATATATATTAACTACTAACTAAGCTAAGCTAAAATACTAAATACTACTAACTAAGCTAGCTAAAATACGAGTCGGAGAGAAAAATAACACAATCGAGCATAGCCGCGCTACGAGATAGACTAGCCACTGCCATCAAGGTTCAAACGGCGCCCACCAGAGCGCGCCACACAACCAAAGGCGTTCCAAGAGCTTTAGCTGTGAAGAGAGGTTGTTCTACTATAATCTAGAACGTTCCAGTTGTTTGGAGTGTATAGTAGAAGTTATTGTTGTCACGCGCATTCCCCCCCTTGGTGATCCATATATGTTCCTCACCATGTATCCTGTTCTACAATGTTCTCTGGGTTCTCTTGTATATATAATATATATATATATATATATATATAGTGCCGGTGGGGCAGCTTTTCAACACTCTTGGACTTAGAGTTTGAATGGAGGAATAACTTAGGCTTCAGTTAGTTAAAATGTAAGAACAAATTTCTTTTTCGGCTTAGTTTTACTTCATCATTATTAATTATTTATTTATATATTTAACTTTTCAAAATTATTGTTTCGGCAATATATAATTAATTTTTGCAATGGTAAATTTTTAATGAATGTAGAGCTTAGATCGATTTTGAATTTTGTCACGTATGAAAAAAGTCGCTTATTATATGAAGATAGATTTTGTAATTGATTTTTGTTTTCGAGGGTAACGTAACTTTACTAGTTTGTCCCGTGTGAATAGAAATTATTTAATTATTATTGTTCTTTTCTGATGCCAACAACGCAACTTCAAGTTTTCTTTATACATTTACACTTACCGTGGAGCAAATATCCAGACAGACAGACAGACAGACTAAATGCCAAATGGTAAAGTTAACTTCGAAATGTTTCTTAGATTCAATTTTATTTTCTATTTATTTTGTTAGCACTGCGTCTTAATACCCATCCGGGCTATATGCATTAGTACTAGTTATGCTAATGTGTTGGGGATTGAGAAAATGTGTTCAGAGGAAATGTACTCATATTTGCGTGAAGAGAGAATTTGAAAATATTTAGGAAAAAACACATAGTAAAACCCGATTAGATTTTGAACTCGGATCTCCCCATAATCAGCAGTCAAGTGTAATGCGAGCAAAGTCTACTGCGGGTGTCAAAAGTCGAAACGAAAGAGCTGGAACATTTCTAAGCTTCTAACACCCTTTTATTAAGTAACTAGTGTTCCCTAGTATTCTGTTCTTTTACTAGTCGCGCGCGACGCTGAATAGCACTAGTGCAGATAACTCCCTCCGCGGATACCGACTTGGACGCTTGTCGTCCGGACGTCGACCACCAAGCGACGCCGCTACCTGCCGGGCCAAACTAAGGCAATAAACCGCATCTCATTTGTCTTCATTTAAAACTGGAGAGAGGGAGGTGAAAGGTAGGGTTGTTTGAACTGGGGGTGAGGGAGGTACCTCTTCTCTCCCTCCCCTTATCTACCCCCACCACCCCGTGGTATCATCAGTAACGTTGATAATCGACGATACGATAAAAAAATATATACATGTTCCCTCCTCAATATCAATAAAATCCATAAGCTCCGCTGTGGCCGTTCATTTACAAAGTGTAGGCCCTCCCCTTTATCCCCACCTCCCCCCAATTTCACTCTTTTCTAAACTAATAATATAATTTCACCCTTGTTTTATGTTAGGGTGGGTTGCGAGGAAAGGTGGTTAAAAAAATATTCGAAGTGTTTACCATGTTTTGTTTGAATGAAAACATATAAATTAACAAAACTATGGAATACGAGGATCACAATATGATTTATTTTACTTTTATTTACCCTCCCTCCTCCCAACTTCCTTAAAAAACGAGTATTTCGTTTTTATTTATCGAACTTTTATTTCAAACTCTAAAAAATGTCGTTTATAAACAGTTCTGTTCCCTTTTTTTTTTGTAACCTCTCGGGTCGTAAACATTCGATTAAGGTGTTAGTGATTTGCACCAGGAAGTGTACTTGCATTTGCGTGGAGGGAAAGTGGTAAACCATCGAGTAAATTATAATCCTCAATACACCCAACCGAGATTCGAACCAAGATCTTCCCGTCATCAGCAGTCTAGCCTCTTGCGAGAGTGACGCGTTGATCCATTGAACCACTGAAGCAGGTTTTAAGTTATTATATTTTATTATTATTATTATTATTATTATTATTATTATTATTATTATTATTACCTTAATCTCAAGGGTCATTGAACACTTAATTTAGTGGAACCCACTTTGGTGGCCGCATGGACCAAGGCGTACTCTCGCAGTAGACAAGACTGCCAATGATGGGGATATCATGGTTTGAATCTCGGTCGAGTGAACTGAGGGTGATTTTTCAAAAGGTTTTCCACTCTCCCTCTATATAAATCGGGTGCACTTCACTTAAATATAACCTTCATAATCCCTAAAACTATTCGCGTAATTAGTATATAAGCACCCGCCTTGGTGGCGTAGTTATTTAACGCGCTAGTTGTGTTGAGCTAAACTGTCGAGGACAGGGAGATTGAGGTTCAAATCTTGGATCGAATAAACTGGGGTGGTTTTCCCTAATTGGTTTTCCACTCTCCCTCCACGCAAATGCGGGCTTACTACCTCTAAATTAAAATTCCCGATTCCTAATCTATTAGTGTAATTAGTACTTAAGCGTCTAACCCGAACAGGTAGTAAGACGTGATGCTATATAAATAAAAAGTATATAAGCGTATAACCCAAACGGGTAGTAAGACGTGGTGCTGAAAATATACATATAGTGGAGTGAGGTTGAGAACAACACGTAAGAGGAAATGAACCAGCATTTATCTAAAGGGAGAATATCAAGCCCCTTTAGTGCAAACCACTTTGGTATAAACTGCTCGATTGTAAACCGGTTTAATGTAACACACTTTATTTTAAATCGCTTTTATGTGACCACGTTAATGTAAACCACTTTAGGGTGAACTGCCTTACTGTAAACCTCTTTAATACAAACCGTTTTAGTGTAAACCACTTCAGTGAAAAGCCCCATTCAAAGTAAACCATTTTGTCAACAGCTTTAGTGTAAAGTACTTTAGTAAAATCGCTTTATTGTGAACCAACCTAAAGCAAGCTGTAAGCTCTGTCCTATGCTCCTAGCTCGACTCTCACACAACCTCCCTGGTGAGAGTGAGTCCCACCAGTCGGTCCCTCTGGCGCTGATCTAACTTTCCCAAAACAGCCAGACAAAACAATCTTCCAGCAGCCCCACAGAAACACGAGCACGAAGCCCGGGTTGCGCTAAATTTAATGAGACAGAAAAAAAAAAAATTACACGAAATAAAAAGCTAATTAACTCTCGTTTCACCTCGGCCTGTTTCTACCGTGTTCCTCCGTGTTTCACAGAGTCAAGACACACGACGGGTGTTCAAAAGGATCCGTTTTCCTTTCAGATTATATTCGCAAGAAACACGTTAGTCCTCTGCAGGAGATACTACCTTCACATCAAGGGCTGGAAAAAATGTCTATGAGGAACAATATGATGAGAGGAAATACGTACAGTGTCTACAACAATATGTAATAATATTATATATTATATATATATATATATATATATACCATAGTAGGTTCTAGAATATAGGATAGTTAAAAGATCGTAGCGAAGTCTTGTTTTAACTAGATCATTTGGAATGTCATGTGCATGTCTGCCCGGATCTTTGCTAGGCAATCGATCACACCAGGGCTTTTTTGTTGTTGTAAAATTTGAAACACATCGCGAGGCTGGCGTCTAAAACCATGTGAACAATGGTAATTCTTTATTAATATAATATACTATTGACTAAGACTAAGTATAAATAATTACTGGAGATATTTAAACTTTATATTGAAAGAGAAAATTTAGAAGACATTATCACTTGACCCACATTTGTGGCGTAGCTAGCTAAAGTGCTAGTTTCGTGTTGAGCTAGACTGCCGAGGACGGTGAGATCGAGGTCCAGATCTCGGTCGGGTGAACTGAGGGTGGTTTTCCCCTAAATGGTTTTACAATCTCCCTCCAAGCAAATGCGGATTCACTTCCTCTAAATTCAACCTTCTCGATTCCTAATCCATTAGCGTAATTAGTACTTGAGCGTATAACCTGAACGGGTAGTAATACGCGGTGCTAAATTAATTAAATTAAAATTTCAACTTAAAATCCCAAAAGGAAATTTGTTGGCAGTAAACGCTTTATCATGACATTTTTGGTATGGTGTCCTAAAGTGTTTTTTTTCTAATTGTTTTCCTAATATCCTTCAACGAAAAAACAGGTACATTTCCTCCCAATTAATTCTTTCTCATTTCATGTGAATAGTTGGATGGTTACAGAAATTAAGTGAAAAAATTAATAAAAATTTGTGTTGTTTAATTCGATTTTATAAAAACAAAATATTTTACGAAATGTATAAAGCATACTGGTCGAATATTAGACGGTAATATTTAAATGTAATAAAATAATAAGAATTCTTTAAATCCAATTAAATAATATAAATAATTGGATACAATTAAAAATTTCAATGGAATTAAATATTGTGCGTGAAGATTACATCATTTTGGATTATTTTACGAGAACATTTAAATATAATTAAATAAGCTAGATGACAATTTAGAAGAAATTAATTACAATAGACGTAATATTTCAATTGAATTAAATAATATACATGATAATATCTTAATGCGATTTAATAGTATACGAGAATATTTCAATGCGATCAAATAATTTTTTAATTAAATTAAACAAGTTTATTGGAATTATTAAACGCAATTAAATAAGGTCCTAGGTGATTTAAATTTAAAAAAGTTTATGGAAATATTTCTAATAGGCCTATATTAAATAGTATAGTGGAATATTTCAATGTATTTCAATAATCTTCGGAAATAGATATGCTGTTAGATAAGTTTATGAAAAGATTTTTATTAAATTAACTAATCTACGGAACGATTTTAATTGAATTAAAACATATAGTGAAAGATTTAATTACAGCTAAATAAGTTTATGGGACAATTTAAATTTAATTGAATAATTTTTTAGGAATATATTTCCATGCAACTAAATGATGTACTTATAGGAATATCCCAATTAAATTAAATAGGTTTACTGAGATATTTTGATGGTTTTAAATAAAAAATATACGAGATGATTTTAATAAACATTAAATAATGAATGATATTAAATAATTCAAGGGAATAATTCAATACATTTAAATGAGTATACGGAAGGATAGCATGGAATTAAATAATTTACATGAATATTAATAAAGAATTAAATATTTACTTAGAGATTTATTAGAAATTAAATAAGTTTCTTGGGAATATTTCGTTGTTATTAAATAATGGTCGGGAAGTTTTCAATAAAATTAAATAATGTAGGCTATTAATAATCTATGGGAAGACTTCAATGCAATTAAATAATATAGATTTACGGGAAGATTTTGAATATAATAATATGTACGGCAAGCTTTTGATAATATCAAATAATGTACGCTAACATTTTAAAGCAATTAAATAATCTCGAGGAAAGATTTATGTACTATTAAATAACATAGGGGAAGAATTAGATAAGTTAACTAAAAGATTTCGAACCTATCAAATAATCTACGGAAATTGTTGATGCTATCAAATATGTTCTGGAATATTTTAATACAATTAAATAATTTTACGGGAAGATTTCTCTGTTATTAAATATTGCAAAGGAAAATTTCAATGCGATTAAATAAGTTCACGGGAAGATGTTAATGCTGTTAAATAATTTAATGGATTTGTTTAAATATTGTAAATGAAGATATCAATATAATAATTGTTAGGAAATATTTCGATAAAGTTAAATACGTTACAAGATAAGTGTATCGTAATAAATAATGTGATTGGAAAATTTAATTACAATATAATAGGTTTACAAGAGTAACTCAACACGTTTAAATAGTATGCTAGGAAATGCTATGCAATTAAATAAATTTACAGGTATATTTCAACTTAGTTAAATAAGTTTATACCTAAGCAGTTTGAACATGTTTCAAAGCGAAGGTTCCCTGACAGGACTTCATTACAAGTCTCGGGACTGTTATGACGCGGTTATTACGCATATTTACTATTCACGATAATGTGTTGGGGGTGAGGAGGTTTGAACTTAGAAGAAGTGTACCTAACTTTCGCGTGGAGGGATAGTGGAAAACCCTTTAGGAAAAACCCCAATTATACATCTAACCACGATTCGAACACCCATCACCCCATCATCTGCAGTTCGTTGTGAAAGTGATGGAGTAGACTGTCCAGCCATTTTAGTAGGTAGGGGTTCGAATCCGGCCAGCCGTGTGTACTGAGGGAGGTTCTTAACCTAAATGTTTTCCCACTCTCCATTTAATAAGTTTTAGCTTCCAATTTTTCTCCCTTAGAGTCAAGAAAAATGCGTGGATGGGTAGTAAGCATAGTACAAATCTTGGTTTCGAGTTTGCTATGGAGGTAGGGGTTCTATTCCCGGCCAATATATCCAATGAAACGCAGTCCGAAGACCGGTAAATCTTAGAATTTACCGGTATATCCTAGAATTTACTGATCTCTCTTGGTAAAGTCCAAAATATCTTGGAAAATGTTTACATTTTGAGTTTTAACCATCTCTAGGGGAGGTGGGGAAAGGATCCCCAGTTCTAGTTTTGACCAGCACTCAAAAGTAAACAATAACCTAACTTAATCCAAATGTTGGATTCGCTTGGTTAGGTTAAGTTAGGTTAGTGTTTACTTTTGAGTGCTGGTCAAAACTAGAACTGGGGATCCTTCCCCCCCCTCTCTAGAGATGGTTAAAACTCAAAATGTAAACATTTTCTAAGATATTTTGGACTTTACCAAGAGATATCAGTAAATTCTAGGATATACCGGTAAATTCTAAGATTTACCTGTCTTCGTATTTTTACAGTAACATATGTAAGAGGTTCTAGAGCTAATGCGATTAGATACTCTCCTTTATTTTTTTCAAGGAAGAAGTTAGACTAGTTGTTTTTAATGCACCAACACTCGACTGGAAAACTCCGTTTTATTAAATAAGAAAAAAAAAATCTCTATCGGGAGTTGAAGTCCGTATTAGCACCCAACCCGTTAGCTATGACTGTGATTTATATTCCTGTTTTTCTTCTAGGACATGATATATCGTTGAAAGGTCTGGTGAGCTCGAAAAGAAATTCCCTCAGTATTTGATAGGATGATTATAAGTTTCCTCTGACACAGATTCTGACGCCGTGAGATAGATCTGATACTACCTTTCGTACAGTCGTGTGAGGCGGACTGCGTCATTATCGTATACAAGGGATGACATCGGGAGAAATACCTACACCGTGATTTTGGTTGAAATAACAGCAGAGAAAATTCAACCAAACATATTTCTTTGCGCCCAACAATAATAACACTTAATTATATTATTTATGTTATTTTACAGGTATCTATAATATCTATAAAAGTGCCAACTGCATATAACATGACTTGACGTATGAATTTATAAAAATTGTTTTAGTAACAGCTACTGTTTTTCCCATCAAAATCTTTTTTTTTGTTATAGCTGCGTGTTCGATTCAATTAAGGCGGCCGACTCGGTCAGTAATAAAGTATCAATCGCTGTTGAGCCACACGTCTTAAAATACAATGGTCTGTGTAGTTTTATGGAACTATTTCTTTATTCTGGCTAAGCTTATAATCCTTTTCGTCCTTCACCTTTTGTCATTTCATTAAGACACAGAGAAAAGAAAACTAATAAACTTCTCATATCAAGGCAAAGAGGAAAGCTCGCTGCTAGTTCTAAAATATCTTAAAACTTTCTATTTGAGCCTATCAATAAATTACTGTATTTGTTAGAGGAAGGCTAAATCTAGAGCCCTTTTTCATCAAGCCTGGACCCATAGCTCCGCAAATATGATTAAAGAGTCGTTGAAAATGAACGAATGTCAAACTTTTGCACATTTTTTTTATATTACTACAACTATAGGGCTGTTAAGAGAAAAAAAAAGCCTGGTTGGAATATTTCTACTTTATTTTGGCGTGAGCCGCTATTTTGCAATAGCGCATCTTATAATTAAAATATTGTGTCCAATCTGAGCGTATGCTCGGCAAGTTCTCACTTACCAAGACGGCCCCCTTAAAGCTCCAGTATTTATTTGCTTAGACGTTTGAACCATACAATTTAAACTTAATTTTACAGTTGTTTCATAACGTTACTTTTAAATAACGAGTATTACAAAATAGAATTTATTAATATTGTATCCATCGAATCTTCGAAACGATATTTTAATCCTGTTTTGTTTGTATGAGTCACAGAACTGCTCGATAGGATGAGAATGGAGTAATAAATAGGATAAAATATTTATACAAAATTCTTTAATGTTTTACAATTTTAGCTGGTTCTGTACGACTAGGCTGAAACTGTTTTTTTTCTACACCCTGTCAATAAGAAAGCTACTAATATCTGACGAGTGAAATAAAAACATTACATTTTTTTAAATCCAATTTGTGGACTTCCATTAATTCCCCCCTTCCCCTGTGACTGCATGAATAATGAAAAAAAAAAGTTTTTTTGATTACAGCTTAGAGGTAAGTTTGTAGAATTAAATAGGAGGTTTCAGATTCCTTACATCTACAATGACCCTAATAAAGAACATCTTGTTACTATGCAAACAAGGTCAGCTTTCGTCCAACATACAAATATGCTAAACAAAAAAATCGAGTGAAACTGTAAGAGAGAGAGAGAGAGATGTGGGTGGGGTGTAAAGGAATTTGCATTTAGTTAGTTGAAACCAGAAGCAAGACTAAAGCTCGTGGGGAGAATGGGATATTCTAAAAAAAAAAAAAGAAGCTTGTTACGAAGTTGTGCGGCATTAACCTTCCATTCGGTACCGACACTACAAGAGGAAATTACAAGGAAGTCTATTAACTGCTTTGCAACAAAGCGAAAGGAATAAAAAAAAGTGTGTGGGGGGGGGGGGTGAATTGGGAAATTTTCAAAGGAGGAAAACTAAAGAGTACATTTTTGAAATCATGACACGTCTCACTTTTTGTACGGGAGTGAAACAGCGGATGAAGGACAAACTTTATGAAAAACAAAGAAACCTTTCAAGAGTTGATTAAAAATTAAAGTGTTTAAAATAAATTACAGAACGTTTTTTTTAATTAGCTTTTAGGGTGAAAAAATAATGTACAGTTACAAGTTCGGTAAACCGAACCCTTGTAGGTCGTAATTCCGGGTGATCTGAACATTTTCAAGTAGACGAAGGGAAAAAACTTATTCAAATGAAGTATATTAATAACAAATTCAGAGCTAAAAGATAATTGTAAGAAACAATGATAATAAATATTAAATATTTACATTTTTTAGCCAATGAAATTTGTTTTTCTGCAACTAAAAATAATTACAGTACCTACCGTAAAAACAATTGTTCTAAACTAAAACTACAGCATTTGTGAAATTTGTGAAAATACTCTTGTCTACCACTCAATCGAAATTTTCGCTAATCCGAACAAGTTTCAGTTCCATTTAATGTGGATTAACAAGGTTCTAATATTTTAATTATTTTAGAATTCTTTTCCGCAACAAAGCGCAGACCATTTTTGAATTTTCGTTCATTGATTAACAAAATAATTAGGTTATATATATTTAATAAAAAAAATCACTTCATTTATAAAATTATTTAACCAGCTGATTAACATATTTCTTAATTTCAATATTTTGCATAATTTTAAACTTAAATATGCCTTTTAGATAAAAAAAACTTCGTATACATGTTTGTAGACAAATGCCGTTATCTTCCAACAATAGTATTTTTGGAATGGATATGGGAGGTAGGATTAAAAACTAGAGCAACGGATAACCCGCCAACCGGGGCAGATGCCACGATTCACACACAAAAAAAAAAACCGGCGCCCAGACGTCGCTAGATTCTACCAACCGATTCTCAGCAGTCTTCGAAATCAGCAAGCATTCCAAGCTCAAAAAACAAAGCGTCGTTTTAGAAAAAACACACATTTTAAGCATGCCACCCATCCCCCTCCTTTATGTTTTTTTCTTCATAACTCACCTCGTTTAGACGTGGAAGTCGTCCTGACCAAACCTGGGACACCGGCGAACGGCGACAGAAGCAGTCCAAACAATATCCACCACATTTTTTACGTTTTAAATGCATTGTTCGCGGCCATAATGTATTATCAGGATGCCAGTTTTGTCCCAGAATCACTCCGTTTAGGCCCGCCAAGCAACTAGCCCCAGCACTATCGACCTCAGCAGCCGACGCTTTGCAAACCTCTGACTTGGAGCTCAATAAAATTCGCCACATGCTGCCATCTGGTAGGACTCTGAGGCAAGCTTTGAATTAGTATGAGAATTTTATCAATCAAAACTGGGTTACTCCTGCCACTGTGAGCGCGCTGCCTGTTCGGTCGGCGTACACACCTAAAAATCAATACTCTGTATTTTGACACGACCGCCATTTTGGTTCTAGTATCTCTCGTTTTAAAATTAGTTACATCTAATAAGGAAAACCTCGAAGTTAAATGTAACAAATAGATATATTTATTCTTTTACTATTACCCTAATATTATTTAAATAAGGAGTAAACCGTGTAGGAACTAAATGTAGGTATACAATCTGAAATATTAACCACTGCATTAGGGTTAAAATAAATAACTATCCCTGAGTGATTATACTATGACTCAATATATAAACTTACACCATAGTGGAAACAAGCAGGGTAAACTTGCTACCTTACAGTATAAACTAAGGGTAGCTTTTTACACTACCCAAAACATTGTTGGTGCAATTCTTCTTTTACCACCCTTCTCCATCCTAGATTAAGTCATTAATGGGGCTTTATATCAGGCAACAACACCTTGCATTTCAAGTTTTGTTATAACTTAAAAAAATAATCATGAACAGATTAGATCGCTTCAGTGGTGGAATGGTCTAAGGTGTCATTCTGACAATAGACATGACTGTTGATGACAGGGATCAAATCCCGGTCAGATGGACTTAGGTTTTTTCTCCCTTGATTGTTTCCCTACTCCCATTCAATGATAATGCAGCTACAGTACATTTCCTTTAAATTCTATCTTACTCCTCCCTTAAAGTAATTAATAATTTGCATCTGACAAGACATCTTGTGAATGTGAGGAATGCCAGGTCTCCACCGTGGTTCGGATTCCACGTTAAACTGTAGGTCCTTCATTTCATCTCACAATCACCCTACCATTACACATTAGCGTAAGTGCGTATAACCCGAACGGGTAGTAAGACGCGGTGCTAATAATAATAATAATAATTTGCATGCAGCCAAAATGGTTGATGAGACACAATGTGAAGGGAGGACACATTTACAAAAGGAATAACAGATGATTGAGGATTGTTTATTGTTTTAACCTCATACACATTTTAAATGCAATTAATGAATTAGTGATAGGTAGTTACAATGAACACCATTTGGAATAAAACAGTGATAGGTAGTTATAATGAACACCATTTGGAATAAAATAGTGATAGGTAGACACAATGAAAATCATTTGGAATAAAATAATGATAGGTAGTTACAATGAACACCATTTGGAATAAAACAGTGATAGGTAGTTATAATGAACACCATTTGGAATAAAATAGTGATAGGTAGACACAATGAAAATCATTTGGAATAAAATAATGATAGGTAGATACAATGAACACCATTTGGAATAAAATAGTGATAGGTAGATACAATGAACACCATTTGGAATAAAATAGTGATAGGTAGTTACAATGAACACCATTTGGAATAAAATAATGATAGCTAGTTACAATGAACACCATTTATAATTCAATTTTGTAGTGTAACAGAAAATAATATTGTCAAAGTTTGATATTGTAAAACAAGATTTATAACCAAAACATTTCTTAATGAAGGCTGTTTTTTGAGGAGGTATGCAGCCTATTTTTAGGTTATTATGGTATTATTGGAAATAATAGGTGTGGGAGGGGGGTGGGGGGTAGGAAGCCGAGAGGAAGGCCAAGGGGCAGATGGTTGAAGACAGTAAGCAGTGTGGAGGAGAGGACTGGGCCAAGGTGAAGGGAGAGAGGGGGTGGCCGAAAAGGAGGTAAAGAGCCTTATATCCCAAACAGACCCGGCCAGGAGCTGAAAGCTGTTCATTATGGTAAATGTGTAGGCCTTATCCTTCTATCCTCTTCTCAAGGTTTAATTTAAAACAGCCGTTTGATGCCATTTTTCCTTTGAATATTTACCTTTAGTGTTCGAAGTTATCACGTTTGTTACATTATGTGGTGTCTACTCAACTTGACCAATGAAATTCCTGACTTTTCCCCTGATTTTCCTAATCATTTCCTTAAATTCCCTGACTCAAAAGTATGTCACATCCTCCTCCTCCCCCCTTCCATCCAATGTTTTTTTTAATGAATAATGATAAGTTTTAAAATTTATTTGGATTAACTAGTCTACTAGGAATTTGAAAATATATTACGCAGCTAAAAACAAAACAAAACCAAAAAGTTTGAATCACATTGTAATTTACTGATTATTATATTTCATATTTTGAGTTAAACAACATTTTCCTTATATATATTTTTTTTAATTTAACAAATTCCCGACTTATTCCTGCTTTTCCCCAACCACTTCAAATTCCCGCCTAATTCCAGTTTTCCTGGATGGTAGACACCCTGTACATATTATTCAAGGGTGAGATTAAAGCCCATGTAAAGGTTGTTTAGGAACATTGTGAAATTTGCAACGGTATAAAACCTTATCGATTATTTTCTAATATGATATGATTTATCGAATCGAATACAAAATACAAATCTGCATCGATATTTTCTAAGCTGTGCAAATTCTAACATAATTATGAAGAAAAAAGTTCCAATATATTTCACTTGTTATGTTAAGAATTTTTTTTCTTAGAAGCATTGTTCTTATCTGTTTTATTTAACAATAATTAAAGGGTATTTTATTAATGTTTCAAACAATCTCAATTCCAATTTGTGTACAAAAACAAACCAAGTTTATTCAGAGTTTATCAAGATAAATACTATTTATCTTTACAATGTGGTCAGAACCGCAGCTTGCCAACTGCGCAAAACTTGATGCACTATATTTGTCCTTGGTATCACTGGTTATGCCAATACCAGGGCGAAATGACAGTCTCTTCACAGTTAGATGGTGCGCACAACTGAAACACAATTATATTGTGCTCGTTCATACAAGATGTAGTATCCCAATGAATCATCATGAATAAATCAATAAAAACCAATAAGGATTTAAAAGAGGCATTTTGACTTAAACTGAGCAACCTATGGAAAGTGGGAGATGGAACTGGCAATAGTCGGGTTAAAATATGTGTAGGTGTATATTACCCAGGTAAGTGTACTTCAGTGGTTGAATGGTCTAAAGCAACACTTCTCACAATAGACTGGCCTGTCGATGAAAAAAGGTAGATCAGTGTTTAAATCCTGGTTGGGTGTAGTGAAGGTGGGATTTCCAAGATGTTTTTCTACTAACCCTCTACACAATTGCAGGCACACTTACTCTAAAATTAACCTTGCTCATTCTTAACACATTAGCATAGTTAGTATATATAAACAAACACGAGGGAGGCACCAGAAATTAATCGGTTTTTGTTCCCTGTCCCGCGAGGTAGCCCTACCTGCTGTCCAAGTGAAGAGATTTATTCCAGCTCCCAGGACTCCACTTATACAGAAGTATCTCCCCACAGTCCAGGCCCACCGCAAGGACATGAGGACTCGTTAGTTCCGGGGCAAACGCCAGTGCAGACACCGACTGACCGGGGAGCTGTAGGGGTACACCGCTCAGACAGAACTGGCTGAAAGAAGAGACATGATCGTTACTAACATCTTGACTACTACAATCCACACTCTACACTTCTATCGCTGGATAAAAAGGTAGTGAACGTCTCTTGAATACAATCTATCGTTACTGTCTCATCCTAGGTTACACTCTATTGGAACTATAGTTATGTCAGATCAATATTTTACGGATCCGAGTCTTCAATTTACCTTTGAATCTTGAATCCGAATCCTGGAAAAATTTATCAACAAAAGAGGGAATATAAATGAAATATAAAATATGAATGGTAATTAAATGTTAACATTATTTCTTATAATCCATTCATTATAACATACATTCATTCAGAAAGTGTTAAAATACTGGTCTGGGGTCTGGTTGTTAAGTTCAGTCTATAATGTAAATTATTCTAGTTCAGTCTATAATTGTAAATTATTCTAAGTTACCAATAATTTTTAGAGCTCTAAAACAAATTTCATTTGAAAATTGAAACACTTAAATGTTTTAAAATTTGAGTCTCGAATCCTAAATTTTCTTGAACCTTGAATATCCTTTTTGGTTCGAGGGTTCTATCCCTAATCGGAAGTCATCAGGAGGAGCTTCCTATAAAACGAAATGTAGCCTACCTCAAAGTTAAAAGGGGTTTATTTAAATTTTTTACTTGGCCAATAAAAATGCACTTGTTCTGCATTATTACATTTAAATATGTAAATTTAAAATATGTATCTGTATAAAAAAGGGTGTTTTAAACTTTTAAATCTCGGCAGAAAGAGGCTGAGCTATATAAAGTGAAATGTGGAAATAAAGGTGTTGCGCGAGAAGCGTAACTGTACCGCAATACATCGTAAGACTATCCCAGGGTTTTCCCCAAACATTTGTTGTAACGAGGTGTACCTAGCTGATCAGAGGGAGCCTGGTCATCCTCTTTGCCCCACACGGCCACCTTCCCGTCGCGTGAGCCGGTGGCAAAGTAACGGAGTCGTGAGACCAGGCGCAGCACCAGATGATGCGCGAGTGTACCCCTGTGGTCTTACTTGAGGTACAAGCCATTTGGTACCTACTGTTGCCATCTACAGGGAAATAAACACAAGACAGAACTTCCCTTAAATGTCTTGTTCAGACTAGGGGTGTAATGAGGCATCGTTATCGGGTGATTATTAGTGTATCGGCAATTATTATGTTGATTAATCGTTTATTCTTAAAGTAAAACCTAGAGAACATTTTTCTTGGTGGGAGTTTAGTGATCAAAATCGCAAAGAAAGAAAAACACTTAAATAAACAGAGCATATGGGTTGCGGGCTATGCAAAAATTACATACCCAGATAAAGAAACATAAGTTCATACCGTCGATAAAACTAACAATCTAGTTACAACTTTCATAAAATATATTTTTTATACAAAAACTCTCTTTGTACTAATTACATTATTGTTATCATTCTCTTAAGCATATTTCCCAAATTTTATTAATAAATAATGAATAATCAGGATTAATCGGTGTAAATAATCGTAGCATGAACAATTATTCTAAACAATCGGTATCGGTAATCGTTACACCTCTAGTTCAGACACAAACTGTTGTCTGTTGATTCCTGAGAGGCCCGGACCACAAAATTCCCCCCTTGTGTGAGTGTTCAGGGTCCAGGGAATATCAAAATATCCTAGACCCATAACGAGTGTCTGAAACAATCTTGATTGGTTTAGAAACTTTCTTTTAAATCTAGTGTTTACAACAGTCGACCCTACAGCTCTTACCGGCACATCGACACACGGCGGATGGTGATTGTAACCTAACCTGTGTTCTGTTGTTCCTGGAATATTGTCCAGCGCCTGTCCCTGGAAACTGACAGCAGATACAGACCGTCGGGAGAGAAGCTTAGTTGTGTGACAGTCAGCTGGTGAGAGGTCAACCGGTCCACCTGTTGCCACGAGTCTGTTCTCCTGATACAAGAATTCAATCTACATAAAACTTAGTTGACCTCTGAAAAGGAGGTTTGGGTTGGAGTCTCAACCAAATGACCTACACATGGCCTTCACCATGCGATTAATCTAAGGTAATGGTCAGGTAATGAGGATGGGAACAGAAATAATCCCAAACAGAATTATGGAGATGAAGTATGTAGGAAAAAGACCAATAACGAGACGAGTGAGATGAGAATCAACGCAAGTATAGGAGAATGAATAGTGGGAAGGAAAGAGGAAAATGGAGGCATTTCTATACTGACAGGCTGAGAGCCTGCGCCAAAGATTCGCAACTTCAACTTCGACCATCTTGTTGACTACATACATACCAAAGCAAGATGGCGGCATGCTGTGCATCAGTGGCCTTGCAGGCTGACGCCAACAGCCGGCCGTCCGGCCTAGCGGCCAAGGAGTAGATCTCGTAGCCGTGTCCGTACAGTTTCTGAACCTCGGGCCACAGCGTGTTTTGAATGAGATTCTCCTCCGTCGGAGGTTCTATGAGACCACACAAACATTTACACAACATCATGACGAGACCACTTAGACCAATGTTTGTGGGACAGAGTATGAGAAGTAATGGCTGGATAAAATAATTAACAAAACTATTTAATAGGGTTGTACGAAGACAGGTTTTCCAGTACAAAGCGAATATTTCAAAATAATCCCCCCCCCCCCCCTTGAGTGTGAAGTGATGGTAAAAACAAGGAAGAGGAGAAGGCCTAATAAAGCTATTGGGTAGGAAAGAGTAGAGCTGAGAAAAGAGAATGTAAAATATATTGGAAGCGTGATTGAGGTGAAAGGTGTATTTAGAGAGGATGTAATGAGAAGAGGACACAGGGGAGACCTGCTGTGGAGAAGATAACAGAAAGTGTGCAAGTGAGGGAAGAAGAATGGACGAAATTAAAAGAAGAAAAATGGTGAAAGAATAGAGAAAGATGGAGGCATTTTACTAAACTGACCCGACCACAGACTAGAAATAATTGATGATGATGATGGTGGTGGTGGTGAGGTAAGAAAGTAATCATTTTAGATGTAATCTACCTGCATTTGCGTGGAAGGAGAGTGGGAAACTATTTAGGGAAAACCCCAATCTCCCCACCATCAAAAGGTCAGTCTGACACAAGAATGATGCCTTAGACCATTCGACCAATGAAACGAGTTTCGAATGAAATAAAGTTTAACAAATACTTTGTTCTAAGATTTTAAAGACTTGAGGTGTTTAGAATTATATTTCAAACAAAAAACATTAGTTTAAAATTTTGATTAGACTTTCTTGTTCCTAATCCATATTTTATAAAGTAAATTAGTTTATTTTAAACTCACCGAAATATTTATTTATTTATATTGATGTTTATCAATTTCTATCAATATAATATGAAAGTAACTTACCTGTCATCTCGACAGGCACAAAGTAGGCCTCAGGGTACTCGTTCTTGACATGCCTGTTATCTAGTAGCACCTCCTGAGTCTCATACACTGCCTTGTTAGACAGCCCTAGCGCCGGCACTGACGCCCCATGAGGGGTAGACTGCATCGCTGCAGACAGACAAGGATAAGAAGTGTATCAGTCAGCGCCCCATAGCACTCGACACAATATAACAACACACATGGTTAGAATCAGGGACTCCACTCAATAGTAAAATTAGAATTGTTTTGTACCAAGACAAGATTAAGTTTTGACACTGTTTGGGTTTGAATTAAGATTGTTTGGTAATATTGGATGCTAAACCCTTTAATGACCAAAGCAGAGGTCAGTACAAATGTGAACATGAGAATGACCTTTGACCTGGTCAGTGTGAACACGAGGATGATCTTTAACCTGGTCAGTCTGAACATAAGAATGACCTTTGACCTGGTCAGTGTGAACATGAGGATGACCTTTACCGGTCAGTCTGAACATGAGGATGACCTTTGACCTGGTCAGTGTGAACATGATGACCTCTACCTGTGCCTCCAAGTCACCCTCTGGATCAAGGCCACATATCTCGTGGAAGTTGCTGATGAAGTTGTTGGGCGCTTGGAAAGCCCTAGAAACTTTCTCCTCCGCCCCAGACACGAACCTGTACCTCGAGAGCAGAGCGAGGCAGGCCATGTCGTAGCCGTGGACCTGGGGGCGCGCCAGTTCATACCACATCACCTGCAATAAAGTTGGAATATGACTCAAAATAGGGTTTGGTTTTTTTATTGATTTTTTTTCTCTCTCGAGTGAACATACTGTGTCTCTCTGCGTACCTGAGATACACCTGGCCTGACCCAGGGGGCGTGTAGCCGAGTGGTCTGGTCTGACCCGGCGCTCATCAGGAACTGGCCGCCCGGCTCCCACGCCAGATCGACCACGCCGGCAAAGTGGCCGCCGACCGTTACATCAGGAATCCAGGAACCCTGCTCCTAAAGAATATACAGCACACGTAGCAATCCCAGACATACGCAGTAAAGAAGGATAGGAACAGCTTGGAGGTCCAGCCATATTTCATTGGTCCTTGGTGTGTGTTCATTTCTTTCCCTTCTTCCTTGAATGAATTTAAAATATTCCTAAAGTCTAAAGATAATGCATTAAGACCACACCTCAGTCTTTGTTCTAGCAACCAGACCAGAGCTCAGGGGATCTAACGATGTTTTTATAACTAAAGATACATCCATCAGTCTATAAACCCATCCGACATCTTAGCTCGGTCAGTAGCGTGTCTGTCTACAGAGCCAAGGGCACACTCCTAGTGGTAAGCAAAACTTCAACTTTGAGACAAATATCAGGTTTCTACTTCACCCCCTCCCCCCCCCCCCCCCCCAAAAAAAATAAATCACAGCTTCGACAACTACAAATCTTCGTCAATAAAAGTATTGACAATTAAAATACTCAATTTATGAGCTGTTTTGTTCATTAATAAAAAATATGAATATGAAAAAAATCTTAATTGAATTGTAATTTGTGATAATGACTTGATTTATCGGACTAAAAATAAATATTACAAACATTTGGGCAATAAAATAATTTGAAATTAATTTTAGTGTATCACAGAATATGATATTTTTTCTAGTACAAAACGACTAAAAAAACATATTTGAACTTTGATTAAACTTCGAGAATATTTTATATATTTGATTCGAATTCATTTTGAATTGAAAAACCAGACTTGACACACCCTTGCACACAACCGGAAATGTAGGCCTACCTGCGAGTAGCGCCACCGGTGCAGAGAGCCCTGGTAGCCGTGTGCCATCACGCTGTTCCCATCGGGAGAGAACTTGGCCCCGTAGAACCCCAGGGTGTTTCCCCCAACCTCCCCCAGCCTGACAGCGTCCAACCAGACCCCCGACTGTTCATCTGGGGCCCACAGTACCAGGGTCTTGTCCAGGGACGATGACAGGAGAGACAGCGGTTGACGACTCCCGTCATCTGATGACGTGAACAGGAATACAAGGGTTATGAGACCACTTGATATAGTAGCAGCTGGCATCTCCCGACTCTAATCTCATAGAAGCAACAACAAATCAAGGATCCTAGTTACCGCCAGTGACAGAAGGTGCCAGTTAACCCCGTACACCCAGCCCTCGTGACCGGCCAACACAGACTCCAAGGACACAGCAAAGTGTCTCGTCTCGCCTCTGATCATCACCGAGAACATCCTCTCCTGGGGCAGTATGTCCTCGCCTGCAGCCAGCTCACACACTCGCCTTTTAACCGCGCCGCACGCAGAAGCGGAAACGCGCCAGAGTCGTACCATGGAGTCTTGTGCCCCGCTCGCGAGGAGCAGGTCACCGCAGTCTAGCGCAACAGTGATGATAAGAAACATAGAAACATACTTACTGATACTGATTATACTGAATATTTTGTAGTCAGCTATTTGGTGGGCCGCATGGTCTAAGGTGCTACTCTTGCGGTAGACCAGACTTCTGATGACAGTGAGATAGAGGTTTGAATCTTGGTTGGGTGTAATGAGGGTGGTTTCCCTCCCTCTCTTCATGCAAATGTAAGTACACTTCCTTAAAATAAAACCCTCCCAATTCCTAAAACAATTATATTAATTAGTACATAAGTGTATAGCCCAAACAGATAGTAAGACACGGTGCTAAAATAAGAGAATAAAAGGTAGTTTTATGTGAGAGCAACAAAAAAAACTTATTTTTGACTTCGGCTTTGCTTTGCGTGTTATAAGCTTTGCTTCACATTTAAACTGAGACCTTTGTAAGCCCCCTAGTTGCTAATGTTTACATTTAACTGAGCTGGATTATCAGTACCTGTGACCACAAAATCAAAAGTTATTTTAAGTTAACTGAGAGTAGTCCGGTGGTTAAGATGATCAATAGTGATCAATGATATCAGCCTTAACACACCTAGTGGGGAAAAAACAAACACCACCCCTCACCATCTGTAGCAAAGTCCAGCGCCCGCACCCAATCTTCGTGCCCCATTAGACAGTCCACCTTAACCATTTCATTAGGTCCTTGGTCCTCAGACTCGCTGTTTTCTGCAAATAGCTGTATCCTAAAGTCGTCGGTCCCGCAGGCCAGTAATAAGGCCTGGGAGGCCGGTAGGAGACCTAGGGAGAGAGAAAGACATATCCCGGACCCAAGCCCTAGGATCTGGGTACAGAGCATGGCGTCTGAAACAGAATCAACAAAAATAAAAAAACCAAAACATTATCTTGAGTAATTCAATATAAGTGTCATCCTCAGAGCCTGGTATTTGAAGACCTAAAATGACAAAAAAAAGTATTAAAAATTTACAAAATAATCACCTAAAAATATGATAAAAAAACTTGTCAAGACTAAGTAAAACAAGCACTTGGCAAAACTAAAAAATACATGCTATAAAAATCCTTTAAAAACTTAACTATTGCATTCTTTTAACTTCAGTATTTCTATACAAATACCTGCTTCAAAAGTAATAGCTACCCCTCCCAACGCAACCCTCTCCAGTCTAGTTACAGTCTCACCAAGAATGGGTATTTTACAACCAAACAAGCAAAGATGATACAAATTGTATTGAGAGCTCTCTACAGAATATTTAAAAAGAGACAGACCTCCTTGCTCCGTTCTCCTCCATATCCTGACGGTAGAATCGACAGACGCGGTCACCACGATAAGCGGTCCTCGCCCGTCGTTCACATATCTCCCGTCTGCTAACGTGACCGCACTCTCGTGCCCTTGTAAGACGGTGCTAGGCAAGTACCCGCCAACATCATCCTTCGACCAGACCACCGCCGTTCCGTCTGACGAGGCAGAGACCAGCTCGGTCTCCGGGGACTTGTCGGCGTGTCTTATCCATTTAACGGAGTTGACGCGAGCTGTGTGTTGACACAAAGTGTGCAGTATTTTCCCCGAACCAGCGTACTGAGGACAAATAAGGAACTCTGGTACATCAAGACAGAGTATGCAAGTCTTGAGAGTAAATAGGTTTATTTGATTGATATCCCGATTTTCCAGCACACGACTTATAAACTAACTTACATATTATAGAAGAGACATTACACCCAGCCTCCAATTCATCACTGTGAAAGCGGAAACCCATATTTCACCAATGATTAATATTCAGTCATGCCAGGAACCAAACCCAAACACATTATTGACCGAGCTAAGGTGTCGAATAATGGTTTAAAAGTAGGATAGGGTTATACATGAAGCTCAATCGTCTTGGACATTATCGTGTTATGTGCAGACATGAAGGACATCGATCTTGGTTCTGGAAAGGGTTAATAAAATATACAGCTGACGGCTTTGAAAAGTTACCAGACCAAATTATGTATCCCTACGCCGAACCACATGATCTGAAAAAACATGTGTTTAGAAGCTGTTACTTCTGACAGTCAAAGTTTAGGAATATACCTAAATGTTGACTGTCAGCTGTCAGCTGTGAGCTGTCAGTCAGGACCAAAGAAGCTATGGGGCTACTGTACTTAAGTTTGTGGGTCTGATAGACGTTATATGGAGTAAAACTAATGCTAGTATAATTACTTGAACTTGAATAGCAATCAAAATTAACTTTTACTTTAGGGTTATAAGTATTGTATTTGTAAATTTGAAAAATTACATCTTGACAGAGGAATCGAACCAAGGACCCTTGGCTTAGGGTAGCAATGGCCTGTCTACTACTACTAAGCTATCAAGGATCTGTGCCTTGTCCTGGATCTTTCTTCATTCATATTTTAAAGAATATTCTGTGACGGTGGCTGTGATGTCAACGTTAGCTATTAGTAGCTGATAATTTCCATCACATGCTTTGATTTATCAAAAATACCCAAAATTCTAATGTTTAGGTAAAAGCTTGCCCTTATTTTAACTGTTAAGAATTAAAGATTTGTCTATTTAAACTACCAGACCACCAAAACTAAAATTTTCTTCACTTTGTAACTTCCAAGTTTTAAAACAAATATTTATTTATATAGCCCCTAGGCCTATTATTAAAGTTTTTATCGCACTAACTTTCCACACGCCAAAAGATGATTGGTATTGAAAATTATCTCCTTCGGTGGCCACATGGTCTAGTGCGTTACTCTCGCAGTAAACTAGACTGCCGATGACAGGGAGATTGAGGTTTGAATTTTGGTCAGTTGTAGTGAGAGTAGTTTCTCCAAAATAGTTTTCCAACCTCCCTCCACGCAAATATGGGTACACTTCCTATAAATATGGCCTTTATAATCCCTAAAACCATTAGCGTATAGTTGGTACATGAGTGTATAACAAAGATAGTAAGACGAGGTGCTAAAAATAAAAATAGGATATTTCTAATAATATTGATTATTTAAACCATCTCTGTGGTCCACTAGTCAGAGTTCCTGTCTACATATCCAGAGGTCCCTGGTTTGACCCCAGACGCCTCCAGAATTTTTCTGTGAAGCAGTGGGTCTGGAACGGTGTCTAACTCAGCCTCGAAGGACAGAGGAGCTAGTTGAATAAATAAGTAGTGGCTGTGGTCTAGACAACCAAGATTAGCGGTCAGAGGGTTCATCGTGCACACACACTTTACCCGCAAATGTTGACAATTTAAGACCCCGACACAGACTCCATATCTGTAGGTCCGTAGTCAGTACTCCATGTTCCTGGTCCATAAGAAACCCTACTAGCAATTACAGAGTCAATATCCGTAATCACGTGACCGTTTCAACCAATGATCAAATGATAAGAATTGAAGAAACCAAAAACAGCTTTGTCAAGAAAACTTCCAGTAAATACTAAAATTTAAGTTAAGTACAATCACAAGAAATATATTTATAACTTGATTTTAACTATCAAACTTAAAATAAATGTTTGCAATAACCTGAAAATGCAAAACGGATGTAGGGCCTACTAGTATTTTGGATGAAAACCAAATAAGAACTTTTAATATCTTCGATAATAGGGTTGTTGAAACTACAAAAGCAAAGCCAATATTTATGAGAACTCAGTATTTCTAAAAAAAAACATTTTCCTAGAAGCCGCTCTTCACGGGGTGTTTATATTTTTAGGAAAATGTTCCTTTTGTATATGTTTCCATAGCAACGGATCCTCTCACCGCCATTCGTTCTTTTAATTCAATGCGGATGTACATATTTACTCGGGTCTGATTGATAGTCCGTCTAAACTTTAAGTTGGGCAACTTCTACGGAGTAAGGACTTACGGATAAGGACTCTGTGGCCAGAAAAATGATATTGTGGCATAGATTTCAAACGGACCACGGACATACGGATACGGAGTCTGTGTCGGGGCCTTAAATTGCTAAATAACGCCGGTGACCACACGGTTGGTATAGCGCGATCGCAGGCACATGTCATGGAGTTTATTTTGTTACATTAATAGTGAAATTACCTGAACATCATATATTACAACTGAATTGCAAGCTCCATAGCAAATGAGATTATTGTGACCCCAATCTAAACTATGAGGCGTACGATTACATGAACAAGAAACATAAGAACAGGAAACTATTTCAAGATTTGTTTTCATTTTCCTCCAAAATCACAGATAAGTATATTGTAAGCTAAAAATATGACACTTGCATTGAGCGTCTCACCAGAGATCAATCAGGTTAATAATTTTTTTCAGCGATTTTCTTAATAAAATAATAATTTATTAAATATCATCTCCCTTTCATTCAAATAAAATTAAAATGAGAACATATGGTATTAAGACAAAATTAAGTCTGATCATTAAATAACAATCAAAATATTTAATATCCAGTTCAAATCAAATCATTTAAAGAAAATGAAAATTTTTGTATTTTGATATGTTAACTAATTTATCAAAAGAATTATGAAAACTCTATTTGTAGCTAAACGAAATATCACAAAGAAAGAAATGATGAAATTAATATTTATTTAGGGTTGTGACCAAATTTATATTTGATAGACAAGCCTTGATTAATGTTCACTAGCTCATCGCATCCCGTGTCAGATTAATAAACGTAAACAGACGCGTAAACAATCCTAGATGTCACTACTGTACAATCTTGACAGTGACATCTAATATACCATCCAGCATCCTTCCTTATATTAATTTTATAAAACTTATCGGAGCGGCTTTGGAATTTGTAAGGTTAATTTACACTGAACTAATTTAATCAAATTAGTATTTTATTTTTATATCAGAGTAAGTAAGAACAATTCTAATACACAATATTTAGTTATATATATATATTTTAATGAACAGGAAAAGTTGCTCTTTTAACAGTTTTACTGTTCTTATAGCCCGAACGGCTAGTAAGACGCGGTGCTAGTAATAATATCATTGATTGATTAATTGATATATCACACACTAGATGCAAAATGGTTGTTAACCAGTGTTAGCTATTTCTAAATTCTTAAAGTGTTTAAACTAAGTGTATACGGTTTTAGCTGGTGTCACTATTTCTATGTTGACTGGCACCGATGAAGACATCCAAATCTCGGTGGGCTACGCCCCTACCCATTCTAATATGCGCCGTCGCTATTCCCTTGTCAATGTTGATGTGGCTTGGAAATCTGGCCTTCTCTTTCTTTACCTACGGAAACAGCAGCAGAGTCTATGAGGGTAAGTAGAGAGGGAACTATCTCTGAGGGTAAGTAGAGAGGGAACTATCTATGAGGGTAAGTAGTGAGGGAACTATCTATGAGGGTAAGCAGAGAGGGAACTATCTTGGAGGGTAAGCAGAGAGGGAACTATCTATGAGGGTAAGTAGAGAGAGAACTATCTATGAGGGTAAGTAGGGAGGGAACTATCTATAAGGGTAAGTAGAGATGGAACTATCTTAGAGGGCTTGTCCGCTTAAATTAGGGCGCTGTTAGCCAGGTTTGGAACTAACGTCTATTCACGATATGTTCCAGAGCGAGATGTGATCCCGCCAACAAGATGGCTGTTCTCGGTCATCTTCCCACTTGTGTTGGCGACGTTCGGACTTGGCAGGAAAAGCTTGGACGCGAGTGGAGCGTTACTCGGCAAGTCTCATGTTGGCTGCTTGATGGTACCGTTTCAGGAGGTCCCACATGCTAACAGCCCGTGCTAAACGTATGCTATGTCTGTTGTGTCTCAGGGCTGCTGGTGGGGTTTGTGCTCTGCATCTCGAACTTAGCGTTTGTCGCGTGTGTCTTCACGTTCTTCATCACGTCCTCTCGCGCCACCAAGTTTAGGAGTGGGGTGAAGCGCAGATTCGAGGAGGAGTTCAAGGAAGGTAGGTAATGTTTTCCACTTTGTCCCACTTGTAGCTAGATTCGAGGAGGAGTTCAAAGGAAGGTAGGTAATGTTTTCCACTTTGTCCCACTTGTAGCTAGATTCGAGGAGGAGTTCAAGGAAGGTAGGTAATATTTTCCACTTGGTCCCACTCGTAGCTAGATTCGAGGAGGAGTTCAAGGAAGGTAGGTAATATTTTCCACTTGGTCCCACTTGTAGCTAGATTCGAGGAGGAGTTCAAGGAAGGTAGGTAATGTTGTCCACTTTGTCCCACTCGTAGCTAGATTCGAGGAGGAGCTCAAGGAAGGTAGGTAATGTTTTCCACTTTGTCCCACTCATAGCTAGATTCGAGGAGGAGTTCAAGGAAGGTAGGTAATGTTGTCCACTTTGTCCCACTCGTAGCTAGATTCGAGGAGGAGCTCAAGGAAGGTAGGTAATGTTTTCCACTTTGTCCCACTTGTAGCTAGATTCGAGGAGGAGCTCAAGGAAGGTAGGTAATGTTGTCCACTTTGTCCCACTCGTAGCTAGATTCGAGGAGGAGTTCAAGGAAGGTAGGTAATGTTTTCCACTTTGTCCCACTCGTAGCTAGATTCGAGGAGGAGTTCAAGGAAGGTAGGTAATGTTTTCCACTTTGTCCCACTCGTAGCTAGATTCGAGGAGGAGTTCAAGGAAGGTAGGTAATGTTTTCCACTTTGTCCCACTCATAGCTAGATTCGAGGAGGAGCTCAAGGAAGGTAGGTAATGTTTTCCACTTTGTCCCACTCGTAGCTAGATTCGAGGAGGAGTTCATGGAAGGTAGGTAATGTTTTCCACTTTGTCCTACTCGTAGCTAGATTCGAGGAGGAGCTCAAGAAGGTAGGTAATGTTTTCCACTTTGTCCCACTCATAGCTAGATTCGAGGAGGAGCTCAAGGAAGGTAGGTAATGTTTTCCACTTTGTTCCACTCGTAGCTAGATTCGAGGAGGAGCTCAAGGAAGGTAGGTAATGTTTTCCACTTTGTCCCACTCGTAGCTAGATTCGAGGAGGAGCTCAAGGAAGGTAGGTAATGTTTTCCACTTTGTCCCACTCATAGCTAGATTCGAGGAGGAGCTCAAGGAAGGTAGGTAATGTTTTCCACTTTGTCCCACTCGTAGCTAGATTCGAGGAGGAGCTCAAGGAAGGTAGGTAATGTTTTCCACTTTGTCCCACTCGTAGCTAGATTCGAGGAGGAGCTCAAGGAAGGTAGGTAATGTTTTCCACTTTGTCCCACTCGTAGCTAGATTCGAGGAGGAGTTCATGGAAGGTAGGTAATGTAAATTGTCTTTCTCATGCTGTTCAGATTAAATGGACCAGAGCCTCTAATCTATATATAAAAAATTTTGATTAATAATGTTTGGCTTGCAAATTATGGCACTGATATTAATTATTAAAAAAAGCCACACTCGTAAAAGATGAGGCTTGACGCCTTCAGTCACAAGCTTGTTTGTCTACCGAGCTTTAGGGTTCTAGGATTAATTCCCGGCATTAGCAAATAATTATTATTGGTAAAATTGGGGTATCCCCTTTAACAGCCACATGGGCTAAGTCTTCTCTCTCGCAATAGACTAGAATGCGGATGATAGAGATATTGGAGTTAGAATCCCAGTTGGGTGTAGTGTGAGTGGTTTTTTCCACTTTCTATCTAAGGAAATGTTGGTACACTTCTTCTAAACTCAACATTCCCTTCCTGTGACAAATTAGGGTAATTAATAAATATGCGTGCAACCAGAATGGGTGGTAAGGCGTGGCACTAAAAATAAATATAAAACTAACAGACCAGGAGCTGGGTGTTGCATCTGTTCTATAATTAAGTTAGTTTGTAAGTTGTGTACTGATATAACCATTTGGTTCAGAAAGTACACGTTGAATGAGCCCAGATAATGTGTCAGAAAGGTGCACTGCTCTAGGGAGTTGTTTTGTAAGTTTGATATCATGTTTTCACCTGTAGGTGGCCAGCGCAATTGGCTGCAAGTGCTTTGTAATTCGGGGATGGCCATGCAGTTGGCACTCCTGTACCTTCTGGACGTAGGCTGCGAGGAACGGCCGATAGACTTCACCCGGGACTACAGGTCTTCTTGGCTTGGTATAGGCGTACTTGGTGAGTTTAACTGACTGATTGGCGTGTATCTCGAGAGGGTGGGGAACAGTTGGCCCTACTGTAGCTTATATATATGTGAGCCGCGGAGAATTACCACTAGATGCCACCCAGGACTACGGAGACCAGAGTTAAGCTGTTTGTCTAGGTTAGCAAGTAAAACACGCAAAACAAAACAGTGATTACATATGGTTTGGTGTAATAAGGAAACATAAAATTTAATCTGGTAACTTTTGCTTGCTGTAAGACAAGGGATAGCCAATACAGTACAAATTTCTTAGGAAGGGCATTATCTGACAGCTTGAAACGTCACTAGATCTATTTTCACATATTTATGTGTTAGTTCTGTAGAGCTGAGAAAAGTAGAGAGCGAAGAGGGATTGAAGTGAAAGGTGGAAGTAGAAAAGATGTGATGAGAAGAGGACAGCAGGGATAGTTGATCTACAGGTGTGTAAGAGACCTGCAGTGGATAATAGAAGTGCCCTTGAAGTGTAAGGAGGTAATATACAGCATGTACTTGGTACCCTTTGTCACATAAACTGCAGAAACATGGAGGTACATTGGATGTAAGAGAGACAAGGAGAGCATGTTAACTGTCATCAGGAGAAACAGGATTACACGAGATAATGGAGGAAGCAAGGCTGAGAGGGTTTGGGCATGTGATGAGGATTGAAAAGAGAGAATGCCTACGTAGGAAAAAAAGACCGCGAGAGAGGCCAAGAAAGTGATAGGAAGCGCAGATAATAGAAAGTTTTCAAGTTAGAGAAGAAGAATGGAAGGAATTAGAGGAGGAGTGTTGGAAGATGGAGGCATTTTACTAAACTGACACGGCCACACGCTGTAAACAGATGATGATGATTGTGATATATCAGGTCATGTAATGGGTTGTCACTTTTAATAAATATATCAATAAAATAACATAAATATACAATAAAATTCTAATCAATAATGCCTGCCGAAAAAATAATTTTGTATTTTATTCAATACACTTTCTATGAAAATGGAACTATACTTCTGGTAGAAAACAGAACTTAGAGTGCTACTCACTTCGATAGCCGCAGAGTCTAACACACTACTCGCAGCAGAATAAACTGCTGATGACGGAAATCGAGGTTTGAGTCTAAGTCAGTTGTACCGAGTGTGGTTTTTACACTTTCCATGCAAATCCAGATACACTTCCTCAAAATATAACCTTCCTAAACCCATTGGTGTAATTGGTACTCTCAGGTTATAACCTGAACGAGTTGTAAGATGAGGTCTAGGGGTGGTCTAGGGGTAAGGTGTCGGACCTCTGCTGGGGGTCCGGGGTTCAATCCTCGGTCCCGGCACAGGTTCATCTGATTACCAAACCCTTCCTTCACCTCTGACAAGACGTGTATCAATCACAACTTGTGAATGTGTGGAATGCCAGGCCTCCACCGTGGTTCGGATCCTACGTTAAACTGTAGGTCCTTCATTTCATCTCACAATCACCCTACCATTACACATTAGCGTAAGTGCGTATAACCCGAACAGGTAGTAAGACATGGTGATATATAAATAAACATGTGTTGCTAGGATAAGATAGAAGATCTTGTGTTTATGTCTGTGTGAATCCAAGGTCTTCAATTCCAAATCACATATCATTCTATAAACAAACATTTGTTCTAATCACAATTAAATATTTTATTATGTGACGCACTTCGCCTGGTCACAGTTATTCTCTCATAGACGTAGATAAGTTGTGTGATTGATTAATTATTGTTGAACTAGACTGTCAGTAAGCTAAGTAATAGATTCGTGATTGCACATCCCATATTTAAAGAAGTAGTTGTTTTTTATAGCACTGCGTCTTACTACCCGTTCGGGTTATACACCTATATACTAATAACACTAATGTGTTATGGATTTGGAAGCTTAAATTTAGAGGTCTTGTATCCCTATTTGCGTGAAGGGAGAATATAAAACACTTACGGAAAAACCACCCTCATTACATCAGACTGGGCTCAAACCCTGATCTCTCCGCAGACTTACTTGGGTTTGATGCAAGTAGGGACGCAGTTGGCAAGCCTGTTGTGTTTCTGATGCAGGAGCGTTTGCGTGCTGTAACGGAGACACCTGGGCATCAGAGCTGGGTAGTGTCATCGGCAACAAGGACCCCTTCCTTATCACCACCTTTCAGAGAGTGCCTCGAGGTAAGTGGCCGGGGTGCCCCAACTACGAGAACAATTTCTTAGCCTCTGCCCCTTCATAGCTTTTAGTGTGTAGCTTCCTAGTGTCTTCAATGTATTACTGGCTGACTAGAGTCAGGAGGTCCCAGGTGCTAGTATAGTCTACAGGGTATTACTGGCTGACTGGGGACTAAAGTCAGGAGTTCCTAGGTGCTAGTTATTTTATCCACTTGGTTAACACTGAAACCAGGTACTGACAGATCTCCATGTTGACACTGCTGTTACTGCATGACATCAGTTGATCTACCATCCAAGTATTCTGTTCTTATCACTTGTCATCTCCTTCTCTTCAATTGTTTATTTGTTGCACTCTTGTGTTCTTCAAACACTTTGCTCCTGTCTCCTTAAAACCCCGCGCTCCTGCATCCTTCAAACACCTCACTGTTCATCCGTCAAAGGTTGCTGATATTTGTATCAGGTCAGTCGAAGAGTCATTTATTGCGCAGCATCACGGTGGGCAACATCACTTTGAGGAATAAAATGGTACTAACAACACAGTTGTTCTTTTATGGTTCTCTTAAATCCTCCTTGCCTGCCTACTATGATGATATGACACCATTAACACTAGCATTGTCTGCAGACACCAGTAACACTAGCGTTGTCTGCAGACACCAGTAACACTAGCATTGTCTGCAGACACCAGTAACTCTAGCGTTGTCTCCAGACACCAGTAACACTAGCGTTGTCTGCAGACACCAGTAACACTAGCATTGTCTGCAGACACCAGTAACACTAGCGTTGTCTCCAGACACCAGTAACACTAGCGTTGTCTGCAGACACCAGTAACACTAGCATTGTCTGCAGACACCAGTAACACTAGCTTTGTCTGCAGACACCAGTAACACTAGCTTTGTCTGCAGACACCAGTAACACTAGCATTGTCTGCAGACACCAGTAACACTAGCGTTGTCTCCAGACACCAGTAACACTAGCGTTGTCTGCAGACACCAGTAACACTAGCATTGTCTGCAGACACCAGTAACACTAGCATTGTCTGCAGACACCAGTAACTCTAGCGTTGTCTCCAGACACCAGTAACACTAGCGTTGTCTGCAGACACCAGTAACACTAGCATTGTCTGCAGACACCAGTAACACTAGCGTTGTCTCCAGACACCGGTAACACTAGTGTTGTCTGCAGACACCAGTAACACTAGCATTGTCTGCAGACACCAGTAACTCTAGCGTTGTCTCCAGACACCAGTAACACTAGCGTTGTCTGCAGACACCAGTAACACTAGCGTTGTCTGCAGACACCAGTAACACTAGCATTGTCTGCAGACACCAGTAACTCTAGCATTGTCTGCAGACACCAGTAACACTAGCTTTGTCTGCAGACACCAGTAACACTAGCGTTGTCTGCAGACACCAGTAACACTAGCATTGTCTGCAGACACCAGTAACTCTAGCATTGTCTGCAGACACCAGTAACACTAGCGTTGTCTGCAGACACCAGTAACACTAGCATTGTCTGCAGACACCAGTAACACTAGCGTTGTCTGCAGACACCAGTAACACTAGCGTTGTCTGCAGACACCAGTAACACTAGCGTTGTCTGCAGACACCAGTAACACTAGCGTTGTCTACAGGCACCAATGGAGCAGTGACACCAGTAGGATTGGTACTGAGTGCTGTTGGTGGTGCGGTGGTGGGCTTATCGTACTACCTGGCGGTCCTCTACTCTGTGGACCCTCACATCCTGTCGCTCAGCCCCCGCAGTGGCCCCTTGTGGTCGCAGGGGCGTTTGGGGGGTTCATCGGAAGCCTACTGGACTCGCTGCTTGGTGCCACTCTGCAGTACTCTGGTAATACTCTCCGTCTTCACTTCAAATATTTTAACTTCGACTTCACCCGAGGAAAAAACTCTGACTTTGACAACTACTTCGCCTATAAAAATATAAAGAAGTAAAATTTTAATGTATGTACAATTTAATTAATTCCTTCTCGTTTTGTACATTAAAAACTAATATTCACCTTCAAGATCAAAACAAAGCATCCACTGCCAAATAAACTTTACAATTATCTCACAGATCATACGTTTCAAAGTAGAGTAACTTTTACTAAACAAATTACCGGTATTAAAAAAACTTATTATATTATCTAGTTTAATTTTCATCTAATCTTTTTAGTAATCAATACAACTCAAATTAAATAAACATGAAAACCAACTTAGGCCTTTAATCTCGTTGGCTAGCACACAGTATATTTTACTCTTTCAACTTATATAAAATGAAGCTAATTGATAAAACTAAAGAAATAGGAAAAATAAACTACTAAGAATAAGAATAAATTTGATGAAGAAAGCCCACCTAGGGAAAGAGGAAAGATGTGGGAAGAATCCAATGCACAAAGGTGACATCTTCTTCCTTTCTTCTGTCTTCTATAGTAGAAGTAGTCACACACACATTTTAACACAAATATAATAATATTTCGGCATTGTTGCCTTTATCAAACACAAAGAAGAAGAGAGTACAAATGACACAAACATGATCTGGCCTCACTCCGAAGAATCCTTGGACGTCTTTCTAGATAATCTCAACAATTGCAGCCCCCTAAACTTCACCCACAATAAATCACATCATAGTCTTACCTTCCTTGATGTAAATCTGTTCCTTGAAAATAACCAAATTCGTACCACTGTACATATAAAACCCACCAATCACCAACAATACCTCCACTACCATAGCAGCCATCCTTCATACACAAAAAGGTCTCTACCATTCAGCCTTGCCACACGAGCCAAACGAATATGTTCAGAACCCGACGATTTAACTGAATATTGCAAACAACTCTCCACAGTTTTCCAAAGTAGAGGTTACCCCAAGCCTCTAATAGACAACCAAATCTCCAGAGCACTCTCCAGGGATGACCACGACCCTCCAAAAAAAGTTGAGGACATCCCTCTCACAACCCAATACCATCCTGGTCTACAACGTATCAACACCATCCTTAAATGTGGTTACAAATTCCTAACCAGTTCTACACAGACCCAAAACCTTCTTAGTTCACCCCCAAGTGTTACTTTCAAACGGCCACCCAATCTCCACAATATTCTAGTCCATCCCAAACTTCCTGACCCCAAGAGAATCCGAGAAGAAAAACCTACTACCAAAGGTTCACACCCCTGCGGTAGCACCCGTTGCAGCACATGTGGAATACACCTACCAGCTACATCCTTCAACAGCAAAGTAACCAAATTGGAATACAAAATCCCTGGTTATTACAATTGCAAAACCAATAACTTGATATATCAACTACAGTGCAAATCATGTGATGCAGAATATATAGGCCTCACTACAGGTTCTCTCAGACAGCGAATGAACAATCATCGTTTTGACACAAACCACAAAGATCCGGACAAGCCTGTACCCATCCATGCTAGTACCCACAACCAGGACTTTCAAACCTGCTACACCACCAAAATATTAAGAGCATTTCCCAAACAGTGTAACAGTTCTCAACTTAGACAGTGGGAACTGGCCCACCAATGGATCACCAAATCAAGATTACCACCAGGCCTCAACAGAAGATAGTTTATTTTTATTTCTATAATATTATTTTCCAAATTTAACATTATTATTATTATTATTATTATTTTCTCTTTTTTTCTTTTTTTCTCTTGTCTATTATTATTATCATCATCAGTTTTCTATAAATAATAACCACAACCAAGGAATTTATTTCTACTCCCAAAAACAGTTGGCACAATTTGTTTCTAACAGTTTAATTCAAAATTCAAGATGGAGTAATCCATTGTTTGTGTCATTTGTACTCTCTTCTTCTTTGTGTTTGATAAAGGCAACAATACCGAAATATTATTATATTTGTGTTTAAAATGTGTGTGTGACTACTTCTACTATAGAAGACAGAAGAAAGGAAGAAGATGTCACCTTTGTGCATTGGATTCTTCCCACATCTTTCCTCTTTCCCTAGGTGGGCTTTCTTCATCAAATTTATTCTTAGTAGTTTATTTTTCCTTTTTCTTTAGTTTTATCAATTTCCTTTATTATAAAATAAACAAAATTTTGTATTTCGGTTATTGATGTAAAACAAATAAATACGTGTTTCAGGAATTTTGGAAATTTTATTTAATAAGGGATGAAAAAGGGGGTGAAAGTTTGTATCGGACTTGCATTATTTTTGATCTGAGGTCAAGTTATGGTCATCAATGTAACGTAATATTTTAAATTAATATGTAAATACATATGTATATTTTCGTATTTGTATATAATCAACTTCCACGCGAGCAAGGCCGCGGGCAACAGCTATCTGGTTTAATATATAACTCTTTGCACTATTGTAGCTCATGTTGCCACAGTGGTGTAAATGATAATATTACATCTTTATTACATTATAAGTTTGTATGATTAATAATATAAAGACAATGTAAAAGTAATCCATTAGGAGGTAGTATTAAAAGTGTTATTATAATTTTTTTGCTGAATTATATGTAATAAATCAATCAAATAAAACATATGTCTATTATGTCGAATGTTAGTAACTTTCGATCAATGTTGGTGAATTTTACTGTTCTTCCTATAAAAATTGTACCTTAATTTTAAAGGTTTGGGAATTTCGGTTTAGCAGCAATAATGTCTAAAATATTGTAGACCCAAATAAGATAGTCAAGGCTCATCTATTTTTAAATAACAATGCCAAGTTTAAGCGGTGATTAGTAACTATTTTGATATATATTGATATAACCATATGTTTATCTTATAGGTACATATTTTGTATGTATGATCTAAGAGTGCGTTTATTGCCACATTAGATTTGCAGGAAGGCTGTTTCTTGGGAAAAAGTATGGTTTATTTCTTAGGCCGATATGGTATTCATCATGAACCATGGTCTCTAGTAATTACATCTAATAAAACCATTTGTATTATATCTGGAAGAAGGTATAGGAAAGGTGGATAGGAACATATAAAAGGAACAAACATAATATGGCTGTTACAATTAAAGAAGAATACAGTTCACACTTTACACTGCTGCCACTGGACAAAGAGGTAATGGTTGCCTCTTAAAGAAAATCGATCATTACCGCCCAATTCCTCGACCTAGGTTTCATTATAAAACCATTTCAGATTATTCTATCCCATTCATGTGTGTGTCGTGTGTGTTTACATGGTTGCAGGTGTGAATGAGAAGACAGGATGTATCGTGGGTTGCCCCGGGCGGGGTGTCCGTCACATCAGTGGGTCCTCGGTGCTAGATAACCACAGTGTGAACCTCATCTCGAGCATTGCCACAGGACTCCTCCTTCCCCGGCTGGCCAACACCTTCTGGCCGTGAGCAGCGACACTAGCGCTCATGGGGGGGAACAGATCAACTAGAACTGTTGCAAATAGCAAACATCGGAGCTTTTCTCCAAGCTCTCTTGTGTTTTGCTGGTTATAAACTGCCCTGGAAGCATATGGGGCTCTCATTTGTCTTCCATTGATTCTTGTAAATCTATTTTATAAAGTTGGCTCTATATATACTGTAGACATTTTTAGAACCTAGTTCTATAAGTTCTTGAACATGTTCGTGCAACAAGAGTTCACCTTTTCAAAGTTAAACAATAAATAACACCACACTCTGTTGTGGTAATTACAAACCATTAAAAATATATATCTTCAGTCCTCAAAGTTAACACATTTGTTATGTATTATTCAAGGGTGGGATCATAATGTACGAGATTGTTTTGTAAAGCCTTTCCTTGTTAAAAAAACAAAAGTGCATCTTATTTTCCAGTATCAGGGTGCACAGGCGTATAGAAATAATAAACTGGTTAATGACTTAACAGTACATGTTATAGTAATTAAGATAGACATGACTCAAAATGATACAATTTTATATCTATAAACACAGATCAAGCTAAAAGAAACCAAAGACACATTAAACAGTGGTGCCAACCTAGACTAGAATATCCCCTCATATAATTGAATATTTTAACACTCCTCAATTATACTACAACAACAAAGGGAAGAAAAATATTCTACATGTCTCTCAGAATGCCTACGACTAAACTCAAATGAATTAGCATTGGATTAAACCGATATACAGTAGAACCTCGCTAATCCTTCTTAACACTTCTCATTGGTGATTCAGAACCAATTATAATTATAGTATGAACTCAACAACCAAGCCCCAGACTAGTAATTTAACACTTAACTGAATGTATGAATGTTGTAATGGATTATAAGAATGAAGTTATCATTTAGTTACCATTCATATTTTCTACTTTTCTATTATACTTACATTTCCTATCAAGTTCATAAAGTGACCTGGTGGTCTAGGGGTAAGGTGTCGGACTTCTGTGCTGGCGGCCGGGGATCAATCCTCGGTCCCGGCACAGATTTATCTGATTTCCAAACCCTTCCTTCACCTCTGACAAGACATCTTGTGAATGTGGGGAATGCCAGGCCTCCACCGTGGTTCGGATCCCACGTTAAACTGTAGGTCCTTCATTTCATCTCACAATCACCCTACCATTACACATTAGCGTAAGTGCGTACAACCCGAACGGGTAGTAAGACGCGATAATAATAATAATAATAATAATAATAATAATAATAAGTTCATAAATTTTTTCAAGAGTCGGATTTAAATTCGAGATTTGAATGTAAATTGGATTCCAATTTAGGATTCGTAAAATAGTGGATTCAACTCGACTCTATTTTTGAAAGTACTTGATATACTTATCAGTTAAAAATACTCAAAAGATCTACTTTTAATGGCAATGTAGTTTTCTCACCAGACCGTCTGAAAATTGCCTTGAGATGACCAACTTTCGACCCCTTGCGCTCTATTACGCTTTTTATTTAATTTTTATTTTTTGTAAAATTGGAAATTCCATTTGAAAAACCCAGGAAATATTGTATGAAGAGAATAGCGTCAACTCTTGTGTATCGAGCAAACTGCTGTTACCTGGAGGTAATGAAGACATGGGATGTTTGCTCGTATTTTTCCAAGTTAGGGAACTTTCCCCCCACTCCTTATATGGAGCAACCAAAACCGTAGTTTGCTCTTTCATTCCTCCAGAAACAAAAGAAGACACAACTTTCTGTCTGAAGCTGGTTCTCTGCTATTTTGCAAAGGTCAAGACTTATGGTGGTACAGGCAGTTCATAGCGAGTCCTGCGAGGGCTCTTGGTTCAACTTGTTGCGGAGAAATCCCACCTCGAAGGCATATGTAGACCTGAACATAGTCAACACGTACAATGCGATATATCAAACATTTTATGTAATGCGGTAGCTGCTATTTTTATGAATATACTATTAACGAGAATATAATTAACAAAATGGTTGTAAATCTAAATCTTCACTGCTAAGAAGAAAAAAAAAGCTCCTGGCAGATTAGGGTAAAAATCGGGCCATACAAATTGTTTTTTAAAACAGGTGGTGTGCGAAATTTTTGACATGGTCTGGCTGGGTTTTTTTTTGTTACTAAAATACTTGTAATTTTTTTTAATAACTTGAAAGAAAAACTTTTTTTTTTTTATTCTTGAATTTAATATTTTATTCAATAGCTCTGTAGGTTCAATGGGTCCATCTCTTTTTGATATATTATTGTTCTTCTTTTCATTGTAAAAGTCATATTGTGTTTGGTCTCTTATATGTTTTCTGTCTTTTCTATCCATCTCTCCTCTTTATACCTTCTTCCATTTATATAATTACATATTAGTGTTTGTTATTGTTTGTTTGACATTCCAAAGATTAAAAGACTTCTTCATAACTTTTTTTTTTCATCAATTCACATTTTACGGATGAAGAATTTTTAAGTTATATTTCTACCTAGTGTCAAATGAAGTTGTGTATTATGTAATATGCTACTTTTTAATAGGTCTATGGACTATGTCTTACGAGTAAAGTAATTATTATCATCATCATCATCATCATCATCATCATCACCTGTTTTCACCCTGTGGCCGGGACAGTTTAGTAAAATGACTCCATGTTTCCTCTTACTTTGTCCGAACACTTAGCTCAGTCGGTAGCGTCTCTGTTTACTGAGCTAAGGGTCCCTGGTTTGAGTCCCATAGAGACCATAAAAAATGTTTCACTGTTGAAATGTGGGTCTCTCCTTTTCACAGTGGTGAATTAACGGCAGAAGGACTGGCTATTGTGTCTGTTTTAGATTTAAGTTGGTTTGCAAGTCGTGTGCTGATATAATCAGCCGGTTCAAAATGTGCACGTTAAATACTTTGAATAGATGAAAGAAAATTGAATTCTCTTCTTACATTCCACCATTCTTCTTCTCTCACTTGCACACTTGCTTTCATCTGCTCCTCCCATCTCTTTCTTGTACTCTTTCTCTTACATATTTAATCTCCACCTTTATCTTTTGGATTGTTTCCTTTCCCATCCTCTTTACATGACCATACCATCTCAACTCGTAAGTTAATATGAACTACTGCCCTAAATACTCGAGTGGTGTGTACAAAAGTGTATTTGACGATGCCCCATTTGACCCTTATTCCCCGATACTTCTAAATACAGTTATGATTTAAACATTCCTCCAAACACATATTATAATGTATTAGAGAGGAGATGATTGAATCCTAAAATCCTTCAAATCCCAATGTATTAGAGAGATTAGAGATTTGTTAAAAAAAAATCTAAAAAAAAAAAAATCTTGAATCCGATAATTATAAAGATGTTGATTTGTTATAACAATTTTAAGTAATTGGTAAAATTTGTATTTATAGAGTAAAAAATTGTTTCTTTGTTGTTTTATGATCTAACACATGAAAACAAACAAAACATCATTTGTTACTGAGCCTAAACAACTTCTTTATAATTCAATTGTAAATTTGTTTTCATTGACTAAAACTGTACATTAACAAAAAAAAAGAATTGAGGACTCGGATTTAGACTCGAGATTTGAAATAAAATTTAAAGTTGGGTGAGAATTTAAGATTAAATTTGAGAAATATAGGATTTGACTCATTTCACAAAAAAAGTTATTTATGTATTTGCTTAATTAAAAAAATCATACGGTATGACTTTAATTTCATGGTATTTAATATCGTGGTATTGTAAATTAGAATATTAAGGCGACCGCCGGATTAAAATACATTGGATTGTGTCGTTTTGTGGAACTACTACTTTATTCTCTCTAAGGTTAAACATTAAGAGGGGAAAGAAAATTACCAAACTTCTTATCTCAAAGAAATATGGAAGCTCACTGCCATTTCTCAAATATCTTGAAATTTCCTGTTTTGAGCCTGTCAAAAAATTACTGCATTTGTTGGAAAAAGGGTGAACTATAGCCCTTTTTCATCGAGCCTAGTCTCATAGCTCCGCTAATGTGCTTAGAAAAAGTAGTTGGAAATGAGCTAATGTCACATTTTCTATTAATAATAAAACTCAAACTATAATGTTGTTAAGTGTGAATAAGTCTGTTGAAATCTTTTGACTTTATTTTGGTGTGAACCATATTTTTAAGGAACAGAGTGTAGAATTAAATATTACGTTAGTGCTGAATGTCTGCGAGACAATTTCTTTCCTACTGAGACAGACCCTTTAAGAGTGATTATTTTAAATAATGGTAATAATCATTATTAGTTGAATTTCACACCCTTACCTCAATTTGCTATCATACATCCACTTTTCAGGTTCCATCTCTAAGGTTTGAGAGCTTAAATACACCTAATTAATTGTATTATGTATTATAACTGATGTTTTTATTTTTTTTCTTGTGTATAATTTAAGTATTTTGATGGCAATCCATGTGTTTGTAATGAATTTTTCATAATAATTAACAATAAATGCCATATCAAGAGATTATATTTGTTTTGTTTTTTTAGTTTAATTACAGGTAAATTTTAGTATAGAACTTTTTATTTTTCCATAATTTTAATTGTTGTTTCATTGTTTATTATTTTGTTTTATTGTGATAAGACTGAACTAGCTATTCCTCTTTTATTTTTATTTTCTAAAAAAAATAATATGTTTTTAAGTTTTCTATATTTAAAAATAATAAAACTCAGGTTTCAAAATATGTTGTTTTTTTATTAAAAATACATTTAAACATCGCTCATACTCTTTTCAGTATGCACACAATATTACAATTGCTTAACCCATAATAAAAATATTTATTTTGAAATTATGACAATTTGCTTTTACTTTTTTTTTTTTTAATAACAATTGTACATTTGGAAGCTGTCGTCAAAAACATAAAAATATGCATCCCGTTTCTTATATTACAATATTAAAAAATAATGTTATCTTCTCCGCAACGCCGGTCTGTGTTCACTGACCATTTAATGTTTGTTTCGTGATAACAAGTGAAGTTGGAAGCGTTTGGTTCTGTTGTGATGCGTCTTCGACTGCTCTGACTCCTGGGGTCCCCTTGTCGGCCACCGCTGCCTATATCTGGTGCAGTCTGAACTCCTCGCACTGTCACACGTTGTCTTCGTCTGCGACCGGGCCGTTGGTGGACCTGATGAACTGAGGAAACACAATAGACAGGGTCCAGTTTCTTGCGACAAGTCCAGTTTTTGTCTCTCTTGTTCTCTCTGGTGAGAGTAACGTGACATTTAGGAGACAGTCGTATTGATAGGAGGTGAAATATGTGCAAAAAAATACCACAATTTACTTATTCAAGTTGAAAGATGAACATCTCTCTTTGAGGGGGAGGTCGGGGTTCGACCCCAGTCGGGTGTAATTAGGATTTTTCTTTTTTCCAAAATGGTTTCTCTCTCTCCAGCTTTGCTGGCCGTGTGGTCTGACACGCTACTCTTTCAGACTAGTCTGTCGATATTGGGAGGACCAAGGTTTGAATCTCGGTCAAGTGTGCTGAGGTAGGTTTTTTCAAAATGGTTTTCCACTTTTCTTACATGCAAATGCGGGTACACTTCCTCTAAATATAACCTTAATCATCCCTAAAACCATTAGAGTAATTAGTGCATAAGCGTCTAACCTGATTGGGTAGTAAGATGCGGTGCTAATAACAAAAGTCTCTCTAAATAAAGACGAAAGTGTTTGTAAAAGCACACCGAGACGACATTGATAAAGATGACCTAGTCTAACCTGACGTACCGAAACCGTCGTTGCGGTACACGAGTTGGCTCTTGGTCGAAACATGAGATGCTGCCATCTTCTCTTGATCTGTGCAACTACCTGAAAACCAAAACACTATATGTATATGAATATATATCAGGAATCAGAAACCTTTTTGGGTCCTGATTAATTGATATTTCTCCATTAAACTTCTGATTTATTTTTTTGTCTATACATCTTATTCTTATTACTTAACCCTAGAATAATATTGTCATTGTGTAGTGTTGTAAATCTGACTTAATAACAGATACAACCTTTCATAAGCCTCTTACGTGATCTGCGTTTAATTGTCAGTTTTTAAAAATTTAATTTGTTTTTATTTTTCATTTTTACTTTTTCGCTATCTTACAGGTAGAGAAAGTATTGTGGTCATCAAAAAAATTGAACTCGAGATTTTGATGAATGTCGACGTTTCATGACGCCTCGAATTCGAAAAAGTTGTTTTTGAATTTTCGTTTGTATGTCTGTACCTTGACTAGAACCTGAACTATTTTTCTGATCGGGCTAAAGCTTGGTATCTTAGGGTTTTCATAGGGTTGCCCTGAGGTGTTTTTGGAATTGGATATCCAACCCTAAAATTAAGGGTAGTTTAATGAAGGGCAAAAAGAGAAAAAGTAAATTTTCTCAAAATTGGCTCCAACGATTTGATTAAGATTAGTATCCAGGATTTGATTAAGCTTATAAATAAACTGGCCTTTTTCATTTTACCATGAAAATGTCGTTTAGGGTACTTTACATTATCTGAAATTTTCATATCTCTGCAACTATTTGCGATACAAAATAATTATCATCACAAAATTGTAGTACTATTAAAATAAAAAATTTGTATATGAAATATATTTTTATAAAACCAACAGTTTTTGAGATATTGGCAAATATATTAATACAATTTTGTGAGCCTTTGTTGTAAAGATATACTACTTAAGTTTTAACGCAATAATTCTCCAATGTCATAAAGTAATTAAATATAAGTAAGTCTCCCAAAAAGTGTTTGATCTTTTTCTTTAACCTCTTAGGAGAAATGTTTGTACAACAATGATCTCTCTCCATTTTAGACTCAATAGTTAATAATTACATTTTTTATTAATCAAAATTTATAAATGAGGAATTTATTAGCAATGAAATGACTTGAAGATGTGCAACACCTAATAAAATGTCGAAAATTTTAAACGGAAGTTGAAATTTTAATACGAAGTGTTGACCCTTGTAGACCCAATATTGATCTTTTTTTATTGGTCCAGATATACAAGTGAAGACAATAATTCTTTAAAAATAAACTTATAAAATTTAAAACCAAGACTCAAAAATAAAAAGTTTTACATAAGTATAGTGCAATTTGTGCTTGGGTTTGCTAGTGTATATTATTTCGTTTCACATATATTACGAGTTTTGGGTAAATATCTCCATTTTTAAACAATACAGCGAGAAAGTCCGTGCGGAGTTCCGTACCATTTATTTGTATTTTGAATTGCATTGAAATCAACATACTTCTAACTACAGAACAAAAAGTATCATCAAGATCTTAAAAACACGAACAATCTTAGTTATTAGTAAAAAAGAAACAAATGAAATTATTTGTATTTAACCAATTTTTATCAGTCTGGACACAGCTACTTCTGGTGTTCCCCGCAAATCTATCTTTACTATTAGTAAACAAAGAAATAAAAGGGGGGGGGGGGGGAGTGACAGGCCCTCGTGAGAGAACAGACCCTACTACTAGTAGATACATTTGGCTTCTACTTCCAAATAACATAACGTAACGTCCAAGATGAAACGATCTGTCATGACAGTTAATTGTTAACTGACAGTTGTGCGGGCTCGCTTGCCAAAGAGGTGAGAAGGTATGAATTGTGCAGGCACACTACGTGTATATTTTACATAAGATAACATTCTAGGTTTAAAATACTCCTCTCAAATACTTATGTACTCACCTTTCTAGAAAAAAAATTATAATAGATAAAATATTTGTTTTCACACACAAAAAATATTGATTTTCTTAAAACATTACCAATTCTCACCTTTCCAGGTTATTTTGTTCACACTAAAACATTTCTTGATAGTACTTGATATGTTTGCAAGTTTTAAAGACTCAAAAAGATCGACTTTTATTGAATATCAAGATTTCTCACGCGGCCAACTAAAAATGTCCACAAGATCGATAGGTCCGTCCCGATTGACCACTGGCTAACGTATCGGCAAATAATAGGATGGAGTGCTTACCTCACCATTACTGATATCAGCAGATAATAGTATGGAGTGCTTACCTCACCATTACTGACGTATCGGAATATAATAGAATGGAGTGCTTACCTCGCCATTACTGACATATCGGCAGATAATAGTATGGAGTGCTTACCTCACCACTGGCTGACATATCGGCAGATAATAGTATGGAGTGCTTACCTCACCATTACTGATATCAGCAGATAATAGTATGGAGTGCTTACCTCGCCATTACTGACGTATCGGAATATAATAGAATGGAGTGCTTACCTCACCGTTGCAGAAACAGAACAGGAAAGCGACACAAAGGCCCTGTGGGGAACAAACAACACACGTGTCTCACATTAACATTCAAGTCATTAGGAACACACCACGTGTGTGTCTTCAAGTGTTGCCAGGGTAAGCAGAGCTCACTTCTTTTAAACTTGTACCTGTGATAAGTTTATTTCATTCTAGTATCCCCCATTTGACTGATCAAACATAAAACATGGGAATGTCTGCTTACCCTGGCAACAATCCACAACACGCCACTGAAATACACGCCCTTGATCCGTACACCAGCCGTATGTAATGTCATGCAGTAAATTATCGACATAGAGCCTGTCTACATAGACTACTTTGTGTCGGTAACATAGCTGTGTTCTAGTTTCTTCTTAGCACGGCGTCTCGCTATCTGTTACGGTTGTACGCATGTGTACCAATATATACTAACGTACTAACGTACTAGGAATGAGGAACATAGGATTAAGTGGAACTGTGACCGCATTTGTGTGGAGGGAAGGTTGAAATCCATTTAGGAAGAAAAATACCCTCGGTACATCTGAACGGGATTCGAAACCCCGATCTTCTCGTCATCTGCAGTCTAATCTATTGTGAGAGTGACGCCTTGGACTATTCAACCACTGATTTTAAGTTGGTTACTAAGACATTGTGTTGATATATTATCAGTCGGTTCAGAAAGTTTACATTAAATACCTTAAAATAATATATTTTGTTTGTATTATTAGTATCGCATCTTACTACCTGTTCAGGCTGTGCGCAGATATGGTAAATATTCTAATGAGGTAGGATATATTTTAGAGGTTATATACCCGCATTTGCCTGGAAGAAAAACCACCCTAAATAGACCCGACCAGAATTCTAGCCCCGATCTCCTCGCCATCAGCGGGCCAGTCCAACACGATAGTTACCCCTTGAACCATGTGGTCACTGGTGCGGGTAACATAGTTATGAATGATGGTTCCATATCTTGCAGGTAGAGGGTGTTGGGGTACCTGGAATGAAGCGGTGGTGGCAGACATCACCTCGTACGTCTGCTCGTAAGGGTGACCTGGAGGCGGCCTGAACGGGGTGAGCAAGTAGTGGAGTCCCAGCAGAGGTACCAACAGTAGCGTCGCTCGCACTGCCTGAAACAGAACAAAAATAAATAACCCCAAATATCGACATTTTTACCCACTTTCTCTAAAATGGGAAGTAAATTTGAACGAGCTATGGTAGAATTTTACTAAAGTATTTTTATTTTTTAATGGATTATTTTACGGTCTGATTATATTATATTTGTTCTTTTTTTCAGCACAGAGTTTTACTACCCCTTTACCCCTTTGGGTCGTACACATATACAGTACATATGTACTAATCATAATCACACTTATGTGTTAAAAGTATGATGCGAGTTTAATTCACAAAGAGTGTACCCTCAAATGAGTGGAGAGAAAGTAGAAAACTCGATCGGGATTTGAGCCATGGTCTCCAAGTCATCGTAAAACTAGTTTAGTGCATTAAAGACGGCTTAGACCATGCAATCACCAAGGTGAGTACTTTACTTATTTAAATACAATAGCAATTTCATTATCTAGCTTTCAGTAAGCAAGGTCGGAGCTCTACTCACCTGTAGCAAGGTCTGAGCTCTACTCACCTGTAGCAAGGTCTGAGCTCTACTCACCTGTAGCAAGGTCTGAGCTCTACTCACCTGTAGCAAGGTCTGAGCTCTACTCACCTGTAGCAAGGTCTGAGCTCTACTCACCTGTAGCAAGGTCGGAGCTCTACTCACCTGTAGCAAGGTCGGAGCTCTACTCACCTGTAGCAAGGTCGGAGCTCTACTCACCTGTAGCAAGGTCGGAGCTCTACTCACCTGTAGCAAGGTCTGAGCTCTACTCACCTGTAGCAAGGTCTGAGCTCTACTCACCTGTAGCAAGGTCTGAGCTCTACTCACCTGTAGCAAGGTCTGAGCTCTACTCACCTGTAGCAAGGTCGGAGCTCTACTCACCTGTAGCAAGGTCGGAGCTCTACTCACCTGTAGCAAGGTCGGAGCTCTACTCACCTGTAGCAAGGTCGGAGCTCTACTCACCTGTAGCAAGGTCTGAGCTCTACTCACCTGTAGCAAGGTCTGAGCTCTACTCCCCTGTAGCAAGGTCGGAGCTCTACTCACCTGTAGCAAGGTCGGAGCTCTACTCACCTGTAGCAAGGTCTGAGCTCTACTCACCTGTAGCAAGGTCTGAGCTCTACTCACCTGTAGCAAGGTCTGAGCTCTACTCACCTGTAGCAAGGTCTGAGCTCTACTCACCTGTAGCAAGGTCTGAGCTCTACTCACCTGTAGCAAGGTCTGAGCTCTACTCACCTGTAACTAGGTCGGAGCTCTACTCACCTGTAGCAAGGTCTGAGCTCTACTCACCTGTAGCAAGGTCTGAGCTCTACTCACCTGTAGCAAGGTCTGAGCTCTACTCACCTGTAGCAAGGTCTGAGCTCTACTCACCTGTAACAAGGTCTGAGCTCTACTCACCTGTAGCAAGGTACTGGATGGTCTGGCAGAGCCGACGTGAGGTGCAGCTCGTAGTTTGATGAGCAACACTCGCAGTATGTTGCACAGGAACACTAGGTTAAGTACCATAGACACACACACAGGAGCTACAAGCACCATGGTGAACTGGCTCTCGTTGATCCAGCAACTGAGAACAGGAACAGGGAACTAACTACCAGGTACATACACAGGAACAGGGAACTAACTACCATGTACATACACAGGAACAGGGAACTAACTACCAGGTACATACACAGGAACAGGGAACTAACTACCATGTACATACACAGGAACAGGGGACTAACTACCAGGTACATACACAGGAACAGGGGACTAACTACCAGGTACATACACAGGAACAGGGGACTAGCTACCAGGTACATACACAGGAACAGGGAACTAACTACCAGGTACATACACAGGAACAGGGAACTAACTACCAGGTACATATACAGGAACAGGGAACTAACTACCAGGTACATACACAGGAACAGGGAACTAACTACCATGTACATATACAGGAACAGGGAACTAACTACCATGTACATACACAGGAACAGGGGACTAACTACCATGTACATACACAAGAACAGGAGACTAACTACCATGTACATACACAGGAATAGGGGACTAACTACCATGTACATACACAGGAACAGGGAACTAACTACCAGGTACATACACAGGAACAGGGAACTAACTACCAGGTACATACACAGGAACAGGGAACTAACTACCATGTGCATACACAGGAACAGGGAACTAACTACCAGGTACATACACAGGAGCAGGGGACTAACTACCAGGTACATACACAGGAACAGGGGACTAACTACCATGTACATACACAGGAACAGGGAACTAACTACCAGGTACATACACAGGAACAGGGGACTAACTACCAGGTAAATACACAGGAACACTAGGTTAAGTGTCACAGGAAATCACTTGAGGATGACGATGAGTGAGACGACTTTTAGGTGGAGTTGTAGGGGACGCGAGAGAAGGGAAGTGTTTTTTCCTGTTCATTAACAAAACACATTTTTGGTCAAAATATTAAAATATTGCTCCTATATAAACGTAGAGTTTAATATTCTTCACAAGGTGATATCAACAGTTGTTGAATATTTGTTGAAGGTGTCCTGAAATTTCATGACAACTTTTATTGTTCATTTAAAGAGCTTCTCGTCTAATACCGCCATGCTCATGATAGGTATTCAACAACTGTTGATATCACCACGTGAAGAATATTAAACTCTACTTTTATATTGGAGCAATATTTTATTTATTTTGACCAAAAAAGGTTTTTCTTTAAAAACTGCCAAAAACACTGTCGTTTTCTCGCGTCCATTACACCCTCACCTTAAAATGTCCCGCTTAATATATTTCAAAGTTAATATGAATCTTTTTTGAAGTTCATAACTTTGATTCACTTACTTCACAGTCATAAACTAAACTTTTTACTTAAGAAATATTATCATCTGTGTCGAGAATATGTAGATAAATTTTCTAGTGAACGATCGATTTATTGTTTGAGCTATGATAGGACACAGATGAGGTCTTGTTCGTAATCTCCCGACATTCAAAGACCGATTGTAGTACCTGAATTTATCCGTCATTCTTACGGCTCTTTTATATTTGCTTTCTTTCTGTAGGTTTGTCTAGATCCACCCCACCCCCCTCACCCTCCACCCCAGGGCTCCCGAAATATCTCCGAAATTAAAGAAGGAATCCTCGGGCCAATTCTTCAAAAGAATAAAGAAAGGGAGCTTTCAATCATGAAATCCACAAACTATTTATTTTGACTAAGTTCCTTTACAATGGCTTACTTCTTTTCGTTTCCTTGTTGTGTTTTTGTTATTCTTTCCACAAAGGAGATATATATATATATATATATATGCTGAAAGAGAGAAATATATAGTGAGAAAGAGGTTAAGTCCAGGCCAAAAATGGGATTAAAAGATCGAAAGAAAATATTAAATCAGCGTTTGATGAGGTTTATCAAGTTTTTATTTAGCACTACGTCTTACTACCTTTTCAGGTAATACGCATATGCCCTAATTATGCTATCAGGTTAAGGATGATAAACGTTGAATCTTAGAGTAAGTGTAACAACATTTGCGTGGAAACTCTTTTGGAAAAAAACAATGTTAGTATACCCGACCAGGATTTGAACCCCACTCTCTCTGTCATCGGCAGTCTTAGTATAGCAAGAGAGTGACACCTTGGGCCATGCATTCACCGAAAAAGGGAAATGAGGGGAGCTCTTTTTGTTCTATGTGTGTGACACATCTTATGGCCCGTTAGAGTTTCCAAATTGTTACACTGATGGTTTAGGAATGGGGAAGGTTGGATATGGAAGAACTGTTTCCCCAGTGTAGATTTAGTGGGAAATCATTAAGGGAAAGTCCCTTTCAGTGCACCCGACAAATGATTGAACCCCAATCTCCCCGTTATTTGCAATTCAGTCTTTGTACAAGAATGATGCGTTTGACAATGCAATTTCTGATGCTGATACATTTTATATTAAGCCTACCTACAATCCATTTGTGTGAATATGCATCTAGCTCGAGTTTTCAATGAACAGCTAATTCAATAACCAAATCAGCTGATGGCATAGCTCAAGTTTTCAATGAACAGCTAATTCAACAACCAAATCAGCTGATGGCATAGCTCAAGTTTTCAATGAACAGCTAATTCAACAACCAAATCAGCTGATGGCATAGCTCAAGTTTTCAATGAACAGCTAATTCAATAACCAAATCAGCTGATGGAATAGCTCGAGTTTTCAATAAAGAGATAATTCAACAACCAATTCAGCTGATGGAATAGCTCGAGTTTTCAATAAAGAGATAATTCAACAACCAATTCAGCTGATGGAATAGCTCGAGTTTTCAATAAAGAGATAATTCAACAATCACTTGACCGATGGATATTTCCTAATATCTCATAAGCAAGAAATACTCGATGTGTCACAGATTGTTACAATCCATAGTGGCTCCTGCAGGAATGAGGAATGTTGATGAATGGCTGTAATTTGTTGCATGAACAACTCCCATCTGTGTCCGGTGATCACAAAGAGAGGAGCTCTACTAGTGTGGATAGATGGATGTACTCACTCGCCGGTGTCTGTCTCCGAGCCTGTGGCCCGCAGGGATGTGTAAACTATGATGACCAGGCCAGGCATGGCCCAGCCCAGCACGTACAGCCATTTGACCAGGAGTGACTCAGAGATGAAGGCGTTGACGAGAAGCGTGTGGAGGTAGAACCCCTCGCACAACATCCAGGAGTAGTTGGTGAGCAGGAAGTAGTGCAGCACTACGTGTAGCACCTGGCACACCACCTGCACACAACATCCCGGTGTAAGTGGGTAGTCGAGCATTTTATGTTACTTTTGGAGCCAAAACATTATTTTTTTAAGTAAATTAAAACACCGTTGGCGCTAAAATGGTGTGCTGGGTGTGTTCAAATTAAATGTGTCTGTGGTGACCCAACTGGCTTTCAATTTTTTTTTGTTCACGTACCAATAATTCAAAATATATAAGGGGGAATGGGGTGGGTTATTTAACCTCCCTAACCCTTAGAATAAACTTTCCCTCCTATATATTCCCTTCTCTTTTGATATTTTTAAATATGATATGATTAAAAACAAACTTCAAATATCTTCTAGAGGCATTTAAATTTTTTTTAAAAATCCAGTTTAAAAAACTCTAAATAGCTTCTGTGGGAATCCAAAATTCTATAATAAATTCTTGAGCAAAACCAATCAGAATAAAGTATAGAGAAGTAAAGTTAAAAAATAAATTCAAGGAACGAAGACAGTTCCAAACATCTACAAGTGGCATCCAATTTTTAAACTTTTTCAGGTGGTGAGGGGAGGCGGAGGAGGGTTCTAGGGCCCCCTTTTGGTTGGAAAGACAATTTTCTCAACAACTTATTTTTTTAGTGGTTTCTAATCCTCTTTTTCACTAATAAGCTTCAGCCTCCACCGAAAAGAGCTGGGATATGTATTTAAAAGTGTTTCGTTTCCTCTCTGATCCGTCCAGTCAGTCACGTGACTCAACGAGCCTTGACCACAGAGACTCCTGTTTGTAAAAAACAAGCTCTCGTCTGTTTTATTCCTTCACACGTCCCGTGGTTCGGATCTGCAGGGTGAGAGAAGGGCCCAATGTAAGCCCGACCATCACCGCGAGACGAGGGATGGACTCCTATTGGAGGGATTAACGACGGTGGCACTCCTAGGGCCCGGCGGACAAACTGGACAGCTTGGAGGGGGGGGGGGAAGGGGAGAGTTGTCACACCCAGTGGCGGTGGAACATTATTTGTCTGGGGGCAGGGGGCCATTTAGATAAAAAAAGGGGGAGTTTGAGAGGCTTCGACTTTAAGTCAAAAGAGGTGGTCTGGGTGAGCCCTTCCCCGGCAAATGTTTGAAAATTAGATACCCCTATAAACTAAATAGAAAGTTTTTTTTAAAATTAGACTAATTTAGAAGCTATTAGGATTCCTTCTCCCTCAATTTTTTTTTTTACATTTTGATATTTTTAGAAGCTATTTGAAGTGGTTTTCTAGTGAATTTTTTTCTCAAAATTAAATTCCCCAAATAAATATTTTGGAGTGGTCCTTCCCTGATATTTTTTTTTTCTTTCAAATTTGGATGCCTCTAGAAGCTATTTTGTTGTTTGAGATCTGTCTGGCCATCTTTCAGCTTCATATCCGAAAATATCAAGGGGAGTGAAATAAATTTAAAGGAGGGAAAATGTATCTCAGAAGAGGGGGTGGGGGTGTTATGTGCAGCCTGCCCTCCTGGCTCCACCCAGACCTTACCTCACCATACTCCCACCAGGCGAATGCCCTTATTGTACTGTATCCACTACAAGGCCCTTCCGTGTCCAGACGGAATCAATAATAGGAAATCACGTGACCCGGATGTCTGAATGACGTCTTACGCTGGCCACTTCCGGTGTCGGCACTCCGCCATGTTTGTTTATGTGTTCTAGAGGCGAGCTCTTTCTTTCCCAAGGGTATTAATATATATTTTTACCACCACGTCTTACTACCCATTCGAGTTGTACGCTTATGTACCTATTACGCCAGTTATTTTAAGTATGTCTGCCAACAGTTTCCCAATGGTTTCCCTATGGTTGGTGAACTGTTTCCCAATGGTTTCCCTATGGTTGGTGAACTGTTTCCCAATGGTTTCCCTATGGTTGGTGAGCTGTTTCCCAATGGTTTCCCTATGGTTGGTGAACTATTTCCCAATGGTTTCCCTATGGTTGGTGAACTATTTCCCAATGGTTTCCCTATGGTTGGTGAACAGTTTCCCAATGGTTTCCCTATGGTTTGGTGAACTGTTTCCCAATGGTTTCCCTATGGTTGGTGAACTATTTCCCAATGGTTTCCCTATGGTTGGTGAACTGTTTCCCAATGGTTTCCGAGTTGTTTGCAAACCGTTTCCCAATGGTTTCTCTATGGTTGGTGAACTGTTTCCCAATGGTTTCCTATGGTTGGTGAACTGTTTCCAATGGTTTCCCTATGGTTGGTGAACTGTTTCCCAATGGTTTCCCTATGGTTGGTGAACTGTTTCCCAGTTGTTTGCAAACCGTTTCCCAATGGTTTCTCTATGGTTGGTGAACTGTTTCCCAATGGTTTCCCTATGGTTGGTGAACTGTTTCCCAATGGTTTCCCTATGGTTTGCCAACTGTTTCCCAATGATTTCCCTATGGTTGGTGAACTGTTTCCCAATGGTTTCCCTATGGTTGGTGAACTGTTTCCCAATGGTTTCCCTATGGTTTGCCAACTGTTTCCCTATGGTTGGTGAACTGTTTCCCAATGGTTTCTCAATTGTTTGCAAACAATGTTTCCAGGAAATGTTTCTTAGTGCGTTCTAGGCTTTAAGGTCATTCGACAGTTATAACTCTTAAGAATTTTTAAGTCTATGTTATCTTAGCAGGAAAATGAACATAGATGGGGTTTGGGAGGGGTGAGGGGTCTGTATTTAAAAAGATATCAGGCAGCGATGTCTCAGCCCAAACCACTAATTAAATCACCAATTAAAAAAGTTGTATATAGTTTTGATTTATTTGTATTTCTCGGTTTATTAAAAGTGTCTAATTTCCTTAGAATTTGTTTAGTCATGTTTTCTAAGAAATATAGTACTCCTTTTTTAAATATTTATTTTATGTATTTAACGTGCATTTTCTGAACCGACTGATTATATCAGCACACAACTTACAAAACAACTTAAATCTAGAACAGACACAACACCCAGCACCCCGGCCGTTAATTCTTCATTGTGAAAGGGTAAACCCCACATTTCACCAACGATACATTTATCGTCCATGCCGGGAATCGAACCAGGGACCCTTATTAAAAAAAAAAGACAGACACGCTACCAACTGAGATAACTTGTCGGACACGAAATATAGTGACGGTCACATCTCTTATTTAAAGTTTATTTATTTTGTTTAACTGTATCAAAGGGTACTGTTATAATATTTTATTTGTAATCTAAAATCCCCGTTGTTTGGACTGTGTTTGTTCACGAACTTGATTATTTGGTAACGTCCCAACGCATCTCGGGTCGTTCCGTTGATTCGCGTTGAGTTTGACCCAGTTTGGAATCCTCGAGTGTTACGAGCTCCCAGGAGGATGTAGGATCCATCCTAACGTTAATCTAGCTTCGCATCCTCTATGCCCACCAAACCACCAGGCTTGTTCTAACACTATGAATATTGTCGCGTCTTTAAAGTAAATAACTCTTTTAAAGGAATGTTCAGGAATACTGGCAGACAGTTTCAGACAACTGTAGACAATATATATTCTGCAAACACCCACAGGCAAATTTAGCAGGTCTATACTCTGTGAATGTTAAGATCATAAACTTACATAAGTCCTCATATTTTCCATATTAATTTAAAACTTGTTTTATTTCGCTAGCCAATATATTTATATTCGTTCGATTGACTACTTGTGGTCTTCAAAAGAACACAAGACGCACTTAAGTGCGAGCCAAGACGATTTATGTTAGTGCGCGATCTAAGTGTCACCTATAGTGGCACGCGTGTCGTAGATTTGCCATCCGCTAGACACGTCACGGAGTGATAGAATCCCCCACGTCAGTGGATTCTATAACTCCCTCTCTGCTGAGGTGGTATTTACTATAACACTTTACCTGTGACCTCAAGTTTCATTTCATTTAGTATAGCCCACGTAGTATAATTTATATTACCGGCTTATGGGGGGAGAGAGGGGTGGGGGAGACCGGGGGGGGGGGAGGACTCGATTGGATTGAACCTCGGGCAATTAGCTCTGTCAACACCACTGAGAGGTAGAGGAGTGGTAGGATGACTTGACTCACTAGTAGAGGAGTAGGATGACATGACTCACTTGTGTATGGTGAAAGAATGTAAACAGTTTCTTACTCACACCATTGTTGTTGATGTTGAAAGAATGCAAACAGTTTCTTACTCACTCCATTGTTGTTGTGATGTGAAAGAATGCAAACAGTGTCTTACTCACTCCATTGTTGTTGATGTGAAAGAATGCAAACAGTTTTTTACTCACTCCATTGTTGTTGATGATGAAAGAATGCAAACCGTTTCTTACTCACGCCATTGTTGATGATGAAAGAATGTAAACAGTTTCTTACTCACTCCATTGTTGTTGATGATGAAAGAATGCAAACAGTTTCTTACTCGCTCCATTGTTGTTGAGGGTGAAAGAATGCAAACAGTTTCTTACTCACTCCATTGTTGTTGATGATGAAAGAATGCAAACCGTTTCTTACTCACGCCATTGTTTGATGATGAAAGAATGTAAACAGTTTCTTACTCACTCCATGTTGTTGATGGTGAAAGAATGCAACAGTTTCTTACTCACCCATTATTGTTGATGATGAAAGAATGCAAACCGTTTCTTACTCACGCCATTGTTGTCGATGATGAAAGAATGCAAACAGTTTCTTACTCACGCCATTGTTTGATATGTGAAAGAATGCAAACGTTTCTTACTCACGCCATTGTTGATGATGATGAAAGAATGCAAAACCGTTTCTTACTCACGCCATTGTTGATGATGAAATAATGTAAACAGTTTCTTACTCACTCATTGTTGTGATGGTGAAAGAATGCAAACAGTTTTTACTCACTCATTATGTTGATGATGAAAGAATGCAAACCGTTTCTTACTCACGCCATTGTTGTCGATGATTGAAAGAATGCAAACAGTTTCTTACTCACGCCATTGTTGGTGATGGTGTCGGGTTCGTTGACGACCAGGCGATACCAGAACAACCAAAGAGCATTGTTGATGGCGAAGGAGGCGAACAGGTTCATGTGAAGCGTGGTGCGAGCGCAGCGCAGACTCCTGTCGGAAACACGAACTACATATGAGGTTGTGCCGTCTTATAACAGAACATGAAGTCATCAACGTAATCAACTGCTTCGGGTGTAACACACTCAACTAATCTAAGGGTTGAACCACGTACACAAAGTGAACAATGCAAGGTAACATTCCAAACCAACACGTGCTCATGCAGACAAGTTTACAAGTCGAGCATAATATCAACTTTCAAAGCGTGCAACAATACAATTTACATAGGAATTGTTTTATCCTACAACTAGAAAAGTTAATAGATCCATTTTAAACTATTCATATATCAAGTAATGTCATATGAACCTGTCAACTTTGATATATATCTATATTAATATTATCAAAGTTCGACACCTTATCTCTGTCGGTAGCATATCTGTCTATTGAGCTAAGGTCCCGGGTTCAATTCCCTACATGGCCAAAACATCACTGGTGAAACTGTTTGTTTACCTTTCCACAGTGATGATTTAACGGCCGGGGGCTGGTTGTGGTGTCTTGTTTAGATTTAAGTTATAAAATAACTCGTGTGTTAATATAATTAGTTGGTTCAGAAAGTGTACGTAAAATACCTAAAAAAATTGGTAAAAAAAAAGTTATCAAAAAAATATCATTTTTATATTTTATAAATGGCCCATTTTATGAAACTTGGACTGCATCTACACTATATAGGACATGATCTAATTCTTGTTGCAAGCGTTATATTAGTGCATTAGAAAGCTTCCCAGAGTAATGACTAAACAAGTTATGTATTAAACTCCATACGTCACTAAACGCAACATTTTAGTCGAATATGAAGATGCACAAACCTCATGTGAATGTTATCTGCATGAAAACATATGACTAACGTATGAAATAACTCACATACCGATTTTGTAACCTCTTCCAGACTCTTAAAGAACCAACAAGGACTGAGGTGATAACAAGACATGCTCCAAGGTCAGTGCTTAAAGCGGTGACTTCGCACAAAAGTACCATCACCATCTTTTGCTGAAGAGTAGAGAAAATACCTTCGAAGAGATACAAACACGGTACTGTGTTCATCAAGTGGTGACATTGGAAAGAGGAACAATAAAAACTAGCTGCTATATTTTTTGAATCTTGAATATATTTTTTTGTGGACACGTTTTTTTTATCTAATCGTCTACATCTCAAGTTATTTTGGCTTATGTCCAATAGGAATCTTCCTGCCAGGAGATAGATTAAATTATTATTATTATTATCATCATCATCACCGCGTCTTACTATCCACTCGGGCTATACGCTCTCACGCTAACGTGTAATGGTAGGATGATTGTGAGATGAAATGGAGGACTTACAGTTTAACGTGGGATCCGAACCACGGTGGAGGCCTGGCATTCCCCACATTCACAAGTTTTAATTAATACACGTCTTGTCAGAGGTGAAGGAAGGGTTTGGTAATCAGATAAATCTGTGCCGGAGGGGGGGGGGTAGATTAAAAAAGTCCATGGAAGTAAATGACTATCTTGAATAGGAAACAAGGAAAACTATTATTTTGAAATATAAGTTAATAGTGTCCAGGCTCAAACAGTAGAGTGAGTGTTTATTCTCGTCAGTGGTAGCGGGTAAGTCTATTTCGTGCATTGACGTCTAAGTCTGATAGCGCTAAGAGTGTATAAAGGTGTCAAGTTAAGACGCAACCCGCTTCGCAAAAGTAGCTTCGAATTCACCAAAGTATGCAATGAGCTAAAGGCCAGTTCACACTGAAAACTAAACTAATATTTGTTCTGCTAACTGTTTAGAAAAATAGTGGACCATATATTTAAATGCGTTGGTCTACACAGAAAGCTAAGCTAAGTTAAGCTAAGCTATGCCTTGATAAGCTGCACTATGTCTTTTTCTAATTGCTGTTAGAGCAATTTTTCCATTTTACGGTCCATATTATGTAACCAGCATCCCAATCAAATAATGGACAGAGGTGGAAACAAGAGAGTTATAATTTTTATTCATTCAAACATAATACAGCTCAATGGGGGAGCGGAACATTAAAGATTACAAATACCAAGTGCCAGTATGCGCCTGATGGGCGGAGTAACATACAAACACATGTCACGGCCAGAAGGGCGATACAACCATAACAAGGTAATTGCTGCCTTATAATAAGGCCTTAGAAACGGCACTGTTAACGGGTGACCCCGATCAGTTGATAAATCGGTCTCCTTACACTCGTTAAACGTTACAATTCTCAAATAATAGCACAAGCCTAGCCTAAACTCTAGCATAGCCCAAAGGGTGTCAAGCAAGACCCCATAGTTAACTAATACGGCCGAGAGGCATATCAATAGCATCAAAGTGAATACAAAGTTTGCAAGCCCAACAATAATAACTCCACCCATTTAAGTTATAAGTTAGACCCCGTTGGGAGATTTACGAACTAGATGGCCCGCGGTCCCACTATTTAGAACCCACAAACTAATATTTGCCAAACATAACAATAAACTATATATTATCTCCCTAACAACCATAAACACAAATATAGATATATGAAACGTAACAATAAACTATCTAGACCCACTAACAATCCTAGGTATATAAACATATAAAAAAAACGGGGATTATCCCGGCTATTTAACAACCCCATTTATACAAACGATAAATATTACTAAAAACACCCTTGTTTTTCTTAGATAGTCTGCGGCCCTACATTTATCCACCTTTTTGTTTATGCAGAAAGAACATAAACATAACTTCCTATTATATATGGCCTCCAAGACAAAAATGCACCAGAGTGCGAAATTTGAAATATTAACACGGGAACCAGATGGGTTCCCCCTTTAATTACCATAGTCGTAAAGACGACTACCAATACCCCGCAGTCATGACTATTCGTTAAATAAATAAAGAATATAAATATCTATAATTTATACGAAGTCCGAAACATTGAATTTTGAAAATATAAATACAAATTTTTAAGCCAAAGATAATTTTGATTAAATACGACGAGCCCACTTATGAAGTAAGACTCTTACCTCCTAAAAGCCCTCAGTATAATGCGTGCCAACACATCGCACCACAACACCTTTATACCCTGAAGTTATCATGTGCTCTCAAAGCGGACGGATAGGGGGGGGGGATTATCTAGAAGCGTCCACAGAGTCCTGGAGCAACAAGCCACACGCACAACATAGTCTGTAGAAGGTTCCATAATGTTCCATGATGTTCTGGTTGGAAGCGCACGGCGATGTTCACTTGTCTTCTCGTCTGATGAAGGGGGGAGGGGGGGGGGCTCTCCGCCCCGCCCATGGCGAGCGCCGGCTCAGTCAGTTGTAGTGCGCGTCGTGGGTAGTGTCTTATGTTGTGAAGTCCATTCCACGCGAGTCAACAGGGACAGCATAAGGTGAGCGTTACAATCATCCCATGTTTCGTTGTGACAAGGTTACACTTATGTTGAGCATGCGCATAACTCAGCTTGGACTCCGAGTTGAACAGACGGAGCGCTGGATTGTTGAAAATAATCAAACAAGTGTTGAAGTTTGGTTTTCAGTTTGGTTTCACGTGTATTTAAGTAATATTTTATGTAGGTTTTATATTTAATAAGTGTTTTTATATCACAATGAAACCGTTAATTGAACAAGTCATTTTGAAGAATATCATAACTTAACTTCACTGGAGCAGACCAGAAAGAAACCAGAGTGAATTCAGGAGGGAAAAGAGCTTAGCATAGCATAGCATAGCATAGCTTAGCTTAGCATAGCATAGCTTAGCTTAGCGTTTTGTGTGAACGGGCCTTAATAAATACAAGATAGACAGTTAATTAGTTTGTGACGTGCGGGGTTTATTTTGAAAATTGTCCGCTATTTACAGTTTCGTTCGTTCGTCTTTACAACTGCAACACAAATGAATCGACATAAACGAAGGAATGAAGGAGTGAGCTAGCACTTAAAGAAGGGACGAAGGAATGAAGGAGTGAGCTAGCACTTAAAGAAGGGACGAAGGAATGAAGGAGTGAGCTAGCACTTAAAGAAGGGACAAAGGACCGGCTTGCTACTATTACCGATACTTTGTGGTCGAGTGGAAAAGCGCCCAAGCCAAATATCCGACTAAGTCCCTGCTGAGTTAAGAGAGATAAAGAGAAAGGAGGACTCACTCGACGTAACTACCGAGGGTAAACGTGATCTGAGGCCTTCCAGGACGAGAGTACGCGAAGCGGACCGAGTCCCTGGCGTTGAGAACCCGGAGTCGTCTGAAATAGAGTGCTCATGCTGCATTATGCAGATAAGCTTACATATTTGCCCTGTTCTAGAAGCTAGAGTGATACATGTGAGTTTGAATGTTTGTCATGTTCTAGAAGCTAGAGTGATACATGTGAGTTTGAATGTTTGTCATGTTCTAGAAGCTAGAGTGATACATGTGAGTTTGAATGTTTGTCATGTTCTAGAAGCTAGAGTGATACATGTGAGTTTGAATGTTTGTCATGTTCTAGAAGCTAGAGTGATACATGTGAGTTTGAATGTTTGTCATGTTCTAGAAGCTAGAGTGATACATGTGAGTTTGAATGTTTGTCATGTTCTAGAAGCTAGAGTGATACATGTGAGTTTGAATGTTTGTCATGTTCTAGAAGCTAGAGTGATACATGTGAGTTTGAATGTTTGTCATGTTCTAGAAGCTAGAGTGATACATGTAAGCTTGAATGTTTATCACGTTCTAAAAGTTAAGAGTTCTAGATGCAAGCAAGCTAAGTTCACTTCACTTTAAGCACCACTTAATTGTAACATAAGCAGAAAAAATTATACTATTCCAGACAGAAAATAGAGAGATATAACATAACATAGCATGACACAAACTCTGGACTACACGGGACTATTAAAAGCTAGGAAATTATTCCAACATCAAACATATACAGTTAGTTCAGCAGAATATTAGCTTGCTATACACTGTGTCTTGTACAGCCAGTCTAGCTTGCTTTACACTGTGTCTTGTACAGCCAGTCTAGCTTGCTATACACTGTGTCTTGTACAGCCAGTCTAGCTTGCTATACACTGTGTCTTGTACAGCCAGTCTAGCTTGCTATACACTGTGTCTTGCACAGCCAGTCTAGCTTGCTATACACTGTGTCTTGTACAGCCAGTCTAGCTTGCTATACACTGTGTCTTGCACAGCTGGTTCGCCCTACAAAAGCCACAGTGGTAGTGTACAGGTAGTTGCTGACCAGTAGGGGCAGGTCTTACTTGAAATGGTACAGTATGACGAGAGACACCAACAGAGCCACCAAGGAGATGAAGTATCCTGTCTCGTAGATGTGGTTCACCTGCTGACGTAACTGCAACAAACACACAACACTACTTACAAACTAACTAAACTTTGCACACCGACACTTCCCAATCACTATAGCCGATATTTGTAATTTTGGGACAATGGAACAATTTTATTAACTGTCAGTTAGTGGACAAAGAGCGTCTAGGACTGGAGTTGGGCCCTCTATCCACTCAGCTACTACAACATTTATTACACACCACAAATCAATCGCCATTCGGGTTGTACGGATATGTTTTAAGATACAGTCATGAGTTAAGGATGAGTAAGGTGGATTTGGAGGGAGTCTACTCCCATTTGCTTGGAAGGAGATTGGGAAATTATTTTGAAAAAAAAAAACACCTCATTACGCCAGACTGAGATTCGAACCTCGATCTGTCCGTCATTTGGCAGTTCAATATATTGCAAGAGTGACACCTTAGACTATTCGGCCACTGAAGCGGGTAACAAACATATTTTAATTTACGTCAATAGGAATAAAAGGTGAGCGAGGTAGAATTTCAGAGGAAATTCACCCACATTCACTTTAGTGGCCGCATGGTCTAAGGCGCTACTCTCGCAGTAGATTAGACTGCCGATGATGAGGAGATCAAGTTTCGAATCTCAGTCAAGTGTACTTTTTTTTTACAAAATAGTTTTATACTCTCATTACACACAAATGTGGCTACATTTCCTCTAAATATACCCTTCTTAATACAAATATTTGTTTAATTAATACATAAGCTTATAACCCGAACGGGTAGTAAGATGTGATGCTAAAAAAACTGCATTAGCGTGGAGGTTGAATGAAAACACATTTTTTTTGTAAAAATCCCCCTCAGTACACCCAACCGGGATTCTAACCCCAATCTTCCCGTTAATGGTATTATAGTGACGTGTTTACCACGCGACCACTGATTCAGGTAGAACACAGCTGATGATTGAGCTACCCAGGTTCTTTCCGTGTCTCGCTTTATCTCCAAAAATAATACTCTGTAGACCAGCAGTGATATCCAGAATTTAAAACACCTCCAGTTTCCACGTCATAGCTTTGGAAGAATCGTTAACAAACCCGACGAGAGAGAAATATACATCTGTGAGGAGTTAGGAGAGAGATGGTGTGAACGTGTCTTAATACCCGTGGTTTGTACAATCCTTCACCTCGTGGATAGCTCAATCAGTCACGAGCGATATTATTGTTTATGTCGTGCCCGTTTAGAATAAAATTAACATTTTTGTGAGCATGTCTGACCCTTTATCCTTCCATCTGTCCCTAAATATTCCAACAAGAGCCATGACACTTCAATTTGTTCCTTAATATCCCAAAAAAAGCCCTGACACTTCCATTTGTTCCTTAATATTCCAAAAAGAGCCCTTACCCTTCCACCTGTCCCTTAATATTCCAACAAGAGACCTTACCCTTCCATCTTTCCCTTAATATTCCAACAAGGAGCCCTTACCTTTCCATCTATTCCTTAATATTCCAACAAGAGCCCTTACCCTTCCACCTGTTCCTTAATATTCCAACAAGAGCCTTTATAATTCCATTTGTCCCTTAATATTCCAACAAGAGCCCTTACCCTTCCATCTGTCCCTTAATATTCCAACAAGAGCCTTTATAATTCCATTTGTCCCTTAATATTCCAACTAGAGCCCTTACCCTTCCCTCTGTCCCTAAATATTCCAACAAGAGCCCTTACCCTTCCATCTGTCCCTTAATATTCCAACAAGAGACCTTACCCTTCCATCTGTCCCTTACCCTTCTATCAGAGCTGTAACGAAGAAGCTGTGAGCGAGAGAGAAGAATAAATCAAGTGAGAGAGAGAACAAAAATTGAAGTTGAAGTTTTATTGGAAACAGCCCCCGGCCAGCAGCGCAGTTCCTCTCTGATCCCGGATAATCCCCGGATAACAAAGGCTCGCCATTCCCACGAGCAACAGGAGGGGGTAGTTTGCCCTCAAGCACTTGTCAATCAGGTTGTTCATCCCTCTTCACACCAGTATCACCTCTCCTCTCTCCCCGCGATGTTTGGATTTGTGCCCTGTTAAACCCCCTCCCCCCGCGACATGTTGTTGAAGGGCCGAGTTTATCCTTAAGCCCTGGACTCTAGAGGAGGTGGCCCCACCAACTTCAAAATTGAAAATATTGGGTTCACACGGACTTAAAAATTGTAATTCTAGATAAAAGAAAGGCGTGACCCTTCATTGACCTACATACCTCGTGTTTGAGGTTAGAATTAAAATATTATAATATTAAAAATAATATTAAATTTGGCAAGGTCAAGCACGCTAACATTGTGCCAACTCTATTGGGCCGTAACAAGAGATATTGATGAGACAATCTCACGTCACACGGGGCCGTAACAAGAGATATTGACGAGACTGTCTCGCGTAACATAAGGCCGTAACAACAGGTATTGACAAGACAATCTCACGTCACAGAGGGCCGTAACAAGAGGTATTGACGAGACAATCTCACGTCACAGATGGCCGTAACAAGAGGTATTGACGAGACAATCTCACGTCACAGAGGGCCGTAACAAGAGGTATTGATGAGACAGTCTCACGCCACACAGGACAGTAACAAGAGGTATTGACGAGATGATCTCACGTCACAGAGGGCCGTAACAAGAGGTATTGACGAGACAATCTCACGTCACAGAGGGCCGTAACAAGATATATTATGGTCGTAAGGTGTCAAACTTTACCATACATTAGTTTCAGATACAAACAATACCTGTGTAGTAATAATATATCATTGTCACTTACAATTATTGTCCAGTATATAGTTTTCTAATAGTATTAAACACTGTAATAAAAAAAAATCATGTTAAATTTTTTGCATTAAAATATTACTCATAGTTAAATATAATTTTTATTAAAAAATGGATGTGAGTTTTATCCCAAACGATCAGCTCAACAACCTTTTTCAATACTTTTGTTTGTTTCAATCGCTGTAAGCTTTATAATTCTCGACATAGAGGCTGTATTTCCTCTACCTTTTATTATACATATTCGGAAGAAGGTACAGGAAAGGTGGATAAAAACATACAAAAGAGAAATAAAAATATGGCTTTTACAATGAAAAGAATACAGTTCACACTTTACACTGCTGCCACTGGACCAATAGGTCATGAGTGTCTCTTGAAGAAAATCGATCGTTACCACCCAATCCCCCGACCTAGGTTTCATCTATACTTATAAAATAACATGTCCTGACTGACTGATTCATCATCGCCGAGCGCAAACTATCAAGACTACAAGCATGAAATGCGTACTGTATATTCATTTTGTTATGTAGGCACCCACTAAGAAAGGATTTTAGAAAATTGCACCCCAAAGGGGTCAAAATAGGGGATGATAATATGTATGATAATATGTATGTAAGTTACATAAACAAAATTTTGTATTTCGGTTATTGACGTAAAACAAATAAATAGGTGTTTCAGGAATTTTGGAAATTTTATTTAATAAGGGATGAAAAAGGGGGTGAAATTTTGTATCGGACTTGCATTATTTTTGATCTGAGGTCAAGTTATGGTCATCAACGTAACGTAATATTTTAAATTAATCTGTAAATACATATGTATATTTTCGTATTTGTATATAATCAACTTCTACGCGAGCAAAGCCGCGGGCAACAGCTATCTAGTCTTCTATAATTCATCAGAAAGGAAAGTGTGAATCGCGCAACTCAAATTCCTAGAAGAGGAAACAAACAAAAAAAGGGATAAAAATTAATTTGGTAATGGATGATAGGACACAATGATAGGAACAAGTAATAATAATATTTAGCACTGCGTCTTACTACCCATTCGGGTTATACGCTAGGAACAAGTAAAAGGAACGTATAACCTAAAGGACAAACAGAGGAAATGGACATTGGACGTGAATTTATTATGTATTTCTTTAAATAAAACCTCTTTTTACTTTATTTATTGTAATATTAAATTTATCATCAGCATCATCATCATCATGAACAGTTTACACCTCCTCCTTTCCTCCCAGCCCCTCCCTTCCTCCACCTTGACCCAGTCCTCTCCTCCAAACTCCCACTTACTCCCATCTGTCCCTCTGTCTTCCTTTCTGCCTCCTAACCCCCCTCCTAGTCATCCTTTCACTCTCCATTCCTCTCACATGTCCATACCACATTAGTTGTGCCTTCTCTCTCCTGTCCTCTTCCTTTACTGTTCTTCTTACTCTCTCATTTCTCGTCCTGACTCTTCATTGTCCACGTTTCTGCAGCGTACGTCGATATTGGTCATCACGAGCAGGTCTCGTGACTTCATTTGCCCGGTGATTGTATGAGCTTCGAAAGGGTTGGAGGAGATAACAAAAAGCTCATTGTAAATACTCAGGACGAAGAGTACTTTTTATTTACACTAGCCGCGCCACGCCCCTAAAATATTTCCTGGTAATAATAAAATGTAGTGTCAGTCAAGACAAGTAGATTTTAATATTCGGCGTTAGGATGATTGGAGTTTTATTTTAGTTAGGAGTTCATCTGGTAACCATTTTATCCTTAAAGCATAGTTAAGTTTAAATTGTATATATTTGTTTGATTACGGGCTCAACCCGCTTCAGTGGCCATATGGTTAAACGCGCTATTCTAGTGTTAGACTAGACTGCCGTAGACGGGAAGATCGGGGTTTAATACCAGTCGGGTGCACTGAGGGTGTTTTCTTCCTCATAAATGGGTTTCCTCTCTCTCTCTCAACGCAAATTCTCCCCTCTCCAGCTCTCCCTCTCCCCTCTCCACCTCTCCCTCTCCCCTCTCCAGCTCTCCCTCTCCCCTCTCCACCTCTCCCTCTCCCCTCTCCACCTCTCCCTCTCCCCTCTCCACCTCTCCCTCTCCCCTCTCCACCTCTCCCTCTCTCCTTTCCGCAATACCAGTATACAGGTTAGTACCGTTGTGGCTACAGAAGCCGCAGTATTTAAAGGTAGTGTAACCCCCCCTTCATATGATTTGATAGGTTCAAATTACAATAAATAAAAGGTAGGTAAGTTACAAGAGAGTTTATTTTATTCTACAAACAACTAGCAGACATACAAGAGCGAGGCACTCTAGGAAAGTCGAGTGACTGGCCGATAAGGGCCGAAGTAAACAATAAATAAAGGGGCAAGACCCCAAGTCGTTAAGAGAAAACAGAATGATTAATACCAACGTAGTCATAATTAAATTGACCCTCGCAGAAGGCGACTAACCTAGCAGGAAAGTTAAATACAAGTAATATGTATAGGTCTACACGACCTGGCGATGCCGACACTATATTGACATAAGTATGAAGTTTTATAATAGACTGCCATTGTAAGGCGCGACAGAGAAAATGATTTACCTAAACCTAACCTGTTACAATAGATCCCAATCAAATTAGTACAATCTAATTATTATTATTGTAATGACCAATGTGCTGGGTGCACGGGCTCGCGCCCCCCGAGTTGAGTAACAAATTAAAAGGAATCACAATCGTAACAAATCTTTAACTTTTAGCAAGCAGAACAACTATTTTAAAATAAGTTACACGTTAAACAGAAATAATTAGCGCCCCAAGATGGCGACATGCTAAAGTTCCATTAGCGCCCCAAGATGGCGCCATGCTAAAGTTCCAACCCGTCCGTGAGGCGGACACAACGTTAAGTACAAAGAAAAAAGCTAGCGCATAAACCATAATGGCTGACAGGCAAATCCTGCAGTCTCAGAGAAATATAGCTATTAGTAATCATGATTTATATTTAAAGTTGAAACTTAAATTTTGAACAATTTAACCCAAACATAATTTAGAAAACGTCGAACAACGACCTACGTCTAAATCTAAGACAAGTGTCTCACCTAATCGAGTGCAGAGAAATGAGTGACATCACTACACAGTCCAGCCGTTATATACTGTACAAAGTCAATCACGTGTTCACAAACGGCGGGAATCACACTGGGACGAAGGGAGAGGGGTGTACGTTGCTTCGACAGAATTCTCGATTATTCTCGTGATAATTTCAAATCACGCGCCGGTGGATAAGTCTTGTTTCACTCGAACACAACCGTCGGCGCATACGGGTTAGCGCATCTTGATGTTCAATTGTCCGAGTCTTGCTCTAATCGGGCCTCGAGCCACGGGCGGTCAGTAAGCCGCGTGATGTTGAGTGGAGTTGAGTGCGCGTGTTTCATGAAGTCGAGATCCAGCCCAGTCAAAGGGGACCAGATCAGGTGAGCCAGATCGTCCATGTTTGCATTATGTTTGTGACAACGTCACAGTAGGTTCAGACCAGTATCTAAAGGTAGGTTCAGACCCGTATCTAAAGGTAGGTTCAGACCAGTATATAAAGGTAGGTTCAGACCAGTATCTAAAGGTAGGTTCAGACCAGTATATTCACACCACACGATCCACTCACACTCAGATCGTCCATGTTGATGCAGGTCGTGTAGTTGGACCAAACCAGTCCCGAGGAAGGATGTCGGAACCAGGTCCCATTGGAATTACATTCCTTGTGCGCCTTCCCTGGAACAAACCACACAACAACACGTGTCAGTAGCCGTGGTGTACCGATACTCATAATGAGATAATAAGTTGGGAATTGTATCCTATCATCATGTTTTAGTATTTTTTATGAATGAAAGTGTTTATGTTCTTAATTTTGGTAGTACTGTGCGTATTATTATAGTAAAAAGATTAATAAAAAAAATGAAATTTTGTTGAATTTCGACGTTTTATAACCGCCTGAAACCTAAGAGGGTGATTTCGCGATGCTGTCTGTCTGTGTTTGTATCTTGGGATAGAACCCTAGCTATCTTATCAATCGGGCTAAATCTTGATATCTAGGATTTTTATAATATTCCCCCGAGGGATTTTTGGAATTAGATATCCAACCTTAAAATTAAGTGTAGTTATTAAAGTGCAATAATAGAAAACAATCGTTTTTCTCTAAACCAGCTCTAATATTTTTGTCTAAATTTTGTATCCAGGTATTGTTTAACATTACCAACAAAATGGGAGTTCTTGTTTTCTCGTTGAAATCACTTTGAGGGTACTTTATACAAACAGATATCTACAATTGTTTATATCTCCGCAACTATTTGAGATACTAGATAACTTATCGCTGTGATTGGCCCCATGATGTAGTGATCAGTGCACCTGAACATAAACCTAGAAGTCCCGGGTTCGATTCCCAGCTGGTACCATGGGTATTTTTTCTCAAAAGAGGAATTAATATATAAACACGCATCCCGGCCAAGAATACCATACTCTAAAAATAAAACACCTTATAATCAAATTGTAGTACTATTCAAATTTAAAAATTATTTTTTCGGAATACATTTTTATAAGCAAATATACATGTATTTTTTTTATAGAGTTCATTGACACTTGAGATTGAATGTTGTGTTATTTGGCGGACAGAATTGTTTCGATTTTATCAACGATTCTGTAACAATGTGTATTGTTTCGTTTCACAAATCCTACGATTTTTTTTTATTAAATGTATCTATTTTAAGCTGCAAGAGAGAGAAAGAGCCAGTTTCATAGGGTATTTTCCCTAACAATAACATTAAATAAATTGCAAGAAGTGCATGTATATGTTTATTAAAAAAATCAGAATTAAATAAATAAATATATCTATATATTTATGTAATAAATTACAAGTATTATGTAAAAATATATAATAGCTCTTTCATTAAATTCACAATCTGCAATGAGCTAGAAGGATTTAAGTTAAGATTGTCTTTACTTTCAATTAACAACTATTTTTTTTATAATATATACAACAACGAATCATTTAGCTTATTATTTTTCGCCTGAACTTTGCATACTAAGTTACTCAATATTATCCTAATACGAACCATGTGACTATCTAACATCTGCATTCTATTATTCATAAATATTCAACATAATCAAAATGAGCATCGTCCACAAGTTTCTAATACATCCCCTAATAACCTAAAATCATAATATTACCCTAAATTTATCAATCACAATATTAACCATACAGGAGAGTAAGCAAGAAAAATTAATAAGAACATCTAACTTAAACATTACGTAGGCAAGAAAAATCTAACCAGCATGATAAAGAGGTGAGATTACAAATTTATATTTTAGATCTTCTTTTCTTCTATCAGCTCAATAGTGAGATCCCAAAATTTATCCCTACAAACAAGATTGATATAAATAAATTTGACCATTCAAATACAATGTAAAAAATTAATTTTTTATAAGATTCAAACAGTTACTAATAAATAATAATAACCTGCCTAAAGGGAATTTTGAAAAATAACAATTTATACTTATAAAATAACATGTCCTGACTGACTGACTGATTCATCATCGCCGAGTGCAAACTATCAAGGCTACAAGCATGAAATTCGGACTGTATATTCATTTTGTTATGTAGGCACCCACTAAGAAAGGATTTTAGAAAATTCCACCCCAAAGGGGTCAAAATAGGGGATGATAATATGTATGATAATATGTATGAAAGTCCGTCATTTTGAAAGTTACATAAACAAAATTTTGTATTTCGGTTATTGACGTAAAACAAATAAATACGTGTTTCAGGAATTTTGGAAATTTTATTTAATAAGGGATGAAAAAGGGGGTGAAAGTTTGAATCGGACTTGCATTATTTTTGATCTGAGGTCAAGTTATGGTCATCAACGTAACGTAATATTTTAAATTAATATGTAAATACATATGTATATTTTCGTATTTGTATATAATCAACTTCCACGCGAGCAAAGCCGCGGGCAACAGCTATCTAGTAACAAATATTTACGCTAAAAAGAAATTTACCCTAGCATAGTTTAATAATGCTGAAGCCTCGGCTTCGACCGACCAAGTCCAAGCAATGTCCAAGAGTGCCGGACGCCGTACGGCTGTTGCCCGACATAGAACATCTGACTTGACAGTTATGCCACGCCAGGTTGTCTATGAAAGGGCTGATTTGTTGTTTGAGTACCGAGTCACTGTCGTGACTCTTAACCTCGTGAATGAAATTAATACCTATGAAATGAAACAGATGAAATGAGGCTGTAAGAGAATTACATGTGTATTAGTACATTACCCTTTGAGGTGCAATTTGTGATTGTGTTGGGTCGCGGGAATTTGGGAGGATTTTCTTTTCTTGGGATGTGGGAAGGTGTGTTTAAGGTATGATGGTGAGTTGTGAATGATTGCGCTGGGTCTCGGGAATTAGGGAGGATTTTCTTTTCTTGGGATGTGGGGAGGTGTGCTTAAGGTATGATGGTGAGTTGTGAGTGATTGTGCTGGGTCGTGGGAATTTGGGAGGATTTTCTTTTCTTGGGATGTGGGAAGGTGTGTTTAAGGAATGTGGTGAGTTATGAGTGTTTGCGTTGGGTCGCGGGAATTGGGGAGGATTTTCTTTTCTTGGGATGTGGGTAGGTGTGTTTAAGGTATGATGGTGAGTGATTGCGCTGGGTTGCGGGATTTGGGGAGGATTTTCTTTTCTTGGGATGTGGGAAGGTGTGTTTAAGGTATGATGGTGTGTTGTGTGTGATTTCGTGAGTCGATTTCCAGGAGGAGGATCGAATGGTTTAACTTGACTGTAGGGAATAGGTTTGTGTGCCGGACGCTTTCCTACGCCGGTCTTATATACGATGCGCAAAACTCAGGGCACACGGACAAAGGGGGGGGGGGAAGGGGGGGGGACCCAAAGAGTATCATACACCAGGAGGAAAATGCGAGTGACAGAACGATCTTCTACTCATTTCTCGAAGCAATTATAATATTTAGGCACTTAGCGGGACAGGCATCTATTTTCTTCTCAAGTTCTTTGGAATAGTTGAGCACATGGCGGCTCCTAGAGGGCGCGGTTCAATTCTTAGATTGAGCTGGTCAGTTGCCTGTGCGGTGGTATTGCGGTTGGTAGTGTTGTCGTCTCTCTCTCTCAGTTCGGAGTATAGTGCCGCCAGGATGGTTAAATGGAGTGAGTATTTGTTATCGTTCACTTGTTCGCTTTTTTTTTTTTTTTATATAGGCTATAGCCAAATGCTACATATTTTATAGGTATTGTATCTATGAATATCTATCAAAAGTGACATTTACAGATAATATGACTTGACGTATGAATATGTGAGAGGAGATTTAGTAGATTTTTTTTTTAGCTACTATGCAAAGATTTACAAATCAAAATAGAACTTTACTTAGTTAAATGACGTTGCCTACCTTTGCTGTCATGGAAATTCAAGGTATTATTTTCCGTGTTAATGTATTTACATTTTATTCAGACAGGGTTTAAAGATATAACATTGAGACAAAACCATAAATTCTTTTAATAAGTGTAAAAGATCGTCTTACATTGTGGCAATATTTTTTATCTGGATTTTTTTTTTTTTTTTCCCTAAATCGATTAAAACTCTGGATATTCGGTTTATTTAGTAAGGATCTCCCTGCCAGGATGTAGATTTAAAAAAAAAAAAAAAAAAAAAAAGTCCACATAAGCAAAATGTTTCTCTAGAAAAGGAAACAACAATAAGTTAATTCTGAAATGAAAGCTAATACCGTCCAGGCACAAATAGTAGGAGTGTTTACACTCGTCAGAGGAAGAGAAAAATTATCATGATCAGATAAACAAGAGGACCTCACAGTCTAAAATACTGATTTTTTTTTCCCCATCTCTTTTTATTTATTTCATTGGCGTCTTAAGTGTTAGAATGCTTAAGAGTATCAAGCTAAGTTGCAACCCATTTATTAAACTAGCTCCGAATTCACCCACTTGAAACCGCCCTTTAGAAAGTATCAGCTAATATGCATTTGACAGGCTTTTAAAATATCCCCTCTTTGTTCGTTTGGATAATAATTTACTTCATATTTTTGAACTGACAGGGTAGACAAAGTATTTCTTTTTGATTGTAAAGTAGCCATGCGTGAGTATAGGGTGTGTGTGTGGTAGAACTGGAAGGCGTTACAAAGGTCAGAGAGCGTGTAACGGCCGCTACTGTAGGTTGAGTTAACGAAGTTTAACCTCTCCTTTCACTAGTTCGCTCGTGTTATGTATTATTACCCTCTAGTGAATTATACGGGCTGTGACGCACATAATATCTCCAGAGACTGGGCTGCATTTGAATTATTATGTTTATCTTACTAATCAAATAAGCATCTGCTAAGTAATATTAGTACTTTTTTTTTTATTGCTTGGAAATTGTTAAAATTAGAAGTTATGTTAACAGTAGAATTCCCTCTTTGTTATTATCGTTACTACAGTCATACTAGTAGTTCTGTGAACAGTAGACCTCACTCCATGTTATTATCGTTACTATAGTCTTACTAGTAGTTCTGTGAACAGTAGACCTCCCTCCATGTTATTATCGTTACTACAGTCTTACTAGTAGTTCTGTGAACAGTAGACCTCCCTCCATGTTATTATCGTTACTACAGTCTTACTAGTAGTTCTGTGAACAGTAGACCTCGCTCCATGTTATTATCGTTACTACAGTCTTACTAGTAGTTCTGTGAACAGTAGATCTCGCTCCATGTTATTATCGTTACTACAGTCTTACTAGTAGTTCTGTGAACAGTAGACCTCGCTCCATGTTATTATCGTTACTACAGTCTTACTAGTAGTTCTGTGAACAGTAGACCTCCCTCCATGTTATTATCGTTACTACAGTCTTACTAGTAGTTCTGTGAAGAGTAGACCTCCCTCCATGTTATTATCGTTACTACAGTCTTACTAGTAGTTCTGTGAACAGTAGACCTCCCTCCATGTTATTATCGTTACTACAGTCTTACTAGTAGTTCTGTGAACAGTAGACCTCCCTCCATGTTATTATCGTTACTACAGTCTTACTAGTAGTTCTGTGAACAGTAGACCTCCCTCTTTGTTATTATCGTTACTACAGTCTTACTAGTAGTTCTGTGAACAGTAGACCTCCCTCCATGTTATTATCGTTACTACAGTCTTACTAGTAGTTCTGTGAACAGTAGACCTCGCTCCATGTTATTATCGTTACTACAGTCTTACTAGTAGTTCTGTGAACAGTAGACCTCTCTCTGTTATTATCGTTACTAATGTATTAACAATTATCGTTGAATTTCAAGTTGATATTTTCCTTATCCATCAGGTTTTTACAGGAAACAAAATGATATTATATTCGATACTACATTATATTGTGAATAACCATAACTCATGTGATTTAAGATGACAGTCTTTTAATATAATGTGTACATGATTTTAAAAAAATATTCTGTAACTACTACTCTATCAATTGCTTACAAATTTTTATTTCACATAAATATTTATTTCTCTTTTCACACATATTAAGCCCCCTCAAGAGTTTCTATCTCAAGATCTGAATTCCCTCGGCTATGTCATGTGAAATGATGCTTATAACTCTTACTATGGCTCAAGGCCGCTAAACGCTTGATATGCTTCATAATCCTTAGGTAGAGTTTCAGGTAGCGTGTAATAAACAAGATCATGGTACTAATTCCAAATCAAGTAGGTGGGGTGATGGAGAGAAGAGGCCTAGTACCCCCGAGTGAACGAACATTCATGAATTATTCACTGTACCCATCACAATGCTCTATCTGATGGAGCGTCCACTAATCACTGATTGGTTCTACGTGGGGTGAATCAATGCTTCCACTCAGTGGTTGAATAATCATAGAAAAACATTTCTCCGGTTGAATACGTTTCCCACGGGATTTGCTGACGTACTCGTGTCATCAGTGGCTAGGAATGTTGATTTCGTGGTGATATTGATTGCCGAGGATCGAACCTTGTTCCGTCTAGTGTAAGCACCCACTTTATCCCATGGGACGGGACTCGGGGAAATATGACACAAAGATGTAGTTCTGAGATACACGCATTTAGGGCTTTATAAAATCAATAATGCATAGGCCAAACGAGAGTAGGTTTAACTTGGCCATTTGTCATTTCGTCTGTCTGTCTGTCCGTCCCGTGATAACTGCCAAACACTTTGATCGATTTCTACCAAATTTAGCAAGGAATGAACGTAGATCAAATTAATTATGAATATAGTTAAACCTCTAAATATGGAGGCCACTCAAATATCTCTTGGTTTGGCTGTTCTGTAATAACTAGTAAACTGGTGGCCAAATTTTAACAATATTTTTAGAACACATTCTTTGAACCTAGGCCAAACAACATATTATATACAGTTTTTTTTCAATTTTATTATATTTTCAATATCGTGGATGTTCAAAAAGTTTTTAATTCAATAGCTTGTCTCAAGAGATTTGAATCTAACATGCTATGAACTCTATCTAGTGTTGAGGGATATTTTTTAATTACAACAAATATTATGGGACTGACATCACATGAATAACGTAAATCATTAATATTGTCTATGCATGTAATATTCTCTAAGCATATAAAGTACTATTATATAAAAGTTTAATATTTTTTCTGTCTTACTCTATTACCTTCAAATCTGCTGAGAAGTTACACGAGATATTTCAACTTGAAACCCAAAGAGAAATCAAGTCTGTAGTAACCATAATAACATGAAGAGGTCTACTGTTCACAGAACTACTAGTAAGACTAGTAACGATAATAACATGGAGGGAGGTCTACTGTTCACAGAACTACTAGTAAGACTGTAGTAATGATAATAACATGGAGGGAGGTCTACTGTTCACAGAACTACTAGTGAGACTGTAGTAACGATAATAACATGGAGGGAGGTCTACTGTTCACAAAACTACTAGTAAGACTGTAGTAACGATAATAACATGGAGGGAAGTCTACTGTTCACAGAACTACTAGTAAGTCTGTAGTAACGATAATAACATGGAGGGAGGTCTACTGTTCACAGAACTACTAGTAAGACTGTAGTAACGATAATAACATGGAGGGAGGTCTACTGTTCACAGAACTACTAGTAAGTCTGTAGTAACGATAATAACAAGGAGGGAGGTCTACTGTTCACAGAACTACTAGTAAGACTGTAGTAACGATAATAACAAAGAGGGAGGTCTACTGTTCACAGAACTACTAGTAAGACTGTAGTAACGATAATAACATGGAGGGAGGTCTACTGTTCACAAAACTACTAGTAAGACTGTAGTAACGATAATAACATGGAGGGAGGTCTACTGTTCACAGAACTACTAGTAAGACTGTAGTAACCATAATAACATGGAGAGGTCTACTGTTCACAGAACTACTAGTAAGACTGTAGTAACGATAATAACATGGAGGGAGGTCTACTGTTCACAGAACTACTAGTGAGACTGTAGTAACGATAATAACATGGAGGGAGGTCTACTGTTCACAAAACTACTAGTAAGACTGTAGTAACGATAATAACATGGAGGGAAGTCTACTGTTCACAGAACTACTAGTAAGTCTGTAGTAACGATAATAACATGGAGGGAGGTCTACTGTTCACAGAACTACTAGTAAGACTGTAGTAACGATAATAACATGGAGGGAGGTCTACTGTTCACAGAACTACTAGTAAGTCTGTAGTAACGATAATAACAAGGAGGGAGGTCTACTGTTCACAGAACTACTAGTAAGACTGTAGTAACGATAATAACAAGGAGGGAGGTCTACTGTTCACAGAACTACTAGTAAGACTGTAGTAACGATAATAACATGGAGGGAGGTCTACTGTTCACAGAACTACTAGTAAGACTGTAGTAACGATAATAACATGTAGGGAGGTCTACTGTTCACAGAACTACTAGTAAGACTGTAGTAACGATAATAACATGGAGGGAGGTCTACTGTTCACATAACTACTAGTAAGACTGTAGTAACGATAATAAAGTGGAGGGAGGTCTACTGTTCACAGAACTACTAGTAAGACTGTAGTAACGATAATAACATGGAGGGAGGTATACTGTTTACAGAACTACTAGTGAGACTGTAGTAACGATAATAACAAGGAGGGAGGTCTATTGTTCACAGAACTACTAGTAAGACTGTAGTAACGATAATAACATGGAGGGAGGTCTACTGTTCACAGAACTACTAGTAAGACTGTAGTAACGATAATAACAAGGAGGGAGGTCTACTGTTCACAGAACTACTAGTAAGTCTGTAGTAACGATAATAACAAGGAGGGAGGTCTACTGTTCACAGAACTACTAGTAAGTCTGTAGTAACGATAATAACAAGGAGGGAGGTCTACTGTTCACAGAACTACTAGTAAGACTGTAGTAACGATAATAAAGTGGAGGGAGGTCTACTGTTCACAGAACTACTAGTAAGACTGTAGTAACGATAATAACATGGAGGGAGGTATACTGTTTACAGAACTACTAGTGAGACTGTAGTAACGATAATAACATGGAGGGAGGTATACTGTTTACAGAACTACTAGTGAGACTGTAGTAACGATAATAACAAGGAGGGAGGTATACTGTTTACAGAACTACTAGTGAGACTGTAGTAACGATAATAACAAGGAGGGAGGTCTATTGTTCACAGAACTACTAGTAAGACTGTAGTAACGATAATAACAAGGAGGGAGGTCTATTGTTCACAGAACTACTAGTAAGACTGTAGTAACGATAATAAAGTGGAGGGAGGTCTACTGTTCACAGAACTACTAGTAAGTCTGTAGTAACTATATATAACATGGAGGGAGGTCTACTGTTCACAGAACTACTAGTAAGACTGTAGTAACGATAATAACATGGAGGGAGGTCTACTGTTTACAGAACTACTAGTGAGACTGTAGTAACGATAATAACAAGGAGGGAGGTCTATTGTTCACAGAACTACTAGTAAGACTGTAGTAACGATAATATCAAGGAGGGAGGTCTACTGTTCACAGAACTACTAGTAAGACTGTAGTAACGATAATAACATGAAGAGGTCTACTGTTCACAAAACTACTAGTAAGACTGTAGTAACGATAATAACAAGGAGAGAGGTCTATTGTTCACAGAACTACTAGTAAGACTGTAGTAACGATAATAACAAGGAGGGAGGTCTACTGTTCATAGAACTACTAGTAAGACTGTAGTAACGATAATAACATGGAGGGAGGTCTACTGTTCACAGAACTACTAGTAAGACTGTAGTAACGATAATAACATGTAGGGAGGTCTACTGTTCACAGAACTACTAGTAAGACTGTAGTAACGATAATAACATGGAGGGAGGTCTACTGTTCACATAACTACTAGTAAGACTGTAGTAACGATAATAACATGGAGGGAGGTCTACTGTTCACAGAACTACTAGTAAGACTGTATTAACGATAATAACATGGAGGGAGGTCTACTGTTCACAAAACTACTAGTAAGACTGTAGTAACGATAATAACATGGAGGGAGGTCTACTGTTCACATAACTACTAGTAAGACTGTAGTAACGATAATAACAAGGAGAGAGGTCTATTGTTCACAGAACTACTAGTAAGACTGTAGTAACGATAATAACAAGGAGGGAGGTCTACTGTTCACAGAACTACTAGTAAGACTGTAGTAACGATAATTACAAGGAGGGAGGTCTACTGTTCACAGAACTACTAGTAAGTCTGTAGTAACGATAATAAAGTGGAGGGAGGTCTACTGTTCACAGAACTACTAGTAAGTCTGTAGTAACGATAATAACATGGAGGGAGGTCTACTGTTCACATAACTACTAGTAAGACTGTAGTAACGATAATAACAAGGAGAGAGGTCTATTGTTCACAGAACTACTAGTAAGACTGTAGTAACGATAATAACAAGGAGGGAGGTCTACTGTTCACAGAACTACTAGTAAGACTGTAGTAACGATAATAACAAGGAGGGAGGTCTACTGTTCACAGAACTACTAGTAAGACTGTAGTAACGATAATAACATGGAGGGAGGTCTACTGTTCACAGAACTACTAGTAAGACTGTAGTAACGATAATAACATGGAGGGAGGTCTACTGTTCACAGAACTACTAGTAAGACTGTAGTAACGATAATAACATGGAGGGAGGTCTACTGTTCACAGAACTACTAGTAAGACTGTAGTAACGATAATAACATGGAGGGAGGTCTACTGTTCACAGAACTACTAGTAGACTGTAGTAACGATAATAACATGGAGGGAGGTCTACTGTTCACAGAACTACTAGTAAGACTGTTAGTGTACGATATATAACATGGAGAGGGGGTCTACTGTTCACAGAACTACTAGTAAGACTGTAGTAACGATAATAACAAGGAGGGAGGTCTACTGTTCACAGAACTACTAGTAAGACTGTAGTGACGATAATAACATGGAGGGAGGTCTACTGTTCACAGAACTACTAGTAAGACTGTAGTGACGATAATAACATGGAGGGAGGTCTACTGTTCACAGAACTACTAGTAAGACTGTAGTAACGATAATAACAAGGAGGGAGGTCTACTGTTCACAGAACTACTAGTAAGACTGTAGTGACGATAATAACATGGAGGGAGGTCTACTGTTCACAGAACTACTAGTAAGACTGTAGTAACGATAATAACATGGAGGGAGGTCTACTGTTCACAGAACTACTAGTAAGACTGTAGTAACGATAATAACATGGAGGGAGGTCTACTGTTCACAGAACTACTAGTAAGACTGTAGTAACGATAATAACATGGAGGGAGGTCTACTGTTCACAGAACTACTAGTAAGACTGTAGTAACGATAATAACATGGAGGGAGGTCTACTGTTCACAGAACTACTAGTAAGACTGTAGTAACGATAATAACATGGAGGGAGGTCTACTGTTCACAGAACTACTAGTAAGACTGTAGTAACGATAATAACATGGAGGGAGGTCTACTGTTCACAGAACTAACGGGTAGATGAGCAACAATATACATTCACTTTGCACGAGACTCAACTGTTCTGACTACAAATAGAAGAATATATTTTATGTTAGGTTCAGGTTGACGGAAGGAGATCGAGGGGTGAACAGGGAAGAGGGAGTCGTTCTGCTGGTCTGTCAAGCTCTAACGGTATTTCTGTGATATTTAAACAGTAGATAGTTTAATATACTCCGTACTGTAATTGCCATGAAACTCTCGAGTCTCTTGCGCTTGGACTCAACTGTAAACCAGGGAGATGACATTATTAATTGGAACTGTTAATTTGTCGTAATGTGTTATTATTTCAATTGTACGCTTACTTGTAAATTCCATTACATAGTTATTATAAGCTGATTCTTCTTATGGTTTTGTCAAGGACGATGTTGGCTGGCGTAATAATTTTTGCGCTTATATAAGTAAGCACTCAAATCTAAAATTACAGGAAGAAAATCCTAAATGCCAGAAACCTAGTCAGGTTGATAACATCATTAGTTGGTTGCAGTCTGACGGTAGAGCAAACAGGGGAGGAAGATAATACAAATGACATTAGAATTTGTGTCGGGGATCTCATATTTTATGAAAATTCTGTTCACAAAGATCCATTCTACGCTCCTATACCAAATACCCTTTCGTTTCTCGTGAATTTAGCTCTTAGTAATCAATTTATTTATTTTACCTTTTAGAGTAGAAAATGTCAGCTTTTAATATGTGTATCCAAGTATATCTTTATGAGTTCATCAAAAATAGTTCTTATTCTTCCAGAGAACACCAAACTAGTTTACTATTAAAGGTTTTTGTCAATATTTAATCCTAATGCTTCATTTTATTTGCAATATTTAATCCACTTAGGCTGCCTCATTAGCTATTGAATAGATAATTTCAGGCCCACAAATATTTCCAAGCATACACTTTAAGATACTTAGTTTATTAAATGTAATAATTTTCACGGTAAATTTTCAGCTTAAATCACTAAATGCTAACAATTTTAATTCCTCAAAATAGGATTATTTTAACTGATTCATCAGATTTTTTTGAATTACAATATTATTATTGTGATTCACACATTTACATTAAATATATACAGTATAATAGCTATTTCACGGCATCAGTAGTATAAATAAATCGTGTGGTATCTTTAGCTTTGTATTTGATGATACAGTCCGCAACACACAACTGTATGAAATTTAGTATCATATCTATCTCACGGCGTCAGTAGGTTAAATGAATCTTGTGGGTAAACTCAGCCTTGTAATTGATGATGATACAATCCGCAACACACAACTGTATGAAATTTAGTATTATATCTATCTCACGGCTTCAGTAGGTTAAATTAATCTTGTGGGTAACCTGAGCCTTGTAATTGATGACGATACAACCTGCAACACACAACTGTTTGAAATTTAGTATTATATCTATCTCGCGGCGTCAGTAGGTTAAATGAATCTTGTGGGTAACCTGAGCCTTGTAATTGATGACGATACAACCCGCATTATACAAATGTATGAAACTTAGTATTATATCAAGATCATGGCGTCAGTAGGTTAAAGGGATCTTATGGAAGCTTCAGTCTAGTATTTTTGATGATACAACCCACATCACACGACTGTATCAACCGTAGTATTACATCTATTTTACGGCTTCGGTAGTTTACATGGATCTTGTAGAAATCTAATCCCTGTAAGGTGCGATCGAAAGGAGCGCAAGTAATTTTACAGTTTTTATAGAAATGAAATATGTTGGCCAAAATAAATCAAATATTTTGCTAGTAGCAATATAGAATTTAGATTTCTGCACGTGATAATATCAACAGATCTTGAATATGTGTTAAAGGTGTCCTGGAATTTGGTCAAAACTTTTTAAATAAAGATAAATGTTTTGGCAAAAATTCCAGGACACCCTTGGCAGATATTAAAGATCTGTTGATATTAACATGTGCATAAAACTAAACTCTATGTTGATACTAGATAAATATTTGATTTATTTTGGCAAAAAAAAGTAATGTATAAAAACTGTAAAATTACTCGCGCTCCCTTCGGCCGCACCTTAATTACTATCTTAAGCCACCATCTAGTGTTACTAAAACTCGAATGTTCAACAAACTTACCCCTAGCTAGGGGCAAGCTCAGTATCATACATATAAGCTACATTTATCCTGGACTTTAAAAGTTCTGTCTTCACAATAGGGCTGAATAGGGAAGAAGTTTGACCCAATGTTGTAAAATGAGGGGGAGTTGCTTACGCTGGGCTGGAACCCCTGTCCAATACTTACAATCCTCTGGCTAGTTCCACTTGAATGGACATGTGATGTGATTTCAACCTTCTTCTTTGGTGACCAGCTGGGGCAATTTAAATCTGACGAATCCCCAGAATATAAAGGTCAGCTTTTAATGTCTAGCTGAGTAAGATTTAGAGCCAAAAGGATAATATACTGTGATTTGCAGGGCTAGTAAAGCTAATTACTAAGCTACCTAAGAGTCATCCATAAACCAGGCAACGCTTTTTATTACTTGTTTTAACCCTTTCTCCCCACCATGTAACACCAATCTACAATTAGCCTTACCCCTTACCCCCACCATGTCTCATCAATCTACATTTAGCCTTACCCCTTACCCCCACCATGTAACACCAATCTACATTTAGCCTTACCCTCCCCCCACCATGTCTTACCAATCTACATTTAGCCTTACCCCTTACTACCCCCCACCATGTCTCACCAATCTACATTTAGCCTTACCCCTTACTACAACCCCCCCCATGTAACACCAATCTACATTTAACCTTACCCCTTTTACCTCCAGTCTATGTTACGTAACTTTCTATATCAAACGTGAATGTTATTTATTTCACAAACAATCTTTTGTGACTAAAAGAGAGACTCACATGTAATACTACTCACAATCCGAAGTTCTCTAAGAGTATATTACTAACGGTGAATATTTATTTACATTTATTTGAGGTATTTAAAGTGCACTTTCTGAACCAACCGATTAGATCAGCACACTGAATTTATATGAGAGAGTGAAAGGGCCTACCAATTTCACCTAGAAAGGTATTTTAACATACCTTCCAGGGTTATTTTGCACGCCACAATGGACATGGGACCAACGGCCTTACTTCCCCTCCGAAGACAATTGTGTTAGGTATATTTGTCGTTCAAGAAAAATATGTCAATCTCAGCTAGGTTTGAACTCATGAACATCAGGTCTTGAGGCGAGCAGTTTATCCCAAGACCATCAAGGTTAATGACTGATGGTTAATACATCTTATAAATAAAAATGAATGGCTAAATGTGTTGCTAACCGCTAAACTCGAGAACGGCTGGACCAATTCGGCTAATTTTCTCTCTCTAATATTCGTTGAAGTCCGAGGAAGGTTCTTATGAAGAGAAAAATTGGAAAAATTGCACTGAAAAACGTAAAAACCACATTTTTCTTTTTCCCATTCAAACTGTTCCTAGCTATCAATTCTAGGGATGATGAACTGAGATAGATTAATCTAAGAATCGATTTTTTTGTCGTGAAGATTGATTTGAGCAATGAATCGATTAAGTGAATCGATCTCAGACACCCTAAAATCAACTTTTAATTCATTTACTTACTGTTTCGTTTTATTCAAATAAAATAAGAGTACCAAACCATAATATAAAGAAAAAAAATTGAAATTTAATTAGTAACTTTATAAGTATGAACTTAACCTTAAAATTAATATATACTACTTGAATGCATCCGTAGATTTGACACTTTCTCTTTCTACGACATTCAGTTTGAAGTTCCTCGATTTATCTTTGGTTGATTGGTTTATTTTGTGTGTGTTTCCATTTATACTCAGTCCAAGATTCATGCCGCCTATAAGACGCGGGCGGAGCAATTTGGGTCGAAGAACTCTAAATGCCAGAAAACAAGCTAATTTTCATTCTAATCGGACTGCACAGAAACGTGAAGAGCGAAATGAAATTGAAAGGATTCGGATATCACAAACCCGTGCAGCACGTCATTCAGCTAATAATCTTGCAGGTTTGAATCGAGCTGCTTTCAGTTACGATGTTTCAATTGACTATAGTGCCTACCAATGTGTTTCTATTGGCTCTATGAACTCGGTAACAAATTGAAATACAAAAATGAAGCCGTTGGATTGTGTTGTGCAAATGGCAAAGTGAAATTAGTAACATTGGTTCCGCCACCAGAGCCAGTGATCCCACGGTCAACGCCAGCTGATGAACTTAGTGCATGTGGAAACACGTAAAAATACTAAATTTAAGCAAGAATATGCGTTTCGAGTTGCAAAATGATCGATCTAGAGAAATATTTTCAAAACAACTCATTGACATAGGTAATGGCAACTTCTCTTTACCCTTTCACTGGCTGCGTTAGCTTTCCTGACATTTTTGTCAGTTTACTGATTCATAAACCTAACTCATTCAAAAGGTGTTCCCAAGCGTTGCTCAAAATTACAGAGATCATATTTGGTTGAGCGAACGAGCTATATTGGCTCCCAAAAACATGGATGTAAATGAATTAAATTTCAAAATTCAAAATGAAATTGCCGGTGAATTGAGGACATACAAATCAGTTGATTCCGCTACTAACCAAGATGATGTCGTCAAATACCCACCCGAATTTTTGAACTCGCTGGATATGCCAGGATTTCCACCTCACAATCTTCAATTAAAGTCCGGATCTGTGATCATAATGTTGCGAAATATCAACCAACCGCGTCTTTGTAACGGCACACGGCTAGCGGTGAAAAAATTACTGAACAACGTGATAGAAGCAACCATTGTAAAGGGAAAGTATAAAGGAGAAGACGTTTTGATACCACGCATCCCAATGATTCCGACTGACATACCATTTAAATTTAAACGACTGCAGTTTCCAGTGCGGCTTGCTTTCGCTATGACCATAAATAAATCCCAGGGGCAGTAATTGAGTGTTTGCGGCATTAATCTTGAAAACCCATGTTTCTCGCATGGCCAATTGTATGTTGCCTGTTCCCGTGCTGGAAAACCATCAGCTTTGTTTGTTTACGCGCCAGGTAATCAAACAAAAAATATCGTGTACCATAAATGATATTTTCATTGTAATGCTTTAACACAATATTACTAAAGTATTGCAGTGTACGAAATAGAAAACTGAATTTTGTAAGTATTTGTAGTTTATGATTATGACATTTAAAATACATAGAAATGTATATAAACATTATGGAAATTTGTTTATTCCACGGTAATTATTTGATAGTAAATAAATAAAGTGATCACTCTGAAATACGTTTATATTCAATTTTTTGTTTAAATTACACATTTGTGACTGTATAGTATCACAAACTTATCAGTTCTGGTGATCATTACTGAAAACTAAGGATGTCATCACGACATGTGCACTCTATAAGCGACGCCATCACCAGAATTTGACCAGAAAAGATAACTATGTGTGACTGCCACAGTCCAATAGCTTTTGACAGAACGACGTCTGTCGGGTGAGCTAGTGAAGAATAAATTTTATTTTTTCAACATTGTAATTGGTCTGTACTACGTAACACTATGCTTTATCAACGTTCTCCCCCCCCCCTTTACACCATATAGACATCACAGTTCCCCCTCCCCTTCTTAATAGCGCTACGTGGTTAACGAATTACGTCCCTCGCTGTTGGTAACACAAGGTTCAACACGGAACCTTTTTATATTTATTCCTCCCTGCCTTCGTGTGAGCACCAAGATAAAAATTTATCGATGGTAAAATGAAGGGAGGAAGAATAAAATTAAAAATACCCTCTATTTCTCCCCCAAGTGGCTGTTCTTGGAAATTGTGTGAGATTGTATCGTTCTATTCAAGGGACCGGCCAGGTAATCACGCAATCAGGGTTGTTTGATATTGTTTCACTCCTCCTTTATATCCCTGACCCTGAAATACAAAGGTTTGAGAGTTTGAGAATAATTACCTGGAACCTTCCCTTCTTTCCATAGTACCCACCAAAGCTAAGAGGTGTGATTTAATCATATAGTACTAGCCAAGGTTGAGAAGATGTTGGGTGTGATATTACTAGAAACCTTCCCTACCTGCTATAATACCCACCAAGATTGGTAAGATGTTCGGTGTGTTTAGGATCCAGGCCTGAGAGCAGAGCCAATACTTGTGAACCAGCCATAGAGTGAGATATATCGCTCGATGTTTGACAGTGACTTCTATTTATACCGCCCTATCCTCCAGTTCTCTGATCTCCCGTTCAATAGGCATGACCTCTCCTGGCGGTGGCAGGACATCAAAGGGCAAGGACGATATGAGTTAAGGGTTCCAACACTCGTCATCTGGCCTATATCGACAGGACAATCTCAGGACACAAATACTGGCACACCTTTTCAGGGTAGGGAACATGGCAAGTAGCAATATCTCAGTATATTCCAGTAACACAGACCAGGTGTGTTATTATTTGAGATTATCTGACCCTCTGCCTGGAATATTATGTTCTGCTAGGCTGTGTTGTCGCTACAATCAGTACAGTCAAAACAAGAAATTTCATTAAATATACATGTCAAATCTATGTTTGCAAAGATAACTATGGACACATTAATAAAATTAACGAGTGTATTTAACACAAAAAATAAAAATTAACTATAAATAATTACATTATGTACAACAAAATGACATTAAATCAAATTTTCGATGTGTAAAATGAATAATATTTATATAAGATTAAAGATTATGTGATTATATGACTTTTAAACTCTATTAACTAACAATTACTTTTATTTAACATAAATATTTCATTGTTTTACACCTCATGTGGATGTCTAGTTATACTGAATTTCAGTACCATATATTATTAATTGCGTTACCTTAAGGGGGGGGGGGGGGTAGTGAATGCGAGAAAAGGAAAATGTTTACGCAGTTTTTATTTACAACTACTTTTGATAAAAAATTTAAAAAAAAACATTGTTCCAGTAGAACTATATAATTTAATTTTCATCACCTGGTGATATCAACAGTTGATAAATATCGGTCAAGGGTGTCCTGGAATTTAATCACAACTTTTTCTCATACTTTAAAAACATTTCGTCAACTAGTAATAATATACTCATGACAAACATTCAACATTTGTTGATATAACCACGTGAAGAAAATTAAACTCTTATGTTTCAACTGGTACAATATTCTATTTGTTCTTACCAAAAATATGTTATAAGAACTACAAAACACTTATATTTTCTCACACACCCTAAACGCCTACCTTAACATTAGTACATGAAAAGCAATCAAGTCTGAGACTTAATGATTTGTGAATTGTATTGATTTGAAGTCATTAATTAACAGTTTATAGCTTGTAGTTGTATTTATTTAATCTATTGGCATTAGGAATTCGATAGTTCATTGTCGCACTTACAAACGTACGTCACCTATTTTATCTTGAGCTAGTTCTATCCAGTCTACCTCATTACACCTATACCTATCTTGAGCTAGTTCTATCCAGTCCACCTCATTAACCCTATCCTATCTTGAGATAGTTTATCCAGTCACCTCATTACACCCTATCCCTATCTTGAGCTAGTTTATCCAGTCCACCTCATTACACCCTATCCCTATCTTGAGCTAGTTTTATCTAGTCCACCTCATTACACCATCATCCTAATTGAGATAGTTCTATCCAGTCCACCTCATTACACTCTTATACCTATCTTGAGCTAGTTCTATCAGTCCACCTCATTAAACCCTATTCCTATCTTGAGTAGTTTTATCCAGTCCACCTCATTACACCTTATCCCTATCTTGAGCTAGTTCTACCCAGTCCACCTCATTACACCCTATCCCTATCTTGAGCTAGTTTTATCCAGTCCACCTCATTACACCTATCCTATCTTGAGCTAGTTCTATCCAGTCCACCTCATTACACCCTATCCCTATCTTGAGCTAGTTCTATCCAGTCCACCTCATTACACCCTATCCTATCTTGAGATAGTTCTATCCAGTCCACCTCATTACACCCTATCCCTATCTTGAGCTAGTTCTATCCAGTCCACCTCATTACACCCTATCCTATCTTGAGATAGTTCTATCCAGTCCACCTCATTACACCCTATCCTATCTTGAGCTAGTTCTATCTAGTCCACCTCATTACACCCTATCCCTATCTAGCTAGTATATATTTTTATCCTAGTCCATCATCACAACCCTATCCCTATCTTGAGTAGTTCTATCCAGTCCACCTCATTACACCCTATCCTATCTTGAGCTAGTTTTATCCAGTCCACCTCATTACACCCTATCCTATCTTGAGTTAGTTCTATCTAGTCCACCTCATTACACCCTATCCCTATCTTGAGTAGTTCCTATCCATCCACCTCATTACACCCTATCTATCTTGAGCTAGTTCTATCCAGTCCACCTCATTACACCCTATCCCTATCTTGAGCTAGTTCTATCCAGTCCACCTCATTAAACCCTATTCCTATCTTGAGTAGTTTTATCCAGTCCACCTCATTACACCCTATCCCTATCTTGAGTTAGTTCTATCCAGTCCACCTCATTACACCTTATTCCTATCTTGAGATAGTTTTATCCAGTCCACCTCATTACACCCTATCCCTATCTTGAGCTAGTTCTATCCAGTCCACCTCATTACACCCTATCCTATCTTGAGCTAGTTCTATCCAATCCACCTCATTACACCCTATCCTATCTTGAGCTAGTTCTATCCAGTCCACCTCATTACACCCTATCCTATCTTGAGCTAGTTTTATCCAGTCCACCTCATTACACCCTATCCATATCTTGAGCTAGTTCTATCCAGTCCACCTCATTACACCCTATCCCTATCTTGAGCTAGTTCTATCCAATCCACCTCATTACACCCTATTCCTATCTTGAGCTAGTTCTATCCAGTCCACCTCATTACACCTATCCCTATCTTGAGCTAGTTCTATCCAGTCCACCTCATTACACCCTATCCTATCTTGAGCTAGTTTTATCCAGTCCACCTCATTACACCTTATCCCTATCTTGAGCTAGTTCTATCAGTCCACCTCATTACACCCTATCCTATCTTGAGCTAGTTCTATCCAGTCCACCTCATTACACCCTATCCTATCTTGAGCTAGTTCTATCCAGTCCACCTCATTACACCATCCCTATCTTGAGCTAGTTCTATCAGTCCACCTCATTACACCCTATCCCTATCTTGACTGTTCTATCCAGTCCACTCATTACACCCTATACATATCTTGAGCTAGTTCTATCTAGTCCACCTCATTACACCCTATCCCTATCTTGAGATAGTTCCATCCAGTCCACCTCATTACACCCTATACATATCTTGAGCTAGTTCTATCCAGTCCACCTCATTACACCCTATCCTATCTTGAGCTAGTTCTATCCAGTCCACCTCATTACACCCTATCCCTATCTTGAGCTAGTTCTATCCATCCACCTCATTACACCATCTCTTTCAGGTTCATTATAATGCTATCTTCCCATCTGCGTATAGGTCTTCCCACTAGTTTCTTCTCACTGGGTTTGCCAGTCAATATTCTGATCAAGGTTATAGATTCTCCCATTAGCACTGCATGTTCTGCCCACTGGAATCCTCAAGACTTTATTATCCTGACACGATCTTGTGATGCATACAGGATACATAGCTCATCATTATTTAACCCCATCCACTCTCCAGTAGCTTAATCACTTTGTAAATCAAATATTTTCCCGAGTACCTTGTTTTTAAACACCAAAAATACCTTTTCGTCATGTAGTTAAGAGACCACGATTCATACCCATAGCAACAACCGGTGAATTTATTGTTTAGTTATGATTGGGTTGTATTTATACACTTGTTAAAATTGTGCAGTAACATTTTCCTGCTGTCTGGTTTTCCCCAGAAACACGTGGATTTACACGTCAACTCTTCTTCGTCATAGGGGGATAGTGTTGGATTACACGTCAAGCAAGGAGGGAGGGGCCCAAAGGAACGAAGATGGACGTAGCAAATCCAAGATGAAGGAGGAGTAATCTTCTCCTTGTACATTTATCAGATGCTATTGTTTCCTTCTTTTATGTATCTTCTCTCTTAGTTCGGAGAACTCATCAATCACTGCTCATTCTCGAGGAATCTATGTTTTGTTTTCGTAATGTTTCTTATGGTTCTTGACTACCACTTCTCCGGACGGTTGAGTCTTGTAATAACAGTCGTTTAGAGGAATCTCCTTACTTCTGCTCTCCTGTTAGTTCAGGCAACAAAACGTCGTTCCTTGTAAACATCGTAAGCCCTCATGCAAATGTATCTGTCGACATTGTTCGTCCACTAGCGCGTTTGATTTGTTTAGCAAGGTTTCAAATTATTAAGTTCGTGTGGAATGGAACGCGACCTAAAGCCATTGTTTCTGTGTTTTATATAACATTAAAAAAAACTTTGATTATAATATTGAAACGTTGACCTCGGTGGTCTTGGGGGCAAATTTCTCGCCTCAAGATCTGATGTTCGTGGGTTTAAACCCAACCGAGGTTGACGTTTATTTCTTGAACGATAAAAATCCGTAGCACAACTTCCTTCGAAAGTGGAAGTAAAACCGTCGGCCCCTTGTCGATTGTGGGATGTAAAATAACCCTGGTAGATGTGGGGGGAAAATACCTTTCCCGGAAAGATTGTCAGCCCTTTTCACGCTCGCTCATAGGAATTGAGTATGGAAGGAAAGGGAAATACCATACTTCCTGATATACCCTAATACATGTGATTTCTACCAGATGGCGCAGGCATCACTAGAAAGTTGAAAGGCTAAATGAAATCCCAATGTTGGATGGATATAAATCACACTAAACAAACCTTTGGGTTGTTCATTTAAGAAGAAGAATATATTAAAATAAATTTATCTACTGGAGCAATATATATTTTTCAGCCTAAAACCTACTATAAAGTTTACAAAATTGCCCCCCTAACTGGGGCTTCTCACAGCCCCATCTTATTAATAACACTCATTACAAAATGGACGAATATAATAAATGTATCTCGTGATTTTGACGGTGTCACAAGAGCAAAACGCTAACTTAACATTTTTTAAGTGAACCGAAATTAAACTTTTCAAAAAGTCGTTGAATGCTTGTGATTAAGGAACTAATCTATTTTAAACTTGCAAAACAATCTGTTAATTTAAGTGTAATTTTAATCCATAACGCTTAGAACGTTTTAATTGGATTTATCTTTGCCGAGATTTTGTAAGAGTTATTAAAAAAAAATCTGAAGTTTTTATTTTGTGTATAAAGTGATAGGAAGGGTTCAAATTGATAAGAGAACTGTCAGATCTTCCCAGCAGAGAAAGGATGAGGGGGGTGGAGGGGTGGGGGGTAGGGGTTGAGGGAGAAACTCTTTAATAGTGTTAAGAGATATTAAAATAAAGTAGGCTATAAAGTCAAACAAAAATGTTATTATTAATTGCGCAAATCATTCTATGCTGTTACCTAAATAATCATTTAGATCAGGGCTCTTCAACCCGTGGCACACCGTAATTTTTTTTTGCAGCCAACTGGCTCATGAATAATAAAACATTATTTCAAGAGAAAAAAATAACAATTACAGATTTATATTTACATAGTTTAATAATACAACTAATTCTTATTTTAAGCCATTTTATGAACTATTTTTGCTTTATACGTTAAGTAAAATATTACATTTTTATACAAATTCACCTTGAACCGACAAATGACTACGCTAGTGGACAAGGGAGGGAGTACTTTTTCGGTTGTTTTCGAACATAGTCGGGAGTGCTCGGATATAGTCGGGAGTGTTCGGATATAGTCGGGAGTGTTCGGGCATAGTCGGGAGTGTTCGCGCTCCACTCATCACCACTGAGACACTCCGTACACCTAAATACAAACAGTAGTATTCAATCCTAATATTGTAGTACAGTATTGCGAGCCAACAAGAGAAAGAAACTTTGGACCTTGGACATAAAAAGGTTGAAGGTCCCTGGTTTAGAGGATGGATTCACTAAAAGGAGAAAATAAAATAGAGGTGCTGGCGTAATTAGTTACAGAAGGACCTAGATCTGTGGCCATTAAAAAGAACAGAAGAAGTTTGGAGGCAAATTTATGTAGTTTTTTAAATTAGTTCCCACTCGTAAATCACACCACTTCTATAAATGAAGATGGTAGCAAATTATCATAACTATTTAAAATAATTTAACTTACTGTTCCCCTATTGATGATAAAGGAACTTAAAATAACATATTTCTAACAAACACACCCTCTTTTTTAATATATAAATTAAACTAAGTGGTAGCAATCCTTTACTGGTATTGTTGCATTTTACATTCAAATAATGTCCTGACGTTCCTTTCATTGGCTATAAAACAAAACAGCATCAAATCAAACAACACACTGGAATATTTCTTTAGATTCAAGGAGGCTTCTTTGTGTTTTACTAAATTCAAAGGGTGACCTGGTGGTCTAAAGGTGAGGTGTCGGACTTAGGTGCTGGGGGTACGTGGTTCAATCCTCGGTCGTGGCATAGATTTATCTGATTACCAAACCCTTCCTTCCCCTCTGACAAGACATCTTGTGAATGTGGGGAATACCAGGCCTCCACCGTGGTTCGGATCCCACGTTAAACTGTAGGTCCTCCATTTCATCTCACAATCACCTACCATTACACATTAGCGTAAGTGCGTATAAACCAGACGGGTAGTAAGACGTGGTGAGGATAATAATAATAATAATAATAAATTCAAAGACATCTCGTCTCTAAATATGGCTTGAGAATATAGATTTTAAAATATTTTTTAAAGTTTAAGTTTACTAGTGTGACAAAGGATTTAAACTAAAAATATAGATAAATACCTAATAATGAATAGGGGGTCTAATTTTCTTATTTAAACTCACCCAAAAAGATGACAGCTCTAATTGATTTGCTAGCTTATGATAACAATGTTTAGTAATATATTTTCCGCCATTTTCATTAGATATCTTACTAATATTATTAATGCGAAAGTTTGTGTGTTTGGATGTTTGTTGCTCGATCACGCCAAAACTGCAGAATGGATTCGAATGAAACTTTGTACGTTGATAGAGTATGTCCTGGAATAACATATAGGACTATTCTCAACCTTTGATTTTAAATAATAATAAATATATGATTATAATGTGATTGAAACAATGTTTTTTAAGAATTTGTGATTTGATATTTTGTAATTAAAGTAAATAGTAATTAGTGTGACGTAGTTTCATGCTAATAAATAATAAATATTATGCGATTTTAGCTATGTAGATTGATTCTTTATTTAATTTATTTATTCATCTTACTAATTATGAAGTTAAACATTTAAAAAAATTTAATTTATAATTGACAATTTAAATAATATATATTTCTTTTACTACGAAATATTTAAAAGTGAAAATTAAAATAGGCAAAATTATTTACAGCTAGAACTGAGAAAAACACATAGATATTTGAATTTTTTTTTATTTATGACCAAAACAGTTTAGTTAAAAATTAAAATATGTTATCAATTAGTGCGGGCAAAGCCGCGACGGGTAAAAGCTAATTTTAAATAAAGTGGCATTTATTCTGAAAGTAAATTCTTCAAATATATGTCAGAAAAATAGTAAATGATGACGTTATGGTGACGTCACCCTAGTTCCTGCCACTAGTTTTGTCTTGTTTAATAAGCATAGGTGCATCTTGGGCGCAAAATTGAGCTATTTATATTTTATAATATTGCGATGGAAAAGATTTTCACCAATTAGTGAATCAAAGCAATAGGGTTTATTTATCTTTGTTTTCTATATTTCATACATCAAAGTACGCAATTTTATATTTTCTCAGGGGTAAATAATCAAAAAGGGTTTGTTTTGAATCTATGAAATAAATATAACTCTCCCCTTTTTAATTCTTTCTAATCTTATTCATTGGGTTTTTAAATTAAAACAGAGCTACGTCCTTTAAATTCTTCCTTCAACTTTTAATCTTGTGGTTTAATAAACAAGCCGTTAAATCCTTCCTCAGTTAACGGACGGATGCTTTCCCAATCAGAGTGAGAGGTTTGCATGGGAATATTTAAATATGTTTTCCTCTGACGGGAGGACGAGGCTGAAGTGACTTTTCATTAACTTTGAGCCGCTGGAGAGAAATAAAACATTTTATGGAGGAGGAGAAGATACATATCGGAATTCATTAGTTACATTTTCTGGAGGATAAAGATTAAGGTTAGATTTTTATCTTTGGCATCAGGGAAAGGGGGGAATATTTTTATCTAACTATTATAAGAAACTTTAAAGATGGTAAATACTGTATCGCTAGTTTATTCTTCTATTTTTCAACCTATAATTTTATTTTCCAAGGTGGATCTGGGGATATAGTGCTGTCAGATTTCTGTGTCAGGGTTCCAGGGTTCAAATCTTGGTCCAGGCACAGATCTAGCTGATTACCAAGCTCTTCCTTCACCTCTGACAGCTTTGTGAATGTGTGGAATACCAGGCCCCCACCGTGGTTCGGAGCCCACGTTAAACTGTAGGTCCTCTCTGCTTCTCACCATCATAATTCTCACGTACCATCTTACCATCTGAGGGTAATGGTGTCCCCCCCTGAGAAATGAATTCCTTCATACCAGGAGAGCAGAGGTGAGAGAAGGTCGAATGGCCGGATCTAGAGCATTAGGCTTGTCTCCTCCCCCATTTTATTTTCCAAATAGATTGGCCTATACCAACATTTAATTTAAACTTTTAAGCAATTATATTATTAAAACTTAATATATTATATCATTTACTTATTATATTTTCTTTGGTAATTTCCACCATAACTGATGATGGATCATATAGATGATACAGTTGCATCAAAACTAATCACCGAAGTGAAAATCAGTAAAATACTGTGTTATCAGGAGAAGAAGGGACTAACCACCAAAAGATAAGGAAAAAACCCCATTGAGCTTGTGGGGTTTTCTCGAGCGATAAAAATTCTTAGATAAAGCTCCTCAGGAGGGGAAGTAAAGTCGTTGTTCCCATGTCGATTGTGGTGTGGAAATTACATCCTGGAAGATATTTTGTTAAAATACCTTTACCTGAAAAATTGGTAGGCCCTTTCGGTCTGGATCATAGAAATTATCATGTACTGATATAATCAATCAGTTTAGAAAGTTCCCGTTAAATACATATAATAATAATAACGAAACTGTATTTTTATATGCGCGCTCTATTTTATGTCTCAAGGGGAATGTATCTTCATTTTAATCAAAATCTTACATTTTTAAAGTAAATAATAACTTAATTATTACTTTATTTTAAAATTTTGTTCTCAAGCATCTTTATATAATTATATCATAATATAATTTGAAATATTACATTGTATATTCAAAATTGACCAATGTTATTCTATCCCAACTACACGACCACTTAAAGCGCAGTAAGACTGATTACAATGCAACCAATGTAACTGTGTCTAAATGTATAGTTAATTATTAATAATAACTACCCTTACTAAAATTAAAATGTTCTTGAAAAAACTAGAAGGACGTTTTCTTGAATATAAAGTTGTTTAAAAATATTTCTCCAAATTAAATGTTTGATAAAATAAATGGTTTGGAAAACCAACATACTTCCTCATACAGAATATTATAGAGGACAAACACACTTCGGTGGCTATATGGTCTAAGGTGTTACTCTAGCAATAGACTTGACTGCCGAATATGGGTAGATCGGAGTTAGAGCCCGTTCTGGTGCACTGAAAGTGAACTTTTTCTAAATTGTTTTACACTCTCCCTCCTCTACGCAAATGCGGATACATCTCTTCTAAAGTAAACCTTCATAATCCCTAAAATATTAGCGTAGTTAGTAAGTAAGGGTATAAACCGAACAGGTAGTGAGATGCGATGCTAAAAAAATGAAACATGGACCACAAATCACGTTTCATTTCATCATAAATCCCTTCTCTACTGTGTGTTTGTTATAGTTTCCATACGTAGACTAATTGCATGGGAACTTGATATTGTTGATTTAAAACTTACCAATCATAAATTTTAAATAAAATTCATATTTTAAATTTAGCTTATTAGCAATATTATATACATTAAATTAATCAATTAGAAGTATTTGTATCGAATGGTAATATATCAATCGATATTTGTATCGAATGGTAATATATCAATTGATATTTGTACTTCTTCTAGCACCCTGATTGGACTACACCCATATGTATAGTACGTTGTAGCTATGACGTGAGAGGATGAGGAGGGTTGAATTTAGAGGATGTGTACCCAGCATTCTGTAGAGGTAAGAGTGGAAACCACTTGGCAGTCTAGTCTATTGCGAGAGTGACGTCTATAGAGCATTCGACCACCAAAACGGGTTCATATTCATAACTATAGTCACAATTTAACTTTTTAATTGATAATAATTTAACTGAGATGATATTTTAAGTTTCAATTTAATCAGTGAACCTTTAAATTGTTTAGTTTCGATGGCTTGAAATGTATATCTGAGAAATACTGTGAAGGTAATGAAAAGTTAAAAGTTTTCTTTCCGGATGTTTTTCCGACGGTGGAGTTGATATCTTACTGCACTAACCATTATTACATTGAAAAACAGAGAACTGGCTCCTTTTGACCCTTGAACCCAAACAATAACTTTAACTGTGTTTCAAGAGAGAAAATAAGAGAAGAAAACTGCCCTCAAATATTTTCCTCGGCGAAAATTGACTTTTATGCTTTCAAAAGTTCGGTTGGAAAAACACCCTCTGAATTAAAGAATGGTGTGAAGAAGAGAGAAGGAAGGAGAGACATGCAATCTAACAAACGTGGAGGTGTACACTTGAAGTATTTCCTAACAGAACAAAATGTGGGAGAGGGGATAGTGTTAAGAAGAAGTCCTGTTTCCAGCGGAGATGTGTTTTCTTGTTGAATTTGCACGTTTGACCTTGTTAAAGTGTCGAGTGGAAGAAGAGGTGAACTCTTAGAGTAGAAAGGAAAGGGTTCTGGAACTTACCCGAGTGGATAAAACCTACGAAACGATCCCGTTGGTCTGCGGAACGGGCGTAAGTCGCTTCCTCTGGGCTATTTTACAACTCCCGACTTCAGAGAGGTTGCTCCAGTTGATTGGATTCCTGTCCGATAATTCACGTGGTCCTTAAGGCACATTGCATGCTGGGAGAACCTTCTAAACTGAGCCTTGTCTAACGTCTCTTTACAGAGCATTGTCTAACGTCTCTTACAGAGCATTGTCTAACGTCTCTTACAGAGCATTGTCTAACGTCTCTTTACAGAGCATTGTCTAACGTCTCTTTACAGAGCATTGTCTAACGTCTCTTTACAGAGCATTGTCTAACGTCTCTTTACAGAGCATTGTCTAACGTCTCTTTACAGAGCATTGTCTAACGTCTCTTTATAGAGCATTGTCTAACGTCTCTTTACAGAGCATTGTCTAACGTCTCTTTACAGAGCATTGTCTAACGTCTCTTTACAGAGCATTGTCTAACGTCTCTTTACAGAGCATTGTCTAACGTCTCTTTACAGAGCATTGTCTAACGTCTCTTTACAGAGCATTGTCTAACGTCTCTTTACAGAGCATTGTTTAGCGTCTCTTTGCAGAGCTTTGTTAAACGTCTCTTTACAGGATTGTCCAATGTATCTTTACAGAGGATATCTAACATCTCTTTACAGAGCATTGTCCAACGTCTCTTTAAAGAGGATTATCCAACGTCTCTTTAAAGAGATTATCCAACGTCCTTTAAAGAAATTATCAACGTCTCTTTACAGAGGATTATCCAACGTCTCTTTACAGAGGATTATCCAACGCTCTTTACAGAGATTTCCAACGCCTCTTTACAGAGGATTATGTATCATCTCTTTACAGAGCATTGTTATTATCTCCACACGGAGCCTTAATATGCTTTTCTTTACAGAGCAATGTGTATTATCTCTTTACAAAGCATTATAAATCATCTCTTTACAGAGCATTGTCTAGCGTATCTTTACAAAACATTTTGTAGCGTCATACGAGTACAAAACTACAATTGAAATTGGCACGTCAGTAAAGTCATAAATATTTAATTTTGTGAAAGATTTTAGCATAAAAATGTGTTACAAATGTATTCATGTATTCATGGTGAATCTATTCATTGAAGTATTCTCCTCCCCCCTCGCCTACCCTGGGGGACATTGGTTCAAATATCAGCTGCAGTCGGGGATTATCACCACTGTCCGATGGCGTGGGGGATTATGTTGCATTGTCTAGTTAAGCTTTAGGTGTTGATCACATTATTTGTTCCCTTCATTAAATGGGGAATAGTTGTTTAAAATTCTGTTTGGAGGTGAACTCAAAGTGGCGTGACAAATAATACCCAATTAGAATTCTATGTTTGACAATATGGCACATTAAAACTGCCATAGAAACTCTTTAATATAATTTTGGACGACTATTGTGTCATTTGAAAATGTTTTAACGAAATGTTGCGACAGGGAAATTTGGTCAAAGAGACTGACTACAGGTCTAGTATACCCTGGTTACAGGTCTAGTATACCCTGGTTACAGGTCTAGTATACCCTGGTTACAGGTCTAGTATACCCTGGTTACAGGTCTAGTATACCCTGGTTACGTCCTGTCTGTGGCTAAGTGGTTACAGATGGTAAAGATGAATGTTTAATACAATTTATCTGATGTAGTTATTATTCTGATCTAAATGTATTTTATTTATTGGTTTCCTCACTCGCTGGTCACGTGATTTCTGACAGCCTACAAAAAGTGCCACCCTCTGATCCCTCTGGTGAGTACGTACCTGCGTGAGTGGCCGGAGGGGAGGGGGATATATGGACTTTGTATTGATCAGAGAGACTGTCCCATTCATTGACCCCCTCCCCCTACCCTCCTAGCCCCTCACTTCAGGAAAAATGTGGTCCTCATATTCTGAGCTGCTCACCAGCAGTTAGTTGGACTCACCACTAGCTCTGCCCTGAGCTGCTCACCAGCAGATAGTTGGACTCACCACTAGCTCTGCTCTGAGCTGCTCACCAGCAGATAGTTGGACTCACCACTAGCTCTGCTCTGAGCTGCTCACCAGCAGATAGTTGGACTCACCACTAGCTCTGCTCTGAGCTGCTCACCAGCAGATAGTTGGACTCACCACTAGCTCTGCTCTGAGCTGCTCACCAGCAGATCTCCAAAGTTTTTACCAACAGTTCTATAAAAACCACAACATACTATACGAAGTGCCCAGTTGATAAAATCTCGAAACAAGGAAACTTTAAAACTAAATACACCGGAAGCTCAAAAGGAAAGGCAATGTTTGCCGATGTCCCCCAAACATTTCGGTCAAATCTTTCCAGTTCATTTCTCAGTATAGTTTGCGGAGAGAAACCGTGACGTCATTCATTTTATTTGTTATTTGGATTTTGCAACCATGTCTTACCACCTTTCCGTGTTATACTGTTTTAATTACTCTGGTGGGGTAGGATTAGTTTCAGTGGCCAAATGGTTTAAGGCGTCATTCTCGTGTAAGTCTGGCCTGCTGATGATGGGGAGATCGGGGTTCGAGCCCCAAGTCAGTTCCATTCTGAGGGTGCTTTTCGCTAATTAGTTTCCCACTTTCCTTCTACGCAAATGCGGGTATTCTAACTCAAAAATGCTTCCTTTCTCATCCGTACCCACTTGAGTAATTATCATACATGGGTACAACCTGACCAGGTAGTAAGATGTGGTGATTAAAAAAACGGGTAGGAAATGGGGAAGCAAAATTTAGAGTAATTATATCCACATTTGCATGAAGGGAACCAATTGGTAAACCATTTCCAAAAAAACTATTTTCTAATGTGACCCAGTGGAGAGTTTATACCCAATGTTCCTACCATCGGGAAAATCAGACTAGACGAGCCGGACATTTGATCCGCATGCCCACCAGTGTGGGTCACCTTATTTCTGTGTTTAGAATATATAAAAGCTGTCGTCATCATCATCATCATCATCATCAACAATGGTTTTCAGCTTGTATCCGGGTCAGTTTAGTAAAATACCTCCAGCATCCTCTATCCTTCCTACATTCTTCTTTATTTAATTGCTGGCATTATTTTACTCTGACTTTCACAATTTATTATCTGCTCTTCAAATCTCTTTCTTGGCCTCCCTTGTAGTCTTTTTTCTACATACTTAATTTCCAATCTCTTCTTTGCCATCTTCTCCTTTTCCATCCTCATTACATGTCCATACAATCTCAGTCTTGCTTCCTCTACTATTTCATGTACTCCAACATTCTCATTACATGTCCATACCATCTCAGTCTTGCTTCCTCTACTATCTCATGTACTCCAACATCCTCATTACATGTCCATATCATCTCAGTCCTGCTTCCTCTACTATCTCATGTACTCCAACATTCTCATTACATGTCCATACCATCTCACTCTTGCTTCCTCTACTATCTCATGTACTCCAACATTCTCATTACATGTCCATACCATCTCACTCTTGCTTCCTATACTATCTCATGTACTCCAACATCCTCATTACATGTCCATACCATCTCAGTCTTGCTTCCTCTACTATCTCATGTACTCCAACATCCTCATTACATGTCCATACCATCTCAGTCCTGCTTCCTCTACTATCTCATGTACTCCAACATTCTCATTACATGCCCATACCATCTCAGTCTTGCTTCCTCTACTATCTCATGTACTCCAACATCCTCATTACATGACAATACCATCTCAGCCTTGCTTCCTCTACTATCTCATGTACTCCAACATCCTCATTACATGACCATACCATCTCAGCCTTGCTTCCTCTACTATTTAATGTACTACAACATCCTCATTACATGTCCATACCATCTCAGTCTTACTTCCTCTACTATCTCATGTACTACAACATCCTCATTACATGACCATACCATCTCAGCCTTGCTTCCTCTACTATCTCATGTACTCCTGTTTCTTCTGGTGACAGATAACTTGCTCTCCTTGTGGAAGATAACTTGCTCTCCTTGTGACAGATAACATGCTTTCCTTGTCTCTCTTACATACACTGCACATGTTTCTGCAGCATATGTGACAATGGATACAAAGTCCATCCTGTACAACACTTCCTTACACTTCAAGGGCACTTATCTTCTCCACTGCGGGTCTCTTACACACCATAGATCAACTCTCCCTGCTGTCCTATTCTTATTAGATCCTCTCTACTACCACCTTTCTTCTCAATCCTCAGTCACGTTTCCAAGATATTTTACTCTGTACCTTTCTCAGCTCTACTCCATCCAACCTTATATCTCAACCTGACCTTGTCCTATTCCTTGTCACTAACATCACTTCACACTTTGCTATGGTAAGTTCCATTCAGGCTGAGTGATTGTCTGTAAACACAACAGATAGAGCTTTACTGAACAGATGGGTGGATCTCCAGGTGTCATACACTTTAGGATAGAGGGCGCCCAATACTGTTCTCTGTACACCAACAGTTCACCTAAAGGAAAACTTATCACAAATAACGTTTGGACCGGTTTTTTATACATAAAAACTTTGAAAATTAAAACAAAGTTTTATTTTCTTAACAATGTTTTATGAATCTTTACGACCAAATTAAACCACCAATATTTTCCCATTATAAAATAATTCATAGCTGTTTATTGGGAGGAAAAAACTCACTAAGTACAATCTCACTAAGGTTCAAAACGACGTGCTACACTTATAAGATGTTGGGCCTTAATGAGATTGCACCTAAAGCTCCTCGCAGTTGTGTGCTAGTTAGTCTACACAGATGCTGTTGTTTTAACCGGGGATTAACGAACGTCGTTATATCGAGGACTGTTTGTGTGTTTTAAGCGAAATTTCGGTCTCGGCAGTTTGTAATATCGTTTAGTTGTGTTTGTTTGTTCTTTCACCCGCTAGGAGGTGTGGCTGTGGTCTGAGTTGGGCTGGCAAACCTGTCAAGCGAATTAGGTTAATTAAAGTTTTAATTTAATTAATGCATGAAGTGTGGGCTGGTCTGTAACAGGCCGGAGCCTATATATATGTATATAGGGCCTACTTAGAGCACTAATAGTGACGAGCAGGGGAGCGGGAATAACAGGGCAGAGATAACAGGGAAACAGGAATAACAATGGAACAGGAATAATAGGGGACCAAAGATAGCAGGGAAACAAGGGAACAGAGATAACAGTGGGGTTATTGATAGAACGTAACAGGGATAAAAGGGATAATAGGATAGCAAATACAAGTTGAACATACACTTGAGTTCAGTAACTTTGTAAGTGTCAGAGGGCTATATATATATATATATATATATATATATATTTATTTATTTTTTCTTTATGTGTTTGTGATGTTTTAAAAGTTTGTTACGTCCACAAATTGAGAAATTCCGCCTAGAACGTAGGCTTCACTAAAGCCCCATGCTAGTTTATCGGCCTATCTCCGCCACGCACGTCTGTGTGGTGGGTTGCATAAGTGAAACAATGTAGGCATCTCCCGGGCTATAAACACCAAAGCACAAGCTTGTGAAACGATCAATTGTAGGGAGAACAACGTATTAATAAATAGTACCGCGCGTGAAACATAAGAACGTGATATATCTCAATATAGGTTTCCATACAGACAGACATTATTCCCAAGGGAGTTATAGTTCGGCGCGAAGTGGTATGTTCATAGCTCTGGCACTATTAACAACGCACGTAAATAAAGTATATTAATATTTATGTCCTGTAATAAAGTGAAAATGTCTCTATATATTGTTATGAACGAGGTGATTCACCCGTCATTTGTTTCAGTTAGTCCACACACACACGGCCACATGTTCTATTTTCCACAACTATTAGCTCCCGAATACAACGCCACATCAAACTAAACACAGCTCCAATACGAGAGGAAATAGATAGATATTAGCTAGCTCGCAATAAAAACCTCTAAAAGTGAACATATTTCGATACTACATGAACCATTATTCCGTGTGTTTATATGTGAGTACAGTCATAGTTGTCAATGCTTGATATTGGTATAGTCACGTCGTATAATAATAATATTGTACGGTAAAACTCGCCCACACGAACCCAAGTAGAAATACAGAATTTGACCCGATAGTAGCCACGGACTAACGCAGCCGAGCTAAAAAGTAGTGTTAGTAGTAGTCATATGAAATACGGTAAGTTAGTACAGTGTACTATATAGACTTTCTCAATTTTTTACCTCAAATATGCTTATATCTCGTAAGATATTGTGAAACAAGATAATACACATTGTTACAGAGACATAGTAGCTTCCTTAAAAAATTAAAACATTGCACTTCTATCAAGGAACATACAGTAAATAAGAGAAACTGTTACAGAAACGTATTATTTGTTCTGTAAATTTCAACTCACCATTTCCCAAAGCTATATTTAAAATAAAATGTGGGTGCACCGCGTAGACTTCTCCCTCTCTTATCTTAAAAATATAGATATTTACTAAAAGAGTGTAAAATTTGTGTAACGAAATAATAGGTGTATATATACATTTTTGTTGAAGCACTGAAACAAAGATCATAAATGAAATAATATACACTGTTACATACTCTATGTCCTCAGGAACTAGGAACACTGTTACAGAGATATTGATAAAAGAGAAACATCTTTGTCCACCAAAGAACATAAGAATCAAATTTATTTTCAAAGACTTAAGCAAACATCTTTACGTTTAATTCAAGGCTAAGAAATGATTGGTTTTATAAAAACATATATCCAATAAAAGATTTTTCTCTTTAATACAACTTTATAATGATATGTTACTTCGTATCTTAGATAGTTGTGGAGAAATGATGAAAATTGGAATATTTCCCTCATGTAAAGTACCTTCAAATCCATTTTCATGAGAAAATAAGAGCTCCCATCTTGAGAATGATGATAAACAGTGTCTACATATGAAATTTAATCAAAATCGTTAGAACAAATTTCGAGAAAATCGATTTTATCTCTTTTCGTCCTTCAGTAAAGTACACTTAAATGTAAGGCTTGGAATCGAATTCCAAAAATCCCTCAGGAGAACCTTTTGAAAACCCAAGACATACATTTTTTAGCACAATCAGTACAATTTTTTCAGCTCTAGTCTCGGTAACAGACAGACAGACAGACAGACTGTTAGAAATACATAGACAATATTCACAGCATAAAACCCCCTTATTTTAGGTTCAAGGACTCATGAAATGTCGATTTTCATCAAAATCTCGAATTATATTATTTTGACGATCACAATACTTGCTATCACCGAGGTGTCGTGGTAAAGTAAAAATGAAATATACTTGAGTACTTTGCCTAACTATGACATAACGGCAAGTGAAGATAGGCTTTCCAAAGCTCATCAATTTATATATTCACAAACTTTATTACGAAGTAACATATCTGACAACTAACATTCTACTAAATTTCCTTTCACGTATTCATAAGTCAAGTCATGTAATATGAAAAAGTAACTTTTCTTAGGTATTATCAACATATTATTAACTTTAAAATAACAACAATAGTATAATAAAATGTTTTTCAATATTGGCCGTAAATAGTCGTTTGTATTTTATAAAAGACGTTCCAAGGTTCATTTCGTATAAAAAATAAGATATGAACTTTATTCAGCAAGTTTTAAAGATAAAACATTGTAAAAAACTACACGAAAAAAGTCAGAAATAGTTTCACACATTGTCACAGCTACAGCTCTGTTTATTTTATTTATTACGAAAATGCCAGGCAGTAATCTTCCTGCTAGGAGGTGGATTAAAAAAAGTCCGTTGAAGCGTTTGTCTATCTATAATCCGAGACATAAGTCTCACTCGCTGGTTCATCAAAACTTGTTGTGTGTGGTGTAGGGACCTTGATCTCATTAGCTGCTAATGTTCTATTATTGCAGCCTGTGTGGGGTGGAAAGTAAATATACTCCCCCTCCCCCACCTCCTCAATCCTCTTCTCACTTGCCCCGAGGGGTAAATACTATTAGATAAAGCTGGATAAAATCTGTGTATTTACTACAGTCCACTCGCCACACGAATGAAGGTAGCTGACTGCTAGGATCAGCTCCTAGATAATAATAATAATAATAATAATAATAATAATAATAATAATAATATAGTGCCTGGGTTACATCACTCGTAGCCCAGTTTGTGGAAAGATTATCCAGTACTAGTGTACAGTTGTCCAGGAGACGCCCGAATGTACTAATAGTACATCCTTTCTGTGGAGACTCGTTACATGTCCATATAAGATTACATCAGTGACATTCAAGCAATGTTTCTGTCTGCTATCACAACTCCTATAGCGATTGAAGTATACCATGTGCACTTTTAAATACATATTGTATAAAAATTTACTGTACACACAGTTTGACAAATATGTTAATGAAACTAATTAAAGTGACTTAATCAGTTTTATAATTTATTAAATTAAAAATGCTCTAATATGTTTATATCTTTGGACGGTTCAACATGGAGACAACAGCTTCGATGGCTCCATAGTCTAACGCGCTACTCTCGTGTTAGACTAAACTGACAAAGATGGGAGATCGTGGTTTGATCCCGGTATGTTGCAATGTAGGTGGTTTTTTTCCCCTAAATGTTTTTCCACTTTACCTTCACGAAAATGTGCGTGCATTCCCTCTAAATAAAACCTTCCTAATCTCTATCACATTAGTGTAATTAATTGATAGGTGTACAACCCGAACTGGTAGTAAGACGTGGTGCTAAAAAAACTAAAACATGGCAACCTCATACCATATTTTTACCGAGCACAGATAATATTAATACAACTGGAATTAACGAAGAGATACATTTTTTTGTAAAATATTTGAAGAATTATTCGGCCACCACTTTATCAAGGAACTCACAATCTCCACAGGATATTATATCTCTGTCTCGTGTCTATTTCCAACCATAGCAGGTGTTTCCCGCCTAAAATATAAACTTTCTTTACGACCCCACGTGAACTTCAAAAAACAAAAGAATGTTGCCATCAACAACACGACGCCAGTGTTGCCAGATCGACGCGACCATGAATAACTCTACTAGCGAACCTGGCGGGTGAAACAGACGCGACAATTGTCGGTGGATCAAAGAGGAAAGATTCGCGAAAATAACCTCGCATGGGATTTATTGAAGCAAATTAAACCCACTCGTATCTGATGGAAGTTGTTCTCAGTGGTCTTGGGGTGAAGTGCTTGCCTCAGAACTATATGTTTTGGGTTTAAACCCACCTGAGGTCGATCTATTTTTCTTGAGCGCTTAAAATTCGTATCACAACATCTTTTTAAAGTGAAGTAAAGCTGTCTGTTCTTTGTCGATTGTGATATGTTAACGAACCTTGAAAGGTTTGTGAGAAACCTTTCCCGGAAAAATTGAATCCATTCTCTCTCGTTCATAGAAATTCTCGTGTTCTGATATAATCACTTGTTTCAGAAAGTACAACTTAAATACCCCGCTACCCCCAAAAGCTAATTACAAAGCTCAAAGAAATTTAGTGGATAATAAATAAGATCTATTGACACTCACACACCCGTTTTGGGGGTCAAATAGTTTAAAGCGGGGATTGGAAACTTGTCAAACTCGCGGCAGTTTACAAAGGAAACTGCACCGTCATTAAAAGTAGATTTTTGAGTCTTTTAATTTCGGGTGACCTGGTGGTCTAGCGTAAGGTGTCGTACTTCTGTTCTGGGGGTCCGGGGTTCAATCCTCGGTCCCGGCACAGATTTATCTGCTTACCAAACCCTTCCTTCACCTCTGACAAGACATCTTGTGAATGTGGGGAATGCCAGGCCTCCACCGTGGTTCGGATCCCACGTTAAACTGTAGGTCCTCCATTTCATCTCACAATCACCGCTACCATTACACATTAGCGTAAGTGCGTATAACCCGAACGGGTAGTAAGACGCGGTGTTAATAATAATTATTTTAATTTCGCAGCTATATAAGGTACTTTCAAATAATATTTGAGAATTAACAAAATTATATTGATCGGTAATTATGATTTTAGCACCGCGTCTTACTACCCGTTCGGGCTATACGCCTATGTACTAATTACTCTATTATGTTAGGGATGAGAAGTTTAATTTTAGAGGAATTGTACCTGTATTTGCGTGGGGAGAGATAGTAGGAAACAATTTAGGAAAAACCACCCTCATTGCACCTGACCGGGATAGCACCAAGATATCCTCGTAAATGACAGTCTAATAGTATATTGCAATAGTGACGTCTTAGACCATGCAGCCACCGAATCTGATCATAAGAAAATAAAATTGTTTAGTTTAAAAAATATAAATTTATTCATTCTATTTTCTTTTAGAAAGGTGGAAACAAAAGGTTTGAGGAAACATTGAATTTAAGGAATAAATATAATATGTATAAATGAAAAAAATATCAAAATTGTAGTGAAGCTATGAGGTCGTATTGGGGGGGGGGGCGACTTTTTATAAGTTAATGAATTTTTTGGGGTCAAAAAATATCATTGACCTCTGCTATAAGGCGTCAGTCTCGCCATATACTTGACTCCCGATAACGGGCGGCTGTGGTTCGAATCTTGGTTGGATGTAGTATTTTTTCCTTTAATGTATTCCCACTCCCCCTACATGCAAATTCGGGTACATTTTCTCTGAATTAAACTTTCCTTATCCCTAACACATGAGCGTAATTAGTACATAGACGTACAACCTGAACGGGTAGTTTAAATCTGGTCCATAGGTAGCACTCGTGAGACCTTCTGATCTTAGACGCGAACCGCGGTCTCAGCTTAGTTCGAAAAATCCGGTTACTTCCGAATCTTAAGGGTACCTGCTCCTCCTTAGTTGTCCCCATGGCCAATTAGCGAAGAGCAAATCCTTCAATCGGGGATAATTGATATTCCACTTCTCTAAAGAAGACTTGCTCGGCTTTGAGCTACATTCAACACGGCGTGAATCCATTGTTCTGTCCTACGGACGATCTAGAGCACATTACTTCATCGTTTACATGCAAAACTTGATTGAATCAATGAGAACATTAACTGCCAATTAGCAGAGAGAATCATATTACTAAGCATAACATGAAGACTAAGAACATGAATAATTTTAAGGTTGACTATTTTTTTTCACAAAAATTTGAAACTATTCTTTACTGCAATGGTGTGAGATTTAAGGGCCTGATTTAAATGATCTCTTAATCAATTTATTAGGAAAGCGTGGCCTGTAAGTCGTGATGTCTCGGATGTTTGTTCCTTTCTATTTTGCGCATGTTTATTAGAGCAGATCTAACAATTTTTGGGAATCAATGTTTGGTTAGTAAATGATAAAAACTGGGTACACCAGCTTCACTTACTAATTATCCCCCCCCCCCCCAAATAGTGACCAATTTACAAACGTCATAGTTTCAAATTGTATACCCTTACAATGTATTTAATAAAATGGATTGGTCTCTATTGTATGTTAGTTCATCAAAAGTTTCGCGGGCTGACAGAATATTGTGTGTGTGTGTGTGTGTGTGTGTGCAGGGCTGCCCCAGCAGACGTGCCCCCCCCCCCCCCACTCTCCTATTTTCCAATATTCAGCCGTAGAAGCTACCAGGGTCGTGCACTGAAAGATAAATACATGTAATAATTAATAATAGAAGCCGTGTTTTTATAAATATAAGGGTTGATTTCTCCCCAACTTTTGGTTCGATTTTTTTCCCCCAACGAACTTGATCTGTCTAAAGGTACAAATAACAATAATCAAATAATAATCAACAATCAAACCACATCATTATGTTTGTTTATATTTGTTTTCTCACTTTGACCATATTTGCTAGATCCCCTGTACAGGGAGGCAACTATACGAGTAAATATTTCCCTTCACAACTTGTTTGTTCTCTCTGTCACCGAAGCAAGCGTGGGCCCTATGTGCCTGCGCCATTTGTCCCCCGTCCCCTCAAGGGTGGTCCTGAATATGTGTCGCAGTGTATGACTGGAATATATTGTCTTTATTTCTGGAGTGTTATTCCCTCCAACATCTCTAGTCCACGACATACTCGACCAAATGTCCCTGAAGGAAGAACACAGACATAAACACGAAAATGTCGGTGATCCGGTCGATCTAAGATCCCCTCGCCAAGTTATCACGTACACAGAGCCAGACTAGTATAAACTTTAGTAGGAGGTTTGGCAACCTTGGATCGACCCTCGCCAACCACAACACACGGCGGTAACTCCAGTGCTGCCAACAATGAACCCGTTGAGACTTGATCCTTCAGTATCCTATCCAGTAATAAAATAACTTTTCATCTGTTACGATAGCAAGCGATTGTTAAGTCAAAGGAAATACTATTGGCAAACCAACTGCGTGGTTTATCCACACATGTCCACAGGGTTTGGTAAAGTTGCACACTACAGCTAGGTCTTTCTAAAACCAAACCTCCCAGAATGTTGTCAACATTGACACCACTCAAGGCTACAGTGGGTTGTTAACTTTCTCACAACACTTCTGGTAGAGAAGATATTGTGCTTGTAAAAAAAAAAGTATTCAAGATTTTAATGAAAAGTTGACATTTCATGGGCCCTTAAAACCGAAAGAGAGGTTTTCGCAATGCCTGTCCATTTGTTTGTTACTGAGAATAGAACCGAAACCATTTTGCTGATGAGGCTATACTGCGTTTTAAACTGATTTACGATTGAGGTCTTAGGAGATGGAGTGAGGGGGGTAGGCTCGTCACACGCTCGACCAATCAAGTGAAGTGTGGTTGTCATAGCAACCAATACACGTTGCCAGATTTATTGGCAGTCACTGAGTATGCTTGCATAGTAGTTACGCGCGAACTCCCACTTTGCGGTAACTATACTCCCCAGCCACTCAAACTCCCACTTTGTGGCAACCGTGCTCCCCCGCCTACCCACCAATCAAACTCCCACTATTTGGCAACTATGCTCCCCAGCCTACCCACCACTCAAACCCTCGATATGTGGCAACCGTGCTCCCCCACCTACCCACCACCAAACCCTCGATATGTGGCAACCGTGCTCCCCCGCCTACCCACCACTCAAACCCTTGATATGTGGCAACCGTGCTCCCACAACTACCCACCACTCAAACCCTCGATATGTGGCAACCGTACTTCACCGCCTACCCACCACTCAAACTCCCGATTTGTGGCAACCGTGCTCCCCCACCTACCCACCACTCAAACTCCCGCTATGTGGCAACTATGCTCCCCAGCCTACCCACCACGCGGACCTTAAGGCAATTTAAATCGCAGTATAAGACTTGGTGTGTAGGGTATTTATAAGGTCCCCCGAGGAGTTTTTGGAATTGGATATCTAACGCTAAATTAAGGGTAGTTTACTTTAGGATTTAAGGAGTAAAAAGCCCCACAATTTTCTCAAAAACTGTTCTAAACATTTTTTATTGTAATTCGTATTCCGGCCTATTTAATACTACAAATAAAAGGGTGAATATTATTTTCTCGGTAAAATGATTTTGAGGGCACTTTACAGAAGCAGATATATCCTATTTTTATCATATCTCCGAAATACTTTTAGAAACGAAATAACGTATAATTTCAAAGTTGTGGGACTATTAAAAAGAAACAAATTTGTATTTTAAAATATATTTTTATATAGCTTCTGAGCTATTGGCAAATATATTTTTTAAATTGAGGTCTTGAAAAATGGAAATTGATTGCTATGCTCTTTGGTGGACCAAAATGTTAATCTTATTTCCAATATTTCTGTAACAGTGAATACTACCCGCTTCGGTGGCCTCATAATATATCGCGATACCATTGCAGTAGACTGGACCAGCGATGACTGGGAGATCAAGGTTCGAATCTCGGTCCAGTGTAAGGAGGATAGCTTATCCAAAATGGTTTTTCCACTCTCTCCCCACTTATATGTGGATACACTTCATATAAACACAACCTTCCTAATCCCTAAAACCATAAACGTATAACCCGAAAGTTTAGTAAAACGTGGCGCAAAAAAAAAGTGTATATTATTTAATTTAAATGTGATGCTATTTGTTCCATTACTTTTCTGCAACAATGTATATAATTTGTTTCACAAAATTAACGAAGAATTTTAAGTATCTTCATTTCCAGATTAAGGATTGAGAAGACCTGCGGCCCAACGTAAAGTTTATTCTATCTTACAACGACGATCAGCTGTTAACGTTTTGTCTTGCCAGTGTGCTAAGTTACAGCATAGCACAGAACTGCTAGTTACAGCACAGCACAGCTGGTTACAGAACTGAACAGCACTGCTAGTTACAGCACAGCAAGTTACAGCACAGCTAGTTACAGCACAGCACAGAACAGCTAGTTACAGCACAGCACAGCTGGTTACAGAACTGAACAGCACCGCTAGTTACAGCACCGCTAGTTACAGCATAGCAAGTTACAGTAGTAGCATCGTGATGCATTATAACGCACCGTAGAAATTACGAAAGCTAAATTCATTTTAAACTCCCAACCCATATTTAGATTATAACGCCAACAAATTATAACTTTTATGAACACTTTCATATATGGAGAAAAAAAAACCTCAACCAAGATCAAATTACAAACATTTCAAGCTTATAAAAACTTAGAGGATAAAGTTTATTTTATAGGGGGGCTAAAAAGCTTTAGTAATAGTACCTTCCATAGCGGTAGGATACCAATCTAAAATAAGATAGTAATATGCGTTACTTTATCGTAGACAATTCCCTCGTAAATTCCCCGGGCGGTTGGGGGGAGGGGGAGATGAATATCACGTCTGGCCGACGGAAGAATATCAATTATGACACGTAGCTAATTTGGGTGTTATTAAAATGGTTGCGTACCCCTCTCCCCACGTAGGAAAGAGCCTCCATAACTTGGGCCGGTATTAAAACAGCTGCTAGTTCGGATTTAACTTAGGGAGCTGGCACTAGGCTAGGAAATATTAATAGGAGTGAGACTCAATTGTGAAGTAAGAACTCTTCTGTCATAAAACGATAAACACTTCTACTGTTGATCATATTTATATTGGGAGTGGAGGAGGTTGTATAATGATGATTTAAATACCCTGTACTCATCATAAGACATTGCTAGAATAGTCAAGTCTAGTAGATTACGGTGGGCAGAACATGTAGCGCGAATGGGAGATTATAAAATCTTGACTCGTAAACTCAATGGAAAGACAGAGGTGCAGCTGGGCGAATAATATTAGATTGGACCTGGAAAATATAGGGTGTAATGAGGTGGACTGGCTAGTACTAGATCAAGATAGGGATAGGGTGTAATGAGGTGGACTGGATAGAACTAGCTCAAGATAGGGATAGGGTGTAATGAGGTGGACTGGATAGAACTAGCTCAAGATAGGGATAGGGTGTAATGAGGTGGACTGGCTAGAACTAGCTCAAGATAGGGATAGGGTGTAATGAGGTGGACTGGATAGAACTAGCTCAAGATATGGATAGGATGTAATGAGGTGGACTGGCTAGAACTAGCTCAAGATAGAGATAGGGTGTAATGAGGTGGACTGGCTAGAACTAGCTCAAGATATGGATAGGGTGTAATGAGGTGGACTGGCTAGAACTAGCTCAAGATAGGGATAGGGTGTAATGAGGTGGACTGGCTAGAACTAGCTCAAGATAGGGATAGGGTGTAATGAGGTGGACTGGATAGAACTAGCTCAAGATAGGGATAGGGTGTAATGAGGTGGACTGGATAGAACTAGCTCAAGATATGGATAGGATGTAATGAGGTGGACTGGCTAGAACTAGCTCAAGATAGAGATAGGGTGTAATGAGGTGGACTGGCTAGAACTAGCTCAAGATATGGATAGGGTGTAATGAGGTGGACTGGCTAGAACTAGCTCAAGATAGAGATAGGGTGTAATGAGGTGGACTGGATAGAACTAGCTCAAGATAGGGATAGGGTGTAATGAGGTGGACTGGATAGAACTAGCTCAAGATATGGATAGGATGTAATGAGGTGGACTGGCTAGAACTAGCTCAAGATAGAGATAGGGTGTAATGAGGTGGACTGGCTAGAACTAGCTCAAGATATGGATAGGGTGTAATGAGGTGGACTGGCTAGAACTAGCTCAAGATAGAGATAGGGTGTAATGAGGTGGACTGGCTAGAACTAGCTCAAGATATGGATAGGGTGTAATGAGGTGGACTGGCTAGAACTAGCTCAAGATATGGATAGGGTGTAATGAGGTGGACTGGATAGAACTAGCTCTATATAGTGATGTGGTGTATAATTAAGTCCCCATTGAGTTTCAAACATTTATCCAAGTTTGGCCTTAGCTTGACTATCCCCTCCTAATGGATATACACCTCCAGTCCATTCAACCAACCCACAACTAAAGGTGTTTTGGAACACCTCGACCTATCCATCGCGTCCAATCGCATAACTCCTCGGGTAATAATCCTTTGGACTATTTTGAATGGTATGATATATTCTGATTCTAGAATGTGAAATATATGTGGATATAGAGGGACCGCTTGTAAAACACCTTTTGTTGTGGTAAGATATTAATACATTTGTATCATATACACCAAAACAACATTTAATTTTATAGTCATTTTTTGTATTACCTAAAAGACAAATTTGCCTTTGTGAGTTGGTTTGTGGACCTAACTTTATAAATACTTTTTTACTCGTTTTATTGAGTATTACAATATCTTAAAGCTCTGAATATTTTTACTTCATATTTAGCCCTTGGAGAGAGAAGAATAGTGATCGCGGTGACCTGGCGGTTTAGGGGTAAGGTGTCGGACTTCTGTGCTGGGGGTCAGGGGTTCAATCCTCGGTCCCGGCACAGATTTATCTGATTACCAAACCCTTCCTTCACCTCTGACAAGACATCTTGTGAATGTGGGGATGCCAAGCCTCCACCGTGGTTCGGATTCCACGTTAAACTGTAGGTCCTCCATTTCATCTCACAATCACCCTACCATTACACATTAGCGTAAGTGCGTATAACCCGAACGGGTAGTAAGACGCGGTGCTAATAATAATAGTAATAATAATAGTGATCGCAAATAAAAATAAATCGAACTAGATATTTTGTCAAATGTCGACAGTTCATGACCCCTGAAACTGAAAAAGTTGTTTTCGCCTCCGTCTGTCTGTCTGTCTGTATCTCAGACTAAAGCCGAAACCATTTTACCAATCGAGCTAAGACCTGGTATCTGGGGTTTTCATAAGTTCCCCCACCTCCTGGGGAGTTTTTGAAATAAGATATCTAACCATAATATTAAGGGTTATTTACTGAAGGGCAAAAAGAGATAAAATTGATTTTCTCAAAATATTATATAATCATTTTTATTTAATTCTATAAGTAGACATTGTTTAACTTTATAAACAAAATGGCAGTTCTAATTTTCCAATAAAAAATTAACTTTAAGGGCACTTTAAATAGTGTAAATATCCAATTTTGGTCATATATTCACAGCTATTTGAGATAATAAATAATGTATAATTGTAAAGCTGTCTTACTGTTAAAATTAAAAAATATTTTAAAATAGAACATATTTTTATAAAACCAATAATTTCTGAGCTGTAAGCAAACAAACATATACATTTTTTATGGAATAGGCCTACTTAGAAATATATACTTTAGTATTATGTTCTTTGGGGGGCAGAGGTGCTTCTCTTTTATCAATGTTTCTGTAACAGTGTATATTATTACATTAATATTCTTTGTTGAGGTATTTCTGTCCGGTGCAACGTGCCATTTTTTTGAACACTCTGTATAAAGTAGGGAGGGTTCTGTGTCTCAACTGCACCTGTCACTTTGAGGAGTAGTTTTGAGAGTGTCTGTACGAGTGTGCTACAGTCCGCGTCAGTCTTGTTTGTAGTGAGGGGCCGCCTGTCAGGGGGGGGGGGGGGGGGGTGATATGGGTTGAGTGAGTTCTATGGGAACTAGGGCGGAACTGTACGGGTCGTCCTAAAGCAGACGGGACAGTCATTTTCTCTTCTCTCCAAGGCGGCGATTCTCAATCTTTCCCAACTCTCGTCCAACAGAACAAGGGGCTAAAATAGTCAAGGAACATCGTCACTTGTTTAAGGAGAGATCTATAATTAAAAAAGGGACGAATCTCACAGTAGACTGGGTGTATTGAGGGTGGTTTTCCCAAAATGGTTTTACACTCAACGAAAATGCGGGTACACTAAATATAACCTTCCTAACCACTAAAACAATTAACGTAATGGAATGAATTCAATAAGTTTAGTAGTTAGAATTCTAATATTTGTTTTTTTTTAATGTCGATCATTAGATATCAAAGTATTTTCATTTTTATTCCTCAAATTTTCGTCGCTTCTTTTTAATCTTCCTACAAACACTCGCCACAAACCTGCTGGCCTATCGTGGCACACCTATCACACTTTAGCAAATCACACTACAATTAGCAAATCACACTCGGTACATCACACATCAGTATATCACACATGTCACTTAACATGAGAGTTCAGACAACTGGTGACTTGTGTAAGATACGTGGACAGCTGAATGTCTATCAAGATTCAGTACACACATAAATAAAATTTTAAATATACAAGCACATTAAATAAACCTATATTAAAATTGATGAATAATTCACCAAGAAATCACATCCTTGGTCCTAAATTTTAATAGGAGTCAGACACGCTAACCACGCTAGTAACAGTACCGGTCTCAATATTGAGTGGTGCAAATCACCCCCGTCCCATCTACCCGCCACCCCAATATATATCTCCCACTTACCGAGGGAAGTTCGTCAGTCGATATTACCTACCCTGGATTTATTTGAACTGGTCACGAAGGAACCTTACGATTAGGAAACTTAATGGTCCACTGTGGGTTTTGATCGACATTTTTCAAGAAGATTCTTATCTTTACTATCAAGAGTTCTCGCGGATTGAGATATGCAAGCTATTTGGAAACCAAATGACTTATTACCTTCTGATTTAATATTTTAATTGTTCACAAGATGTCTGTAAGTTATCTGACATCCTATTGAATTACTAGTTTCAGAGATATTGCTGACTGAAGAACTCTAATTGTTCACAAGATGTCTGCAAGTCATTTCCCCTTACATTAATATATTCTAATAATAATAATAATAAGAAAGTCCAGAGAATGTACATATCTATGGGTGTTTGTGTGCACACGCACGTCAATTCGAACTAAAAGCCAGATTATCGTGATTTACGTTTTCCACTTTTGTCACTATTTACTCTATTACTCTTCAAGTTAACGCCGTCCTCACCCCCTCTCGTTTATCATGTTTTTGTCCCTCCCCCTACTCCTGGGGAAACGACAACAAGAATTTAATATCGCGGCAGTTGAAACGGAAACTTTGAGTTGGAATCTCTCGACGGACACATCTTGCAAGGCCACGTTCGAATCCAGATGTTTAATGGCAGGTCTAGAAATAGTTTCTCTAGTAGTTGTACGATGACTTGCAGGGATGAGGGGGGGGGGGTGAGCTCTAATATATATTATGGTGTCACAGGGGGAAGTTATCTTTTGTTTGCATTGTTACTTTTCCTTCATTTTTACTTCTTGAATATTTACTTCCTATTAAAAGATGACCACTATATCAACTGCCCTTATACTTGAATTCTAATGTTGAAAAAAAAATTACTGTTCATAAATAAAAGTAATAAAGTATTGTCATAAAATTCTTTAAAATCATGATTTTAAAATTGATTCTGTGTAGTATTAAATATTTGTCCCTCTTTTAGAGTCACAAAAGCTGGTTTGTGAAATAATTACATTCACTCTTGATGTGGAAAGTCACGTGGCACAGGTTGTAGGGGGGGGGGGGGGCAGAGGTCAGGCTAAGGGTGTTACATGGGAACGAGGTGTAACAGGTAAAAAAATAAATGGTACGGTGAACCACACAAACATTTTTCTCTTTAATCTTAAAATAGAGACATTTACAAAAAAAAAAACTCGTAAATTTGTGAAACGAAATAATATACACTTAAAGAAACACTTCACCAAAGAACATACAAGTAATAATATAGTGTTACAGAAACATTGAAAACAAAGGAGCATCTCTATTCACCAAAGAGCATAAGAATTAATTTAATTTTCAAACTTGAATAAAAATATATATTGGCTTATCTATACTTATAAAATAACATGTCCTGACTGACTGACTGCTGACTGCTGACTGACTGACTGATTCATCATCGCCAAGCGCAAACTATCAAGGCTACAAGCATGAAATTCGGACTGTATATTCATTTTGTTATGTAGGCACCCACTAAGAAAGGATTTTAGAAAATTCCACCCCAAAGGGGTCCAAATAGGGGATGATAATATGTATGATAATATGTATAAAGTCCGTCATTTTGAAAGTTACATAAACAAAATTTTGTATTTCGGTTATTGACGTAAAACAAATAAATACGTGTTTCAGGAATTTTGGAAATTTAATTTAATAAGGGATGAAAAGGGGGTGAAAGTTTGTATCGGACTTGCATTATTTTTGATCTGAGGTCAAGTTATGGTCATCAACGTAACGTAATATTTTAAATTAATCTGTAAATACATATGTATATTTTCGTATTTGTATATAATCAACTTCCACGCGAGCAAAGCCGCGGGCAACAGCTATCTAGTAACTTATAAATTAGGTATTGGTTTTATAAAATTAAATTTCAAATAAAATAGTTTTATATTAAATAGTACCCTATCTTTATCATTTACATATTATTTTGTATCTCAAATAGCTACAGAGATACAATCAAAATTCGGAAATTTCTGCCTATGTTATTTTTCTTATTGTCATTTGCATGTAAAAATGATGACAGCCATTTTGTTTTAATGTTGAACAGTAACGGGACACAAAATATAATCCTATCGTCAAAGCCAATTTTGAGAAAATCAATTTGATTTCTTCTTATCCTCCAGTAAAGTACCCTTAATTTCAGGATGAGATATTTAATTCCAAAATATCCTCGGGGGGGACCTTAAGAAAACTCTAGGTACCAATTTTTAGCTCGATCAGTAAAATGGTGTCAGCTCTAGTCCCATAACCGATAAAGAGACGTACAGACGGAATTGTAAACAATACTTATTTCGTCTCCAGAATCCATGAAACTTCGACATTTATCTAAATCTAAGTCTCGAGCTTGATTGTTTTTAACGATCACAATATTTCTCTCTTCGAGTGATAGAGAGAAAATAATAAAACAAAAAGTAAGAAGAACGAGTGACCGAGAGAAAATAAAAAAATAAAAAGTAAGAAGAACAATTTTTACTGGGTTTATGTTAAGAATCCTGAGATCTTTCAGACTTGTTTCACAGAGAAACACAATATTGGCCCATTTCATGGAAATCCCCTTTTATATACTCATCTAGATCGAACCATTAATGTCTAAATATTATCTAGAATTTCTATATGTAAATATAAATTTGATTTACAAATGATCTCCCTCACCTGTATTTTAAAGAAATAGCTCAAGCTTTTTGATAAATAATGTATGAACATTGTAAAGGCGCTTAAAGCTTTAAAAGGCAAGGTTGACTTAAAACAACAACTGTATTTGCATTTAATGGCTCAACCCCATAAAATCATAAATATGCACTTTTTTTTTAAAAAAAAAAGGTGGTTGGTTAAGAACTACCACCCTCGTCGTAAAACCTTTTAATATTGTTTGGTCCGGTAAAGACGCAGGTTTCGTATGGAAACCACAAACCAGCAATTCTCGATGTGATGCCGACTTTATTTTCTCGTACAAAAATAGGAAGCTTTCTTAAAATGTTTGGTCTAAAATATAATTTTAAATATTCTCCTACCTCCGGAAATATCCCCCTCCCCTTTGCTCCTACGACTGATAACGATCACGGTGACAAATGTATACCTCTAGTGTACGCAACATCTTATTTTGGACAAATCTAAACCTTACGCCCATTGGTTCTCACGCGGTTTAAGGCATCATTCTAGTGTTGAACTGGATTGCCGGTGAAAGTAAGATCTGGGTTCAATACTAGGTCGGTTATATACTTGTTTTCTCCATATAAATTATCTTCCACACTTTATCTCCACGCAAATGTGGGTACGTTTTCTTTAAAATTCTACCTTCCTTATTCCTACACTATTAACAATTCTTTTCCAACTTAGCGTCTTGTCTTACTACCCACTCGAGCTATACACATATATACTGGTTACAGTAATGTGTTAGAGATGATAATAGTTGAATTTAGAGGAAGTGTACAAACATTTGCGAGGAGAGAGAGTGTAAATATATTTAGTTACTAATCACCCCCATTACACCCGACTGGGATTTGAACCTTGATCTCCCCTGTCAACGCGATTGCAGTCTAGTCCGATAGTGACACCTTATACCATTTGAACACCGAAGCGGGTAGTATCGTAATAATTTATGTGACCCTTTTGGTGGTCGAACAGTTTAAGGTGTCACTCTCGCAATATATTGAACTGTCGATGACAAGATCAAGGCTTGATCCTTGGTTGGGTGTAAAGTGGTATTTTTTTCTTTAGTAGGTTTTCCACTCTCCTTTCGCTCGAATGTGGGTACATTTCTTCTAAATTCAACTTTACCTATCCCTAACAGGTTAGTACATATACGTATAGCCTCAACTTTTGGTTGGCCTCGGTAAACAAGAATGTGTCTGAATCTTCCTAGATCAGAGCATTTTGGAAACTTGTGAACATGTTTTTGCTTTTATACGAGATGATAAAGATGGCGACGCTGTCTATCTCTCTCTTACAACACATATTGTGGAGCGAGCATGTGTTGGAGCAAGAACAAGGGAAACTATCTGCGGATGTGATCTTGTCATGTATGCATCTGTCAGGAAGACGTTTCACCGGGGGGGATTCACGTTTCTGTCAAGAAACAACACCTTATAAACAAACCACGGACTACAGCAGTTTGGGCTCCTGTTGACGAAATACAAACGTGCATATACAGAGTGGGGCAAAAGTGGTGAAGCGCTTAATAATACTATATATTTACTATTTTAACTTCTAAATGATTCAAATTAAATTTAAAATAACAAAAAAAAAAGATTGACAATTTTCTATAGTCTTCATTAAAAATATATTATATAAATAATTATATATATATATATATATATAATGTCCATAAGACGGCCACCAATACATGCAGTACATTGGTGTGCGTGCTTCTCAAATCTTGACATGACTTTGTGGAATATCTCTCGTTGGATTGCTTTGAGTTACTGAATTGTTCTTGGACTAGTCGCGTATTGATATTCCCGTTAAGAAAAGGTCCGTGTCAACCACCTGGATGGTGACGCAGGTTGGGCGGATGTTCGGGTGTTTGCACCATCTCGCTGGGACCACAATGGAAGTGCTTCACACAATGTTTCCTGGGCACCTCGTTGCCTCGCCTGGTTCATGTTGATGTTGATGTTATAACAATGTTTGTCAGGTTTACTGGTTGCCCAAGGTCTAGCGCCCCTGACCGAGTGGGACGTTGAAGGTCGATCTTGTGTGCGAGAATGGTAGGTCTGTCGAGACAACACACGCAAGCTATTGTCTGAGTCACTTCCGGAACTTCCCACTGGTTGCTCTAGTCTAGAAACGCTGTCGGACACACGTCACACTACCCTCTCGCAGATGACGGCACATTGTCTCTGCAGACCTCAAAACTTAACATATGTATGTATCAGTGAGCTCTCCAAATGTTGATAGAACTCTCGTACCAAGAGTAAGACATTGTGACGTTATTTTGTCACTTCATACTGATAGGATAGAGTGACATGGGAGCAAAATATTTGATCAGAACGATCTAAAGCGTCACTTTAGTATTTTAAATTGCTTTACTGAAGGCAGGTAGAGCGGGGTTTGAATCCCGATTGGGTATACTGAGGATAATATTTCCTAAATGGTTCCCCACTCTCCTTCCAAGGAAATGCGGGTGTATTACCTCTAAAATGCTTCCTTCCTCATCCCTACCCCGTTATATTAATTATCATATAATGTGTATATATAGCCTGAGCAGGTAGTAAGACCAGGTGACTTAAAAAAAGGTATTAGTTTAGTTGTTGTTTAATGCACTGGGATGGAAGGGGGTGCAAGAAAAAGGCGGTGTTTTTACAGTTTTTATAGCAAACATGTTTTTTACAGTTTATAGCAAAACATGTTTTTGGGCCAAAATAAATCAAATACTGCTTCAGTACAACAAAGAGTTTAATTTTTTTCACATGTTATATCAACAGTTGTTGAATATCTGTCGTGAGTATAGCGACATTAGTTGAGAAACTTTTTAAATGGAGAGAAAAAGTTTGTCATTAAATTCCAGGACAAACTTGACAGATATTCAACAACCTGTTGATATAAACATGTGAAGAAAATTAAACTCTTTGTTTGTACTGGATAAATATTTGATTTATTTTTACCAAAAATATATGTTTTGTTACTAAGAAAAACTGTAAAAATATTACCCATAACTAGCGTTCCCTAAGCTTCCACCTTAAAAAAAAGCAAAATCTGTGTACGAACTGTCGTTCAGAAAGATCCATCAGGCTGCACTAGCGTTCAAATGAAATGAAAGCAAAGTCTGGGCACAATCATTCTTCTTAGATGCGTATAAGCCGAACGGGTAGTAAGACGTGGAGCTAATAGTAATAATAACATTCTTCTTAGAGGAGAAATCGTGGTGGGCTGATATCTTATTAGTGGTGGACACATTTTCAATTTTCTCGACATCTTGGAAAGATAAGTATTGTGATTGTAAAAAAAAATCTAACTCGAGATTTTGATTATAATAATATTTAGCACCTACCCGTTCGGGTTATACGCTTTAAGTACTAATTACGCTAATGGATTAGGAATTGGGGAGGTTTAATTAGAGGAAGTGAACCCGCATTTGCGTGGAGGTAGAGTGGAAAACCATTTAGGAAAAACCACTCCCAGTTCACCCAACCGAGATTCGAACCTCGATCTCCCCGTCCTCAGCAGTCTAGCTCAACACGACAAGCGCGTTAGCCAACTACGCCACCGAGGCGGGTGATTTTGATTATATATCCTCAACTATTCGATATACGAAATAATTTATCATTGTAAATATATACTACTACTGAATATTGTTTGAAATATATTTTTTTATTCAATAGTTGTTTTGTTATTAGCCAATATTAATACTTATTTTTTATTCAAGACTTTGAAAATGAAACTTATTGTTATCTCTTTGGTGGACAGAGACGCTACACTTTTCTCGATGTTTCTGCAACAGTGTTTATTATTTCTTTACCAAATTTTTCTTTTTTCAGTAAATGTCTCATATTTTTAAGGCGGCAGGGGTAACGAGCCTACTTGATACTTGAGGTAAAAAAATAAAAATGTCTGGTTGTGTTGAAGTAAACAAGTGAAGAGGTGAATTAATTTCCTCCTCTTTTTCCCACGGTCCAAGAGAATGGAGGAGCAACAGAAATAACAAATTGATATTTATGATAAACGATAAAAAGGCAATAGTTTGCTCTATCTATCACCACGTCTTACCACTGTTTCGAATTACACGCTTGTATACTAATTGTGATAATGGGCCAGGGATGAGGATGGGTTTAATTTAGAAGAAATGTACCCGTATTTACGTGTACATAAAATGTCAAACCATTTAGTAAAAAAAAACTTTAAGTACACCCGACCGGGATTCGAACCCCGACCTCTCTGTCATCAGCAGTCCAATATATTGCGAGAATGAGGCCATTTTACACGAACGAGCCACCGAAGTGGGTAAAATATTTGTTAAAAATATAGGTTATTCATAATTCATTATTTCAGTAAATTAACTAAAATTAATAAATGTAAAATTCTTTTTACATGTAATAATAACAATAATAAAACGTTGTTGAAAGTCAACAAAATTTGGCATTCTATAAATAGCCCCTGTCTTATTGGATTTATAAATTTGTACGTTTATCAGTGAGGTTATCTAAAGTAAATAATATTTAAACGGACTAAGAATGTAAACACAGTAGAGCTTTGATAGTTCGGACTAATTGGGGATCAAACCAGTCCGGATTATCGATTGATCCGGATCTTCGAAAATAAGTTACCTATACCAAAAATAAAAAATAAACATAGACGGGTTGACTTACGAAAACTCAGTAAGGTAGAAACATTTTCACTTTATTTAAACAACAAAATTACACAACATCTTTTGTTGATAAATATAATCAAGTCTCAAGGACTATAATAAGGCAAAAATCTAACAAAGAAAAAGTCTCTAGTTTATTTTTTAATGAGGATTGAGGCGCGTTTTTTGGCGGCCATGTTTTTGTTAATTTATATCACTGTGGATATTTTTATAAATAATATTTTTATTGGTGATTCGGATTATCGAAGCTCTGCTGTACAACTAATTTCCTCCCCCCTTCCCCCCAACTTTGCTGCAACTCGAGTTTCTTGTTTTCAAATAACGGGTTACTGACGGAAATAAAACTGTATCTATCTGTTGCCCGAATACAAGACAATAAATTTATCGCCCATTAATAAATAACCATGGCCGGTCTAAGGCAAAAGTTTTTTTGTGTGAAAAACTCACATTTTGCGCCCCCCTCCCCCATTTAAAAAAAATTGTGGAGAATACTATGTATGGCCATTTTAAATCCATACCCTATGTACATATTTTTAATGGCGAATTTTTTTAATAACTAAAAACACTATTGTATTTTATAATAGTCAGACAATGACGTCATTTGTTTTCGTCCTTAACCCTCTTTTTGTTTTCTATTTTAAAGTGAGGTATGCAGTATACTACACTTCCAAGATCTATAAAAACCTGGATTTTCATAAAGATTCTTAAGATTCTTTAATTATATTACATTTTCCCACATGAAAACAAAACATATTTACTTTTGGGCTATTTTGGTTCCCCCCTGAATTTTGTGTGTGTATGTGGTTGCACACGCCTTAAACCGGCCCTGTAAATAACACTCGAGTATCGGGAAAGACATTGAGCCGTTCAGGATTCGATCACGTGACGTCCTATGAGAATATTCCTCGAGCGATGTTTGAAACTTGCAAAGAGTCTTCATGCAAGTTAATGGTTCCTACTTCCTTGACATCAAAGTTGAGGCGTTATTTAATGTTGAATGCAGAGCTGCATCTTTTTTTAAATTGAAGTAACGGGTTAAGGTATCGATTGTTGGTTCTGACGATCGCAAAACGGATATCAGGGGTGTCAGTATGGGAAGCTAGGTAGGCGGGAGTTACATTTTAAAGATGAGGAGAAACTTGAACCATGCGGAGAAAAGTCTAACCATGTTTTTTGTTGTATTCACATGACAGTATATTTAGTATTTTTATATAACTATGTATTAAATTGGGGCTGTAGTGAAAGTAAGGTTAAGGACAGTTTTTTTGTAGTTTTTATATATAAAAAATTTTGGACAAAATAAATCAAGTATTGCTCCATCAGAAACGTATAGTTTAATTTTCTTCCCCTGGTGATATCAACAGTTGCTGAATATCTGTCAAGAATTTCCTGGAATTTAATGACAACTTTTTCTCCTCATTTAAAAAGTTTCTCGTCTAATGCTGCCATGCGCATGCAACCACATACACACAACAAATTCAGGGGGCACCAAAATGGCCCAAAAGGAAATATGTTTTGCTTTCATGTGGAAAACTATAGATATAATTAAATAATCTTTAGAAATGTTAGGAATGTTTATATTGAGCAATATTTTTTTAAAATTTTGGTCAAAAAAAGTTTTGTTCTAAAAACTGCAAAAACATTGTCCACAACTAGAATTGTTCTCCACACCCTCAACTTTAAGTGCATCTATGTAATGAGAAAGCTGTGAAGAGAAAACAAGGAATACTTTATTCTTTTATTCTGACATGGTACATTTTTTTTCTTCTACACCAAAAATGCACTTGTTAACTCGTCACATATAACTCCAATGAGATAGGATATCAATAACCAAACTAAATATTAGTTACGTGTGTTATACCTGCAAGCGGTGAAGATAACACAACTAATATATTATATATAATAATTAATAATATTTCCAGTGGACATCATTTTATGGTGAGACAACTTGACGAGTACTTTTATTTCCAACAATATAATATTAGCACCACGTCTTACTACCCGTTCGGGTTATACGCTTATTTCCAACAAAATTATGTTGCTGATATTGAAGATATGTTTTATTTTATTTAAACTTGAATTACATGTTTGCCGAAAATGGAAAACAGAACCTACCTCAATGGCACAGCATCTCACACGCGTTACATTAACGGGTTATTCCAAACCTCCTCGTAAGGACCAACCAAGATGTCTACTTACTTCTGGCTGTACAGCGCATGCGCAATGATATGAGATGGTTGAGTTTGGGATTCGATTGGCTCTCGCGTGCCGAACATCTTAGGCAGAGCGGAAGACGGAGAGATGAGTTGAACTTCAGCAGAACAGCTCGTCACGTGACTCTTATGTTCTGCGCTGGTTTCCAGCGAGATTGTGAATCCACAGTTAGTTAGTCACCTGATTTACTTACGCTTACGTTATAGTCGTTAATTAATCACTAATCACGTTAAAATAATCTTTAATAACTCTTTTAAAAATTATCTATTAAAATCATATTTAGTGAGATATTTCCAATTTGTTTATATATATAAAAGTTTTCTTCTTCCTTTGAAATGTTTCCAAGATTTAAAGGTTATTGTGGGGGACCTAAGTCAAAGCAAAAGTGTTTTTTTTTCCCATCGGCTTCGACTTTTGAAACATCACACGCTCCCAATGTTTGGTAAAGTATGGGTCGTTCTATCCTTAATTTCAAGGCCACGATATGGTAGCTAATTTCGCAATTACAAAGTTAGAACACTCGATATTGATGTGTTGTTTGGGTTAAAGTAGTTTAGTTAGGGACAGAGTAATTAAGGGAGAGTGTATCAGGTGTTAAAAGAGAGAGGGTAGCTTGGAGACTTGGTCGTCGCAAACCAGAAGTTGGCTTGAATTCTAAGTCTGTTCGTGGTAGGTTTTTACCTGGATGACACTTCAAAGATCAATATGTTTAGGTTTAGGGTTGCCAACACTTGTAAAAGATCAACTGTTTTTTTAGTCTGTTCAGTAAAATGGCTTGGGCTCTAGTCAGCGGTACGGGTAGATAGACAGACATACAGACACACACACACATACACACACAAACAACACAAAGAGACAACGTTTAAAGATTCCCTTGTTTGTATTCGTGTTCATATTAAATTAAAAGACTAGTCATAATCTTTATATATATATATATTTTTTTCACGATAAAAATACTTTCTTTGGATGTGGTAAGGTAAAATTCAAATTTTCCAAAATCAGTCGACATTAAGCTACTATTAAATGGATTAATTACAAGCAAAACACTAAATAAAATTATTTACTCTGTAAAAAAACCCTTTCTTTCTATTATTCATTATATAAAAATGTCGTTAGAGCTATTTTTGAAAAATGTCAAATGTTTATTTGTCTTTAATAAACTACCCTTAATTTTAAGTAATGAAAAAACTGAGTTAGAACTATTTAACATCTAAATAAAAAGTTTAAAAATCCATCAAACAGTTTAGTCTTATGTATATAATATACAAGCACTTTTTTTGGCTACATCATACTCTCAAAGTGTCAAATTTTAACGATCACAGTTATTGTTTATCTATATGATAGAGTAAAAATACTTTAGTAGGACCTTTTTGGCAGTAGTTTAACGAAGAATGTAGTCTACAGCTTCATGGAACAACATTCGTCGGCAGTGTAACAACTACCAATCATGAGCTCTCTGGCAAATAATTATCAGGGAAACAAAATGGTTTATGGTCTGAAAATGTCAATAAAAGCTCCTCTCAGTCGAGGGAAAAAAGTTTATTTTGTTGCATGCTTTAAACAGAAATGTTACATCATATAATTAATACATTATAAACATAATCTTGCCTATAAAAGGAATATAATTATGGAAATGTCCTGATTTCCATTATTTTTCATATATAACTTTTATTACGTAATAAATAGAACGCGTGCGTTGGACACATTTAAACCTCTGCCTCGTTATTCCAATGTCGATACGGCTGAGCTTATGAACAGATTAATATGAATTTCTTGAATCCTTCTATTTTCCAAACAACATTTTAATTCTGAAATCTCTCACTCCGGCGCTCTTATCGGACCAAGGCGTAACTCTCGAAGTAAAATAGACTGCCGATGATGGAGAGATCGAGGTTTGAATCTCAGTCGGGTGTATTGAGGCTGGTTTTCCACTCTCTCTCTCTTTCTCTCTCTCTATAAATATATGTAAATGCAGGTACACTTTATATGAATATAACCTACCTTCCTAATTCCTAAAACCAATAGCGTACTTAAGTCCACAGGCGTATAAACCGAACGAGTTGTAAGAGGCGGTGATAATGAAAATAATGGTTTTGGTTCTTGGACTTAGCTGGCTCTTACCCTCAATGGTTAGTACCGCAACATTCTCAGAAATCATTGCACGCAGCCATGTCGCCGCATAATTCCCCTTTCCCCCAGTTTTTTCTTTGTGTGTGTTAGCTAGGAACCGTGTTGATCTAGCCCGGTTGTGTTTCATTAGGATTATTACCGCTAACACCACGATATGATTCTTTTAATATGTAAAATACCTAGAGGCACTTAAAAAATCAAATTACTGGGTTGATGTTATCGTCAAAAAATCAACAAAATGCTTCACAAATTATTTTATAAAATGAATAAATTCCAAACATTATTTTTTTATAAATCTAATGTACATTCAAGTTACACTGAAAGTTAGCAGTATTACCTTGACCGATTACACTATGGTCCTATCTTATAAGCTGTACCATAGTGGAACAAAGCAAGGTAGCAAGCAGTCTTACCTTGATTCATTACGATATTACCCTTCCTTGTAAGATGCAACATAATGGAACCAAGGACTTACCTTGACTGATTACACTATGGCCCTATCTTATAAGCTGTACCAATGTGGAACCAAGCAAGGTGGTAGTCTTACCTTGACCGATTACACTATGGCCCTATCTTACAAGCTACATCATGGTGGAATCAAGAAAAGTGAGTTTGTTAAATCTCAGTTTAAATGGACTGTACCTGTGTAGCTTAAAAAATCATTATCACCAAAAAGAATGTCAATTTCAAGTAAAACCCAGATTCAAAGGAAACCAAAATGTGTTGGAAATGAAAGTTAAACCAAGCGGAACTTGGAGAGATTTCCCTTGAGGATTATCTAGTCTGAAAATATACATCTCCAAGAATTCTACTAACTATTGATCCGGACATTCTTGTTCGCAAACAAAGGAACAACTGTGTGATACTGGGAGTTGTGGAGGCTGGATCTATCCATCTTCTGATTGGGGGAGGGGAGGACGATACATCTCACTCGTACGGTGGCAAGGCCATCTGGACCTGTGGTCAGTCTCTCTGACCACTCAGTCACAGACAGGACGTAGCCAGGGTATACTAGGCCTATAGTCAGTCTCTCTGACCACTCAGCCATGATAACGAACCGGTTTAAATAAATACAATTAAAGAAAAGCGAACACGGCCTTTATTGTAAGCAGAACAATTTGTTTTATTTTAATGGCTGTTTGTGTGGGTTTTTTTTCTCGTATACATGTGCTATTTTAGGAAGATTTAAACTAAGAGTTGGTTAAAAAAAAATACTTTGGTGATTTTTAATTCTTCAACTATCCATCCATTCAAAAAGTTAGAGCGTCAATAATCAAACTGGCGATAGTTTTCAGCCGAATGGATCCAAATTGGAAAATATATAGAGCTTTTAAGATAATCCGGGGTGACCTGGCGGTCTAGGGGTAAGGTATGCTGGCGGCCGGGGTTCAATCCTCGGTCCCGGCACAGATTTATCTGATTACCAAACCCTTCCTTCACCTCTGACAAGACATCTTGTGAATGTGGGGAATGCCAGGCCTCCACCGTGGTTCGGATTCCACGTTAAACTGTAGGTCCTCCATTTCATCTCACAATCACCCTACCATTACACATTAGCGTAAGTGCGTATAACCCGAACGGGTAGTAAGACGCGATGCTAATAATAATAAGATAATCCGATATATATTGTGCATCAGCACAAACTACAATGCTGGCTATAGATCTATGGAACCAATTGAGAAAGAAGGCGGTTATTCTGAGCATATATAAGATGCTGCCACCTCGACTATACCACATATCCATATAATCAGGAGGTGATAACAGACTGGTCTATCTCTGAGTGTCTCTGGTTGTAATCCTGACAGGGTACCACACTCCACTACAATCAGGAGGTGATAACAGGCTGGTCTATCTCTGAGTGTCTCTGGTTGTAATCCTGACAGGGTACCACACTCCACTATAATCAGGAGGTGATAACAGGCTGGTCTATCTCTGAGTGTCTCTGGTTGTAATCCTGACTGGGTACCACACTCCAATACAATCAGGAGGTGATAACAGGCTGGTCTATCTCTGAGTGTCTCTGGTTGTAATCCTGACAGAGTGACACACTCCACTACAATCAGGAGGTGATAACAGACTGGTCTATCTCTGAGTGTCTCTGGTTGTAATCCTGACAGGGTACCACACTCCACTACAATCAGGAGGTGATAACAGGCTGGTCTATCTCTGAGTGTCTCTGGTTGTAATCCTGACAGAGTGACACACTCCACTACAATCAGGAGGTGATAACAGACTGGTCTATCTCTGAGTGTCTCTGGTTGTAATCCTGACAGGGTACCACACTCCACTACAATCAGGAGGTGATAACAGGCTGGTCTATCTCTGAGTGTCTCTGGTTGTAATCCTGACAGGGTACCACACTCCACTACAATCAGGAGGTGATAACAGGCTGGTCTCTCTCTGAGTGTCTCTGATTGTAATCCTGACAGGGTACCACACTCCACTACAATCAGGAGGTGATAACAGGCTGGTCTCTCTCTGAGTGTCTCTGATTGTAATCCTGACAGAGTGACACACTCCACTACAATCAGGAGGTGATAACAGGCTGGTCTATCTCTGAGTGTCTCTGGTTGTAATCCTGACAGGGTACCACACTCCACTATAATCAGGAGGTGATAACAGGCTGGTCTATCTCTGAGTGTCTCTGGTTGTAATCCTGACTGGGTACCACACTCCAATACAATCAGGAGGTGATAACAGGCTGGTCTATCTCTGAGTGTCTCTGGTTGTAATCCTGACAGAGTGACACACTCCACTACAATCAGGAGGTGATAACAGACTGGTCTATCTCTGAGTGTCTCTGGTTGTAATCCTGACAGGGTACCACACTCCACTACAATCAGGAGGTGATAACAGGCTGGTCTATCTCTGAGTGTCTCTGGTTGTAATCCTGACAGAGTGACACACTCCACTACAATCAGGAGGTGATAACAGACTGGTCTATCTCTGAGTGTCTCTGGTTGTAATCCTGACAGGGTACCACACTCCACTACAATCAGGAGGTGATAACAGGCTGGTCTATCTCTGAGTGTCTCTGGTTGTAATCCTGACAGGGTACCACACTCCACTACAATCAGGAGGTGATAACAGGCTGGTCTATCTCTGAGTGTCTCTGGTTGTAATCCTGACAGAGTGACACACTCCACTACAATCAGGAGGTGATAACAGACTGGTCTCTCTCTGAGTGTCTCTGATTGTAATCCTGACAGGGTACCACACTCCACTACAATCAGGAGGTGATAACAGACTGGTCTATCTCTGAGTGTCTCTGGTTGTAATCCTGACAGGGTACCACACTCCACTACAATCAGGAGGTGATAACAGGCTGGTCTATCTCTGAGTGTCTCTGGTTGTAATCCTGACAGGGTACCACACTCCACTACAATCAGGAGGTGATAACAGGCTGGTCTATCTCTGAGTGTCTCTGGTTGTAATCCTGACAGAGTGACACACTCCACTACAATCAGGAGGTGATAACAGACTGGTCTCTCTCTGAGTGTCTCTGATTGTAATCCTGACAGGGTACCACACTCCACTACAATCAGGAGGTGATAACAGACTGGTCTATCTCTGAGTGTCTCTGGTTGTAATCCTGACTGGAGATATAAAGATAAATGAAAACATTGTAGCTATACTACAAAGGGTCCCAATAGCCCCCAAAACTGTGGTTGCCTCAAATCACTAATATATATATATATATATATATATATATGGCTGATTATTAAGTAGTTTGACAAATCTGTCTAATATTTGAATCAAATTATTTCCCAGTCTTGAATAAAAACAGCTCAGCCCTCTCTATCCCATCTGGAAGCCACACACAAAGTATGTTTATAGGAATGTTTTCAAGTGAGTTAGCTACGTTTTCCACTGCCAAGAACTTCTCCTCGCTCTCAGTTGAATCAACTTTGTCCTGTTGTCTCCTTTAATCGAGAGCTGTAAAACAAAACACTGACTAGGAGTTCCCTAACCTCCCTAACCAGTCAGCACTCTCACAACTCCCCAAGTTTATTTTGGAATATCCCGTCTTTCGGGCCAAAGTAATGTACCCGAACTGGTTTGGTAAGCCCCTGGTAAACTTACATTGAGGTACTATCTTTCTTCCACAGATTTGACAAAAATATATTCTTTCTGTAGAAACTAATCAAAACAGCCCTAACTTTCTAGAGTGAGTACAACTTCAATGAAATGTGGTATACATATCGAAATATTCTATCTGTAGACTACTCTAGCTATCTTGATATATTCTGTCTGTAGACTACACTAGCTATCTTGATATATTCTGTCTGTAGACTACTCTTGCTATCTTGATATATTATGTCTGTAGACTACACTAGCTATCTTGATATATTCTGTCTGTAGACTACTCTTGCTATCTTGATATATTATGTCTGTAGACTACACTAGCTATCTTGATATATTCTGTCTGTAGACTACACTAGCTATCTTGATATATTCTGTCTGTAGACTACTCTTGCTATCTTGATATATTATGTCTGTAGACTACACTAGCTATCTTGATATATTCTGTCTGTAGACTACTCTTGCTATCTTGATATATTATGTCTGTAGACTACACTAGCTATCTTGATATATTCTGTCTGTAGACTACTCTTGCTATCTTGATATATTATGTCTGTAGACTACACTAGCTATCTTGATATATTCTGTCTGTAGACTACTCTTGCTATCTTGATATATTATGTCTGTAGACTACACTAGCTATCTTGATATATTCTGTCTGTAGACTACTCTAGTTATCTTGATATATTCTGTCTGTAGACTACTCTAGTTATCTTGATATATTCTGTATGTAGACTACACTAGCTATCTTGATATATTCTGTCTGTAGACTACTCTTGCTATCTTGATATATTCTGTCTGTAGACTACACTAGCTATCTTGATATATTCTGTCTGTAGACTACTCTAGCTATCTTGATATATTCTCTCTGTATACTACACTAGTTATCTTGATATATTCTGTCTGTAGACTACACTAGCTATCTTGATATATTCTGTCTGTAGACTACACTAGCTATCTTGATATATTCTGTCTGTAGACTACTCTAGCTATCTTGATATATTCTGTCTGTAGACTACACTAGTTATCTTGATATATTCTGTCTGTAGACTACACTAGTTATCTTGATATATTCTGTCTGTAGACTACACTAGTTATCTTGATATATTCTGTCTGTAGACTACACTAGCTATCTTGATATATTCTGTCTGTAGACTACACTAGCTATCTTGATATATTCTATCTGTAGACTACTCTAGCTATCTTGATATATTATGTCTGTAGACTACACTAGCTATCTTGATATATTCTCTCTGTATACTACACTAGTTATCTTGATATATTCTGTCTGTAGACTACTCTTGCTATCTTGATATATTCTGTCTGTAGACTACTCTAGTTATCTTGATATATTCTCTCTGTATACTACACTAGTTATCTTGATATATTCTGTCTGTAGACTACACTAGCTATCTTGATATATTCTGTCTGTAGACTACTCTAGCTATCTTGATATATTCTGTCTGTAGACTACACTAGCTATCTTGATATATTCTGTCTGTAGACTACTCTAGCTATCTTGATATATTCTGTCTGTAGACTACACTAGTTATCTTGATATATTCTGTCTGTAGACTACACTAGTTATCTTGATATATTCTGTCTGTAGACTACTCTAGTTATCTTGATATATTCTCTCTGTATACTACACTAGCTATCTTGATATATTCTGTCTGTAGACTACTCTAGCTATCTTGATATATTCTGTCTGTAGACTACACTAGTTATCTTGATATATTCTGTCTGTAGACTAAGCTAGCCCCAATGAAACCTCCCAAGCAGAGTCGGTCGGAGCATAGTTGTGCACGTGATGGTACAGTTTGAAGACCGGAGCCGTCAGCTAGACCACTTGAAGCGATTGATCGACTCCGCCCAACCAAACGTTTGCTATTTGGGACTTTACCTTCTCGACAACAGTTCCTAAAGGTTTCCCTCCATTGTTGATCTATTTACTCTATTTCCGTAAATGTCGAAGCGAGTAAGATCTGCCCAAGGGAGGACTTTTAAAGATAGCAGCTAAAATACGTAAGTAATACCACCCGTCCAACTTGTTGAGTGGCCAAGGAGGTTGTCTAAAGGTTGGCAGAATTGTAAGGGGCTTTAGGGGCATATCAAATTTCAAGATTAATCGTACTATTGAGGTCGATAATTCTCAGGATTATAACATTTTCAATAGGTGAGGAAGTAAAATTAAAAATAAAATAAATTCAAGATGCACCATGCATATTTTTCTTTCCCTTTTGTCCTGAAATAGATACTCTTCCAAAAACTAGCAATTTTTGTGAGACTGTATTATAAACCCTGTTGCAGAAACACTTCACCTAATAACATGAAAGAAATAATATTATCTTAACACCCGTTAGAAACTATGGTGGTTTAGATCAATGGGTGTTATCTGGTCAGTAGAGGGTGATTTAGCATCCCAAAATAACTCCATTACTAAGTATGTCTGACCATAATCTTCAATCAAGCACCTGAGATTCAATTCCAGTTTATTTTATTATATTGCTGGCCAACATTCACAGGACCTATAACGGCCAAGCAAGAAGAAAACATATAACTACAAGGGAAAACAATAATTAAATCTGAATATTTATTTAAATTTGTAAATGGTGACATTAAAGCTATACAAACTCTAAAGTGATTAAACTAAATATATTTGAAGTCATTTATATAGAACTAATAAAATAGAAATGTATTTTAATGAAACACATAGTTTTCTTTTCTTTCCAAATAGTGCGTCTTACTACCCGTCAAGAGTATTCACTTATGTACAAATTACGCCAGTGGGTTAAGAATGAGGAAGATTGAATTGAATTTAAAGGACGTGAACCCGCATTTGCGTGAGGGAGAGTAGAAACCAGTTTATGAAAAGCCACCTTAGTACACCTGACCTGGATCGAACCCCGATCTCCCCATCATCAGCAGTCTAGTCTATAGTGAGAGTGACACCTTAGACCATGCAGCCACTGAATCGGGTAACATATAGTTTAAATTATTAACTGTAGAGCAGTTATTTAGGCCTAAATAACACTCTCAATTTGTATTTTGTGCTACGAATGCAAGTTAGTTACCGAAAAAAGATAATTTTGATTTCGAGAAGGCTGAAAAGAGCCAAGACATGTTCAAGGACAAGTTTACAAGAATCGTTATATAAACAACCTTTTGATTGGGGAAACAAGAACATTTCATTTCTCAGAGTTTATTTGATCACGTGATCGAGACGTTGGTAATAGCGACCATGCAACTTGGCATGCGGCCTACCCACTGAGCGGTCCGCACATATTTCGGCCATTAGCTCTCTTGTCCACATGTGGCCATTAGCTCTTTTGTCCACATGCGGCCATTAGCTCTCTTGTCCACATGTGGCCATTAGCTCTTTTGTCCACATGCGGCCATTAGCTCTCTTGTCCACATGTGGCCATTAACTCTCTTGTCCACATGCGGCCATTAGCTCTCTTGTCCACATGCGGCCATTAGCTCTCTTGTCCACATGCGGCCATTAGCTCTCTTGTCCACATGCGGCCATTAGCTCTCTTGTCCACATGAGGCCATTAGCTCTCTTGTCCACATGAGGCCATTAGCTCTCTTGTCCACATGTGGCCATTAGCTCTCTTGTCCACATGTGGCCATTAGCTCTCTTGTCCACATGCGGCCATTAGCTCTCTTGTCCACACGCGGCCATTAGCTCTCTTGTCCACACGCTGCCCCTTCATCCGCCCCTACCCGTGCCCACAATTCGAGCGTCGCCAGCCAGGTATTTTAGTTTCTCTTCACCGCGTATTACTTACTACCTGTTCAGGTTACTCGTATCGGGGTAAGGATGAGGAAGGAAGCATTTTGGAGGTAATCTACCAGCAGTAGAGGAGATAGTTATTTAGTGAAAATCACACTCAAAAGAACCGACTTTGACTCTTAGTCCAATGTCCCCGTCTTCACGTAACACCCTCTCAGTTCTTTACCTCGTAGCAATAGGACACTAACGAAAATACTACAAGGATAAGAGGGAGTAAGCTAACATATTAATAATAGAGAGAAAATAGCACCAGCAAGAGTTAAATGTAAAGAGGAATTTAATTCATTAAAAAATAAGACAGTAATTTAAGTGACCTTAACTTATCTAGTAAAACGAAGAAAAACATGGTTGATTACATTATTGCTAAAAAAGATTAATAAAATCAGACCAGGTTAGCTTTATATCAATAAAGCGATGAAAACAATAAATAACCAAATCTATTCAAGAAAAATAAAAAGCTTGAAGAGACTTTCTAAATTGTTACAAAAGCGTCTGAACATCTACAGACATTAAAAAACATATACTCTTCCAAAGTAAAGTTATATCTTTAAATTCCATACTTTCACTTTAAATATCACGAGAGTATTCAAACTTTACACAAAACGAAAGTACCTTCAAGTACTACAATATACATGTATACTACAAACATTACGTCAACTAACACGAGAGTTTCACACATCAAACCTAATGCAAACTCACGCGGCACTACTTGAATCGGCATCGTTCAACTACAAAACAAAGTCTAACAATTGATATTAAGTTAATGAACATTAGAGTTTGCCAAATTTCAAATATATGCGAAGGATAGTCAAATTGACGTTACACAAAATATTGAAATGTATATAAATGAATTTAAATGTACAACAACAAAAGCTAGGATAATACTGATAGTCCAGAAAATTAAGATACATAATTTTATTATATTTCAATTAACATTTCGTTAATTTAGAACAGCAAACAATAAGAATTTACTAACTTCTTTCAGAAACAAGCCCTTAAGTGGCGACATGAAACTGAAGTTACTTTTAGTCAGAAAATAGCATTTAAATAATGCCCATATATAATAAACAAATATCAGTTTATCTCGACTATAACGAAATTAAATTAAATAGTTAAAGTTCCATAATTCAAACTTTTAAGAAGAACAAAAAATATTTACAGAGTATTATAACTTTCCTTCACCGAGTCCAGATTTTTGGTAGTCGTCTCCTGACGATATAAAATAATAACCACAGTCCATCCATCATGGCATCGATTTCAAAGGTACAATATAAATATAACAGAGGTCCATCCTCTATGGCGCAGAATTCAATAGTCGAATAAAATCTTCCCAACATTCATATTTTATAGTGGTCTAACTACGTAGAAATTTGGGGGGGAATAGTCCATTATAAGTCGGTGACGTAACATTTTGGGAGGAATACGCTGTCTTTCTCACGTAGGCCATCGTTCTTGCTGGTCGCTGATTGGTCATCCCGCTTCGTATAGACGCTTCTCGGGTTTGTTGTCAAAAATCTTTTTGACTGATTGGCTGCTAACGTCAGAGAACAGGTGATGGTTGCTCCAACCCGCCCTCAGAGGGCAGCCATGTCCGCGTGCTCTCTTCGCCAGGTGTGAGGCAAACCGCCCATCAGATGTAACTAAGTTAGCCAGGTCGGGACATATAGTGTTGTTACACCAAGGCAAGTTTGCCCCACTCCTTGATTTAACACGTTTTGAATTCAGCCAGGTTACTAGGCTGTGCAAGCCAGGTTACTAGGCTGTGCAAGCCAGGTCACTAGGCTGTGCAAGCCAGGTCACTAGGCTGTGCAAGCCAGGTCACTAGGCTGTGCAAGCCAGGTCACTAGGCTGTGCAAGCCAGGTCACTAGGCTGTGCAAGCCAGGTCACTAGGCTGTGCAAGCCAGGTCACTAGGCTGTGCAAGCCAGGTCACTAGGCTGTGCAAGCCAGGTTACTAGGCTGTGCAAGCCAGTTTATCCAGAGGGTACGTATATGAACAGTTTACACTGTAGAGTGTTGATAGTGAATTATATTGAATGATATTGTTTATATATCTTGAAGTGACATGGAACTACAATAGTGAAGAATACTATTGTAGGTGATTTGAATTAATGTCGACGTTTCTTGGAGTGGGTAGTATGAATCGGACGATAGTCTATGCAGCATCGGTTTGGGTAGGTCTTCGATTGTAGAATACAACTCTTGTATTGTTACATTCAGTAGACCAGTCTACCACGAGAGAACGTCTTCAGTAGACCAGTCTATTCCAACAGAGTAGCTCACGAGGCTGAGTTGATCCCTTTCAGACCCACTGCTTCACAGAAATATTCTGAAAGTGCCGGGGATCTATCCCGGGACATCTGGATCTGTGTTTTTCTCTGAATGTGTTCTTTATTTGCTGAATTCTGATTGTGTCCAATCCAGGGGTTCTAAAACCCTGGTCCGCAGTTGAAGCTGTAACCTTATAGGGGGGGTAGTATTATATAAAACCTCTCCCTCAAAAACCAACTCAGTCGATAGAGCACCTAAAAAAACTGAGACTCTAACCTCTCGAGGTATCCGTGGTGATGTAGCAAGGAAGATATTTTTGTGGCTTTAATGTGGCCCAGTAGCGATAGACATAATTACCAGGTAAACTTACCCTCTGATATGTATCCACGGTAATCCTGTAGCTCGTCGTGAAGTGTTAAATTCTAGTGAAATAAAACGGGTGGGCGCCAGTGAGTTAAGTGATACTCACAAATTAAATTACTCTTATTATGAGCTTGAAAAAGGGACAATCAATCTCACCAGAAGGGTGGAACATAAATGTAACCAAAATAGAAGTAAAGAAAAAGAAAAAAGTCATATTATAAGTATAGTGAAATTTTAAATATCTAAGATTCAAATAATCAAATAGTGTATATGTATATATATTATTTATTTTAATTGTGGCAGTTGTTATTTTAAAAGAAAGTCCTACCTATCCGGTACCAGAGTAATTTATAAAATCTAAGCCATGAAATATTGCGGCATAAGAGCCTTTAAGTAAAATAACATATACATTGGTGGTAACTGCGAATTAGTGGTCCTGAACTGTCAATAATAATAAAAACATCTCACTCGTTTTCCTGTCGTATTTGAGGTGATGATGCCAAACACAAGTTGCATACATTTCTGTAATGTCAGTGCACACACACTTCTAGGTCTTCAAAAATGAACAATCTTCCCCGTTTCAAAGAAAATTGAGGTCCAGTCCTCGACTTTAACCGGCGCTCGCTGATAGAACGAAAAACTTCGTACCTCAAATCCAATCTTTTTTTATTTACATTTATTCACTTTTTTTTTCCATGTCTCTAAACCCGCGCGTCACTTTTCTTTTGCGTCCTTTTTTCATTTTTAGCGTCTCACAATGATTGCCATGGTAAACAAAACAAACAAAAAAACATAGAGGTTGCAAAATTATAGAGGTTTATAGGGAGGATGGATGGACTTAGTTATTTCAAGCTGCCATCAGGGGATTAACATATGTTAACAATTGTAATGTCCCGCCTCCTCCATGAACACATGAATTAGGACGGGATATTGTTTACAAAGCCATAGGGGATGGCTACATATTCTGTGAAATAGCTGTCTTTTATAGCTTAATAAAGAAGTGAGTGTGGGAGATTATCCAAACTCAGTACATCCAGCCGGGATTCGAGTCTTGACCTCCCCATCACAGACAAACCAGACTAGATGAGCTTGATGTTTAGTTCGTGTGCCTATCGATGGGAGTTTAATAATATTGCTGATAAATGTGTCTAACTAAGAAATCCCGTGACTGATATACATCCAATTATTTGTCAACTGATTATTATATTACTTACTGCATCTCCAATATGAAAAAAAAAAAGAAAGAGAAGTGTTGAAATTTTAAAAAGAAACAGTCTTAATTTATTTAATAACGTTTGAGTTTTACTATAATGTAAAGCAGAATGAATTCATGTCTTCCACTAGGTGGGGGAATGGTCTAGGTCAGGGAATCGCTCTTGGATTAGACTAGACTGACATTGTTGGAGAGATGGGGTCTATCCCAGTCAGGTTGTAATGAGAGTAGTTTTTCCTGAATAGTTTTACACTCCCCTGCAAATCTTGATACTTTTACTCTAAGTACAACATTTATCATCCTAGAAAATTAGTATAATTTGTACTTATGCGGATAGCCTGGATGGGTAGTAAGATTTGGTATAAAAAAATCATGTACGCAGGGTCTTGTAGTATTAGAAAAGTAGAAACACAAACTTAGCCTATATTCTTTAAAACTGAAATAACTATGGTTTCAACTCGAGAAAAACTTATCAGTAACTGTAACGTGAGTGGTCCCGTCAAAAAGACCGCTGACTCCTTCTCTTTTCTCCCCTCCCCCGTGTTACTCCCGCCCGGCAAGTTGTTGTTCTTCTGTTCGACACTCTCCCTCCCCCTCCTTACCCGTGATGGGCGTGCGCTAGGACAGCCAACACTCAGCAGCAGCACTAACTGGGCCCAGATATACATTCTAATTTAACTAATATCTTAAGTTTTTGTGCTGTGACCACAGGATTTTATCACGAAATATTTATCTCACAGCTCATAGCTAGGACCCTATGGTTATAATTTAGTCTAGTGTTCCATATTTATCTGGTAAAATGAATATTTATTTTTGTCAATTGACTTTTTTTTCTCGTTAGTGAAATAAAAATAATAAAACAATAAAATCCAAGAGACACTCTTAAATCTGATGGATCTTTTTTTTCTGCAACGTACTCCTACTAATTGCTGATAAATTAGTTAAATAAGACGCACATGTTTCGGAGCATGGTGACCTCTTAACACTATTACATTTCTCAGGTTACACCATGTTGGCGAGCACGGCAAGCTGCTAACTTCCAGAGGTAGAGAGATGAGATAGAAATAAAGAAGGGAAAGAATAAATAACATTAAAAAGTTGAAAGCTATTCCGACGTTACCCATGTCAGGTTTTAAAAGCGAGCTAAAGTCGCAACAAAACGAATACATTATCGTTACCCCTTCTTTTTTTCTTGCACTTCTTCCGTGGGCTGTGTATCAATAATAAAGAAGAAACTCACCTTTCCACTTTTAATTTTTAAAATAAAATGTTTTTACAAAACATTTTACAATTTATCTATACTGACTTGTTTGACATAGAAATACAAATAAATTTTATTACATCTGGCCAATCCAAAGCATGGGAAAAATAGTTTAAAATCACATTCTCACAATTTGATTCATATTGTTACAAACTATCTACATCTACTTTGTACAGCACTGTACAAATAAATACAACAGTCCACCAAGTTAAGACAATGTCTTTCTATTTGTTCCAGTAGCTCTGCACAAAGCAATCCATCAGTCCAAATATATACATACAATGTATAGCTACAATTTGTTAAAATTTCCCTTGATAATATGTATGGTGCTGTTTCCTGAATTTTATTTAAAATGAGCCTAGGTTCAAAGAACTCCTACTAAATTTCGTTAAAATTGGCAACGCGTTTGGTAGTTATAAAATAACAAACATCCGGACAAATAGACAGAGAGGCAAACGAAATGTTATTGGTCAAGTTAAACTGACCTTAGCTACGCTTGATCGATTAACTCTGATGAAATATTAAAAAAATATTTCTTAATGGCTTGCATATTTAAAAACCTAATATTCTAGAATATTTTTTCAAATCGTTTGTATTTTTTTATATATAATTTTATAACCGTTAAATGAAAGCCGTTAAAGTTTGTTTATTATAATGAGTTCATCATTTATAAAAAATATATAATAAAAACCTTTTCCAAAAAGTCCTAATTAAGATTAATTTATTCAGAGTAATAATTATTGAAATATTACATGTGACATAATTGATTGTTTGGCTAATAATTCAAATTGGTATTACTGGGCTACGCAATATAGTCCACCTTAATATAACACGAAAAGTCCACATTTTCTAATTATCTAACTATGAAATTATTTATAGCTTAACTAAATAATCTGTATGCTCTATTAAAATGTATCTTTTTAAGTGACAACCCTGTTTTCTCTAAGTAACATTAGCGAGTTCCCAAGCAAAGTGGACCAAGAAACACGCGTAGCAGAGCAAACTAACTCAACAATAGATGTACCTAACATTAGAAAATGACTAAAACGATCAATAAATTTTTAGTTTCATTTTCTATATTACATTTTCATTCACCAAGTCTTTAGAGGGAATTTCAAATTAAGGGAAGGGGGGGGGGGACTACTTTAAAATTGCACACAATTAATTTTATTTATTATTATTATTTAATACCACGTCTTACTACCCGTTCGGTTTGTACACGCCACGAATAGTATAGTAAATGGTGTATGAAGGTCACTTTTATATATGAAGTTGGTGACCTGGCGGTCTAGGGTGTCGGACTTATGCTCTGGGGGTCCGGGGTTCAATCCTCGGTCCCGGCACAGATTTATCTGATTGCCAAACCCTTCCTTCACCTCTGACAAGACGTGTATTAATCACAACTTGTGAATGTGTGGAATGCCAGGCCTCCACCGTGGTTCGGATTCCACATTAAACTGTAGGTCCTTCATTTCATCTCACAATCACCCTACCATTACAATTAGAGTAAGTGCTATAACCCGAAGGGCAGTAAAGACGTGGGATAATAATAATAATAATAATAAAAGCTCTTGCCTCACGCACTCATGTAATCCCCTATCTTTGTACCAACTCTCCACACAGACACAGTCACGTGACTAGATACACAAGGTCTAATTGGTTCAAAAGGGTGGAGGTAGGGGTAAGGGGTGTTATTGAGTATTTTACCAGGTTCCCTCACCGTTTTAGGGAGGATCAAAAATATCTCTATTTTTTTATTTATTTTTTAACATTTGAGACGAACTAAACCTTTCAAAAACTACACTTTTTTTATTGTTCTATGGCAAAATCGTAATTAGCTTTACGTGCGTTAGGAACATGACGCCTCAATTTTCCGGAAATAATTGGGTTACATTTATCTTTCTCTCTCTCTCTCTCTCTCAATAATATATATATTCTCCCTGTGTATGTACTTTTTATTACACAAATAAACTAATGAAGTGAGCGGGGCTTTCACTCTCTTAATTCCAGACGTAAAATACTAGCTGTGTTCTATATCTTGAGCAAGTACATCTATCTAATTTCTTACTAACTGATTTTATATGAACTAATCTGTCTTGAACTCTGGTGTACATAGTTTCAAATACGGTCCAATTGCAGAATAAAGGCAATTTAGAAGATACAAACATATATTTGATAACATTGTACTATATTATTGTTATTGTATATGTATTAATAACATCTATAAAAAGTGACAGCTGCAGATCACATGACTTGACGTATGAATACGTGAAAGCAGGTCTATTTTTTGCGCCACGTAACCCGTTTGGGTTATACTCTTATGTACTAATTATGCTAATGGTTTTAGGGATTATAAAAGTTTTATTTAAAGGAAGTGTACCCATATTTGCGTGGTGAGAGAGTGTAAAACCATTTTTTTAAAACCACCGTCAGTACACCCGACCGAGTTTCGAACCTTGACTCCCCTTCATCGGTAGTCTAGTCTACTGCGAGAGTAGCGCCTTGGACCATGCGGCCATCGAAGTGGGTTTAGTGAAATTGATTCAATTTAGTTAATATTTATCGATACAAAATAAAAATTTGAAAGAACTCTCGCCAATAATCAAACAGAATTATAATAGTAACCAGTGGAATAGTATTTTTTGGCCATTTACTGAACATTGTAACAAAGTCACACCAAATAATAAAATTTAAAATATATTAAAAATTTATATTTAGAGTCCCGCTCAAATAAGTTTGGGGAACTTTCATGTTGGACTATATGGCCGATGACAGGGGGATAGGGCTTGATTCCCGGTCGGGTGTACTGAGGGTTTATTTTACAAAAATGTCCGAAATATTTATTCACTCTCACTGAATGCAAATGCTGGTAAAATTCCTCTAAATTCAACCTTCCTCATCCCTAACTCATTAGCCTAATTATTACATAGGAATATAACCTGAGCAGGTGGTAAGACGCGGGCCTTAAAAAACACATATTTCTATCTGTAAGATAAGAAAGGCGATTCTTAAGAAAGTTGGTCTGTATCAGTTTCCAAACGCTCCAAAAACTGTTAGCTAACCCCCCACAACTACCTTCGTAAGAAAGTTGGACTGTATCAGTTTCCAAACGCTCCAAAAACTGTTAGCTAACCCCCCACAACTACCTTCGTAAGGAAGTTGGACTGTATCAGTTTCCAAACGCTCCAAAACTGTTAGCTAACCCCCACAACTACCTTCGTAAGATAAGTTGGACTCAGTTTCCAAACGCTCCAAAACACTGTAGCTAGCCCCCACAACTACCTTCGTAAGAAAGTTGGGTCAGTTTACAAACGCTCCAAAACACTGTTAGCTAACCCCCCACAACTAACCTTCGTAAGAAAGTTGGACTCAGTTTCCAAACGCTCCAAACACTGTTACGTAGCCCCCCACAACTACCTCGTAAGGAAGTTGGACTGTATCAGTTTCCAAACGCTCCAAACACTGTTAGCTAGCCCCCACAACTACTTCGTAAGGAGTTGGACTGTATCAGTTTCCAAACGCTCCAAAACACTGTTAGCTAACCCCCCACAACTACTTCGTAAGGAAGTTGGACTGTATCAGTTTCCAAACGCTCCAAAACACTGTTAGCTAACCCCCACAAACTACTTCGTAAGGAAGTTGACTGTATTCAGTTTCCAAACGCTCCAAAACACTGTTAGCTAGCCCCCCACCACTACCTTCGTAAGGAAGTTGGACCGTATCAGTTTCCAAACGCTCCAAAACACTGTTAGCTAGCCCCTACAACTACCTTCATAAGAAAGTTGGACTGTATCAGTTTCCAAACGCTCCAAAACACTGTTAGCTAACCCCCACAGCTCCCAAGTTAGGCCAAGACCCGAGAAGGTCCCCTTGTTCAACTCGGTGGAGCACACAGACATGCAATGGAGATAGAAGACTCACGGCTGGGGTCGAAGCCAGTAATGAAGTCTGGACACGGCGCCTGCGCAGAAGATCCCGCGGGAGTGTCGGGCCAACACGACCAACCGTCGAACGTTCCGGGACAGAACAAATCTGGAACAGACGTTCAACTGTCTTAGCATTAACATCTCATGTCTGTGAAGAGTCCTTGTTGATCCCATTTCCTGTTCTGCTGTACCTGTTCTGCTGTACCTGTTCTCCTGTACCTGTTCCCTTATGTCACTCGCAGAACTCTACAAGAGAATCATAACCGAGTTATTCAACTTTGGTTGTCACATGGTCTAAGGTGTCACTTTAGAAATAGATTGCCCAGCCGAAGAGGGAGAGATCGGGGTTTGAATTCCGGTCAGGTCTAATAAGTTTTTTATCTTCATAAATAGCTTTACACTTTGCCTCCATGCAAATTTGGGTACACATTTACTAAACTAGTCCTTCCTCATCCCAAGCGCATTAGCACAGTAAGTACATAACGTGTATAACCCGAACGGGTAGTAAGACGTGGCGCTTAAAAGGAGAATATTTTTATGATTTTGTCTTTATAATAAATAAAAAAACACATCTATTTTATTTCCGATATATTAATATTCCTCTATAAAATGTATTTAAAATATATCTCAGGTTTCATTTCTTAATTTAAATAATGTGAGAATGCAGATGTGGCCACAACCGTAATCAACAGATATTAGTGCACGGCTATTTTATTATTATTATTATTATTATTATTATTATTATTATTAGCACCGCGTCTTACTACCCGTTCGGGTTGTACGCACTTGCGCTAATGTGTAATGGTAGGATGATTGTGAGATGAAATGGAGGACCTACAGTTTAACGTGGGATCCGAACCACGGTGGAGGCCTGGTATTCCACGCATTCACAAGTTGTGATTAATTCACGTCTTGTCAGAGGTGAAGGAAGGGTTTGGTAATCAGATAAATCTGTGCCGGGACCGAGGATTGAACCCCGGACCCCCAGCACAGAGGTCTGGGCTATTTAATCCATCACAAGGGCAATCATAATACAATCTTAAGGCAAAGCAGCGATAATCTCTGTGCGGTGCACATACATACAATTTGTTTTTTAGCGGTGGTAGCCAAGTTTCTTTTTTTTTTTTTTTAAATTTAGGATGAGACGAGCGATGTGAAGTTTAAAATTAGTTGATGAAAATATAGTAGAGGCGCTAAGAGCGTTCGCTGAGTGGACCACAAAGTTCGGAATATTTTTTTTTTGGAATATGGTTTTATGATGAAACTTTTGAAGCTCAAGTTTTTATTATTTTGTTATTATTATTCAAGGCACAGTTGGCAGCCCTGACACGGCCAAAGTTTGCAATATGCGATGTATCATACACCAAGAAAATGTAATCTTATTTTTACATATTTTGGTGTTTATAACGAATAGTGAAGGTATAGGACGTAACCAACTTTGCAATTATACGCTACGAATAACCAAACTACGCCGGATTGTACTTGATAGACCACCCAAGGAGGAAAATACAACTACTTTCATAACAAAGCAATCGCACTCTACACCAAAGCCATCTCGGGAAAATAAACTTTACGGATTGAAACATAATTAAAGCCCAGTCGATGTTAACTTGATGACCTCTCTGACGTCATGTTTGTTGTATTTTTTTTAGCACCGTATATTACTACCGTTGGTTCATACGCTTATGTACCCGTTACTCTAATGATTTTAGGAATTAGGAAGGTTATATTTATAGGAAGTTCACTTGCATTTGCCTATAGGTAGAATGGAAAACTATGTAGAAAAAGACATCCTCAATTCACTCAACAGGGATCGAACCCCGATCTCTCTATCAGCAGCCTAGTTTATTGCAAGAGTGACGACTCGGACCATGCGGAAACCGGAGTTACAATTTATTCTTCACGGGTATTCCCCGCAAAGCGAGCCCACAAAAGGCAGAAGAGTGATTGATGGCGCAAGTCAATGGGAGAAATTAGAACGTGTTTTCTTCACAAGATATGACGAGGAACTTCAGAGATGTATATTATATTCAAGTGTAATCTGTATCGAGGATAAGTTATGGTTTCAATCAATGTTTCATTGTTACCTGCCATATCACAGGATATAGATTAATTGTCAGCAATACACTTCGATAGCCGCGTAGTCAAACGCGCTACTCTCGCAGTAAACTAGACTGCCGATGACGGGGAGATCCAGGCTCGAATCTAGGTCGGATGTTCTGAGGGTGATTTTTTCTAAAATGGTTTTCCACTCTTCCTCTACGCAGATAAGGGTACACTAATTCAACCTTTCTAATTCCTGAACACATTAGCGTAATTAGCTCGTATGTGTTCACACCAAGTGGATAGTAGACGCGGTGACAACATTCAGCTAACCTAACAATATGGGGGGAGGGAAATGACATCTAAGACTCGAACCCGGGACCTCTGGCTTAATGCACTGATGATCTACTACTGAACTTCCAAGTATTCACCCCGTATTCAGGGTCACTCTTATGTCATAGTCTAAGGTTAGCGTCTATGTTGAGCCTGTAGAATCATTGGCTACTTGATCTACCAGCTCGGAGTATGCTTTATGTTACCGCTCATACGATATTAAGTTGTGCATATGTACAGTAGCCCCATGGCTTCTTTGGGGGCCGACAATGACCAGCTAATACCTAAGTTGACTGTCAGAAATGACAGCTGCTAAACACATGTTTTTGCAGATCATATGGTTCAGCGTAGGATACATAATTTGGTCTGGTAACTTTTCAAAGCCTTTAGCTGTCAGTCAACACCAAAGAAGCCATGGGTCTACTGTATATGATTAAAGAGGGGGGTTATATTCTAGCCTTCAGATGTCATTTTTAAACTAATGTAAGCATGTCAGTGATGGATACGTCCATAACCTACCATCAGACCATTTACATATTCATTCATTAAGGTAGCCCTGGTCGGAGAGAGAGTATAAATCGTTGTCAGTCCATATGGCTTAAAATACAATGCTCTGTGTTTTCTGGAACTTCTTCTCTATTCTGTCTAAGCATATACTCCTTTCCACCCTTCACCTACAACCACCATTTGTCCTGTCAATAAGAAAGAGGGGAAATAAAACTATGAAATTTTTATCTCGAGGTAAAAAAAGAAAGCTAGCAGATGGTTGTCAAATATCTTATGTTGTGATACTATCTAATAATTACTGTATTAGTTAGAGGAAGTCTAAATCTAGAGCCCTTTTTCATCGAGCCAGGTCTCAAAGCTCCTCATATATGATTAAAAAGTCGTTGAAAATGAGCTAAGGCCATATTTTCACGCATTTCTTTCTATAAATAAAAATATAGGGCTGTTAAGGAAAAAGAGCCCTGTTAGAATCCTTCGGCTTCATTTTTAGGGAATCATGTTTTGAAATAACACGTAGTAGAATTAAATATTGCGTTAAAGTTAAACGTCTGCTCAGTAATTCCTCGCTTAACAAGACGTCCCCCTTAACAATATGTAATAAAGTCTGTCTTTACAGCCTATTTTATCATCCGAGACTACTACTTATACAGCAAGAAAGAAACAGAGAAATAGAACAGGACGATTAATCGAGTCAAGAATACTGCAAACAGAAGAGCTGAGCTAAAGTATCTACTACCTTGAAGAACGTTTTACCATTAATCTCCAGAAAATAAGAAAACATAGCAAAGAAGGAAATATATTTGTTTCGAACATTAAAAAGAGAAATAAATAAAAAGAAGAATTACAAGAAAAAAAAAGTATTAATGTTTCAACGACTTAAAAATATTATTTTAAAGATGATTTCAAATTGAAATATAAACTTCAATTAAAAAAGGATATTTTAATTCTTGGTTAGTATTTAAAGGGGTTAAATCCACTTCAGTGGTCGTATTGTCTAAGGCATCACCCTCGCAATAGAATGGACGACAAGAATATTGAGGTTGAAATCTCGGTTGGGTGTACATAAGGTTGTTATTTCTTTTTAATAGTTTTTTCCTTATCCCTCCACGCAAATATAGATACACTTCTGTAAAATTCAACCTCCTTCAACCGTCAAATAATACTATAGTAGTATAATTAGTACGTATGGGTATAACTATAACGGGTTGTAAGACACGGTGTTAAAAATATAATTAAAATTAAGGGTTTTTATAATGACCCATTAGTTCTACAAATATTTTAGCCCCGCGTCTTACTAACTGTTCGTGTTATAAGCTTATGTAATAATTACTCTAAAGGTTTTCAGGATTAAGAAGGCTATATTTATAGCAAGTGCACCCTGCATTTGTTTGAAACGAGAGTGACAAGCCATTTTAGAAAACCACCCTCAGTACACCTGACTGAGATTCAAACCTAAATCTCCCCGTCCTTGGCAGTCCAGCTACTGCGAGAGTTGTATCTTAGATCATTCTTTCACTGAAGCAGGATACAAATTTTATATTCCCTTGATATCACCAGAATAAAATAAAACAAATTTGTTGAGTTAAATTATATTTGCACAGATTGTTTGTCTTGTTAAAACATTTGGTTGAATTTTAAATATGTTCGGAAATTATTCTATAAAAATAATAATTAGAAGCTACGTCTTGAACACGCTTGATAGCTTTGCTGGTATAATTTTTCTGTCTGAAAAGATAAAAGCCGTGGATAGTCAAATGGTCCTGATAAAAGTCGTATTGTTTTTGGACATTCTCAGTCTGTCTTTAGTCCACTCTTCCATAGCGCCAATGACCCACTTAATTAGACCAGGAAAATTGAATTTTCTGTTTGTCTTACATTACGGATTCCTAGAAAATTTTAATTGAAAAAGTTGAAATGTTCAATAGATTTCCTCCGTGGGTCTGTTTGCCAATTTTTGTTCAATTAATGGTTGAACACAATTATTTGCATTGATTCTAATGGGGAAATAGATTTTTCTTTGATTGACTTATTTGATATTTTATAAGCTTTAATTAATTTTAAATGTGCTGGAATTAATTATTATAATAATAAATTTTCAATTATTTATAAATGTGATATTATTTTAATTGACATTTGCATACAAATATATAACTAACTACATATTGATTATTATTGGTCGTAAAGCAAGCATTAACTCCATTCAAAGGTATGTCAATTAGAGCCTATGCCAGTGGATTTAGATATATCAGTAGGTCCTAGTGACAAACAACCCTGTTCTTACAATTTTATCATAACACACACAACTAGAATCACGCATGTTACGTACTTAATCTACGGCACTAGGAACTTCAAAGTACAAAGGTACGCCACCTATCCCTATCTTGAGCTAGTTCTACCCAGTCCACCTCATTATAACCTCTGAGTTTCAGGTCCATTCTAATGTTATCTTCTCATCTGCGTCTGGGTCTTCCACTGATATCTTCCCATCGAGTTTGCCAGTAAATAATACCCTGAGCACGGTTTTAGTTTCTAACATTACCGCTGCATGTCTTGCCCACCGTAGCTTGATTTTTGATTACTGTAATGATGTCTGGTGATGATTACAGAGTGTGTATTTCAACATTATAAAACCTGCTAAATTTAATTACCTTAACAATGTTTGGTAATTATTACAGAGTATGTAACTCATAATAATGTAATCTGCGAGATTTGATTACCCTAACAATGTCTGGTTATTAGTACAATGTATGTAACTCATCATTATGTAACTTTCTTCATTCCTCAGTATCTTCATCCTTTTTGGACCAAATATCTTCTAAGTTCCTTGTTTTAGAACACCTTAAATATATTTCTTCGTGTAATATAAGATACCATGTTTCCCAAATATAAATAACTGGTTAAATTGTTGTCTTATATATTGTGAGTTTTGCGTTTCTTGACAAAACGCGAGATGTTAACATGTTATTGATAGTGCAACATTGCAACGACTAATTCTGTCACAACTTTACCAATGGACGGTTTAATGGCAATACGCCTGGAGTCACAATGTATACTTCCATCACGAAACCAATGGCTGATAATTAGTCAAGATTCTTTCAAACACGTGTTTTATAAAATTAGAGTTACCAACAAACTAGCTTAGTCTGGAGCAATAAATCAACACCTAATTCCAATACAAAAGTTTGATATATAATCATATGGCATATCTGAGCTACAATAATAATAGCTAAATAGTGTAAGGATTATCCAGTACTAATGTAACTTAGTACATTCGGGCGTTCCCTTTACAATTAGTACATCCTTTTCGTAGAGGCTCTTTACATGGAGGTTATAGTGATATAGGGTGATAGTGGTATGAGGTGATAGGAGTAGAGGTGATAGCGAGTATGAGGTGATAGTGAGTAGGTACCGCGGTCAGGGTAAGGTGTCGGACTTCTGAGCTAGGGTCAGGGGTTCAATCCTCGGTCCCGGCACACATTTATCTGATCGTACAAACCCTTCCTTCACCTCTAACAAGACATCTTGTGAATGTAGAGAATGTCAGGCCTCCACCATGGTTCGGATTCCACGTTAAACTGTAGGTCCTTCATTTCATCTCACAATCACCCTATCATTACACATTAGCGTATGTGCGTATAACCCGAACGGGTAGTAAGATGCGGTGCTAATAATAATAATACTTTTAGATTTTAAGGATCGTAAATTTCTAAAGCCACACAGTATATATTGTGCCCTTATTTTAGATCGTGGGAACAAGTGATGCTTCGGTACGTCCACTAAAACTCCCATAAATCCTGCTAAAATTAATATGAAATATTATGTCATGCTTCAAAATCAAATGGAGAGGGTTGCGTTTGAAACGCTCCAAGGGGCACATCGACACAACCTCACAACGTTCGTTACCTTCCACTTAGGTTGGCTACATATTTTTCACTCAAATAAAGTTACGAGAAATAATTGCATTCGCGTTTGCCAACATTTTACTTCTGTCATGTTTATTTCAAAATATTAAATCCACAGTTGAGAATAGCCATCGAAACTTATGAATAATGCAAACATTTATCTTCTGAAAGTTTCATACCGAAATTGATGTTTGTGTGTGACGTCAAATAAATCCTCGTGTGATTTTCCTTCTCCTCCCCCTCCACATCAAGTGTGGAGCACATATTGCCTGACCTCTCTCCAAGGTATGGAGACTCGAGGGAGAGAGGCCTTGTGAGAGTTGGTCGTGTGAGAGGGGACTGGTGAGAGTTGGTCGTGTGAGAGGAGACTGGTGAGAGTTGGTCGTGTGAGAGGGGACTGGTGAGAGTTGGTCGTATGAGAGGGGACTGGTGAGAGTTGGTCGGTGAGAGGGGGCTGGTGAGAGTTGGTCGTATGAGAGGGGCTTGTGAGAGTTGGTCGTATGAGAGGGGGCCTTGTGAAGTTGGTCGTATGAAAGGGGACTAGTGAAGTTGGTCGTGTGTGAGGGACTGGAAGTTGGTCAGTGAGAGGGGACTAGTGAGAGTTGGTCGTGTGAGAGAGGTGCACGTGTATGGTAGGTTGATCTAAGTAACTGTGCACGTATAGGAAAGGTTGATCTAAGTAGCTGTGCATGTGTAAGATAGATTGATCCAAGAAGCTGTACACGTATAGGATAGGTTGATCCAAGAAGCTGTGCAAGTGTAAGATAGGTTGATCCAAGTAGCTGTGCATGTGTATGGTAGGTTGATCCAAGAAGCTGTGCATGTGTATGGTAGGTTGATCCAAGAAGCTGTGCGCGTGTATGGTAGGTTGATCCAAGAAGCTGTGCATGTGTATGGTAGGTTGATCCAAGAAGCTGTGCATGTGTATGGTAGGTTGATCCAAGAAGCTGTGCATGTGTAATATAGGTTGATCCAAGAAGCTGTGCATGTGTAAGATAGGTTGATCCAAGAAGCTGTGCATGTGTATAGTAGGTTGATCCAAGAAGCTGTGCATGTATAAGATAGGTTGATCCAAGAAGCTGTGCGCGTGTATGGTAGTTGAGCTCAGTACCCATTGTCCCCCGGGTCGTCTCTCTGTTCCTTGACCCATCATACGGGTGGTGACGTGGATTAGAATATTCCATCTCTTGCTCGATGTCCGGTTTGAGCGCTCGGAAGTGTGAGGACGTGATGTGGGTGGGTCAGCAGAGTCGGCAGAGCCAGATGTGGAGATGGATTCAGGTTTACTAGGACAGTAATTATTAAACTACCAGCATTGCATTAGCCATTAATTTGATAAACATTATGTAACAAGAAGATTATCTTAATGTAACTGAAAATGTGAGTTTAAAGTTCAATTCTAGTTAACTTTACGAGATTAAGTTGGATTGGTGCGTCAGATGTTTAAAGGGTTGAACAACACTAATCTCAAAATGTTGAGAGGATGAGTGTGGATCAAGTGATGAAGCAAATATATAAAGGTAGAGTGTGTGGATCAAAGGGAAGGGGTAGGACTTGTGAAAGGTGGCTAAATGTTGTAGACGAATGTGTGAAATTGAGAAACATTAATAGTTTTAAGAATAAAAGAGCAAGTATGACTCAGTGTATGGATGTTGTTGAAGAGAAGGGAGTATGCAAGGATAGGGAAGTTAGTGAGGATGGATTAAGTGCATTTTTTTTTTGTTTAGCTACAAGCACAGTTTCTTTCCTAGCCCTTAAGTGAACGACATGATTAGGTATGTATGTATTAATGTATGCATGTATTAATGTATGAATGTATGTATGCATGTATGTATGTATGTATGTTATGTATGTATGTATGTATGTATTATGTATGTATGTATGTATGTATGTATGTATGTATGTATGTATGTAATTTATATTTTTAATTAATTTAACGTCAGTAGATTTATGCCTAGTATTATACGAGACTATTATTTTAAAGTATATTCTGGCAGGATATTAATCCATGCTTGTACATGTCCTGACAAGTGAAGTGTCGGGTTAACATCCTGCTGTGGATATTGCATTATATCCTGTTGACGAGGTAGTGTCGTGAGACAGGCGGACCTCTCAATAATCCCAAACCAACGTAAGACTTTTTTCACATTGACCTGTTGTATTCTCTTCTTTCAAACCGCACTCATTCAGCAGCCATTCATCACGTCTTACTTTGTCTATAAGAGTTCTTACACATACATTTCTTAGATATCTCATTCCAACCGTATTCACCTTGATCTTTTGTTCTTTCTGTCCAAACCAAGCTTCATATCCATACGTCTATTAACAAAAGATCAAAACATAATAAACAACACTTGACTTTTTGTATTTCAGCAGTTGCCTTAACCTCAGCTGGTCTTCTGAGGATGGGGAGATCGGGTCTATTGAAAGTTGTTTTCCCTAAATGTTTTCCCCCTCTCCTTCCACGCAAATGCGTGTTGTTATCTATAAAATGCTTCATTCGTTATCCCAATCTCAGAAGTGTAATATTCATATATGCGTATAATCTACACCGGTAATAAAACTTGGTGATGAAAAAAAAATAATTGCAGTTGCCTTCACTTTTGAGTTGCACGTTTTTACCACCAGCAGCGCAACGAACGGTCCCTAACACGTACTGTCCAATGAAATACCTTGCAAACTGAATCCTTACGACTGTTTGGCCGACAGACTTGGGCTAACTTATACCATCTGTGTTTTGAGATAAATGCTCAAGTTCCCAAATAACCCCACCCAGACCCACGTGAAGGTGTTACGTCGTATAAACACCGGATGGTATCCATCTGCTTTTCAACTCGCATCTTTTCTTAATGGAGTTACCAACTCGCCCCGGCGCACGGAAACGGAACGACGAAATAGAATTAAAACTTTCTCATAGTTTCGAGTTTTTATTACAGCACTCAGCAAGAAGGGGGTAAAACTGTTCATTTCGGTGTGAAGGGTGTTTTTCAAGGATAGTTGACTATTAGGGCTTGTGAATGTGGGGAATGCCAGGCCGCCACCGTGGTTCGGATTCCACGTTAAACTGTAGGTCCTTCATTTCATCTCACAATCACCCTACCATTACACATGAGCGTAAGTGTGTATAACCCGAACGGGTAGTAAGACGCAGTGCTAATAATAATAATAATAATAATAATAATAACTATTAGGGGATGTATTACATATCATAATAATAAGGAAGCTGTTGCCAGAAATGCAGACATTTTATCAGAGGCTAGTGAGATAATAAATAGACTTGGAGGTGAACGCTGAAAATACTAAGTAAGTTATATGTTCATACAGAAAACACAGATAGGGGAAGATGAATTACTTTGATCAACATATCATTTGACAGGGTTAAAGAGTATAAATATTTAGGAACAATTTTAACTAGCAATCAAAATATCAGGGTGAAAATTCATGCTACTACTTGGTTAATAAGTTGTAGACATCTCTACTTTTTTCAAGGAATGTAAATCTCAAAATATACAAAACAATAACTTTATCGGTTGGTATTTATGGGTGTGAAACGTGGTCTCTTACCTCACATGACAAGAAGAAATTTAGCGTGCTCGAAAACAAGGTGCTTTGGAATGTATTGGGTCTAAAATAAAATGAGGCTACTTGGTGGTGAAGGAATTTACATAATGATGAGTTACATACTCTGTACTCATCACCAAATATTGTTAGGATAATAAAGTCTCATATATTACGGTTGGTAGGGCATGTAGTGCGAATGGGAGCTTCTAGAACCTTGTGCAGGGTATCACTTGGCAAACCCAATGGGAAATTATCAATGGGAAGACCTAGACGTAATTGGAGGGTAACATTAGGATGAAGAGATAGGTGTAATGAGGTGGACTGGATAAACTAGATTAAGATAGGGACAAAGTGTAATGAGGTGGACTGGATAGAACTAGATTAAGATAGGGATAAAGTGTAATGAGGTGGACTGGATAGAACTAGATTAAGATAGGGATAAAGTGTAATGAGGTGGACTGGATAGAGCTAGCTCAAGATAGATATGGGTGGTCTACTTTTGTAAGCGTGGCAATGAACTTTCTAAATCCTAATACTTTATAGCAGTGTTATCAAACTTTTCTTAGATTATACCCCTTTGTCATTCCTAAACGTTTAATGCACTCCCATGTTAAGATTTTTCCCAAACGACAAATTTCAGGTGATCAAAGGAGACAATTTACCTCAGTCTCCGCGAAAATTCCCCGCCAAGTTTGGCTCTCGTGGGATTTTGCTTATTTCCCCTTGAGAAATGCTCGCGTACCCCAAGAAAGTCATACGCGTACCCCAGTTTGAGAACCACTGGCTTAGAGTAAGTATTAAAAGGTCATATTCCTAGGAATGTAATGTGGTACATAACAGATAATGATCTATCCCAACATCATGTCTTAATCTAAATGCATGCCTTAATACGTAGAACTATTCACAGACTTACAGACAAACACTGGTGCCATACCTGTGCTATGTCTTCTATCACCTGGATCATCACAGAACACACAGTTTCTATATAAATCCACCATGACAGGCAAAGCTCACTATAGGGCCTGATTCTGATTAATACGCAGTTTCTATAGATTGATTCCCCTTGAATTTGTTTTTAGTTCTATAATTCATCATCATTTGGTAATCAATCTTGTGATTTGTTTGCTGCAGATCTTCACTTTTTCCTATTCTGGGTTAAGATATTTTTTTACATCTTTGTACCTTCTTCTACCAACATCGTCCATTTTCTGATTCCTGTACTCCAGCCTTGGTCACCTTCTTGAATTTCTTCCTCCCACATCTCCTATAATTATCTTCGTCAAACTATCACGTCTCAGCATATGGTCTATCACGTTAAATCTTCTTTGTTGTACACCTTTACAAATTCTCCTTTCTTCATTTGATTTTGCCAGCACTTTTGTATTTGCAATCATCTCCAGTCATGATATTTTCAACAGTCTTCTGTAGAACCAAACTTCAAATGCTTCAGTTGCACCAATGGTTCAAATTTCACATCCGTAAAGCGCAACGCTCCAAACAAATGCCTTAAGGAACCTTTTCCTGATTTCCAAATGTCTGCTAGTCGAGGTTAGTAATGTCTTCTTGTTATGAAAATATTTCTTCTCCTGCACTATTCAACTCAAAATAACTTTCTTTCCTTTGTCATCGTCGGTTATTTTAATCCCTAAGTAGCAGAACTCCATTATTTACTGTAACCTTACTCCTAGCTCTATATTCGTTCCTTTACTAATGATTTATATATTGATTTAAGGACGTTTCAAGTAAGTCAAAATACAAAATTACACTATTTATATTTTTAGCTTTTTTCTTCCTCCGTTATATACTTGTTTGAGTCAACTCGCTGATGTAAAATATGGAAAGTAAAACTAATAAAATCTTTGTATATTTTCACCAACTTCTTGGGCCGTAAACCTGTCACTCTTCTCCTTTACTACCCCCCCCCCCCCCCACCACACCCACCCACACACGTACCGATATTTGACAGGGAGCTCACAAGTGGTTCCTTGTCAGATACGATGATTGCGAACATCAACACGTCGTTGTCATATTTACACACACTCACACACATGTGGTAAAGGACGTAGTAGTGTATATTCTTCACGGGATGTTAAGACAAACATTCCCTAGTCACCTGGTGGTAGATTTTATCTGTGGAGAGAGTTCCTCTGATATATTCCGGTCACTGTATCGCTTTGTTCTCTTCTTCGGCGTAAAGAGTTCGTACGGCCATTAATTCAGTTGTTTTTTAGCGAGTTGGGGAGAGTATCTGTGTGTGTTGTGTGTGAGGTTATGTTACGAGAACATCATCGAGTAAAAAAAAAAAAATTTGGGAGCTTCCGTTTCCGCCTGCTCGGTTCTTTTCAACCTGGAACCTTTCACTTTTGATTTATTGAAAGGAACGTGTGTGGAATGATCTCTTTCGCACGATTTTCTCACAGTTTCCAGAGAAACCTTGGAATGAAACTTAAAGACTTGTATCGTTCCGCACACCTTTACTAGGATATTTTCCTTCTTTTGTTGTGTAAACGCTTTCAGGCGTTATTGCTGGGAACTACATATTACTGTAGTAATATTATCTTCTTTTTTTTAAATTTATTTTATCGTTAAAGGGAATTAAGGGTAGATGGAGGAGAACTTAAGCTTCAGTTTCCATGACAAATATTTCGAATCAATATATTATATATTTATTCAGTTGATAAGTTTGGCTAATAATTCTGAACATATTAAAATCAACAGTTCTTGAGTATATGTCATGGTGATACATTTTTTTATTTTAAGTTAGTAAGTTGACTCATCAAATTCCGTGATTCCCGTGACAAATCTTCAGGAGCTGGTGATATTAAGGTGGCCGTCTAGGTAAACAAGAAATCACCGAGAAGACTTCCAGGTCTAACGCAATATTTAATTCAACGATGCGTTATTTCGAAACATGGTTCACCAATATAATGTCCAAGGATTCCAACAAAGCTCGGTTACTTAATGACTCTATAGTTTGAGTTTTATTAGTAGAAAAAGTTTGTAAAAATGTGACATTAGCTTATTTTCAACGACTTTTAAATTATATTTGCTGAACTATTGAAATAGACTCGATGAAGAGGATCTAGTTATACTCCTAATAAATAAGTATTATTGATGTCGAGAACTAGCAGCGAGCTTTCTTTCTTGAGATTAGATTCCTCTAATCAAATACAAGTCATTGTTTGATGTTCGAGAAATAGTAGCGAGCTTTCTTCTTTACCTTGAGATAAGAAGTTTCCTCTAACAAATACAGTCATTGTTTGATGTTCGAGAAATAGTAGCGAGCTTTCTTCTTTACCTTGAGATAAGAAGTTTCCTCTAACAATTACAGTCATTGTTTGATGTTCGAGAACTAGTAGCGAGCTTTCCTCTTTACCTTGAGATAAGAAGTTCCTCTAACAAATACAGTCATTGTTTGATGTTCGAGAATAGTAGCGAGCTTTCCTCTTTACCTTGAGATAGAAGTTTCCTCTAACAAATACAGTCATTGTTTGATGTTCGAGAACTAGAGCGTGCTTTCCTCTTTACCTTGAGATAAGAAGTTTCCTCTAACAAATACAGTCATTGTTTGATGTTCGAGAAATAGTAGCGAGCTTTCTCTTTACTTTGAGATAAGAAGTTTCCTCTAACAAATACAGTCATTGTTTGATGTTCGAGAAATAGTAGCGAGCTTTCTTCTTTACCTTGAGATAAGAAGTTTCCTCTAACAAATACAGTCATTGTTTGATTTGAGAAATAGTAGCGAGCTTTCTTCTTTACCTTGAGATAAGAAGTTTCTTTGTTTCCTTTCCTCTCTTTCTTAATGACATGACAAACTGTGGTTGTAGGTTAGGGGTGAAAGGGAGTACGGTATTAATTTAAACAAAGTAAAGAAATAGTTCCAGAAAACGACACAAAACATTGCATTTTTAAGCCGTGTGACCTGACAGTGATTGGTATGTTCTCGCTGATACGAAGCGGTCGCCTTAATATGTTTGTAAAATTAAACTAAACGTGTCTATTGAAGTGGTATTTCATTAATTTGGTTACAAAATGTATTTTGTATAAACATTGCAAAATACTGACCTCAATTCAAATTCCCTATGTCCCAATTTAAGGCTACATAATCGCTAATGTGTGAATGTCCGCTATGTTCGTGGTTTTTCAAATTTTAATTTCACTTAATTAATTATCTCTTAATCTCTTAAGGTCTTCAAAATTAATATATGCCATCCATGACTCCAGTCCTCGAACGACAATTAAAAATGATTACATAAGATTTCCAATTAGTATTTTTAATATTCTGTAATTTTAAAATATTGTGATTATATTTAAATATATAATCGTAATACATCCTTTTTACTAAAAAAATTGTCATGGGAACATTATATTATAATGTCCAGTACTGTACCATAACATGCTCCAACGTGTTCTGATGTCCAGTCCTGTACCATAACATTCTCCAACGTGCTCTGATGTCCAGTACTGTACCATAACATGCTCCATTGTGTTCTGATGTCCAGTACTGTACCATAACAGCTCCAGGTGTCGATTCCAGTACTGTACCTTAACATGCTCATGGTTCGATGTCCAGTACTGTACCATAACATGCTCCAACGTGTTCTGATGTCCAGTACTGTACCATAACATGCTCCAACGTGTTCTGATGTACAGTACTGTACCATAACATGCTCCAATGTGTTCTGATGTCCATACTGACAACATGCTCCAACGTGTTCTGATGTCCATACTGTACCATAACATGCTCCATTGTGTTCTGATGTCCAGTACTGTACCATAACATGCTCCAACGTGTTCTGATGTCCATCCGTACATACATTCCACTGCTATGCATACTGACCATAACATGCTCCAGTGTGTTCTGATGTCCAGTACTGTACCATAACATGCTCCAGTGTTCTGATGTCCAGTACTGTATCCATAGACCCTATGCTCCAGTGTGTTCTGATGTCCAGTACTGTACCATAACATGCTCCTGTTTGATTGACTTCATACATGCACTTTGTGTCTTCCCAAAGGAGTCCAAGGTACAATTTTCACTAATGGATCTCGTTGAATTTTTCATTATATGTTTTTATTTTGTGTGTTGCCACATGACGTCTTTGTGTGGCTTGATCGGATTTTAATTTGGTTTTGAAAAAAAAACATAGCTCATATATTTTACAAGGTTTTTTTGTATTTATATTAAAAATATTTACCCTGACACAAACAAAATCCAGTGACCCCAATTGTAATAATCAATACACTATTAATGTTCTGCAGAACTTGCCCTGTAGCTAATATAGATGGCACGAACAAGTATACATTTTATTTTCATACATGCACTCCAAGTGTTTTCAAAGGATATATTATATAACATGGAGAAGCCATTTAGAATTAATAATAATAATATCAAGAGCAGCTTTTCCCAATCCTATTTCATGGCATGCAATTTTTCTCAAAATTACCCACTTTTCCTTTAACATCACATCACTGCCTCAATGTACCGTAACTCCCAACATGGAATATTATTTGTTTTGAAAATAAGTATTTCCTGTTCCGTGCAATGAAATACATTTATTTTTTTATGTTTATGATCAGTGTCTCCATCATTTCAATAATAAATAGTTGGAAGACGTAAGAACTTTAATAAACAACATATACATCATCATAAACCAGACCCCAAATAAACTTACACGCTCGTTGGACGAATCCTGGGTTTACTAGCAAGCTACATTATTGTCTCCAGGGATGGTAGCACATTTCTCCAGGGCAGTAAAAATATATAGCGCTGAGCGAAACACTTTATCGGCACACTCTTTTTTGTTCGAGGGGTGTAAAGAGAAGAAATACGAGCTTATTAGAACTGAAGATAAGTACGAGGAGAGGGAGGATTGTGACACCATGAACTAGGGGATAGAGTGACACCATCATGAACTAGGTGGAGAGAGTGACATCATACATGACACTCATGAACTAGGTCGATGAGTGACACCATCATGAACTAGGTGTATAGAGTGACACCATCATGAACTAGGTGGATAGAGTGACACCATCATGAACTAGGTGGATAGAGTGACACCATCATGAACTAGGTGGATAGAGTGACACTGTCATGAACTAGGTGGGATAGAGTGACACCATCATGAACTAGGTGGTAGAGTGACACCATCATGAACTAGGTGGATAGAGTGACACCATCATGAACTAGGTGGATAGAGTGACACCATCATGAACTAGGTGGATAGAGTGACACCGTCATGAACTAGGTGGATAGAGTGACACCGTCATGAACTAGGTGGATAGAGTGACACCAGCATGGACTAGGTGGATAGAGTGACACCAGCATGGACTAGGTGGATAGAGTGACACCATCATGAACTAGGTGGATAGAGTGATACATCACCATCGTGAACTAGGTGGATAGAGTGACACCGTCATGAACTAGGTGGATAGAGTGACACCGTCATGAACTAGGTGGATAGAGTGACACCAGCATGGACTAGGTGGATAGAGTGACACCAGCATGGACTAGGTGGATAGAGTGACACCGTCATGAACTAGGTGGATAGAGTGACACCAGCATGGACTAGGTGGATAGAGTGACACCAGCATGGACTAGGTGGATAGAGTGACACCGTCATGAACTAGGTGGATAGAGTGACACCAGCATGGACTAGGTGGATAGAGTGACACCATCATGAACTAGGTGGATAGAGTGACATCACCATCGTGAACTAGGTGGATAGAGTGACATCACCATCATGAACTAGGTGGATAGAGTGACATCATCATGAACTAGGTGGATAGAGTGACATCACCATCGTGAACTAGGTGGATAGAGTGACATCATCATGAACTAGGTGGATAGAGTGACACCATCATGAACTAGGTGGGTAGAGTGACACCATCATGAACTAGGTGGAGAGAGTGACACCATCATGAACTAGGTGGGTAGAGTGACACCAGCATGGACTAGGTGGATAGAGTGACACCAGCATGAACTAGGTGGAGAGAGTGACACCATCATGAACTAGGTGGATAGAGTGACACCATCATGAACTAGGTGGATAGAGTGACATCACCATCGTGAACTAGGTGGATAGAGTGACACCATCATGAACTAGGGGATAGAGTGACACCATCATGAACTAGGTGGATAGAGTGACATCACCATCGTGAACTAGGTGGATAGAGTGACACCATCATGAACTAGGTGGATAGAGTGACACCATCATGAACTAGGTGGATAGAGTGACACCATCATGAACTAGGGATAGAATGACACCATCATGAACTAGGTGGATAGAGTGACACCATCATGAACTAGGGGATAGAGTGACACCATCATGAACTAGGTGGATAGAGTGACACCAGCATGGACTAGGTGGATAGAGTGACACCATCATGAACTAGGTGGATAGAGTGACACCGTCATGAACTAGGTGGATAGAGTGACACCAGCATGGACTAGGTGGATAGAGTGACACCATCATGAACTAGGGGATAGAGTGACACCATCATGAACTAGGTGGATAGAGTGACACCATCATGAACTAGGTGGATAGAGTGACACCGTCATGAACTAGGTGGATAGAGTGACACCAGCATGGACTAGGTGGATAGAGTGACACCATCATGAACTAGGTGGATAGAGTGACACCATCATGAACTAGGTGGATAGAGTGACACCATCATGAACTAGGTGGATAGAGTGACACCATCATGAACTAGGGGATAGAGTGACACCATCATGAACTAGGTGGATAGAGTGACACCAGCATGGACTAGGTGGATAGAGTGACACCATCATGAACTAGGTGGATAGAGTGACACCGTCATGAACTAGGTGGATAGAGTGACACCAGCATGAACTAGGTGGATAGAGTGACACCATCATGAACTAGGTGGATAGAGTGTCACTGTCATGAACTAGGGGATAGAGTGACACCATCATGAACTAGGTGGATAGAGTGACACCATCATGAACTAGGTGGATAGAGTGACACCGTCATGAACTAGGTGGATAGAGTGACACCAGCATGGACTAGGTGGATAGAGTGACACCATCATGAACTAGGTGGATAGAGTGACATCACCATCGTGAACTAGGTGGATAGAGTGACATCACCATCATGAACTAGGTGGATAGAGTGACATCATCATGAACTAGGTGGATAGAGTGACATCACCATCGTGAACTAGGTGGATAGAGTGACATCATCATGAACTAGGTGGATAGAGTGACACCATCATGAACTAGGTGGGTAGAGTGACACCATCATGAACTAGGTGGAGAGAGTGACACCATCATGAACTAGGTGGATAGAGTGACACCATCATGAACTAGGTGGATAGAGTGACACCATCATGAACTAGGGGATAGAGTGACACCATCATGAACTAGGTGGATAGAGTGACACCATCATGAACTAGGTGGATAGAGTGACACCATCATGAACTAGGTGGCGAGAGTGACACCATCATGAACTAGGTGGCGAGAGTGACACCATCATGAACTAGGTGGCGAGAGTGACACCATCATGAACTAGGTGGCGAGAGTGACACCGTCATGAACTAGGCAGTAGACTGATACCACCACTGTAGTATCAATAAGAATATAGAGGAAGCAAGCTCTACTGTTCAGAGAACTACTAGTTAATTTTTTGTTTTGTTTTTCAGGAATAGTTTTTTAAATTTATTAACTTAATTCACACTAGTCGATAAACATTGCTACAGGTTATTCGAGATATTATAATAAGGAATATTTGCCAAAATATTATTCTATGCACCTAAACTAACAATAATAACAAACCCATAATTTAAATAAAGCTGATCCCGTAATATATTGAACAAGAGAGAATTCATCTCGCTGGTAAAGCCACGATTACTGTTTTTCTTAGAACTGCAAGGCTATAACTTGAATTTAATCAAGACGTAGAGGCCATTAACATTATCTTTCTTACGCGCTTTATTTTATTAAGGGCGTTATCCCTTAAAAAAATAACGGCGAGTGTTTTTTACCCCGGCTAAGTTGAGCAGTCAAGAAAGGCTCAATTTTATGTTTATTTATTAAAAGAGAATTATAGAAAAAAAGTCAAGACTAAAGTACTTACTAAAAATAAGAGAAAGAGAGGGAGTGATTAAATAAAAGCCTATCTGATTACTTCCATGAATATCCGTTTCTTTTTTTAACTACCTGATCCATTAGGTTTTCTATAATTGGTTCTTGACTGATATTGTCGATTTCGGATATTTCAATGCATCGGTCAACTTTTGGATTGTTCTCAAGCCAATTTGATTAATTTATTTTTATAATAAGCTATTTTTACAATTCAAAATATAGCTGAGTATTCTTATGTTTGTAAATTAAAAGCTTGAGGGAAGGTCAAATACCCAATTATACCTGATCTTAGACTTTTTTTTGAGAAAATGGAAACTTACTTAACGATGAAGAAAATAGCATCCAGCTAAGCCTATAAGCTTAGTAAGCTATTTGTATACAAACAAAATATTTAAAATTGTGTTCAATGAAAACATTTTAAAATATGTTATTTCAAAAAAGATTGAATTTCTTATGGATAAGTTTTTGGTAAGTTAAACTTATAATTACTGTGTTTTAATTGATGTTGAATTTCAATTATCCAGAATTAGTGCTATAAATTAGCATTGTATAGTTTTATAATAAGCTTGAGCAAATCGAAAATTTCAAATTTCAAATGAGACACGAATTTTTTTTTTTTTACAAATCCGAATTAAATGTTTAATAACAAAAGTTTTGAGGGACCTAAGCCAAATCGAATATTTTTAAATGCTAGCAAACCCAAATATAATTTATATTTGGAATTGAGCCACGTTTGTTTAGGCCTTATTATAAAATTCACTAGTTTCTATATCAAACCAAATAATGGATCCATGCCAACTTCTAATAAAGAGTAAATTATTCCAAATTTGACTTTTAAATTCGAATTTTGAGCTCGATTTAATCGAGTTTAAATTCGAAATCTATTTGGGTTTGAAATTTAGAATACGTTTAGAATCTATTGAGTATTTATATTAGAAATTTTGAACCAAATACAAGTCCTAACAAGCTAAAACTCAAAACCTCGGGCGTCAATATAAACAATAGATAAATTCCAAAAAAATAATAATCTTAGGAATTCATTTTGTTAATTGATTTTGACTTTGATATACAAATAATACTCGTTATATTAATAAGCTTGTCGGGTGCCTTAACCCACTTGTTAGAGTGTTTGCCTATGGATCTAATAATCCCGGGTTCGATTACTCTCACTCCAGAAATATTTATCATTAGTGAAATGTGGGTTTCACCTTTCACAGTGATAAATTAACGGCCGGGGGCTGGGTGTTGTGTCAGTCCTATATTTAAGCTAGTTTATTAGTCGTGTGCTGATATAATCTGTCAATTCATAAAACGCACGTTAACAACCTCAAATAAATAGCTAGATAAGAAAAAAAAAATTACCATCCTTAAAATGTTACACACTTTAAACGCTAGTAATTTACCCACTTCAGTGGCCGAATAGTCTAAGGCGTCACTCTCGTGTTAGATTGGCCTGCCCCCTTTTTTTTAGCACTCAGTCCTACTACCCGTTCGAGTTTACGCCAACTGGACTCGTGGTTTGAATACTGATTGGGTATACTGAGATTTTTAAAATAAATGGATTCCCATTCTCTTTCCAGGCAAATACAGGTAGATCACCTCTAAAATGCTTCCTTCCTCATCCCCACCCCATTAGATTAAGTATTGCATATGCGTACAAAGGTAGTAAGACGCGGTGATAAAACACAATAATTGAAGTACTACTCTGTATTTTATCTGATCATGTTCCAATTCTGATACCTAAACAAGTTTCCATCCAAGTATTTATTTCTTTCTTCGTCTTAAAGTTTTTACGGTAAAACATCAAGTTTACCGCTCAGAAGTGACCAGAATGCGATATAAAATAGCGGCTCTTTGATGAAAAATGTATTTTGGCTCTTTTTTTATTTTATTGCTATCGAGTAAAGAGGTTTTTTTTTCTAGTCCATCCAGGATGCGAACCCGTATCTAAGTGGTTTTGAGCCGAGGGGGTAGTTATGACTAAGTTTACGAAACAGTCTCATAAATAAACATATTCCAATGGTTTGTTTTAGCTATGGCTGCAGGGTATTTTAGTCAAATGTATTCAAAACTATAGAATACGACCTTACTTGACTTTCTAAGTTAAAGGTTTAACTTGTCGAAGGATATCAACTTTACATAGATTTTGAGATGACTGTGTTTAATTTTAAGAAAAACCTTTTCTCAGTTAACACCATGAATCGGTGACCTGGTGGTCTAGGGTGTCGGACTTCTGTGTTGAGGTCCGGGGTTCAATCCTCGGTCCCGGAACAGATTTATCTGATTGTCAAACCCTTCCTTCACCTCTGACAAGACGTGTATTAATCACAACTTGTGAATGTGTGGAATGCCAGGCCTCCACCGTGGTTCGGATCCCACGTTAAACTGTAGGTCCTCCATTTCATCTCACATCACCCTACCATTACACATGAGCGTAAGAGCGTATAACCCGAGCGGGTAGTAAGACGCTGTGCTAAATAGTTAGTTACAATCACATCACAAGGTTACCTCAATTATTATTCTTATTTAGCACCACGTCTTACTACCCGTTCGGGCTATACGCTTTTTAAGTACTAATTACGCTAATAGATTAGGAATTAGGAAGGTTAACTTTAGAGGAAGTGTATCTACATTTGCGTGGAGGGAGAGTGGAAAACCATTTAGGAAAAACCACCCCCGGTACACCTGACCGAGATTCAAACCTTGTTTTCCCTCTCTTCGGCAGTTTAGTTCAACAAGAAACTAGTGCGTCAGCTAACTACGCCACCGAGGTGGATTTGATCTCAGGAAATCTTGTTTAAAGTATCGGGGAAAAAATACATGTTAATACATGTTCTATTTTAGTTCATTTGAACCCTAGCTAATCTCTGTTGGTGAGAGGTTCCCTGTTCGATTATTGTCAGGGTCACATAAGCCTTGGTTTGTCTCTATACTTTCTAAAACTCTTGTAGATGATGTTTTTAGGACAGTTAGGTCAAAAGGGGGCGAGAAATAGATGTACAGTCAGGTAAGATGCAAAATGGCCTGTACAATACATGTAGACCAATCAAATGAAGGGGGATGGGGGATGTAGCAGTTCGTTCTAACACGTTCAATATCTAGTTTTCGTTCCTAATACTCATATTTAGTATTTATATAAAGTGTTCTAAGTAGCATTAGTCGAACTCAGCGATCTAGGAGTAAAGTGTTCGCCCCAGGACACGATGCAGGGGGGTTCAAACCCAACCAGGGTTGAAAGAATTTTCTTGAGCGTTAAAAATCCGTCTCACAACTTACTTTAGAGGGGTAGTAAGGCCGTTGGTTCCATGTCGATTGTGTCGTGTAAAATTGGTAGGTACTTTCTCACTCACTCATAGAAATTCAGTGTGGAGGGCAGCAGGGATCCACCACACTTTATGAACTACTTAGTACATGTGATTTTCACCAGATGGTGCAGGCAGCACTGAACAACTGATGGGCTGAGTGCGTAACAAGCTTCAGGTTGTTCACTTAAGAAGAAGTACAGTAGTCCCGTGGCTTCTTTGGCGCTGACTGACAGCTCACAGCTCACTTCTGACAGTTGCTAAACACATGTTTTGCAGATCATATAGTTCAGCGTAGAGATACATAATTTGGTCTGGTAACTTTTCAAAGCCTTTAGCTGTCAGTCAACACCAAAGAAGCCGTGGAGCTACTGTAGTTATGTTGGACCATCAGGTATCTCCTGCCCCTCAGTTTAAGCAACCCGCAACACACGTAGTCCCCATGCAGAGACGCGCGTATTGACGTCATATCCGGTCCGGAGATGATGTTGTGATCCATCCACAGGTGGCTGTCAAAAGGTTGTGGGTTCTGGAACCACCACTAGTCATAATAAACATTCAAGGGACCTACTAACAACTATAACTGGGAGCTGGGAGCATGATGTCATGCCAGCATATGAGCTCCACCTTGTTAACAAACAATGTAAGATACTAAATAAGCCATTGTATAGTTGTTTGGAACAGTATGGTTCGAATTGATAAAACGGGCGATAATATGGCGTGGAATAAAACAGAAGATCCAAATTATTTATTAAAACTGCGTAATGTTCCTAACAAAAAGTATTCTTATTATTCTTATTTGGTGTTCTGTCTTTCGAAAAGTACGTTGACTCTAAATTGAGTCCTCCAGGAGGTCCTTTATCAACTTCCCTGTTTTATATCCTGAAACTTTACATTGGGTCCTTGTTTGAGGGTATCAAGTAGTTTAATTCCTTCTCATGATGTGGATCAGCTAATAGTCCTTTCCTCGTAAAATCACTTGCAGATAATTCTCCTTTCATTGACTCTCCTTAGAAGTTCTCCGTAAGTCACATGATCTGTCCACTTTATCCTCCACATTATCCTCCAGGACCACATATAAAAGCTTTTCAAATATTTACTATTATTTTTCCTTCAGGAGTAGAACATGTTTAGACCGTCAGGAGATGTTGGCTATATCTTGCACTAGATGGTAATGTCCCTATCTTCAGGAGTAGAACATGTTTAGACCGTCAGGAGATGTTGGCTATATCCCTGCACTAGATGGTAATGTCCCTATCTTCAGGAGTAGAACATGTTTAGACCGTCAGGAGATGTTGGCTATATCCTGCACTAGATGGTAATGTCCCTATCTTCAGGAGTAGAACATGTTTAGACCGTCAGGAGATGTTGGCTATATCCGCACTAGATGGGTAAATTTTCCCTGACTTCAGTATGTAGAACAGTAGGAGTACCGTCCATGAGCATGTTTGGTCCACGATATACTGCACTAGATGGTAATGTCCCTATCTTCAGGAGTAGAACATGTTTAGACCGTCAGGAGATGTTGGGTATATCCTGCACTAGATGGTAATGTCCCTATCTTCAGGAGTAGAACATGTTTAGACCGTCAGGAGATGTTGGCTATATCCTGCACTAGATGGTAATGTCCCTATCTTCAGGAGTAGAACATGTTTAGACCGTCAGGAGATGTTGGCTATATCCTGCACTAGATGGTAATGTCCCTATCTTCAGGAGTAGAACATGTTTAGACCGTCAGGAGATGTTGGCTATATCCTGCACTAGATGGTAGACAAGGATAGCAAGGATTGTTTCCTGACCTCTAGTATTGTATTCCGAAACAGGGAAACGGGAGTCCACAACAAAGTGTCCATCAGTCAGTGTTTTTTTGGTCCACGGATATTTAACCGACCAGGATGGATCTCTCCGAATCTAAACTAGGAATGATATCAGTTCTAAAAGCTCCAACATATTAATTTCCTCCTACTGGACGAGAGTAGGGGAAGGCAACGGGAGGGGGGAGAGGGGAGGTAGATAATCAACCTATGCAAACCGCATGGCTGTACACTTTTTTGTTTAGTGAGCATCAGTTTCAGTGAGGAGGTGAGTAAAACAATCCTAGCTGGGCAAACAGGAGAGGAGAGTGAATTTTAATTGAATTCAATCGTATTCGTTTGAGGTAACGGACGTGAGATCTGATATAATGGTGGATTAACATAGATTGGAACTCAATGTCAGGAGCTCTAACCACTCACCACGTATAGTTTTTTTTTGTTTTTTACTTTCTCGTGACACCTTGGAGATAGGAAATATTGTGATAACCAAAAAAATTATGATTTGATATTTTAACTAAAATATGGTTTTCGTGATATCATCTGTCTCTCCGTCTGTCAGTCTGTCTGTCCAGCTATCTGTATGATTTGACTCTCTTTATCTCTGTCTATCCGTCTGTCCATCTGTCTGTCAGTATGTCTGTCCATCTGTCCATCTCTCTGTCCATCTGTCTGTCAGTATGTCTGTCCATCTGTCCTTCTCTCTGTCCATCTGTCTGTCTGTATGTCTGTCCATCTATCAACTTGTATCTCTTTCTCGAACCGTAACTAGTTAAAACCTGGTATATTTGAACAATATCCATAAAACCATTTTTACTGTAGACCCATGAACAAACAGACCGACAGAAAGATTGACAGAATGACAGACAAACTGTCAAACAAACTGAAACACAGATGGACAGAATTGTATAATATACATTTTTTGAGTTTAAATGGTACATCAAATGTCAAGTTCCATCCAAGGTAGAAAATGTTCACAATTACAATACTTCATCTATATGAGAAAGTAAAAATTTGGGTCTTACAATTATTATTGACATTAAATGTATTATTCATTACATTGTGCTATACATTAATTATTTTGCGAGCTCAAATTTGTAATTATATAAAATATATATTTACTTAAAACGAACTTTATTGATACTTATCTCAACCTAAAGTTGAAATGAATACCCTCATTAAAATGAGTGGTAACTAAAAAACCCCAAGCTAAACATATATATGACTGTATGTAATTATTTCTTGTAAACGCGCAACGTGCACATTTCCCCAAAGGTAGTTTTAGTCAATTAATGAAACAATTTTTCTCTGACGTCATCGATCAACTTCTTTTTTTTATATATAAATTTGGTACAGTAACGTACATAAATTAATACTATACAAACTTGTCTTGGCTATGATGAAGGAGAGGGAGGGATTGCGAGATTAGGTCCGTGTTTTTATAATAAAAACGTTTTTAAGCAAAATAAATCAAATATTTCTTTTATATATATATATACAAACGTTTATTTTCATTTTTACATATGATGGCATCAACAGTTCTTGACTTTGTGTCCATAATTGAGAAAGCTTTTAAATAAAGAGACAAATCTCTCGCCAGACTCCACGATAAATAATCATGATAAATATTCTATAAATGTTGCGATATTTATAATAATAAGGTGACCTGGTGGTCTAGGGGTAAGGTGTCAGACTTCTATGCTGGCGGCCGGGGTTCAATCCTCGGTCCCGGCAAAGATTTATCTGATTACCAAACCCTTCCTTCACCTCTGACAAGACATCTTGTGAATGTGAGGAATGCCAGGTCTCCACCGTGGTTCGGATTCCACGTTAAACTGTAGGTCCTTCATTTCATCTCACAATCACCCTACCATTACACATTAGCGTAAGTGCGTATAACCCGAACGGGTAGTAAGACGCGGTGCTAATAATAATAATATAATAATAAAAGGAAGTGTTTGTCTGTGTGTGTGTTTGTGTGCGATTCCCAGCCAAATGTACGGCACGCAGAGATCTGAAATGCTCAACATAGTTGGTCGGAAGAGGGACCAAATGCACCTCAAAGCCGGACATTTTAATTATCTTTTTAATTAGGCTATTTTAAAGAAATTATTGTTAATCTGGTTTATAATTACGTTTCAGAGATAACTGTGAAAAAGAATACTGCATCCTTCTCAGAAAAAAAAAATTATACGAGATCAACCTAATTTTAAACCTTTTTTTTGGGGGGGGGGGCCTTATATAATTCTTATACAGAGTGGGTCACGGGCAACGCCGGGCGGGATTGCTAGTTTGTAATATGACAGATTTATGAACAACATATTATTTAAGTTACGATCCCCAGAAAAAGGCTTTTGACCTGATTTCTAGTTTTCAAATGAAAATCACTTTAACGGTACTTTACATTAGTAGATATTTCCAATTTTGATCACATCACCGCAACTATTTTAGATATATTTTATTACATCCATCACAGTTTCCATCATGTGGTCAGTTTTTTATTCAAGCCATATATTTTCCACCACTAGCTGGCTGGGCCTGTCGTAGCTTTATATGTCTTATAATATAACTTAACACTAGGACAGACACAACATCCAGTCCCCAGTCGTTAATTCATCACTGTGGAAATCTAAACGCACATTTTACCAATGATAAATTTTTCGGTCATTCCGGGAATCATATCCGGGATCCTTAGCTCAATATACAGGCATGCTATCGAATGAGCTCATGTGTTGGATTATTTCAAATAATAAATGTTCCTTTTAAGTTGTTGTACAATTTAAAATAAAAATATTTCATTTGTAATATATTTGTATGAAATCAGTAGTTTCTGAGATAAGCTAGTATATATACGATGTTTATAAACTCTTTACTCATACAACATAAAACATAACACGCTTGTAAAATATGTCTGTAAAAAACATGTTGAATTATTAAAAAATAATGTAGGTTGAAGTTAGATGCGATAACGCCTGGAGTAGGCAACTTTTGAACAACTGTTGTGTCGTGTCCGCCTAGCGATATGCAACTTGTTGTACAGGTACGTAATTACAGCTGCGTACTTACAGGCGTAACTCCAACCTATATTTAGTAATAGTGCAAAATAAATTTTCCGAACATTTTAATACTTGGATTTCCTTGTTCTTTCTATCCACAGATGCTGTGGTTTAACTTTAGGCAGATAGTTTACAAATATACTGTATATATAATTAAGGTCTTCGAAAATTGAAATTGTTGTTCTCTTTGGTGGGCATGTGTGTTCCTCTTTTCTCAAAGTTTCTGTAACAATGTATAGAATATTATATTTCATTTAAGCTCTTTAGTGCAATGTTTCTCTAATACTGTACGTACTATAGGTTATCTCGTTTCACAAATCTTACGAGTTTTTAAGATAAAAGTGGGAGAATGTGTGTGCGGTATTTATTTCACTTCTAACTGGACAGGGTAGCAATGTCTTTGTTTAGTTTAGGTGATGGGTTATTACGCTATCTAAAAAAAACTCAAATGGAAGATTGGGATTTGAATCCCAGTCAGGTCTACTAAGAGTGGTTTCCCGCTCTCCCTTCATGAAAATATGGGTACTATTTTTCATGATCCAGTCTTACTCAACCCTGATATGAACAATATTAATATTTTTTATAATTTAATTTTCCATTTGTGGAAGTAAGAATTTTAAAATTGAATTATTTTACTTGAAATGTTTATGATGTTATCTTTTTTTGAAATGTGGTCCCGTCAGTATTTTTAATTTCCCCTGTGGCCTTTACAATCAAACAAATGAGTCAGACACGCGTGCTATTGAAGGGGTACTGACATCCACGGATGTTGCTCGTAGACACATCCACTAGAACAAGGGTTTACAAACCAGTCAGATGGGAGGGGCCATTGCATCAGAAACAACCACACACCCTAGAGCCCTCATAAAACAACACACGCTAGAGCCCTCATAAAACAACACACGCTAGAGCCCTCATAAAACAACACACGCTAGAACCCTCATAAAACAACACACGCTAGAGCCCTCATAAAACAACACACGCAAGAGCCCTCATAAAACAACACACGCTGGAGCCCTCATATATCTCTTTTAAAACTTATTGTCTGCCTCTGTGGTATAAAGGTCAGAGTTCCTGTCTTCAGATACAGAGGTACCGGGTTCGATCTTGGGCAGTCCCAGATTTTTTATCTGTAAATCAGAGGGTCTAGAACGAGGTCAAACTTAGCCCCGTGAGGACAAAGGAGGAGCTACTTGATTAAATATATAGCGGCTCCGGTCTAGAAAACTGGACGAAGGGCTCTTTGTGCTGACCACATGACACCCTCTCTCCACGAATTCTTAAATACAACATTTTTCATACCCCTACCCCCTGAAATTTGGTTTTAAAAATACAATTGGTTAAAATTTCTATAAATTGTTCTTTCCATTTTAAGGACAATTCATTGACACTGGAAGAGGTATATCTAGATTTGAATAGATCGACAATTATTATTTAAATTGAAAAATGACACCTCGACACGGGAATCTAACCCAATACCTCTGGTTTAGGACTCCAATGCTCTAACCACTGAGCTATCCAGGGGTTATTTCCTTGTCTGTGGCCCAGGGTCATTCTTCACTCATTTTAAGACAGAGTCTGTGATGGACGCGCGTAAATCGTCGACTTTATTATATGAGTGATCAAGTAATATCACGAGCTATTAGCTAACGCAGCCACCTTATAATCGGGAGGGTTTTATGCTATGACTCTTGGATAGCTATTTGGTTAGAGCAATGTCGTGCTAAGCCAGAGGTACCGGCTTTGATTCCCATCCAGGTCTTATTTTTGAATTTAAAGTATATGATATTAATATGTGTCTATAACTGTAATTAACAAAGATAACAGAGTGTCTATTTAAAACATCATAAATTAACAGCCCTTATTATTTATGCTATTTTATATTGTAAAAAACAAATATATAATAATATAAAGCTGCCTGACGGGCTCTGAAATAACTGATGCGGCCCGGTTTGAACATCTCTGCACTAGTGTATTATAATATACAAACAGATCACGTAATGGAATATATTTGTTCTAGAATATTACTTCTGTCAAGTAGAATAACAACCAACCAGCCACGACCGAGTGGTTTCATTTTCTCCCTCCCTCCCTCTTCTATATTTCAAGAAACATTTATTTTATTTGAAACTGCCCAAGGCGAAAAAATAACATCCCGACGAATTCAAGATTGAATCTGTAACAAAAATATTTTGTTAAAAATGTTTGGAAATTAAGTGAAAAGTACTCGTGGCTAACCAACATAAATGTTCCATTTCACTAGCGAACCACTTCCATAAAGTCAATTATTAATACTCAGTCATTATATTTCTGTGGGAAAATATAAATAATATTAACTAGATGTTATTTTTCAGTTCATGTCGTTAAGCCAATGAGCGTCATCTGACAACTAGCGATATCTCTCGTTAAAAACAAATAGTTACATTTGTGCGATGTTATCACTATAAATAATATCAAGAGTATCTCGAGAGTGTCAAACTGGTTTGGTCTAAAGGGCCACTTTGAAAATTGAAAATAATCAGTGGGCCACATCTAAGAAAACTCAATATTGTAACCACCATCATTTAACAACACTTAATTTAAAATTATTACTTTAGTAATAAGTATAAATAAAAGATCATAAAACGTTTTAGGGAGCGCCTTTGTGGTCTAGTGGTCAGTGTCTGACTATAGCTCCAGAGGTCTCCAGCATTTCCAGAATCTGTAAAACAGTGGGTCTGGAATCGGGTCAACTCAGCCTTGTGGGGACAAATGAGCTACTTGAATAAAGAAGTAGCAGCTCCAGTTTAGAAAAATGAGATTAATAACTGGAAGGTTAATTGTGCTGACAACATGACACTCTATAGCCACATAAGTTGGTACTACGGCCACTCGGTAGGTAAGTATCAATTGGCAGGCCAACACCATGAAGTGTTTTTTTTTTAATATTCTAAGACTGTTTCTATTTTTACCCAGAAACATGAACACATTTGTTCAAAACAATTGTGTGAGTGCCTAGCTTAGAATCCTTTGTTGTTTCACTTTTAAAATTGATTTCTTGGGTGGGTTTTCTTAAATGGTTTTTTTACTCTTCCTTCAAGCGAATGTAGGTACAACTCCTCTAAATAAAACCTTATAAATCCCTAACACATTATTATAATCAGTATTTAGACGTACAACCTAAAATGGCAGTAAGATGTGGCGCTAAAAATACAACAAAAAGAAACATGTTGTTCTATTTTGCTAGTCAAGATATTTATTTATGTTCGGTTCATACTTGTGGTCTTCAACACAAGATATATTTATTTATGTCCGGTTCATAGCTTGTGGTCTTCAACATAAGATATATTTATTTATATTCGGTTCAAAGCTTGTGGTCTTCAACACAAGATATATTTATTTATGTCCGGTTAATAGCTTGTGGTCTTCAACATAAGATATATTTATTTATGTCCGGTTCATACTTGTGGTCTTCAACACAAGATATATTTATTTATGTTCGGTTAATAGCTTGTGGTCTTCAACATAAGATATATTTATTTATGTCGGGTTAATAGCTTGTGGTCTTATACACAAGATATATTTATTTATGGCGGGTTAATAGCTTGTGGTCTTATACACAAGATATATTTATTTATGTCCGGTTAATAGCTTGTGGTCTTCAACACAAGATATATTTATTTATGTTCGGTTCAAAGCTTGTGGTCTTCAACACAAGATATATTTATTTATGTTCGGTTCAAAGCTTGTGGTCTTCAACACAATATATATTTATTTATGTTCGGTTCATACTTGTGGTCTTCAACACAAGATATATTTATTTATGTCCGGTTAATAGCTTGTGGTCTTCAACACAAGATATATTTATTTATGTCCGGTTAATAGCTTGTGGTCTTCAACACAAGATATATTTATTTATGTCCAGTTAATAGCTTGTGGTCTTCAACACAAGATATATTTATTTATGTTCGGTTCAAAGCTTGTGGTCTTATACACAAGATATATTTATTTATGTCCGGTTAATAGCTTGTGGTCTTAACACAAGATATATTTATTTATGTTCGGTTCAAAGCTTGTGGTCTTAACACAAGATATATTTATTTATGTCCGGTTAATAGCTTGTGGTCTTCAACACAAGATATATTTATTTATGTCCGGTTAATAGCTTGTGGTCTTATACACAAGATATATTTATTTATGCGGTTAATAGCTTGTGGTCTTAACACAAGATATATTTATTTATGTCGGTTAATAGCTTGTGGTCTTATACACAAGATATATTTATTTATGTCCGGTTAATAGCTTGTGGTCTTCAACACAAGATATATTTATTTATGTCCGGTTAATAGCTTGTGGTCTTCAACACAAGATATATTTATTTATGTTCGGTTCAAAGCTTGTGGTCTTATACACAAGATATATTTAAGTGCGGGCCAAGACGATTTCTAACCATTGACCTCAAAAATTATACTATGACGGGAAAAGTCATATTTAATGCTTTATTTTCCTCTCGGCGTGAAGCCCCAATTGTAGATGACACGCTGACCATAGATGTTTTACCCTATCTAGGGGATGAATTGTTGTTGCACCTCCATTGAGAGTCGCTGGTGCAGATCAAAGGGAGAGTTTCTGACATTTGTTGCGTAAGGAAGCTGATTTCTTATAACAGAAAAACTAGGTGAGACCATGAAAGTCGAGTTTGCGAAAATATTTTCTTTTCTTTATAGAAGAGAATACTTCTGTTCAAATGCGCGATACCAAACAACCATGTTTTTTTTATTATAAATTAATCAAATAAAACAACTTCCAGAACTAATCCTATGTATATAAACATTGAGATATGCATATATACCATGTCATACTTAAAACATTTTATACACATAATTGACTATAGAAGACCAACCTAGTTCTTGAATATTTCGTTTTACTTTCTCAGATGTGATACCAAACCCAAAAAATGTGAATTTCACAACAATACCTCCCCCCCCCTCCCCCCCCCCCCCACCGTATGTTTGTCTTTGGACATAGATCCGAAAAAGTTGGATAGATTTTATTCAAGATTGGTATCTGGGGACTTTATTACATTCTTAATAATATTGTATAGTTATTTTTTTTATAAAAATACATTAATTTAAGGCTTGTTTATTTGGACAAATTTGAGATGTTAAGTCTTTCGTAAATTACCTTTAAAATTCAGTTCAAAATGAGTATCTGTAGATTGTTTTTAATGATAAATAACAATAAAATTTACTTTTAAAACTATATACATAAATTGAAAGTTGTTTGAAAATGACAGATTTTTGATTTTTTTTTTTTTTTTTTTAGGTTTCAACAATCTTATTAAACTTTTTTATGAAGTGTGTTTATTGTGCTTGACAAGATGAGGACAACTCAATGGTAGTTTACTGAAAGCCTATTTTGTTTTGAACGTAATGTAATATATTGACCGACCCAATAGTAAGGTGGTTAGAAAACCTGTCTGCTGGCCTAGAGGTCCCGGGGTTCCATTCCCGGCTGGTACAGGGGAGGAATTTTCTCGAAAGGGGAATAATCCCCATGGTCACCAGGATTTGGCTAGTTATGTTAAGAACTTCATTGGCTCCATCCATGGCCGTCTTTGGTAATAGGCCGAGGGTGAAATGTGGCAACTCCGCTTGTAGTGACGTCATGAGGCCTAGAAATATGTTGTTTCTTAATGACAATTATTTTTAGGTAAGGATTAAACACGGTTAGAAAACTATTAAGGAAAATTACAAAAGGGCACTTGCTCAAAGACTAGAAAGAGCTTTCATTGTTGCACTAATTCAAAGGTCGTGGATTCAATTCCCATGTACAGGTTCACTCTTTAGCATTATTTATTAAAATTAAGAATGTTATTTATGTAATTTCTTTGAGCACTTATTTTTAAACACTACCCTTTAAAAATATTGAACTTTTTTTATTTTCTGAAAAAAGAATATTCATTGCAAAGTTTATCATTCCTATATTTGTCATAATTGAATAGAAGTATGTTTCCAAGCGTTGACGAAACCACAGAAAATAATTCATGCACGTAATGATAAGTTGTTGATAAATTGATAAAAATCTGAATATTTACAAATGTATTTATAGGCCAAACATGAAAAGTCTATCTTATAACTAATAGCAGTTCAGGTTATAAGCCTTGTACTAATTACGCTAACGATTTTAGGTATAATGAAGGCTAGTTTGGGTGACCTGGTGGTCCAGGGGTAAGGTATCAGACTTCTGTGCTGTGGGTCCGGGGTTCAATCCTCGGTCCCTGCACAGATTTATCTGATTACCAAACCCTTCCTTCACCTCTGACAAGACGGTATTAATCACAACTTGTGAATGTGTCGAATACCAGATCTCCACCGTGGTTCGGATTCCACGTTAAACTGTAGGTCCTCCATTTCATCTCACAATCACCCTACCATTACACATTAGCGTAATTGCGTATAACCCGAACGGGTAGTAAGACACGGTGCTAATAATAATAATAATAATAATTGTAAAGTAATATTTCTCAGATGGTTTTTAAAAACTTTTTAAAAGTATATCTCTAAGAGTTGCAATACCTAATACAGTTGATTTAAAAATTGCTTTATCAAGTAGGGCCTATAGTTTGTTCAGTTACACTAATTTATTTAAGTTTTTTTTTATCCGTTTAACCTACAATCGGCTGACCGGCCCCTTTTCAGCAGTAGCAGTCTATCAATCCTATGAACAAAATAATTCTCTCATAAAGTGAGATGGTGGAGTCATGGGTTTGTTGTTAGACAGATGCCACTTCATTACGGAGGTGGATGAGTTGTGGACCAGAGATGATAGCCTTGATATATCAGTTTGAAAATAGAACTTCTCCAAGAGAGTCATCACCAAGATAACTGGAATAACAAAAACCACATTTAACAAACTGTCTTCAACAATAAAGTAAAGCTCTAAAATAAGCCATTGCAACTTTTGGAAAACCCTGTCTTGAATCAGGGAAAGAACTTTTTTAATTTGAGATCCCAGCGTTGTCAGAAGAAATTTTTCCAAACATCATGAACATTGAAGAAGTAGAAAAAACACAGTACGATTAATTCATTTCCAAATAGATAGCCTCAGATGAGATATCTTTGTACCAAAAGATAAAATATAACAAGTTCATATTATAGTTCGGAAATAAAAAAGATATCTCCAAAAGGGGTAGAATTAGGTCACTAAAGAAGGACGTTGGCTTATTCTCTAAGCTTTTTGTCACTTGTACGACTAGAGTTCTTGACCTTTGCCACCTGTTTTCTTTTGAAAACCACCTATTCCCTCCAGAAATTTCACGTAAAGGACATATTCGAAGAGGAAGCAAGACTGACCCGGTCATAACTTTGGAAAAATGCATATCTTCTGAGATAAATGACAATCAATCTGCTCTCTGGTGTCATATATTTTGAAGATGAAGTCTTAATTGTTGATCCAGCTGAAATGCCGCATAAAACTCCTCAAGAGATGCTAATTCAAGCTGAAGTTGCTACTCCTGATGCTCAAGAGGTTAATAAAGAGAACACTTTACCGGAAGGTGACTCAAACAACACAAATCAGATAATATCTATTGCTTATGATGGTCCAGATCTCGTTCATATCATTCAGCCAAATTTGGAAAAAAAATTTCAAGATCACAGTGAAGCTGTAGAAAAATATGTCCAGGCAGACGTCAGAAAGAACCAAACACAGTGTATTGATATAGTGTGGGATGTATACCAAGAAAACACTATGCAATCAAATACCAGAGACTGTCATGGAGCTGGATAGTGACGTCAGGTTCGGGCAAACAACATCTTGCCAAAGAAATGGCAATACTTCCTCAAACATCCGGAAAATAAAACTGAACTCTTTTCCTTCTTGGCCAGAGAGATTGTTGCCAGATCAACCCTTAGGGATATATAGGTGTTTTTCACTATAGGCCCAAATGTACTCTCTAATTATGGGAATCAGACTTCATTCGCCGAGGAAATGTATAATCACGAAGAAGCAGATTTAGGATCTTTGTCCATGTGTTTGATGCAGTGAAGACAGGTTTCAAGGCTGTTTACATTCACACAGTAGACACAGATGTTATTGTGTTTGCTAAATCACATTTCTTCACATTCTCAAAAGAGGCTCTTTGCTGAACAGAGAGTAAACGGAAATAATTTTAAGACCATTGTATTTGATGATATAGCTCAAAACCTTGACAGGGGAGGTCCGTGATTTCATGCATCCTCTAGGTAGGATAGCACATAATTATGTTCAGGCCGAAGGAAAAAAATCAATGGGGAGCAAATTGAGGGAATTCTTTGATGAGACGAAGACTTTTTGGTTCCTATCACACCCTCAGGATTACATATTCAATCCCCTTCAACGGTACAAGGTGTAATTTTTCAATTTAAAGAACTTGATATCTACATGTGGCTGTATCAATAACTAACCAATATAATAGCTTTGATATTTAATCCATTATAATATGTGGACCCGTATAATTAAAATTGTACACTTGGCAGCATGAAGCCAACTATTGAGTAAATGGTAGCTGCATATCTGATAGTTTTGGACTTAACTAATCACATATTTGTAGCTGACTATTTCCGCATGTCCATCACAGACTGCGCCTTAAAATATGAGTGAAGAATTACCATAGGCACCGTGTGACTCCTGGATAGCTCAGTGTTAAGAGCATTGGCGTATTAAGCCAAAGGACCCGGGTTCAATTCCCGTGTCCAGGTGTCGTTTCTCATTTTAAAGAACTTGAAGGTAGATTATGTTGAAAAAAATAGAAGTATGTTCTTAAATACATGATTTTCATATATTCCAGCAAACACGCAATAGAGGGGCAATAAATCAGTTGGCCCTCTATTTGTGTTTTATCAAGGATTATGGCCTTGAGGATTGTCATACCAGAAAAGTATAAGATGCATTAAATTAGTAAACTAAGCAATAAAAAACTTTTACTTGAAACATTTTGTGATTTAACCAATTAATAGAAAGCTAACATAGAAATAATAAAACATATTATCATTCTTTATTGATATTTCTTTGAATAGCTAAGTAATTATCGACTAATCGGAAGTTTGTATCAACTCATCGTAAAATATAATTTAAAGAGCTTCATTTAAAATAAATAAATCGAAAATTGAGCCAGTAGTTTACGATATATACTGTAAAAAGAATTTAAAAGCGTCGCCATCTTGTTGACATCATACCTCCTGTTCGCTGAGGAACTTTTTAGCCTCTATAACTGAAAATATATCTTAAATTATAAAAGGTGCCGTATAAATTCCCTACGCTGCTCAACTACAACAATTGCATTCCAACGAACAGGCAGTTTGTAGTAAGCATAACCACAAATGAACACAACTGAGAGTTCTAGAATCACGTCAGCTGTTAGTTGAATATCTCTAATCACATCCACAAAATGTTCATCTATTGTCTGTTTCGCTAGATGACCCAAAACATAATACAATAGAAGTGTAAGCCACGCAAAATTTCAAACCAAGCCAATTATACGAGAGACAAACTGAACTAATCAGCTGTACTGATTCAATACAGTGTTGCCAAACTTCAGTACTCCGAATGACCGTATTCCACAGCATGATATTCACTACCGTCATCACCTGATCTCCTATCGGGACATGGGAAGAGCCTCCACGGAAAGAATGTACTATTAGTACATTAGTACGTCCCCTGGAGGACGGTACATTAGTACATTAGTACTGGCTGATCTTTACACTACTGGGCTACGATTAATATATCCCTTACATACCATTATTTTTAGATACCTACTATATAAAAAAAAGTTAGTATGATTGCGTCACACATGCTATTTTTAATTTTTAATTGTGTGGTATCAAAAAGGGAAAACACCATTTCCACAAAAGGAATCATTCTTTTATTTTGTCTTTTTACTTTAATAGAACACACAGACCTGGGAAAAATAAAAAAATAATTAACTTTCTAAACAATTAAATAAATTAATTATACATTTACTCGTTTCAAAGAAGGTGGCGAAAACATGGCAACATCTTTTAGTGAATTCAAATTAAAATACTCTTGCAAAATTTTGTAGCTGTTTAATTTTTTTTTTTTTTTACACCAGCAGTACAGTAATTTTTACAATTAAATTCAAACGTTGTATCAACGATAGCCCATAATAGACGATTATTTCCACACGTCCATTACAGACTCTGCCTTAAAACTATGATTGAAGAACGATAGTGTGCACAGGACGATCCCTGGATAGCTAAGTGTTAAAACATTGGTACGCTGTCCCAGGTTTGATTCCTGTGTCTAGAAGTTATTTTTAAAATTTAAGAACCCACGCTCCCACCACGTAAATTCGGGTACACTTCCTCTAAATTCAACCTTCCTCATCTATAGAAATAGCATATATATATATACGTATAGCATGGATGGGTAGTAATATGGGGTGTTAAGAAACTACTAGTGTTTGAGAAGTGTTTGACTTATTACAAAATGAAGAACCTAGATTTTCCAGGATAACATTTCTCCAGCTAACAGAATCAATACAATTTGTTGCCTGTTATTTGCGTGCTGGAAAATTTAAATAGTACCATATTCTCGCAGAAAAACTCTGCAGTAAGCTGCGACTCACGAACCGGAAAGTTAATCGGGTTAAAAGGTTGGGGTCATGTCATCGTTGTGTTGGTTATACTTTGGTTAGAAGGTGTACAGTAGTATCCTCCGAGTACTACCTCTAGTATAGCAGGTAGACATTGTGGAGGTATGAGCTCATAGTACGTTAGTGACATTGTGGAGGTATGAACTCATAGTACGCTAGAGTGACATTGTGGAGGTATGAATCATAGTACGCTAGAGTGACATTGTGGAGGTATGGCTCATAGTACGTTAGTAACATTGTGGAGGTATGAATCATAGTACGCTAGAGTGACATTGTGGAGGTATGAACTCATAGTACGCTAGAGTGACATTGTGGAGGTATGAGCTCATAGTACGCTAGGGTGACATTGTGGAGGTATGAAATCATAGTAAGTTAGTGTGACATTGTAAAGGTATGAACTCATAGTACGTTAGAGTGACATTGTAAAGGTATGAACTCATAGTACGCTAGTGTGACATTGTAAAGGTATGAGCTCATAGTACGTAGTGTGACATTGTAAAGGTATGAGCTCATAGTACGCTAGTGTGACATTGTGGAGGTATGAGCTCATAGTACGCTAGAGTGACATTGTGGAGGTATGAGCTCATAGTACGCTAGAGTGACATTGTGGAGGTATGAGCTCATAGTACGCTAGAGTGACATTGTGGAGGTATGAGCTAATAGTACGCTAGAGTGACATTGTGGAGGTATGAGCTCATAGTACGCTAGTGTGACATTGTGGAGGTATGAGCTCATAGTACGCTAGAGTGACATTGTAAAGGTATGAGCTCATAGTACGCTAGTGTGACATTGTGGAGGTATGAGCTCATAGTACGCTAGAGTGACATTGTGGAGGTATGAGCTCATAGTACGCTAGAGTGACATTGTGGAGGTATGAGCTAATAGTACGCTAGAGTGACATTGTGGAGGTATGAGCTAATAGTACGCTAGAGTGACATTGTGGAGGTATGAGCTCATAGTACGCTAGTGTGACATTGTGGAGGTATGAGTCAAGTAGGCTAGTGTGACATTACCTCTCTCAACTGGTTTATTTTATTGACTCGAGGTAAAGAGGGTCACTGTCAAATAACTGTATTACTAGTCCACTAGGGTGGATATTCTACTGGTAGAGGAAGGAGATGAAGGTGAGCCAGCAGAGACAGGAACGGTTTTAAGGTATACATAAAAATAGTGCTACAATAATCCATCCGCCCGCGACGCCCTACAGTACAGACGTTGGTTGAGAAACGGAAGACGTGGGATCGTACCGAACGAATCAAAAGGCCCCCCCCCCCTTTCCCCCCAATAACTTCCACAGGAATGTTTGGCGTGACGTCAAAGACGGAGGCGTCTCCAACAAATTTTTGTGTTTTTTAACGATCGTGCGACGATGTTAAGAGTGGTGGGCGTTATCGTGCAAGAAACGGACAGGGACGCTAAAATGATCCAATCTCACCTTCCTTCCGCTACCATGACCCCTAGAGGATCTTCATCTATACTGCAAGCAAGCATCTTTCCTTCCTCTACCATGACCCCTAGAGGATCTTCATCTATACTGCAAGCACATTCCTATACAATGACCCCTAGAGGATCTTCATCTATACTGTAAGCAAGCACCTTCCTCTACCATGACCCTAGAGGATGTACATCTATACTGTAAGCAAGCACCTTCCTCTACCATGACCCCTAGAGGATCTTCATCTATACTGCAAGCACATTCCTATACAATGACCCCTAGAGGATCTTCATCTATACTGTAAGCAAGAACCTTCCTCTACAATGACCCCTAGAGGATCTTCATCTATACTGCAAGCAAGCACCTTCCTCTACCATGACCCCTAGAGGATCTATATCTATACTGTAAGCACCTTCCTCTACCATGACCCCTAGAGGATCTATATCTATACTGCAAGCAAGCACCTTCCTCTACCATGACCCCTAGAGGATCTATATCTATACTGTAAGCACCTTCCTCTACCATGACCCATACATCATAACAAAAGTGACTATTGAGGACATAGTCCACTGTTCCACCCAAGCCGCAACTTCTGGAGATACAAAAAGACAAAATTAACGTTCCGCTCGTTAATTGACGTTTATAGTGATCAACGATAGGAAGCGGGGGGAAGAGGGGACATCAGAAGTGGCAGTGTAGGCTGAGGGGGAGGGGGATCAGAGTGACTGTCACTGGTGATACTTAATTACGCCCAATGACTCATTACACGGTCCAAACAGTCACGTAATGCCTCGTGAGACGTCATACATTGAGTACAGGGGTCCTCTCAGTCAGGGACAAGAGATACCTGTAGCAATGACAAGAGATGTATGTAGCAGTGACAAGAGATGTATGTAGCAGTGACAAGAGATGTCTGTAGCAGTGACAAGAGATGTCTGTAGCAGTGACAAGAGATGTCTGTAGCAGTGACAAGAGATGTTGTAGCAGTGACAAGAGATACCTAAGCAATAACAAGAGATACCTGTAACATGACAAGAGCTACATGTTAGCAGTGACAAGAGATGTATTTCAGTGACAGAGATGTCTGTAGCAGTGACAAGAGATCCCTAGAGCAATAACAAAGATACCTGTAACAATGACAAGAGCTACATGTAGCAGTGACAAGAGTACCTGTAGCAGTGACAGAGATGTCTGTAGCAGTAAAAAGAGAATCTGTAAGAGTACCTTTATAGTAGTGCAAGAGATACTTGTACAGTGTAAGAGATCCATAGTTGACATTTGTCCCTAACATGTTTCTCGGTTATTACAGTCGCAAGTACCTCGCAATCCTCAGTTAGCAACTCACTAATGGAATTCTAAAATAGTGATACTGTAGTTAGAAAGTAACGTTCGTCTGGTTGTTAATGTGTGGTAAACACAACACCGGACTCCAACCACTACAAAGAGATGGTTGAGAGGGGTGATATTAGGGAAAGCGAGCGATGTATGTAAATATAGGTGATGCGTGTATGTATGTAGTCCACATCAATATTCACTCCCTGGAGGCGGCCGTGGCCAGTGACAGAACCATCACAAAACTTGGTCGAGGTAGCGGCGGGTTGGGCTCATTTCACAACTACAGGGTGACTCGGAACTACTGGGGGAGGGGCGGGAGGATCTCAACTGCCCGCTGTTGCAAAACTACCAGACCTCACTCACTTTTTGTTCTTATTGTTGTTTACTGTCTTAGTAAACATGGCGGGAGTAAAGTCTGCAACTAATTGCAATATGCCATAAGCATAATATTTAAATATAAATATAATTATAATGATTATAACATGTAAAAAGCGATGTATATCGTTCGCACAACTACAAGTTACAATCCATTTGGGTTAAATTCTTCAAGTTGTGTTCTTTCAAGAAGTTCTCCCTATTTTCTGCCACGTTTATATAAAACTAACAGCCAATATCACATCATCAGGTTGACATATTTGCTTGTTCTAGTAAATGGTATATTGACATTTCCTGTATCAATTACATATTCAATATTACATTTCCATTTCGTCTGATTCCATGATTCGGGCAAACCACAGTTTAAAAAATCGCCAGTTTGCTATTAATAATTAATCTGTGTTGTAATGGAGTGTTTACCTGTAATTTTGTACGTTAGTTTGTCGGTCTGTCTAATTGCTCGTCCATCTATTTGTCAGATTACCCGTCCAGCTCTATTACTACATAGTTATATATGTATATGAATGTATATATGCGTATATATGTATATGCATACAAATGACTGAGTAGCTATCTGTTTGTTTACCAATCTAATTTTTGCTTATCTTTTTTTTTGTATCGCGTCTTACTACCCGTTAGAGTTATACGCTTATGTACTAATTACGCCAAACGTTTGAGGGATTAGTAAGGTTATATTAATAGGAAGTGTACCCACATTTGCATGTAGGGAGAATGGAAAACAACCTTTAGTACTGCCAACCTATATTTGAACCTTGTTCTGCCCATCATTGGCAGTCTAGTCTACTGCAATAATAGCGCGTTAGATCACGTGGCCACAGCGGCGGGTTTTTTCGGCCTATCTCTTTGCTTTTATGTCCATCTGTCTGATTTGTTCTATCTGTATGAATGTCCATAAGTCTAGGAGTCTCAGCTGCTGGAGTGTTAAGCTTGTCATCTACTACAGTACGCCGAGCCGCGACGCCGGCGTCAAGTTTGGGGATTCCCTTGACCAGAAGTCTCGAGGGGTCTAAAGAATGCTTTCCTTCACCGCGCCTGTGTACGGGGTTGACGCAAGGAATCATGGGGGAAATACGCTCTCGTGTAATTCCGTCACACCTCGGGTGCGCTCGTTTAGTTCCGGAACTCCTCGTACAGCGACACGTGTTCATTAGTGTTGTGAATTGTGAGCGTTTAGTCTTCTAGTCTCATTGTTCATCTTGGTAGCTAAACCGCACCTTCAGATTGAGGTAGAACTCAACGTAATCGCCATCAAATAAAACGCTTTCATTGCGCTTTTCCTTGTAAGTTTAATTAATTAAAAATTGTGGAGGGAAATGGTAAACAAAAGGCAAATGTTTACTATAAATGTATGACAATATGAAAATTATATAACAAACTTTGTCATTAAATTTTTCCAAATAAACGAAAGAAACCTTCCGGATGGATTGAACTTCCACAACTGAGGCACGTTACCTGAGTGGACCTACGGAGGGAGGCGCAGGGAATATTCAACAAGATGGCTCGGAGCGGTGCGTTACATGAGTGGACCTACGGAGGGAGGCGCAGGGAATATTCAACAAGATGGCCAGAGCGGCGCGTTACATGAGTGGACCTACGGAGGGAGGCGCAGGGAATATTCAACAAGATGACTCGGAGCGGCGCGTTACATGAGTGGACCTACGGAGGGAGGCGCAGGGAATATTCAACAAGATGGCTCGGAGCGGCGCGTTACATGAGTGGACCTACGGAGGGAGGCGCAGGGAATATTCAACAAGATGGCTCGGAGCGGTGCGTTACATGAGAAGACCTACGGAGGGAGGCGCAGGGAATATTCAACAAGATGGTTCGGAGCGGAGCGTTACATGAGTGGACCTACGGAGGGAGGCGCAGGGAATATTCAACAAGATGGTTCGGAGCGGAGCGTTACATGAGTGGACCTACGGAGGGAGGCGCAGGGAATATTCAACAAGATGGTTCGGAGCGGTGCGTTACATGAGTGGACCTACGGAGGGAGGCGCAGGGAATATTCAACAAGATGGTTCGGAGCGGAGCGTTACATGAGTGGACCTACGGAGGGAGGCGCAGGGAATATTCAACAAGATGGCTCGGAGTGGCACGTTACATGAATGTACCTACGGAGGGAGGCGCAGGGAATATTCAACAAGATGGCTCGGAGTGGCACGTTACATGAGTGTACCTACGGAGAGAGGCGCAGGGAATATTCAACAAGATGACTCGGAGCGCACCCTAGTGGGCGACCAGCTTAAGGGTTCGGCCAGACTGAGAAGCGTGCGAGCGTGCAAGCGAGAAACTGAGCGACAGGGTGGCCAGACTGGCGAGTGAGCGCGTGATTAGCAAATAGCTCTCGATAGTTGTTGACGAGGAGGAAATGTTCGAATCTTGGCTCAGTGAACTGAGGGTCGTTTTTGACAAGTGATTTATTGTTGTGGTTTTCCCATCATCTCTCCACACTAATGGTGATTCTTATTTTTAAAGGCCTACTTTGATTATAATATTGAAGTATTTTAACATGTCAGTTTTATATATAGATATACATATATAGGTATGATTTATGATCTTACCAATTAAATTAGGTCGTTAGTATCAAGTGTATTAAACCTATAGATAATAATAAAAATGTCAAAAAGATAAGTTTTCCCAGTACTCAATGAACCAACACACAATAATATTGCCTAGCGCCTGTAAACTAGACTGTGCCGGCTCGAGCGCGCGCGCTTGAACAGTAGAACCAGTTCTATCTTTAAACGCGCGCGCTCAGTCACTCGCTCGCTCAAGTCTGGCCGTCCTTTAAGGCCACTAGCCATCTATCCTCTCCCTATGACGTGGGGACAATGTTATTATCATACACTATCCGAGTAGGTTTAAAAGGTACCTTAATTAAGCAGTGGAGGTGAACAACTTTAGTTCCGCTCAGATATTTCCTTAATGTTATCATTTTTATATTATAAGAAAAAAAACGTAATATCCTGTGAGGGAGTTATAATATTTTGCATCTGAAATAAATAAAACTGAATAAATGTTTCATTTAAATGAAAGCTCTAATATTCGGGGTGGAAGAGAAAGTCTTTATATAAGTAAAAAGAAACGAAATCTTCCGAACCAATCTGTTCCAATCTTTATCAAAGTAGAAAGAAATGAACAAATCTGTTCCAATCTTTGTCAAAGTAGAAAGAAACGAACCAAACTGTTCCAATCTTTGTGTTCCTACATCACCCGCATTAACACCCCACCCCACCCCAATAACCCTAAACCGACCCAATCTTGAGACCAAAATATGGTAATCTGCCGAGTTCCTGAAAGCTAATTCGCTCCGTCTTCATTTCCTCTCAACCAGATGATGGATGATAGAAAGGCTGGGAAGGAGAAAGTTAATAAAGAAGGAGCAAAGTCGAAGTCATTAAGAACATTGAGAGATAAGAGTGATATAGACCAACCACGACAGGTTTACTATCTTACAGGACTAGCGAGGACCAAAGGAGCTACCCCTCCTTGCCCTGGTGTGATACCACATAGGGTTTATGTTAGGGGTCATCCAGAAACAAAGTAACGCTGTTAAGAAGGGGTAGAGAAAGCTCTAATGTCTACATGGTGTTACATGTGGGGAGCTTTAATGTCTACATGGTGTTACATGAGGGGAGCTCTAATGTCTACATGATGTTACATGGGGGTAGCTTTAATGTCTACATGGTGTTACATGAGGGGAGCTCTAGTGTCTACATGTTGTTACATGGGGGTAGCTTTAATGTCTACATGGTGTTACATGTGGGGAGCTCTAGTGTCTACATTTTACATGAGGGGAGCTCTAGTGTCTACATGTTGTTACATGGGGGTAGCTTTAATGTCTACATGGTGTTACATGAGGGGAGCTCTAATGTCTACATGATGTTACATGGGGGTAGCTCTAGTGTCTACATGTTGTTACATGGGGGTAGCTTTAATGTCTACATGGTGTTACATGGGGGTAGCTTTAATGTCTACATGGTGTTACATGAGGGGAGCTCTAGTGTCTACATGTTGTTACATGGGGGTAGCTTTAATGTCTACATGGTGTTACATGTGGGGAGCTCTAGTGTCTACATTTTACATGAGGGGAGCTCTAGTGTCTACATGTTGTTACATGGGGGTAGCTTTAATGTCTACATGGTGTTACATAGGGGAGCTCTAATGTCTACATGATGTTACATGGGGGTAGCTTTAATGTCTACATGGTGTTACATGAGGGGAGCTCTAATGTCTACATGGTGTTACATAGGGGTAGCTTTAATGTCTACATGGTGTTACATGGGGGTAGCTTTAATGTCTACATGGTGTTACATGAGGGGAGCTCTAATGTCTACATGGTGTTACATGGGGGTAGCTTTAATGTCTACACGGTGTTACATGTGGGGAGCTCTAGTGTCTACATTTTACATGAGGGGAGCTCTAGTGTCTACATGGTGTTACAATGGGGAGCTTTAATGTCTACACGGTGTTACATGTGGGGAGCTCTAATGTCTACATGTTACATGAGGGGAGCTCTAGTGTCTACATGTTTACATGAGGGGAGCTCTAGTGTCTACATGGTGTTACATGGGGGAGCTCTAATGTCTACATGATTGTTACATGGGGGAGCTCTAATGTCTACATGGTGTTACATGGGGGAGCTTTAATGTCTACACGGTGTTACATGGGGAGTTCTATCGTCTACATTGTGTTACATGGGGGAGCTCTAATGTCTACACGGTGTTTACATGGGGGAGTTCTATCGTCTACATTGTGTTACATGGGGGAGCTCTAATGTATACATGGTGTTACATGGGGGAGTTCTATCGTCTACATTTTGTTACATGGGGGAGCTCTAATGTCTAACACGGTGTTACATGGGGGAGTTCTATCGTCTACATTGTGTTACATGGGGGAGCTCTAATGTCTACACGGTGTTACATGGGGGAGTTCTATCGTCTACATTGTGTTACATGGGGGAGCTCTAATGTCTACATGATGTTACATGGGGGAGCTCTAATGTCTACATGGTGTTACATGGGGAGAGCTCTAATGTCTACACGGGTTACATGTGGGAGTTCTATCGTTTACATTGTGTTACATGGGGGGCTCTAATGTCTACATGATGTTACATGGGGGAGCTCTAATGTCTACATGGTGTTACATGGGGGAGCTCTAATGTCTACATGATGTTACATGGGGGAGCTCTAATGTCTACATGGTGTTACATGGGGGAGCTCTAATGTCTACATGGTGTTACATGGGGGAGCTCTAATGTCTACACGGTGTTACATGGGGGAGTTCTAATCGTCTACATTGTGTTACATGGGGGAGCTCTAATGTCTACATGTGTTACATGGGGGAGCTCTAATGTCTACATGGTGTTACATGGGGGTAGCTTTAATGTCTACATGGTGTTACATGGGGGAGTTCTATCGTCTACATTGTGTTACATGGGGGAGCTCTAATGTCTACATGATGTTACATGGGGAGCTCTATGTCTACATGGTGTTACATGGGGGAGCTCTAATGTCTACATGTGTTACATGTGGGGAGTTCTATGTCTACATTGTGTTACATGGGGGAGCTCTAATGTCTACATGTGTTACATGGGGAGCTTAATGTCTACATGGTGTTACATGGGGGAGTTCTATGTCTACATGTGTTACATGGGGAGATTCTATGTCTACATTGTGTTACATGGGGGAGCTCTAATGTCTACATGGTGTTACATGGGGGAGTTCTATCGTCTACATTGTGTTACATGGGGGAGCTCTAATGTCTACATTGTGTTACATGGGGAGCTACTTAAATGTCTACATGGTGTTACATGGGGGAGTCTATGTTATGGTTACGGCTCTAATGTTACATGGTGTTACATGGGGAGCTCTAATGTCTACATTGTGTTACATGGGGAGCTCTAATGTCTACATGATGTTACATGGGGAGCTCTTAGTGTCTACATGGTGTTACATGGGGCTAAGCTACATGTAATGTCGTACTCTTGTTACATGTGTTACATGGGGAGCTCTATTTACATGTTTACATGACTTAATTCTACATGTGTTACATGTGGGAGTTTCTATCGTCTCACATTGTGTTATGGGATCTATGTCTACATGTGTTAATGGGGAGCTCTAATGTCTACATGGTGTTACATGGGGGAGTTCTATCGTCTACATTGTGTTACATGGGGGAGCTCTAATGTCTACATTGTGTTACATGGGGGAGCTATGTCTATTGGTATGGTGCTTAGTTACATGGTGTTACATGGGGGAGCTTTCTAATCGCTATGTCATACACAGTTATGTAGTTATCCGTTACATGGGGAGCTCTAATGTCTACATGTGTTACATGGGGAGCTAATGTCATTCATACATGACTGTTCTTTACACTTGTGTTATGGTTACTACATGGTGTACTGGGAGCTCTAATGTCTACATTGTGTTACATGGGGAGCTTTAATGTCTACATGTGTTACATGGGGGAGTTCTATGTCTACATTGTGTTACATGGGGGAGCTCTAATGTCACATGTGACATGATTGTTTGTTTACATGGGAGCTATGTCTAATGGTACATGGATTTATGTCTACGTTACATGGTGGTTTATTCTAATTGGTGGGAGCTTAATGTTCTATTACATGGTGTTACATGGGGAGTATGTCTAATGGTCTAATTCTGATGTTACATTGCGGGGAGCTCTTAATTGTTACATGGAGTTACATGTCTCGATGTTACTGATCGTCTAATTTACTGGGCTCTATGCTACATTGTGTTACATGGGGATTATGTCTACTGTGTACATGGAGTAATGTCTACATGAGTGTTACATGGGGATCGTTCTAAGTGTTACATGACTCTAATGTTGTGTTACATGGGTAGTCTATGTCTAATGTTTTACTACATTTGTCGTTTTATCATTAATGTGTTATGGGAGCTCTAATGTCTACATTGTGTTACATGGGGAGTTCTAATCGTGTACATTTGTGTTACATGGGGGAGCTCTAATGTCTACATGGTGTTACATGGGGGAGCTCTAATGTCTACATGGTGTTACATGGGGGGAGTTCTATCGTCTACATTGTGTTACATGGGGGAGCTCTAATGTCTACATTGTGTTACATGGGGGAATTCTATCGTGTACATTGTGTTACATGGGGGAGCTCTAATGTCTACATGGTGTTACATGAGGAGCTCTAATGTCTACATGGTGTTACATGGGGGAGCTCTAATGTCTACATGGTGTTACATGGGGGAGCTCTAATGTCTACATGGTGTTACATGGGGGGAGTTCTATCGTCTACATTGTGTTACATGGGGGAGCTTTAATGTTTACATGGTGTTACATGTGGGAAAGTGGATACTAAACTTAAATTCTAATGTGTAAGAAATAGTATTATTGACCATGTTTTAATCGTTGTTAAACATACTTGTAGATATAACTTCTGATTGTGAGTAGTATTACACGTGAGTTCCTCTTTAAGAGTCACAAAAGCTTGTCTATGAAATATTAACATTAACGCTTGATGTAGAAAGTCTCGTAACTCAGGTTGAAGGGGTGGGACTGAATACTACATGTTAGAGGGGGAGGCTCAAAAACGATAATAAATAAACCTGGAGGGGGAGATTGATAGCTCATCTGTGAATCTTACCGTGGACGGTATTCACAGCAATTTGAAGGGAAGGCAATAATGGCGGCGCAGCTAGAAATGAAAGTGGTAGTTTACCGTCATCTAGTCAGAGATAAAATGCTTGCTACATTAGTTTAGAAAACATATGTTTTCCCTTTTCTTTTCAGCAAGGGTTGAGGGAGGGGTCCGAACCCTTTTCCCTCCCCCCAAGACAATGATGATTGATTTTTCTTTTTAATATTTCAAGAACAGCCATTCTAAATCTGTGAGAGCCACTGGTATTTCACAGACACTTAATTAGTGGATCATGAAAACTGCAGGTTTAATGTTATTTAATCTACAAAATTGAACGCGTTTTGTCAAGGAAGTGTTTTAATATCGCTGGGCAGTAACATAATTGGTAACATAATTAGTAACAGGTCAAGTTTTTGTATCCAGACCTGTGAAATATATTGTGTCTTTCAAGACTATACACCTTTTGAATCTGTATTTATTTTTCTTTGGTGTTTTAAGAAAAAAAATAGCCGTAAGATAGGACTTTGAGTTGAAAACTGATATAAAGTTGAAAATGGTTACACTTTATTCACTTTCTGAATCCAAGAAACATTATTATTCTCACTATTATTTTCTCAACCGTCTGCATAAATTAAGAGTAACAAATTTCAAAAATGTTTAGTTCTTTATAATTCATGTACTCGTGTTGACTAATAATGTCTTCATTGTGTACGAGGAATGTGAAAAATAAAAAGGTTTGTGGCTTGATTGGCCTATTAAACCAAACCATAGATTCGAGATATTTTGTACAAGGGAGGAGGGGGGGGGGGTTGAATATCTATCATAAGCATATTGGAATTTGAGGCGAGAGTTTTTTAAATGTGAAGAGAAAAAAAAAAACTTTCTTTAAATTCTACAAAACACTTGTTAGATAATCAGCAACTGTTGAGATTTTCTTGTGAGGAAAATTAAATTCTGTATTTTTACTTGCAAAAAAAAAAAAGTTATAAAAACTGCAAAAAAAATACTTCCTTTAACTCGCAATAACTAACATCCCACATTAGTTCTGCTCGGTTATTTTTTTATTCGGATGTATGCATACACAGTAGCTAACCCTCAAAGTTATAATCCTCATCCTATTTTGTTCTCTCCACCAGGAGGCAGTTTCTCTTCAGACGTTGACGTGGAGGGACCCACCACCCCCTGACCCCTTAAGGGGGTTTCGGGCAGTGAATCAACGTCACCCCCTCCACCCCTTTCAAAGAGTTGTACCAGAGAACCGAGGACAATATTTCATCCTGATTTATCTGCGAGAGAATTATTTCACAGTAGCTCCTCACACACACAAGGAGTTTATTTTTTGTCACACGTCTTACTACCCGTCCGGGTTATCCACATATGTATTGATTACGATAATATATTAGGGAGGAATAAGATTGAATTTTAGAGGAGGTGTACCCCCAGTTGCGTATATGGAGAGTGGAAAATCGTTTAGGAAAAAACATTAGTACACCCAATCGGAATTCGAACCTCGATCTCCTTGTCAACGGTGGTCTAGTTTGACACAAAAGTGACGCATCAGAACATTTGGTCATTGAAGCAGGTAATAATTTAATTAAACTAAGCAATGATAGTTGAATCAATCCATTGTTCAAGGTGGACAGAGGTCAGAAGTTTTAGTGAAATACAAAACCTTTCGATGTCTAAATCTTCCTTGAAGCTGTGGTTGGATTCAAGAATAACAGCTTACCTCGACAATGGCAGACGCGAGCGCTTCCAAGTGGCTCTATTTCTCACTAAAATAAAAGTTTAAACGTGAAAGAATGACTCAGTTGTAACACTTGAACCAAAGGATAAGCTGTATTGTAATCCTGTGAGTCGACCGGTTAGCGGACAGAGGACAGTGAGGACAATGAGGACAGTGAGCACTTAGCAGAGATCGGCGCTAAGACGATTACCTTTCCCCTGATAGTAGGCAACCACCATCACTGCGTTGCGGGAATAGGTTCACAGGGGCTAAGTGGTACTTCAACTGTCACCTAGAGAGCTCGTTTAACAGTCCACTGGAGGTCGTTTCAAGAGTAGGTCGTAGAGTATTTAAACTAGGGGTATTCAACCTGTTTGTGCCCAAGGGCCAACGCTTCTCTCTCTCTTGTTGCCCACGGGCTGCAATACTGTACCAATAGTATTAATATTGAATAAATATTAAAATATTCATACTAGCTCATTCTAATACACTTATAGTCACACCAGGGATTTAGTATTTCTCGTCAAGTATCTTGTATGTTGTTAATTAGCTGGAGGTGGCACGAATTGTCTTGTTTACTACAGTTGTCATTTGATGGTTTACAACACTTTTGTATTAAAACTTAATCTTCACGTAAAAATCTAAACTTGTTTATAAAATAACGCAAAATACTTAAATGAAATGTAATATATATATATTATATCTGTTGTTTTCATTTCTTCTCTTGAAATAATTTTATATTTTTCATGAGACAGTGGCCGCACAAAATGTTAACACGGTCTGCAAGTGGCTTATGGGCTTATAAAAAATAAATACTACGGAACTCCGCACGGACTTTCTCGCTCTATATTTTAAAAAATTGAGATATTTACTCAAAACTCGTAATATATGTGAAATTAAATAAAATACACTAGTGAATTCAAACATAGATTGCGTATAATTAGGTAAACAAAATTGAGTCTTGGTTTTAAATTTTATAATTTTATTTTTAAAGAATTATTGTCTTCACTTGTATATCTGGACCAATAAAAAAAGATCAATATTGGGTCCCCAAGGGTCAAAACTTTGTATTAAAATTTCGACTTCCGTTTAAAATTTTCTATATTTTATTAGGTATTGCACATCTTCAAGTCATCGCATTGCTAAAGAATTCCTCATTTATAAATTTTGATTAATAAAAAATGTAATTATTAACTATTGAGTCTAAAATGGAGAGAGATCATTGTTGTACAAACATTTTTCCTAAGAGGTTTAAAGAAAAACAACAAACTTTTTGAGATACTTATATTTAATTACCCTATGGCATTGGAGAATTATTGCATTAAAACTTTAGTATCTCTTTACAACTAAAACTCACAAAATTGTATTAATATTATTATTATTAGCACCGCGTCTTACTACCCATTCGGGTTATACGCACTTACGCTAATGTGTAATGGTAGGGTGATTGTGAGATGAAATGAAGGACCTACAGTTTAACGTGGAATCCGAACCACGGTGGCGGCCTGGCATTCCCCACATTCACAAGATGTCTTGTCAGAGGTGAAGGAAGGGTTTGGAAATCAGATAAATCTTTGCCGGGACCGAGGATTGAACCCCGGTCGTCAGCATAGAAGTCTGACACCTTACCCCTAGACCATATTTGCCAATATCTCAGAAACTGTTGGTTTTATAAAAATATATTTCAAATAAAAGTATTTTATTTTTAATAGTAATACACTTTTGCAATGATAAGTTATTTAGTATCGCAAATAGTTTCGGAGATGTGATAATAAAAATTAAAATTTACACATTAGACCGTAGCCCTTAAAGTCATTTTGCCGAAATATTGAGAGTAGCCAATTTGTTTGGAATAATTATAAATGTTTTGGAATGAAATTTAATTAAAATCATTAAAGTCGATTTTGAGAAAATAGACTTTTTCTCTTTTTGCCCTTCAGTAAACTACCCTTAATTTTAGGTCCAGATATCCATTTCCAAAATCACCTTGGGACAACCCTATGAAAACCCTAGATACCAAGTTTGATCCCAATCGGTAAAATAATTTAGGCTCTAGTTGGATGTACATACAGACAGACAGACAGATATTCAAAAACCACTTTTCGGATTCGAGGCGTCACAAAACGTCAAGATTCATCAAAATCTCAAGTTCGATTATTTTTTTGACCATCACAATACTTTCTCTATCTGTAAGATAGTGAGAATGTAAAAAGTCTTAGTTTATTACTCATACTTTCCGCCATTTTAAGCTTAATAAAAGGGCTCTGGAAGTTAACTATTCTCACGTATGTCAGAAAAAGCACAAACGATGACGTCACCACAGTTATTGCCAACAAAACAGTTTTCCACTTGTTTAGTAAATATAGAAATGGAACAAATATATAAGGCTCATCTTTGATGCCATTTTTATACTTGCACCTTTTAGTAAATCCGGGGTTTGGTGAACAAGTAAGGGAAGGGGTGGGGGGGATGTATTAACTTTCCAGACATTGCAAGGTTATCGTTCCTCCCTTCTATGTTTAAAAGACGATTTGCCCAACCTTCCACTCACGCGCACCGCGTCTTAATAACACACATCAAAGGGAAGACTCGTTTCAGACCCCCGGGGGAGAATATTAGTGTTATTTCCCTCCGTTTTCCTCTTTTATACACCCTCATAACCCTCTTTTTTTTAGCAAGGGTTGTGTATATTGTTCCTTTGTGAAGGGCCTGTAATATTCGCCTAGCTCGTGACCTTCAAAGACTCACACATACATACATACATACATACATACATACACACGCTCATTGCGAGCTGACAGGCAGGTATAGAGCAATTAGGAGCAGCTCGGGGGAATAGCGGGCCAACTGCCGGTATTCAGATAAAAAAAACATCATCTTGTAATTATTTTTTTAGCACAGCGTATCACTATCATTTCGGGCTGTACACCTCTGTATTAATAACTCTAATCCGTGGTTCGGATTCCACGTTAAACTGTAGGTCCTTCATTTCATCTCACAATCACCCTACATTTACACATTAGCGTAAGTGCGTATAACCCGAACGGGTAGTAAGACGCGGTGCTAATAATAATAATAATAATAATAACTCTAATGTGTTATGGATCAAGAAGGTTTAATTTAGAGGAAATGCACCTCGCATCGTGTGGAGGGAGAGTGGAAAACTATTTCGGAAAAACCGACCTCAGTGGAGTTCGAGCCTCAATCTCTCCGTAATGGGCAGTCCAGTCTATTGCGAGAGTGACGTGTTGGACTATTCGACCACCGGAGAGGGTAACGCTAGATGTTAAGTTCAGCAGCGTTCAGAGAGAGAGAGGATTAGAACCGATTAGAAAGTATCAGAATGGATTAGAAAGTATCAGAACAGATTTTAAAGTATTAGAACAGATTTAAAGTATCAGAACGGATTAGAAAGTATAGAACGATTAGAAAGTATAAGAACGATTAGAAAGTATTTGAACAGATTAGAAAGTATCAGAACAGATTAGAAAGTATTAGAACAGAGCATTCTTTTTCTCAAGTTGGAATGAAGGGAATGAGATTAGGGCTGTATTTTTTAAAAAGTTTTTATATATATTTATATTTTTACATAATAAATAAAATATTGTTCGAATAGAAACATAGAGTTTAATTATCTTCGCATGATAATATCAACACCTGTTGAATATCTGTAAAAGGTGTCCTGAAATTTAACGACAACGTTTTGTCCTCTTTTAAAAAGTTTGTCATCTAATGCCGCCATGCCCTCGAGAGATATTCAACAAGTGTTGATATTTTCATGCGAAAAAATTAAACTCAACGTTTATATTCGAACAATATTTTATTTATTAAGTCCGAAAAAAGTTATTTGCTATAAAAACTTCAAAAATCAGTGGTTTTAAATCCTGTAGTCTTCCACCTCGCCTCTAAGCGGCCGCCTAGATAAGCGAAAAAGTATCAATCGCTGTCAGAACACACGGATTAAAATACAAATAGTCTGTGCCATTTTATGGAATTACTGCTCTATTCTGTCTTAAAACTTATAATCCCTTTCACCCTTAACTTTAAACCAACCTTTGTAATATCAATAAGAAATAAATCTACGAAACTTATTATCTCAAGTTAAAAATTAATATATTTGCTATAGAAAAACTAAATCTAGAACCCCTTTTCGTCAAGTTTAGTCTCATAGCTGTACAAATATGCTTTTTTTTAAAAAATCCATTGAAAATGAGCTAATGTCACATTTTCACAAAGTTTTTCAATAAATAACTCAAATCAGAGGGTTGTAAGGGGAAAAAAAATAAGAGCCCTGTTGGAATCTTTCAACTTTATTTTAGGTTAAGTCATATTTTAAAATAACGTATCGGGGTATTCAATATTTTACTTACCAAGGTGGCCCCCTTAAGTTCTCCTATTAAACCTCGATCCAATTTAGGGAGAGTTAAGCCCTTCTTGTTCCAGCCAAAGTGACGCTATGGACGCCACTGAAGCGAATGAATGGAGTTTCTACTTCAAAGGTTTTGTAACTTGTATTTGTTGTATATTATCAAGATGAGAGTGATAATAGAGTCGAGAGATAATATTCTATCAACGTACCGCCTCTGTAACTGTTTATCTCTCCCTTGAAGTTCGTATTTCATATCTTCTCAGAGTCATATGTCGCTTCATCGAGTTTTCAAAAGTGGGATCAAAAATATTTTCATTACAATTACGTTCATATAAAACTGTAAAAACGTTGACCTTTTCTCGCGTCCCCTACACTCTCACTTTAAACTCATCTCTTAGACACTATAAGGTCTAGTTATTTTATGGGTAAGGTGTTGGACTTCTGTGCTGGGGTCCGGGGTTCAATCCTCAGTCCCGGCACAGATTTATCTGATTGCCAAACCCTTCTTTCACCTCTGACAAGACATGTATTAATCACAACTTGTGAATGTGTGGAATGACAGGCCTCCACCGTGGTTCGGATCCCACGTTAAACTGTAGGTCCTCCATTTCATCTCACAATCACCCTACCATTACACATTAGCGTAAGTGCATATAACCTGAACGGGTAGTAAGACGCGGTGCTAAATAAAAATATTTTTTTATCTAGACAGTGTTTAACATTAAAAACAAAATGGCTATTTTAATTTTTTTTTATGAAAATTACTTTGAGGGTAGTTTATAAAGGCAGAAATTTCCAATTTTAACCCTATACTCACAGATATTTGTAGATAAATTATCATCGTAAATATGTAGTTCTATTTAAAATAAAACTCTTTTGTCCAAAATATATTTTTGTAAAATCAATACTTTACTAACTATGAGCCAATATATTATATTTTCAAGTCTTTGAAAATGAAATTTATTGTCAGGTTCTTTGGTGGACAAAAATGTTTCTATTGTTTCAATTTTTTATAACAGTGCTCCTAGCTCCCAATGCCGTTGAGTGAGTAACAGTGTATATTATTTCATCTATGCTCTTTGCTGTAGTGTTTCGCTTCACAAATATTATGAGTTTTAGTAAATGTATATATTTTTAACACAAAGGGAGAAATTCAGTTCAGTGCCATTTTTTTAATAATGGGGTGAATAATTTATCAACATCTTGCATAATTTGTATATCTTCCTAAAAAAAATTGAGTCAGAGAGTGCTCATGTCAGTCGAACGGACTGACGTGCTAACCACTGAGGTAAACAGGTCGAGCTGTAATCTAATAGAGGTGCACGATCTTCGCAGACATTATTATTTGCAACGCTTTGAACTGTAACACGTTTTAAATCAGTGATAAATAAATAAACTTTTTGTTAAACAAAGTTCGTCAAGAATACGTTCTCCCCATTTTCATGAATGAAACTTTTCCCCAATAGAGTGTCTGATCTTTGATCAAGGGGAAAAGTTAGTTCCCGAAGAATATCACAATTATTAATAATTAATACGCGCGACCTTTAATTGAAACATGTTTCTTCATTATTATTTTTCCTAGAAGTTTCAAACAATTTAATTTCAATTTGATTTTTAAAATAAATCTTATTTCCTCGTGATATTCTTTAAAGAGCTATTATTGTTCTCTCTTTATATCACACATTATCTTTATTTCTCGTTTCACCCCATTCAATCTCTTAACTGAGAGTGGGTCCATATTCAGTGGTCAAATGGGCCTAAGGCGTCATTCTTGCAACAGACTGGAACTGATGATAGACTGGAACCGATGATAGACTGGAACCGATGATAGACTGGAACCGATGATAGACTGGAACCGATGATAGACTGGAACCGATGATAGACTGGAACTGATGATAGACTGGAACTGATGATAGACGAGACGTCGGGACTAGAATCCTGGTCGGGTGTACTCAAGGTGGTTTTAATATTGGGGATTCTACTCTCCCTCCATGCGAATGTGGGTACACTTCCTCTAAATATAACCTTCATAATCCCTAAAACCATTAGCGTAATTAGTACGTACACTCATAGCACAAACGAGTTGTAAGAGTTATACTAGTATATATAAGTTCATATAGATGTATATGTATAACCCTAAAAGGAACTAAGCCGGGTCACAAGCAAGGTATACACCAGGCACTCAGTCTAGCTCAATCAAATAACAAAACCTGTCCAAAAATAAATGTAGTTTAACGACGCTTCAACGTCAAATGGGATCTAATATTGATTCAACCTAAAGTATACTCATTAATATAGCACTACCAGATCTCTAAGCTGTTCCTGAAAATTTGACACTTAGAACCGGTGTGAAGGTAGCGTAACATGATGTAAGAAGAGCACTCCATATACATTATTATTAGCACCGCGTCTTACTACCCATTCGGGTTTACGCACTTACGCTATGTGTAATGGTAGGGTGATTGTGAGATGAAATGGAGGACCTACAGTTTAACGTAGGATCCGAACCACGGTGGATGCCTGGCATTCCCCACATTCCACTCCATATACACTTAGAACCAGTGTGAAGGCAGCGTAACACGGTGGAATAACGAAGCTCTTTCCAGTTTACAATGTGATGGGTAGTAATGAGGTCAAGGTTCATTCACGTCATCTGAGACGATACACAGCAGATTAATATGTTATGGGGAGAGCTGCTAGTCTAGCTATCAGGGGCAGCTACGAACTAGTGATCGAATCAGGAGCGGTGAATCTTGGCACACTCCCTCGGTGAGGTTAGGGATTTGAATATCCAATATCTTCGTTAACTACTTCCTTTATTTATATCCATCCTAATGTCCAATATCTTCGTTAACTACTTCCTTTATTTATATCCATACTAATGTCCAGTACCATGGATATCAGAGAGGTGTCCACCCACCTGAGTCAGGAGTGCTGACCACGGAACTGTTGAGCATCAAGTCGCACTCCATCTGGCGATGACGTATGATGAGCTCAATCTTGGTCTCATGGGACAGTGACCCATTCTGCTCTGCCTGCTGGGACAGTAAGAAAAATAACCACTGGTTAGGTCAATCTGGTGTGGGTTCGAGTCCATGTCGTGTGGATTGTTTACTCTCTTTTGACGTTAATAGCTGCAGTAGTTTCTATAAATCACCTCGCTCAACCCTCGTCTAGAAGATAAATGGACCCATATCACACTATTTATATTATTATCATCATCACCGCGTCTTACTACCCGTTCGGGTTATACGCACTTACGCTAATGTGTAATGGTAGGGTGATTGTGAGATGAAATGAAGGACCTACAGTTTAACGTGGAATCCAAACCACGGTGGAGGCCTGTCATTCCCCACATTCACAAGATGTCTTGTCAGAGTGAAGGAAGGGTTTGGCAATCAGATAAATCTGTGCCGGGACCGAGGATTAACCCCGACCCCAGCACAGAAGTCTGACACCTTACCCCTAGACCACCAGGTCACCCAATAAGATACTTTTACTATTATAAGCTATCATCTCCCCCTCCTATCATCTCCCCCTCCTGTCATCTCCTCCTCCTATCATCTCCCCCTCCTATCATCTCCCCCTCCTATCATCTCCTCCTTCCTATCATCTCCCCCTCCTATCATCTCCCCCTCCTGTCATCTCCCCCTCCTATCATCTCCCCCTCCTATCATCTCCTCCTCCTATCATCTCCCCCTCCTATCATCTCCCCCTCCTATCATCTCCCCCTCCTATCATCTCCCCCTCCTATCATCTCCCCTCCTATCATCTCCCCCTCCTATCATCTCCCCCTCCTGTCATCTCCCCCTCCTTCATCTCCCCCTCCTATCATCTCCTCCTCCTATCATCTCCCCCTCCTATCATCTCCCCCTCCTATCATCTCCCCCTCCTATCATCTCCCCCTCCTTCATCTCCCCCTCCTTCATCTCCCCCTCCTATCATCTCCCCCTCCTATCATCTCCCCCTCCTATCATCTCCCCCTCCTATCATCTCCCCCTCCTATCATCTCCTCCTCCTATCATCTCCCCCTCCTATCATCTCCCCCTCCTGTCATCTCCCCCTCCTGTCATCTCCCCTCCTATCATCTCCTCCTCCTATCATCTCCCCCTCCTATCATCTCCCCCTCCTGTCATCTCCCCCTCCTGTCATCTCCCCCTCCTATCATCTCCTCCTCCTATCATCTCCCCCTCCTATCATCTCCCCCTCCTGTCATCTCCCCCTCCTGTCATCTCCCCTCCTGTCATCCCCCTCCTATCATCTCCCCCTCCTATCATCTCCCCCTCCTGTCATCTCCCCTCCTGTCATCTCCCCCTCTGTCATCTCCCCCTCCTATCATCTCCTCCTCCTATCATCTCCCCCTCCTATCATCTCCCCTCCTGTCATCTCCCCCTCCTGTCATCTCCCCTCCTGTCATCTCCCCTCCTATCATCTCCCCCTCCTGTCATCTCCTCCTCCTATCATCTCCCCCTCCTATCATCTCCTCCTTCTATCATCTCCCCCTCCTATCATCTCCTCCTCCTATCATCTCCCCTCCTATCATCTCCCCCTCCTATCATCTCCTCCTCCTATCATCTCCCCCTCCTATCATCTCCCCCTCCTATCATCTCCCCCTCCTATCATCTCCCCCTCCTATCCTCGTTTGACCTTTTTTTTTGGTAACGTTTATCTTTACAATATCATACTACCCCCCCTAATTTTACGTACTCTTTGGTAACTTTTTTCTTCAGAATCTCCCCCAAACTACCACTAATTTGACCTAACTTCAGAACTTTTTTTTTCAACTTTAAAATTTCGCCCCTATTATCCCCCTTTTTTAGCCATTTTTTGGAAAATTTATCCTTGTAATATCCCCCTCTCCCAATAGTTTGACGTATTGCACCAAGGGACATTTACTCTTGGTGACGTCACAGAATGTCTCTATCGTAACTGTGATTACGTGGTCCTGATGTGCCAGCTTGTTGGACAATGTTCTAGACTCGTTGAAACATGAACATAGTGGTTAGTGAGGTCATCATCAAGATGTGTGATGTGTGATGTGTGATGTGTGAACTACTAAAACTTATTTAAATATGTGTTGTAAGGGTTTTCGGCGAGATGGCTGCTTGAAGAGGCAGGTTTATTGGGAAACCTTTCAGACCATTACAAGATGGTCCCTTGGTAAAATAGTTCGAATAGAAACAAGATGCTGGAAAATTGTTTCTTGGAGAGCGATATAAACTCTCACAGTTAAAAATTATTTAAATTGATATTAAATATCTTACTATTATTGTAATGTTTGCTTACTATCGATATAAAAGTAAAACAGTATATAAATTAATTTAATTTTCCAGTTATGTTTATAAAAAATATATTTGAACTAAATAGGAGGCCATATATTTTTAAATTAATGTTTTCTGGCTTGAAATACATTGAGAAATAACTTCCGGCTAAATCGTGAAAACAATAGTGCTAATTTTTTAAATGATCACAAAAGAGGCCAAATAATTCAAGGCTGTCAAGTGAGTAAATAAACAAGTTAATTTATTGGTGTACTAGTAGTTCTGTGAACAGTAGACCTCCCTCCATGTTATTATCGTTACTACATTCTTACTAGTAGTTCTGTGAACAGTAGATCTCCCTCCATGTGATTATCGTTACTACAGTCTTACTAGTAGTTCTGTGACCAGTAGACCTCCCTCCATGTATTATCGTTACTGACAGTCTTACTAGTAGTTCTGTGAACAGTAGACCTCCCTCCATGTTATTATCGTTACTACAGTCTTACTAGTAGTTCTGTGAACAGTAGACCTCCCTCCATGTTATTATCGTTACTACAGTCTTACTAGTAGTTCTGTGAACAGTTGACCTCCCTCCATGTTATTATCGTTACTACAGTCTTACTAGTAGTTCTGTACAGTAGACCTCCTCCATGTATTATCGTTACTACAGTCTTACTAGTAGTTCTGTGAACAGTAGACCTCCCTCCATGTTATTATCGTTACTACAGTCTTACTAGTAGTTCTGTGAACAGTAGACCTCCCTCCATGTTATTATCGTTACTACAGTCTTACTAGTAGTTCTGTGACCAGTAGACCTCCCTCCATGCTATTATCGTTACTACAGTCTTACTAGTAGTTCTGTGAACAGTAGACCTCTCTCCATGTTATTATCGTTACTACAGTCTTACTAGTAGTTCTGTGAACAGTAGACCTCCCTCCATGTTATTATCGTTACTACAGTCTTACTAGTAGTTCTGTGAACAGTAGACCTCCCTCCATGCTATTATCGTTACTACAGTCTTACTAGTAGTTCTGTGAACAGTAGACCTCCCTCCATGTTATTATCGTTACTACAGTCTTACTAGTAGTTCTGTGAACAGTTGACCTCCCTCCATGTTATTATCGTTAATACAGTCTTACTAGTAGTTCTGTGAACAGTAGACCTCCCTCCATGTTATTATCGTTATTACAGTCTTACTAGTAGTTCTGTGAACAGTAGACCTCCCTCCATGTTATTATCGTTACTACGTCTTACTAGTAGTTCTGTGAACAGTAGATCTCCTCCATGTGATTATCGTTACTACAGTCTTACTAGTAGTTCTGTAAACAGTAGACCTCCCTCCATGTTATTATCGTTACTACAGTCTTACTAGTAGTTCTGTGAACAGTAGACCTCCCTCCATGTTATTATAGTTACTACAGTCTTACTAGTAGTTCTGTGAACAGTAGACCTCCCTCCATGTTATTATCGTTACTACTGTCTTACTAGTAGTTCTGTGAACAGTAGATCTCCCTCCATGTGATTATCGTTACTACAGTCTTACTAGTAGTTCTGTAAACAGTAGACCTCCCTCCATGTTATTATCGTTACTACAGTCTTACTAGTAGTTCTGTGAACAGTAGACCTCCCTCCATGTTATTATAGTTACTACAGTCTTACTAGTAGTTCTGTGAACAGTAGACCTCCCTCCATGTGATTATCGTTACTACAGTCTTACTAGTAGTTCTGTAAACAGTAGACCTCCCTCCATGTTATTATCGTTACTACAGTCTTACTAGTAGTTCTGTGAACAGTAGACCTCCCTCCATGTTATTATAGTTACTACAGTCTTACTAGTAGTTCTGTGAACAGTAGACCTCCCTCCATGTTATTATAGTTACTACAGTCTTACTAGTAGTTCTGTGAACAGTAGATCTCCCTCCATGTGATTATCGTTACTACAGTCTTACTAGTAGTTCTGTGACCAGTAGACCTCCCTCCATGCTATTATCGTTACTACAGTCTTACTAGTAGTTCTGTGAACAGTAGACCTCCCTCCATGTTATTATCGTTACTACAGTCTTACTAGTAGTTCTGTGAACAGTAGACCTCCCTCCATGTTATTATCGTTACTACAGTCTTACTAGTAGTTCTGTGAACAGTAGACCTCCCTTCATGTTATTATCGTTACTACAGTCTTACTAGTAGTTCTGTTAACAGTAGACCTCCCTCCATGTTATTATCGTTACTACTGTCTTACTAGTAGTTCTGTGAACAGTAGATCTCCCTCCATGTGATTATCGTTACTACAGTCTTACTATTAGTTCTGTAAACAGTAGACCTCCCTCCATGTTATTATCGTTACTACAGTCTTAATAGTAGTTCTGTGAACAGTAGACCTCCCTCCATGTTATTATCGTTACTACACTCTTACTAGTAGTTCTGTGAACAGTAGACCTCCCTCCATGTTATTATCGTTACTACAGTCTTACTAGTAGTTCTGTGAACAGTAGACCTCCCTCCATGTTATTATCGTTACTACAGTCTTACTATTAGTTCTGTGAACAGTAGACCTCCCTCCATGTTATTATCGTTACTACAGTCTTACTAGTAGTTCTGTGAACAGTAGACCTCTCTCCATGTTATTATCGTTACTACAGTCTTACTAGTAGTTCTGTGAATAGTAGACCTCACTCCATGTTATTATCGTTACTATAGTCTTACTAGTAATTCTGTGAACAGTAGACCTCCCTCCATGTTATTATCGTTACTACAGTCTTACTAGTAGTTCTGTGAACAGTAGACCTCCCTCCATGTTATTATCGTTACTACAGTCTTACTAGTAGTTCTGTGAACAGTAGACCTCTATCAATGTTATTATCGTTACTACAGTCTTACTAGTAGTTCTGTGAACAGTAGACCTCCCTCCATGTTATTATCGTTACTACAGTCTTACTATTAGTTCTGTGAACAGTAGACCTCCCTCCATGTTATTATCGTTACTACAGTCTTACTAATAGTTCTGTGAACAGTAGACCTCCCTCCATTTTTTTATCGTTACTACAGTCTTAACATTTTCTCTTTGTATTTAAAGTTGAAATATCTATTGTAGTTTCTCCTTTGATTTGAATTGGATATTTAGCCTTGATAATCAAGTTAGTCTCCTTGGTGATCAAGCTAGATAGTAAAAAAATTGATACTATATTCTAAAGTACATTATATTATTAATAGAGAATTACAGTATTTCACTGCATGCCAAAATTAAGACGTATACATATACATACCACGTTTGACCTATATTCAAAGATGGTTCCCGCCAAATTTCGTTAATAATGATCCTCGCATTTAGCGGTAAATATAGAACAAACATCTGGACAAAGAGAGAGACGAAATTACAAATAGTCAAGTAAATACAGGACTTGGCTGAGATCTATCAATTGTTAGGAAATTAACTAGCAACAAAAACAAGACGAATCTACTACTATATAAATAAACATCTCGTCTTGATAGTGTATCGATATGACAGTCGTAAATGGTTGTGCTATTTATTGTTTACAATAGAACAATCAAACGATTAAAGATGCCGATTTTAGCTCATGACAAAACATTGATTAGAGAAATAATCAAATAGAACAAACCTTCAGACAGTGCGATCTCGTGATCCAAGTTATTTTAATGGGGTACGTCACCTCTACACGAGACTCATACATCCTCGCAAACTAAGTGTCCTTCATCAGAAGGATCCAGAGAGAAATGAAGGTTATAGAAAGAATTTAAGGTTCTAGAGGAATAGCCTCTATAAGACATTCATTCATCCTCGTATACTAATGTCTTTCATCAGAAGGCTCTAGAGACAAATAATGGTTCATGAGAAGCCACCTCTATTATAGAACCAGCACTATTCCTTGTAGGATGTGACCCCCTTCTCCCCTCTGGATAATTCCGGTGTCAGGAGTGTTAATTACATTAAACAGCACGTGAGAAGCAGGGAGGGTAAACCACCCCCCTGATGAGTTTCCACAAGGTGTGTGACTACCAAGGAACATTAGCGGGTTGCAGGAAAATAAGTGTTGTCAGGAAGTATCTCTCGAGATATCATCCACCCCCTCTGCGGAGGTCATAAGGGCTGCTACCACCCCCTACTATCTCTACCTGACTCTTAAGAGGTGGAGAGGGTGAGGGGTTGAGTGGTTGAGGGGTTGTTTTATAGGAGTGCACTTTGTGTCGAATTGTTCTGGGAGAATATACAGGATTACACTTCATTCACGGCCGTTAGAGATGTAACATCTTAGTGTCGAAGGCTTTGGTTCGATGCCAAGGAACTATAGTAGGATACATAATACCTCAGCATTGTAAGCTGTGAAGATGAACCTGCTCAGGTCTGAGGCCTTGTATATACAGCTTCTAATGACTCAATGGGTTGGTCGCACCTTTGACTGCTATCAATATTGTTGCTAGTGCTGCTATCTACACGATCTCACATGGCCCTTACACGGACAAACGACCAAACATCACGTTACGGTTGTTCCACGCGGGACAGTTAATTAGTGTTTATCTGTAATTGAAAGTGAGTGGGATGGCGGTAATAATACGCATCGCTTCAATCCATCTTGATCGCCGGAAGCTCCCAAGGAAGGTTAATTAGAGATATATACTCACTTTGTAGTGGTCGATAAGAAAGTGCTATATAGCTTCTATACACAGGGACAGTGCTATATAGCGTTTATACACAGGGGCAGTGCTATATAGCTTCTATAAACAGGGACAGTGCTATATAGCGTTTATACACAGGGGCAGTGCTATATAGCGTCTATACACAGGGACAGTGCTATATAGCGTTTATACACAGGGGCAGTGCTATATAGCGTCTATACACAGGGGCAGTGCTATATAGCGTTTATACACAGGGACAGTGCTATATAGCGTGTATACACAGGGACAGTGCTATATAGCTTCTATACACAAGGACAGTGCTATATAGCTTCTATAAACAGGGACAGTGCTATATAGCGTTTATACACAGGGCAGTGCTAATAGCTTCTATAAACAGGGACAGTGCTATATAGCGTTTATACACAGGGGCAGTGCTATATAGCGTCTATACACAGGGACAGTACTATATAGCGTTTATACACAGGGCAGTGCTATATAGCGTCTATACACAGGGGCAGTGCTATATAGCGTCTATACACAGGACAGTGCTATATAGCGTGTATACCAGGGACAGTGCTATATAGCTTCTATACACAAGGACAGTGCTATATAGCTTCTATACACAAGGACAGTGCTATATAGCTTCTATACACAGGGACAGTGCTATATAGCTTCTATACACAAAGGACAGTGCTATATAGCTTCTATACACAGGGACAGTGCTATATAGTGTATATACACAGGGCAGTGCTATATAGTTTATACACAGGGACAGTGCTATATAGCGTGTATACACAGGACAGTGCTATATAGCTTCTATACACAAGGACAGTGCTATATAGCTTCTATACACAAGGACAGTGCTATATAGCTTCTATACACAGGACAGTGCTATATAGCTTCTATACACAGGGACAGTGCTATATAGCTTCTATACACAGGACAGTGCTATATAGCTTCTATACACAGGAACATAACTTCGTTTCTACTATGGGATCTGCCTAATACCTCATTATCTAACAACTAAGAACAATTTTATTTGAAATGGATGTAGTTTGTCTTTTGTTTTATTACCTTTGTTCCCTTTACTGGCACATTGTTATATAATTTACTAGATCTATATCTAAATTCATTGTTGACTTTAACGCGCAATCAACAGTCACTTACATATCCGTACAAGGGGTTAGTACAGTACTACATGGATCCATAATATTAAGACGTGTGAGATACGTCAAGTATATTTATATCACTTTTTTCCCCACAATTTTACAGTATGTTGATTAAATACTAATAAAATGTCCGTTTTATAATACGTTTCCAATGTTAAAAATATAATTTATTGAAATATTATTATTACTGGTTTCGACCTGTCTTCCCATAGTTTAGGAGCCAGAGCTCCTAAACGAGCTAAAAAGGTGTTATATAGCCGCCATTTTCTTTCAAAATGGCCGCCATGTCTAATCTATATCTAGGAAACTTTAAAATGTTGTTCCAATAAAAATCCGATAGGCAGAAGCCCAATAATAGTGTTTTGTGGGTCGCCATTTTAAAACAAAATGTCGGATGTAAATTTTAATTAGCTTAAATATTAACTGGACATCCGAGCTATGTCCATGCGAAATTTAATTACAATCGGATTAGTAGTTTTTACGTGAAAGAGTAATATACAAATACAAACTCATTTTTAAATATTAGTAGAGCCTCGTAAAAATGTTGAGACGAAATCAAACGAAAAGTGCTGAAAAAAGATGGAATAAAGTACTTTTTCTTTTGGCAGTTTTTAGATATGATTTAAAATGTTTTTGAAATGTGAAATTAAATTAAATTGTCTGGTTACACGAAATTCTCCTATAAAACAAAATAACACCGCTTTTTTTTAAAACAATCTTTAAATAAACACGAAATTAAGAAGAAATTAAACAGAAACTTTGACCATGCTGTAATTTTAATAAAATTGTATTGTAGTGTAAGCTAATTTTAGGCTACAAATTGTGAAATATGCAGACAAACTTGACAAAGAATTTTAAATCAAATACATAACGTTTCAATAGTAAATCTTAATTTTGTATACATTGTCTCAATATGTAAATAACACTTAAACACATCAAATAACATGTAATTTTGAATAGATACGAAATAACAGCGAAAAGTGAGATCTAAAAATGATATTTAGCTAAAAGGAAAACCATTTTGACGGGTCTCTATATATTATTAGGATTATTTATCTGGTAATTTTTTTACTTCTTATCAACACCTTGGAGTTAGAAATATTGTGATCATCAAAATATTGATACAAATATTTTTTAAATATTTGAAATTATCTAACTAATTGTTATGCTTTTTGATGAACAGAGATGTTACTCTTTTCTCTATGTTTCTGCAACAATGTATAGAATTTTATTCGTGCCCTTTGGTGTAGTGTTTCTGCAACAATGTATATGATTTCATTTCACAAATCCTAAGAGTTTTTTTTAGTAAATGTCTCTTTTTTAAGATAAAAGAGAGAGAGAGAGAGAGAGAGAGAAAGTCTGTGTGGTGCCATTTATTAGGTCGAGTGCAGTAAAATAAAATATACTAATCCAAAAAAACTTCATGGGTTGACTCTGCAAGCGAGATATAACGACAGAGCGGTCACCGTCATTATCAATTATAGTGCCAACATTTGAAGATAAAGGGTGCCATTTTGTCAGCACAGCGAGCCCTATGCCATTAATCTCAGTTTTATAAACCGGAGCTCACACCTATTTATTCAATTATCTACTCATATTATTCTTCAATTATTGATATTAATTATATTGCCACCTCCCCTTTTTCTGCGTGGATTTCTATTTTAGGCACTTTAGAAGAATAAAAGTAAAATAACGAGGAAAAACAAGAATAATAAAGATTGGTTCGGGAAAGTAGATAAAATGAAAGATTTTCTTAAAAATAATGAACTGACATGAATTTCTTGTAAAGAATATAAAAACTCTTATATTATCTTGGTGGTTTTATATTTGTTTTCTTAATATTTCGTCCGGTAACTAAGATTCGAGGCAGCCTCCACCCGAGTCAGGGAGATTAAAAAGAAGAATAAGAGAAACGTTAATGAATGTTGGTGGGAATAATGGAGTCTTAATGAGGAGGTAGACAATGGATGAGAGAAATGTTTCCATCAACGGTTTCTGGTGGGTGAACTGGAATATTCCTCCCGTTGCAGAGGACAATATCTGTTTCTAAATACCTGGCGTACGTGTCAGAAATTAACCAGATCTGACATTAATTATTCTGGGATGAGAAGGACTTAATGCTTTTACAAGATTTGTTATAATACAATCACAGGAATGAGAGAGTTGTGCTTATTAACAAGATGGGCTTTTATTTAGCTTTTATTCGGAGAGTTTTGAGTGACCTGGTGGTCTAAAGGTAATGTGTTGGACTTCTGAGTGGGGATCCGGGGTTCAATCCTCGGTCCCGGCACAGATTTATCTGATTGCCAAACCCTTCCCTCACCTCTGACAAGACGTGTATTAATCACAGCTTGTGAATGTCTGGAATGTCAGGCCTCCACCATGGTTCGGATCCCACGTTTAACAGTAGGTTCTCAATTTAATCTCACAATCATTCTACCACTACACATTAGCGTAAGTGCGTATAGCCCGAACGGGTAGTAAGACGCGGTGATAATAATAATAATAATAATAATAATATTAATTCAGAGTGTTTTAAAGATATCACTGAATCTAAAAAAAACACAATTTTTTAACAAAGTCTAAAAATAATCCTACATCGTCACTACATTATATTTTTGATCTCAAAAGTTATTTTGTACATTATTTTTTAATCGTTTACAATTCAGGTTATTTGTTGTTGTTTTTCACAAAATTTCTCTGTAAAATCTTCCTGCCGGGATGTAAGTAAAAAAAAAACAACCGTGAAACCAAAGATCTATCTAGGACAGGAAACATTAAATAGCTTATTTGGGAACGCAAGTCAATTCTGATCAGACACAGATAGTAGAGTGAGTGTTTATACTCGTCAGAGAAAGAGGATAGTTGTCATCATCAGATAAACAAGAGAGTCTCGCAGGGATAACTACTAAGTATCTTCCCTCTCTTTCATTTCTTACAGTGTGTTACAGTGTTAGGTGTTACAGTGTTTAGAATAGTTAAGGGTCTCAAGCTAAGATGCAGTCCACTTAGAAAAATAGATTCAAATTCATCGAGCAGGCAACGTCGTTAATAACCCACAGAGGGGACATTCTGACGTAATTTGGTGACAGGTTTGATTCTAGATATTTAATGGTTTACTCTGTATTAGGTAGAATCACCGTGCGTCGAATCCACAAAGTGCTGCTACTTAGAATTGAACCCTGGTCTACATTAACTTTTGTGGGATGGTCTTGTACATTAGTCAAGTATCCATTCCTGCATTGGTCCAAGACCTATCTCTCAGCTCATTGTCAGGTACTCTATCCGAAAGAGGGATCTATTTCGAATCTCCTTTCTCGATGTTCTCGCCAAGTAAACATTTGAACCATTCTACCCCCCCCCCCCCCTCCACTGAAGTAATTGCTATTAGGGTACTCCCGTTCAGTTTAAATTTAATTTAAAATGTTCACGTGTGTTTTGTTCTTGTATTTGATAAATAAATACGTTTTATGTAACTATCTGATATCCCAAATAAAATATTTTATGTCTCGACGCCGGCTGAAGGTAAATGGATGGGGGATTCAATTTATATTCATGAAATAGTGAAAACTTTATAAAAGTTCATACACGTAAGAAGGAGGAATTGACTGAAGAAACAAATAACATAAAAAAAAAACACTTGCTTCCAACAAACTTGATAATTGAGAAGAAGAAAAAAAAGAGTAAATTTTAAGGTCGATACGTTGATGGGTTTATCTTCAACAGACCATCCCAGCTTAATATCTCCATTAAAACATCAAATATTTCATTACTTGAATTTTGAGCTGTACTCCAAATACTGTTAATAATTAAATAACTCTCTGGCCTTGAGGAACTCAATAGCTCATGGAGTAACGTAACGTTAAAGCTCGCCATTCAACTCTATCCTGAGACACAACTTCCTTCAAATACATTCTCACATTATCCTCCCTTCAACAACTCAACTACCCGCCTCGGTGGCGTAGTTGGCTAGCGCGCTAGTCATGTTGAGCTCGACTGTGAGGACGGGGAGATCTAAGTTCGAATCTCGGTCGGGTGAACGGGGGTGGTTTTTCTTAAATGGTTTTCCACTCTCCCTACACGCAAATGTGGGTTCACTTCCTAAAATTAAACCTTCCCAATTCCTAATCCGTTAGCGTAAATAGTACTTAAAGCGTATAGCCCGAACGGGTAGTAAGACGCGTGCTAAATACATATTATTATTATTTATTATTATTATTAACAACTCAGCTTACCAATGGATCTTGTTCCTACAGCTTTCCCCAAATAAAGTGTTGTGTACACATGCCTACATAAGACCACCCCTCCTCATCCTGCACGTCTTGATTACTCTACCATGTTTGTAGATGGATACAGCTCATGAAGTTCTTCATTATGTAACTTTCTATATTCTCTTGTTTGTTTATCCATTTTTAGTCAAAATATCTTTCTCAGCACTTGTTATAAAAAAAAAGAACGTGGGGAATGCCAGGCCTCCACCGTGGTTCGGATTCAACGTTAAACTGTAGGTCCTTCATTTCATCTCACAATCACTCTACCATTACACATTAGCGTAAGTGCGTATAACCCGAACGGGTAGTAAGACGGGTGATAATAATAATAATTATGAAAAAAATTCTTTAACACATATAAACTATGCAAATGTATAGTTTTTGAATGACATTCAATTTCACAAGAGCTAAAGTTTAGAATATTTGACTTAAGTGAGGTCAGGAGCTCTGATTTTAAGTCATATGTTTTTAGTTTCACTGCCGTATGCCCTATTTTTCCTCCAAAATTGTGATGGTAGCCATCCTAGGATTAACTCACTAGAACGTTGGTGATATAAGGACGAGCAAATAATCCGGATGTTTCGTTTTGAACCGATTGTACACGACTCGGTGTCTTATATAATAAGTTGCAACATAATGACCACATAAAACATTGCGGTTAAACTTTTTCTCATTTTTTTTTGCAATAAACCTATTAAAGAGTTTATCTTTTGATTCAGGGGTTTGTTGCTCGTGTATTCCAGGAGGTCCCTTGCGGCCATTACCCGCGACATGAACTTTCTCCAAGCAGATTAGATGGCGGTTACAGCGAGGATTTGATAGCGTTATAAAATGTAACCGGGTAAACTCATTTAAACATTCCCCTGGAACTTAGGAAGTGGTATAGTGTCTCATGAGGTCAGATAGGGGTGCAATGTGGGGGACTATTTTAAATGTATATAAGGGAGTTTGGAAACTCATGGCCCAAACTGTACATATAGCTTGCTTGGACCAAAAGTTATACAAAATACCTAGACATTACATCAGGCAAACTACTGTAATACCATTAAATTGTGTTCAAAGTTTCGGCGTACAATACCGGGAGAGCAAAGCTGTTCAAGCATGCGTGTACAACAAGTTACATAGGAGTTAGGCACGCAGCACTACACATGTAATAATGGTAAGCACATTTTGTGCCCGTTAATGTTGACCCTCAGAACGTATTGACATTTCTAGATGGACTGTTATATTGTTTACTATTAAGGTATGTTCTACTGTCGTGCTCTAAGATGAGGTGTGCAGTGCCACGCGCCTTACTTCTATGCAACCTGCTGTACCTGCATGCATGACAACTTTGCTCTCCCGGCGCTGTACGCGGAAACTTTGAACACAATTTAATGGTACTAGCATAGTTTTTAGGATGTAGTTGCATAGAGATTCTGTATTACTTTTGGTTCAAACAAATTATATGTGCAGTTCGGGCTATGATTTTCCAAACATCCTGTATATTAGCACCACGTATCACTACGCTTTCTATCTACAGGTATAAGTACTAATTACGCTAATATGTTAAAGCTTAGAAGAATTAATGGTCGAGTTTAGGGGAAGTGCGCCCACATTTTCCATGGTCTCCTAAGCATTTTGAACCCAAGGAGCCGTGTGCAAGAAAAAATAGGGCTAGAGCCCAAATACATATTTAAAATTAATATTATGAACATTCAAAAAAGACGGTTAAACTTACAAGTAGAAATGTGCACACACAAAAAAAGGGAAAAATAAGCCATGTTCTGGCTGCGCCTTTGGTAAATGTCCTTTATTTGGATTTAAAAAAATTGGCAACCATAATTATTGATGTTATTTTATATTGTGAAAACCAAATAAACGATATTTTAAAACTGCTTCTTGAAGTTTGAGATAACTATGGTGGAGCACGGTTTGAAAGATGATGCCTTATACAATGCAACCACCGTAAGGTTTTTTAAAATATTAGATTATTTTCAAACTGCGAACATTTGAAATTTAAAAAAAAACCTCATCAGTAAGATACCCCTAATCTAAGGACTATGATGAAAATTTAAAAATAATACCCTGACAGATGATCATATAACATTTAGATATCACGTTATAACAAAATACATAAGCCGGTCTCTGTTGTAACCTCAGGGCAGACAGACAGACAGACAGAAACAAAAGGGTAAAAACGACATTTTATGGGTTCGGTAACACAACTTCAAGCTTCTTCATAAAATGGTTGAAGACTTTTTAAATAATTTCAATACTTTCTCTATATTATGAAATAATATTAGGCCAAATCCTATACAAGGCAGTCAATTCCCAAGGGCCTGTGCTAGAATAATATCCCTGTATTCAAGCCCAGTCTGTCCCTTAGTAATTCATAGTCACTGGTATGCAAAGGGCTTAGAGACAAACTTAACCTAAATAGCATTTCTTAGTACATACTTAACTAATCACGTCATCCCCTTATGGGTCGGGCAAGAAACTGTGCATATATCTCAAAAATCAACTCTGTACTAATCCATCCTCGCTAACTTTCTCTACACTTCCTTATCCTTACATATTCCCTTCACTTCACTTCAACACCCATACACCGAGTCTTATATGCTTTTTTATTCTTAAAACTCTTAATGTTTCTCATTTTCACACATTCATCTACAACAGTTAACCACGTATTACATGATCTACCCCTTCCTTTCGACACAAACACTCTACCTTCATATATTTGCTTCGTCACTTAATCCACATTCATCCTCTCAACATGCTCAAACCAACTTAAGACACTTCTTTCACATTGATCTATTAGATTATCTTTCAAGCCGCACTCCTTCAGCCCCATTCATTACTGACTCGGTCCATACCAGCGTTATTAAATATTATACTACCTATTTTCTGTTCGTTAAATTGGTCTACACTAAACAGCGTCATGATGACGTGCAGTAATTCACTCTCTAAAACGTTTCACTTACTGCAGTAATGATAATTATTTTCCGGCAGAGCACTTTATCGGATTGTCCGATAGAGATATCAGGTCGTTACAACTTTACAAATTGTTGTACTCATTAAATGGCAAAACATTTGTAATCGTTTGACGGTTCAGAATATTAGGAACCTTCCAATTCACTTCCTATTAATTGTTTCGATGGTAAAAAAAAATACATCACAAGCTGATATGAGTTTTTTCAATAACATGAACACAACTAAACGTCGTGAAACATATATAGTCCATACGGCCTGACACATGTGTTAATGATACGTTTTAGATTAATCTGCGTAGTTTATTTTTATAGTGCTAGTGATTAATTCTGTCAAAGGATAGTCTATTTTAATTATAATTTTAATTTATTGAATCTGTTTGATGTTTTGGTTGATGTCACATTGAACCTTTTTTTTTCGGGCATGTGTAGCATACGTGTAAATATGTAATTTTGAAATTTCCTATTCGTACCACCGTTAGCACTTTCACATAGCCCATGTAATAATATAATAAATCACATTCATGTTATTTATAAGATTACATTTTATAATCATGTCTTATAATCAACACTGATGACCTGGCGGTCTAGGGAAAGGGTCAGACTTTTGTGCTGGAGGTTCGGGGTTCAATCCTCGGTCCCGGCACAGATTTATCTGATTGCCAAACCCTTCCTTCACCTCTGACAGGATGTGTATTAATCACAACTTGTGAATGTGTGGAATGCCAGGACTCCACCGTGGTTCGGATTCCACGTTAAACTGTAGGTCCTTCATTTCATCTCACAATCACCCTACCAATACACATTAGCGTAAGTGTGTATAACCCGAACGGGTAGTAAGACGCGGTGCTATAATAATAATAATAATAATAATAATAATAATAATATAATCAACACATAGTATCAAAGGGATACCTAATACTCAAATATTTATTTCTGACAATCTTATAGAATATTTATGGATATAATTTGATTAGCCTATTTCTGGTAATTAAAATTACGAGAAAAGGGCTCAACTGATGTTGACAAACACTCATTTTAAAGTGTAAGGTTACACGACATTGATAAAAATAGATAGATAGCTGGGAGAGAGGAGTCGTTTCAAGGTTATCACCATCATGTGAAGGTGAAAATAAACATTTTGACTAAAATTAAATACAGAGATATCAAAAGCTATAAAAGTTTTCTAGCGTTTGAAGAGTAGACCTTGAAATAAAAGGCCATTCTATAGAACTTTTCTCAATAAAAGTAATTGAATACATTCTAGAGCGATAATCTGCAGCCATGGTTGTAACGATCCACCGGTTTATTTTTAAATTAAGCTCAGAACGGGGACTTGGTGTTGAAGGGAACAATAGTCCTTGGTACAATCACACACCCGCTTCAGTGGCCGTATGGTCTAAGACGTCACTCTCACAATAAATTAAACTACTGATAAAGTGGAGATCCGGGTTCGAATACCAGTTGCGTGAAGTTTAGGTGTTCATCCCCGCCCTCCTCCCCACAATGTTTTCTCCTCTGTTTCTACGTGGGTGCATTTCCTTTCAAATTCTACCTTCCTTATTCCTATCGCATTTATGTATGCATTTGTGTGTGCGTTTATTTTGAATTATAAGTGAGTAATTATAAGTGAGTTATACAACGAAAGACATTTTTAGTTTTCATAAAAAAAAAAGGAGATAAGTGGGATAATATGTGAACACTGGAAGTTATAAAAGTAGTTGTGAGTATTGAAATGTTGTCGGTTAGAATCGAGCCATGGACCCACCAGCTGGAGACCACTCTGGAATATAAACTAGGCTGCTTAACCTCGTGGGAGGTATACGCACGTCAATGTTGCTGCACTTCAGGCCTGAAAAGGGGGGGGGGGTGTAGAAGGGAGTGAGGTGTGGATAAAGTTAGAAACTATACTGCTCTCAAGTTATCTTCTTAAAAAAAAATATGAGTAGAGCAAATTTTGTCTCTAGGTATTAAATTTACTTTTATGAACAACATTTTCAGAAAAATGCCAAAGTGAGCCGCAAAGAATTTCTCCTTCTTTTATCTTAAAATAGACACTTACTAAAAACTCGTAAGAGCTGTGAAACTAAATAATATACTCTTTTTTTTTGCAGAAACACTCTACCAAATACAATAAATTAAATTATATTTACGGTTAAGGAAACAAGAAACTATCAATCCAACACAGAGCATAGCAATCAATTTTAATTTTCAAATAACCACATAATAAATCAATGTTATATTTGTTTACAGCTTGGTAATTATTAGTTTTATAAAATTATATTTCAAAAAGAAGATTTGTATTTTGAAAAGTACTACAACTTTACTATAGTAAGTTATTTCTTATCTCAAATAGTTGTAATAATTTTATTAAAATTGGGTATTTTTGCTTATGTAAAGTACCCTTAAGGTCATTTTCACGGGAAAATGAAACCCACCATTTTGTTTGTAATGTTAAAAGGTTACTGTATATAAAATTTAATAAAAATCGTTAAAATGAATAATAAGAAAATAAATTGCCCTTAATTTTTGGGTTGGATAATATTTAATTCCAAAAACTCCTCAGATGAACATCATGAAAGCCCTAGAAGCCAAGTTTTAGCTCATTCGGTAAAATGGTTTCGGCTCTAGCCCGATAAACAGACACGAGGACAGACAGACAGCTATACAAACAGACACGCAGACAGACAGATAGCTATACAAACAGACACGCAGACAGACAGATAGCTATACAAACAGACACGCAGACAGACAGATAGCTATACAAACAGACACGCAGACAGACAGATAGCTATACAAACAGACACGCAGACAGACAGATAGCTATACAAACAGACACGCAGACAGACAGATAGCTATACAAACAGACACGCAGACAGACAGATAGCTATACAAACAGACACGCAGACACGCAGACAGATAGCTATACAAACAGACAAACAGACACGCAGACAGACAGACAGCTATACAAACAAACGACATCTTGAATACAATTTTGTCTGTTTCAGGAGTTCATGAAAAATCGACAGTTATCAAAATATCGGGTTCGATTTATTTTACGATCACAATACTTCTTTCTCCGAGTTGTCTAGAGAGAGTAAATAGTATTAAGGTAAGGGATGTGTAAAATATTGTTAAGATCTATCTCAAGTCTAACCATGGAAATCTTAATGTCGATATTAGCTCGACCAGATAAGAGGAGTATTGGCAAAAGTTCTAGAACACATTTATCATTATTATTAATATTATCACTATCATCAGCGCGTCTTACTACCCGTTCGGGCTATACACACTTACACTAATGTGTAATGGTAGGATGATTGGGAGATGAAATGAAGGACCTACAGTTTAACGTGGAATCCGAACCACGGTGGAGGCCTGGCATTCCCCACATTCACAAGATGTCTTGTCAGAGGTGAAGGAAGGGTTTGGTAATCAGCAGAGCCCTGCGTTTGTGGAGATCGCAATAATTCGCGAATGTTAGATATGGCCTTTTTTCTTTCAGATGTTCACATTTCAGGTTACCCTGATTGCAAATATATGCTCAGAATTGTCGCGATAATTCGCGAAATCGGCGTTCTAGCGCGATATTCGTGTTTTTAAACGATGTCCGCGATAATCGCGATTTAGTCGCGATTTTCGGCATTCGCGCTAATATTTTGGGATATTGAAAAATAAATATTTTAAGTTTGAAAATTGCATTTTTAATTTTCCAATATTCTAAGTAGGAGTACGCCTAACATAGAGCAGGTCAAGATTAATTTTAAAGTACTGCCCTTTTTTTGTCAACTACGGTGGAGATTTGTTTTTTTCTACATTGAAATGTGTAAAAAATTGAAATTTTGATGGAAGAGAGTGATGGCATCGAAAGTTTAAAAATTGAGAATGTGCTGCTAGGGCTGAAGACAGACAGTATGTTCAGTGATTTGCAACAAAGTGTTTGCAAGCGTTGTGGCTACCGATTTCAAATGCAGATTCAGAACGATATTTTTCTAGGTATAGTTTAGTAGTAACAGACCGCAGAACCACAATGAAAGTGGATAACATTGTTACCAGCTGCATGTTGCGTTTGGTGATGTTGAGTAGCTATTTTGTATTTTTATAGCCTAAATTGAGATTTTAAAATATAGTCACAATTTTTGTGAAGTAACAAGATGATTTTTGTGTAATATTTTGTGTTTGTGACTTGTACATACTTTTCCCGGACCAGCTGCCGCTAAATCTTACTTTTTTAATAAGTTGACAGCACATTTTTTTGCGGACTAGTGTTTTTTTACCGTTTTGTCCAAACAAAATGTAATTTTTGGTTTTCACTTCAATATGTTTATTTTACCTGTTTCAAACATGGTCCTGGAAGTCTAGTTTTAACCAACAAAGTCACCTTAATCACGAAAGTTTGGTAAAAACCACTTTTTTTAACGCTTTTGTCTTAATTCGATAATTTCGTCACAAAAATAGGATTTTTGTAATTCACCACTTTTGGGAAACTTAAAAACGAAATTGGGCTTTTTCATTCACCATAAAAGCAGGGCTCTGGCTAATCAGATAAATCTGTGCCGGGACCGAGGATTGAACCCCGGACCCCCAGCACAGAAGTCTGACACTTTACTCCTAGTCTACCAGGTCACCCATAACACATTTATCAAATCAGAAAGTAATTCTAGGGAAATAAATGGGAGGTAAAGGAGGCAAGAAGTTTTTTACAACGACAAATTATTCTCTACGCAAGTAGAGGGTCCTAAAATCAATACAATATTTGTCCATCTCTGGCATACAGGTTTGGAGATTTGTGATTTAACAAATGTACTTTAGGTTAAATTTGTTTCTGAACCCTTGTACTAACCAAATTGTTGAGAGCATTTCTAAAACAGTGAGACAGTTCTAAATCCAGATATTTGGAATTGGCCCAAAATGAAATCTACCAGGCCTTGATATATTGTTATTTCCCTGAGATTATAACATATTCTATTTTCCTTTAATTACTTTAATTTGTCTAAACATTTTTAAAATTGACATTTTCAACTCTACATTTTACAGTGTATTATTACTTTATGTGAGAAGTAACTGGGGTGTGGCTAGTAACCTCAAAACAACACAAAAGGTCCTTATGAACACATGCACTATGTTCAATGGCTCCCGAGATTAGGCTGGAAGTGTTAATAGCCCCACTTGGTACGCCACTGTCCATGTAGCTGTAGTCTTGCCTGTGTACCAGCAATGAAACGTCACCTACATAAACCCTGTATTTCAATTTTAATCTTTACACTATATTATATACCTATTCTTTTATATCTTCATATTTTTATGACACAATAAATCACCATTTCTCTTTTCAAGACATATTTTGATTCTAATAATATGTTTAATGTTTTATATTTTTATTTTACTTATTTTATATTTATCTAATTGGTTTTTATTTTTCATACAGATAGATGGACTATATTACTACAAAAAAAAGAGCTGAGCAATTTTATTCAACTCCAGCAACAGTTTACAATAGTGTTTTAAACAATTTTTGATATTTCAAATGGAATAGGTTAGTGTTTTTCATTCTTTTATTTATTTGATAAAGGATTAATACCAAAACATAATAACCTTGTTCTTAAATGCGTGTGTTATTAGTATGGTGGAGAGGCCCGAAGAAAGTAATAGATTCACATTATTTTGTGCTTTGAAGTTTCCACACTTTTTTTTTACTCTTTCCAAGGTTGGCTTTCTTCACTCAATTTTCACTTTAGTTTATTTACCACATATTTTTACTTTTGCTTTTATTGTATAACTATTTAGTGTAATTATTAAACATTCTAAACCCTTTTCAACTCTTGTCATTAGTTTCTGAAATCTTGGTCTCAGACCAATCTTATTCTAAAAGCTCTTTTTTTGTTCCTTGAGATTTGTGCTTCACGGCAACCTAAGAAGTATGTTGGGTCATCGATCTGCCAGGAGGAAACTCAAGTTTTATAGAAGTGAGACGAAAATATCATAAAATTAGAGATTAAGGCAAAACTTGTCGGAGAAACACAATCAAATTGATCTGGACCACAAACTTCACTAAAGCGGCCCTGATTTGACGAAATGTCCAAATGAAAGGGAACTAATTTAATAAACTAACATAATAAGGTGTACCTGTCTTGTCATAAAATCTGTTTGAGCTCTAACACATCTTGTTTCATTTGAGAGTTACATTGTAGTAGTATGGATTATAAACAATAACTAGCTACATCAACAATTTTGTGAGCAGTCTATATGATCGTACGCTTGACATTTCAAATATAATCATTTAAACTCCTGACGCCGTGAGATATATTAAATACTACAGTTCATACAGTTGTGTGATGCGGGGAGTATTATCATCAAATACAAGGCTGAAGCAATCACAAGATACATTTAATACTATTAACGCCTTGAGATAGATGTAATACTACATCTCATACAGTTAAGTGTAACTTAAAGTATCATTATCAAATACAAGGCTGAAGTTACCAAAAGATCTATTTAAACTATATGGTAATACATAATGATAAAGTGCAATTGCTTAGTATAATTATCTTAAATAAAGTTTTAATTTAAACTCTAGTTGTTGTTTCTGCAAAATGTGAATACTTTTGACTAATCCAACTACTCCAGTATTGTCTAAGGGATTACTATAAACTCTCTACAGAACAACAGTGCGAATTCTTCTTGTTTGAATAAAAATCTTTATAAACCTGTTTTTTGAGTCTTATAAAGAAAGTAACGGCTTTTCATTTCGTAACATGAAAAACTTTCATCGCCGTCTTGAAAGTAGCCAACATTGTTCAAATCCTTTTTATGGAACCCTTGTGAATTTTCACTCAACCCCTTTTGCTCAGCAACTATTCCAATTTATTTTGAACTTTCTATAAGATTTCTTACAAAAGCCCCATGCACAACTTTAAGTCCCCCAAAAGCCAATTACGATGTAGTGAATGAGCTGAAATTTTAAATCTTTCCTTAATCTGGTGATCATTCCTTAGTTTCTTTTCGAGCTATTTTGGTAAATATTCTTTTCCGATAATAGGTAATTTACCATGCTACCTAATGATCTTTAATATATAATAGAGCCAATTTATTGTTGAGCATTAATTTGTAATATAATTTTGTTGTAAAATGCGCTATTAAAGTGTAAAAAGTACCTAAGGAATACTTTTTAACTATAGAATACAGACATAACATTACAAATATAAACATATCTCTGTACAGTTTGATTTCAATAATAAACCTATTATTTAAAACTGGAAAATCACGTTGCTACAATGGCAAGGGAAAATATTACATTGTATTTATATTGCTGGTAATTTTAACTAAAAATGTAAAGAGAACCCATACAGTAGGATAAGAAGTTTTTGATAACTTTTTAAATGATCTTTTTAATTATATATCAAATAAAACATAATTATACAATGCCTAATTTTTGTGACTTTCAATCAATCCTATAATAATCAGGGGTTAGTAGTACACTGGAAATAATCTCTGAGGGAGCTGCATGGCTCTATTGGGAAAAAGCCTCGTCATTCTCTTGTTTTCATTTGGTCAATCTTATCTTAAGCACAAGATAAATCTCGCAACGCTGGTTCAGCGATGTTGTCAGACGTTCCTTCTTACCCAACACTCCACCTTCAGGCTAAGAGTAAGAAGATTTGGCAACAATGCACTGAGAGAGATTGAAGATAAAGATTTTCTGTATAAGACCTGCAATTTTTTCAGCAATGATATCGGGTGTAGTCACTCTCTCCATTAATTTATTATTGGATTTGGAGTCAATAATTTTCATTTTTGATTAAGTTAAATAGAAAACAAATGGGTTATAATATATTCAAAAGTACATTAGATTAATAAAAAATGACTATTGTTCTTGTCGGTAAGTAAGTCAGTCTTGCAAATTATGTAAAAAGAAATGTTTAAAAATAAACCCTGGATAGTCGATTGACTGCTCATAATTTTAAATTCAAATCGCTTGAGATGAGCTATTAAATGAGAAAACTTTTGAGCAGACTCCATATTGAAACGAATAAGAAGATTAAAAAACCATGTCATACGTCATTCGACCCAGATTCAAAGAATATTCATGCCATATTTTTGTTAAAATTGGTCCAGGCATTTTACAGCTATCGTGGAACAAACATCCGGACAGACAGACAGACAAATAAAATGGAAAAAAAAGCTCGAATTAAAAATAGGACACTAGATTTTGTAAAAAAAAAAACTCTCAATTGTATCCTGTGTTTTTATTTACGAATGTGTTTTGCCCGCGTCGTTCCTCCTCTTTTATCCATTCTTTAATTCCTGTTTTATCGGCATCATCAAGTTCAAGACGTTTTAACAAGGATTGACAGGTTTAACACGCCATTTCCTTCTCGGCTTATTCAGAGTGGTGCTACGTACCAGGATATGCACCGGGTACCTCCGTACCTAGAGTTATATGCAACCAAGAATTATACGGAACCACAAATTACACAGAACCATGAATTATATGGAACCTCTAATTATACAGAACCACGAACTACACAGAACAATGAATTATATGGAACCTTGAACTTTACAGTACCTTGAACTTTACGGAACCTTGAAATATCAAGACTAGGCTAAAATATGATCGTCTATATCCGTTGTATAGTTTTTCACTCGAATAATTATGTTTTGTTTTTAATACACTCTAGGGATGGTAGCAGATAGTGTCGTGACGTGTCGTGGATTTTTGCCAGGATAAGCAGAGCCTATCAAAACTGTACTGGTGATGTGTTATCACCAACTTGCTCCACCATTTGACCAATAATACATAGCAGCGTAGTGTCGTGGAGCGTCACCAGGTTAAGCAAAGCTTTATTAAAACTGTACCTGTGACACTTTTTATCCCATCCATCCCTCATTTGACCAAACATACATATGCTACGTTCTACATATCTCTTATTGGAATGTATGTTCATTGATTGAATGTTTTAGTGAGTGATGAGAACATTTGCAGGTACCTCTTAAACTAGCTCTGCTTACCTTGGAAACACTGCATGACAAGACACGGGAAAAAGGAAGAAATGGGAGGGGGGGGGGGGGCATGTTTTCAGAGCTCAGCTCCAAGGCACGGTTCAACAGGATCAAAGTAACACGCGCGCGTTGTATAATACCCGCAAAGTTTTCATCATCTCTCCTTAAGCTACGAAAGAGTTTTTCTTCTTCTCTTAATAGAGTTCTAATTTTGAAACTTATCAGTCGACTGACTCACCCTATGGAACAGTTTCCAAGCTCTTGTTTAAGTCTAGACGAGCCGAACTTGGGTCACATACTCGGTATTTTCCAAGTGAGTGAGCAAACTTTTTAAGAGGTGCATTTCTAGGTCAGACAATACGGCCGGCTATAAATCTCGGTCACCCATACGAACAGGAAGTCGAACTACGGGCTTTAAGATACGTCACATTAATGTGGATTCATAGTTATTTTACATTTCGCTCTAATATATTTTCTGCACCCGTCAAAGTTGTGTACGTATAATTAGATATAAAAATGTTTAATAGCTTTATATGACTCGTATCTCTGTGTTAGAATGATTGTAAACAGCTGTAAAAAAAATACATAAGAATTACCACACTTACAGGGATTTGAAACCCGACTGACAAGGTTTATATACCTGTCACTCTACCAACTGATACAACGGGGGTAACTTCCATGTCAGTGTGTGTTTAGTTGGATGTGAAATTCCCACCAAACCCTTCCATCACCTCTGACAAGACATCTTGTGAATGTGGGGAATGCCAGGCCTCCACCGTGGTTCGGATCCCACGTTAAACTGTAGGTCCTTCATTTCATCTCACAATCACCTTAACATTACACATTAGCGTAAGTGCGTATAACCCGAACGGGTAGTAAGACGCGGTGCTAGTAATAATATCATTTTATAATTTAATGTCGTATTTTTCCGGGATTGTTCCAAACTTTCTCTACGGGTCAGCTCCTTATTGGTCCCAGAGAGTTCTTAGAGCTGATCACGTCACCGTAATTATCTGGCGGCGCCATCTGACATTGTCTGGAAAGTTAGTTCGCTCGTTGGCCGCATCTGTCGCTTGGCATCTAGCCGCCATAAGTGACGGATGACAAAAGCTACTGTCTTGATGGAGTAATGAGTGTCTTATACAATTATTGTAAAGAAAGTTTTTGACTTCTTACTGTGGTATTCTTTAAATTGAAAAAATGACACCTTCACACGGGAATCTAACCAGGGAGCTTTGACTTAACACGCCAATGCTCTAAGCACTGAGATATCCATAAGTAGTCCTGTGCCCAGGGTCATTCTTTACTTATATTTTGAGGCAGAGTCTATGTTGGACGTGGGAAAATCGTTAGATATATATGAGCGATCGATTTAAGAATGACCTTGGGCGCGGGATTACTTATCTCAGTGGTTAAAAAAACATTGGTGTACTAAGCCAAATGTCCCGGGTTTGATTCCCGTGTCCAGGTGTCATTTTTCAATTCAAAGAATGTGATATCTAGACGTGGATATAAGCGTAATTAACGAGTATAATAGCTTGGCTAATTAATCCAGTTTACTGTGGATTCACACGTTGACTGAGATGAGCTCTAGACAAGAAATCAGCGTTGGTCGTTCTGCACCAGTAGAAACAATTTCAGCTCTGTCCGCACCTCTCAATAAAATATACGAGATAAAACCAATCTAATATCAAAACCAGCCGACACAATTAGAGCGCATGCGCCTTCATAGTGAGATACAAGCGAACAACTACGCCTACTGTAGTGAAATTGTTATTTATCCGTGCAAGTCTGCACTATGTACATCATTCGTAGCCCAGTTTGTGGAAATATTAGCCCGTACTAATGTACTAATGTACCCTGGTCCAGGGGTAGCCCGAATGTACTAATAGTACATCCTTTCCGTGGAGGCTCTTTCATGTCCTGATGAGATGAGGGGTTGATGGATAGTGAATAGACGGGAGGAGAAAATGAAGATCTCAACCCATTTTAAGCCTAACCAGACTCTGGGGACCGTTGTGGATTTGGAGGAGAATGGAAGGATTAAGCTGAGAGAAAATAATTAGAAACGAGTAAGTGCTGAGAAGAATTGGAAAAAGAATAAGACAAACGTCATAAAAAAAAAATCAAAGATAAAAAGCTGAATTGGCTAGGACATTGGATTAGATAGGAATGCCTGGTGAAGACTGCAATTGAAGAAATGATAAATGGGAAGAGAGGAAGGAGATAACATAACTATGTTGGATTCAATCAAGGTTGGAGGGAGATACGAAAACACTGAGGTCTAGAGGAGGACTGTAACTCGTCCTGATAAGAGGATTATGGGGATGAAGGTTACCGTTGGATAATATCCTAGGTACGAGCTGGAAATAGAAACCGCGACCTCTAGGTTGGTAGCCAGGAGCTTTGAGCATGTAGTGACGTGTGTTTATTTATTTACTATACTAGAACTTGTGGTCCCACAGTTGATATAATGAACATGGACAATTATAACATTTCCCTAGAGCTTACAAATATATTATATTAAAAATAATGGATTAGGAACATATTTGGTCCAAAGAGAAATAAGAATAGAGGAGAGTGGGGAGTTTACATAATGATGAGTTAAATACCCTGTTCTCATCACCATACATTGCTAGGGTAACCAAGTATCGCAGCGTGAATAGGAGAATCTAGAACCACGATCAAGGTATTAACTAGCAAACCCAATGGGAAGAGACGAATGGAAAGACCTAAACGCAGGTGGAAGGATCACATTATAATGTAAATGAAATATATAGGGTGTAATGAGGTGAACTAAATAGAACTAGTTCAACATATGGATAGGGTGTAATGAGGTGAACTAAATAGAACTAGTTCAACATATGGATAGGGTGTAATGAGGTGAACTAAATAGAACTAGTTCAACATATGGATAGGGTGTAATGAGGTGAACTAAATAGAACTAGTTCAACATATGGATAGGGTGTAATGAGGTGAACTAAATAGAACTAGTTCAATCATAGGATGGGTGTATGAGGGAACTGAATAGTAATAGTTCAACTTGGATAAGGTGTAATGAGGTGAACTAAATAGAAACTAGTTCAACATATAGGTTAGGGTGTAAGAGTTAAACTAAATAGAACTAGTTACTTGATAGGGTTATTGGTGAACTAATAGAACTTGTTCAACATGGATAGGTGTAATGATGAACTAAATAGAACTAGTTTCACATATGGATAGGTGTAATGAGTGAAACTAAAAAACTAGTTAACATATGGATTGGGTTAATGAGGTGAATAAGAATAGAATAGTTCAACATATGATGGGTATGAGGTGAAATACATAGATCTAGTTCAACATATGGATAGGGTGAAATGAGGTGAATAATAGAACTAGTCAACATGATAAGGGTGAATGGTGAACTAAAATGAATAGTTCACATATGGATAGGATAGATGAGGTGAAATAAATAAATGTTCAAATATGGATAGGGTGTAATGAGGTGAACTAAATAGAACTAGTTCAACATATGGATAGGGTGTAATGAGGTGAACTAAATAGAACTAGTTCAACATATGGATAGGGTGTAATGAGGTGAACTAAATAGAACTAGTTCAACATATGGATAGGGTGTAATGAGGTGAACTAAATAGAACTAGTTCAAGATAGGGATAAGTGGAGTAAGCGTATAAACCGAACGGGTAGTAAGACGTGGTGCTAAATATTAATTAATAAGTGGAGTAATGTTGTAAGTGCGGCAATGAACTTTAAAGTTCCTAATTCCATAGAGCAAGTGAGTATAACAACATAGATAATACGGATAAAGTGTATAAACTATAATCCATCATAATAAAATGCAATATGCCTATGTGTATTATGTAGACAAGAGTTTTCTATTTCGAGGAATATGACATCACAGCTCCCCCCTTCTTTTGACAACATGTGCCGTAAATATATGTTATTTATTTTGAAGGAAATGAGGGGGTAAGGCATCCGCCATTAATTTATGAAAGAGTTTAGAGCGAGAGTAGTTTAAACCACACGAAAAGCAAATAAGAAACTTCCAGAATAGGAGGTGTAGATCTGCTGAAATAACAAATAAAAACATTTCCTTACGTCTCAAGCCCAGAGGTTTAAATTCAACTGGGTTCAGTAGGAAGGTAGGCTTAGCTCTTAAGTCAATGGTCTTTTGTTCGATGCCAGACGCTGGTTGAATAACTATCTGTCTGTGTATATGTTATTCCAAAAATCGCTTCTGACTGTTTGTTTGGGCTATACTCATATGTACCAATAACGCTTATTTTTTAGGGTTAAGGAAGGCTGAATTCAAAGAAAGTTCCCCCCCCCCCTCCTTTTTGGGTAGAAAACCTTCGTTTAAGGTGAAAAACACCTTCAATAAACCCAACCAGGATTCGAACACCAACCTCCCCGTCATCATGGGCAGTCCGGTCTATTGTAAGAGTGACACCTTAGACCATTCAACCACCGAAGCGGGTGGCTGGATGATTAATTCAAAGTGGTTCTTTCTTAGTTTAAGATTGTTTGTAAGTGTTTGGCTTAATAACCTTATGTTAATAGGGAAATAAACATTTTATTGGATTTGATTTGTTTTAACGTACACTTTATAAACCGATTGAATACACGACTTATAGACTGACTTAAATCAAGAACATACACAACACACATCCCCCAGGTTGTTAGCTTATCACTGTAAAAAGGGAAGAATTCTCCATTAAACGTATACATTGTTCGGCTGTTGCCGGGAATTGATCCTGGGACTTTTAAAAACACTGTGAACGTACAAATAAACATTTTTTCAATTTATTTCCCCCCCCCCCTTTTTTTTTATCACCGCGTCTTACTACCGTTTCAGGTTGTACCCATATATTGTAGAGTGTGACATCACACTCTACATATCACCGGCGGTGTTGTAACTGCGAGCCCGCCGTGTGTAACGGTAGAGGGCAGGTCAGTACGGTGCTTCCCTCTACCTTCCACGCGGGCGGGACGTGAGTTCGACCCTGTTAAGTCAGTTGACTTTTGTAGTCCAGTCAGTTCAGTTCGAATGAACCATCCACGACATTCCGTTATTCACAATTGAGCTTTAGACAGTTGTGGCCTAATTCACAATGTGGTGTTATTAAGTTTAGCACGAGTCAGTTTTCAGAGTTGTTAAACTATTTCAAACATCTACATTAAAATAAATATTATGAACAAGTATATATATATGGTTTGTTTAATGTGTGTCAACTTACATTAACCCATGAATAATAACATCAAGTAAACTTCAAACTGAACTTACCAATGAAGCCACAGAAGGAAGTTCAGGGAATTAAACAATTAAATAAATCTAAACAAAAAGGAGAGTTAAAAGGAGTTTACAATATACTAATTAATCTAATTTTATAGAGAGGAGGAAAGTTGATTTTAGAGGTAGTGTAACCGAATTTGCATTAAGAGAGTGTGGAAAACCATCCTCAGTACACCCGACTGAAATTTGAAACCTTAATTCTTTGTAATCAGGGTAGTTTAATTTATTTCGAGAGAGATGAGGCCGTCAATGCATGCTACTACCTTTGACTAAATCGTACTTTTATTAGAAAGAAGGATAGCCCACTTTGGTGCTGAGGTCCTTCCTTTAATAACCCGCGTCCAAGGTCACTTCGAGACGAGAGATCGATAGGCTCGAACAAGAAACGCCTGTTGTGTTGTTGGGTCCGAGGAAGAAAGAAATAAAAGAGTTTTACGACACCTTCTGGCAGTGGAAACCTAAACACAAGCCCCGACCTCCTCACCCTGGTCGATCGTAAAGCGCTGTCCTAAGAAACAAGCACAAGTTCTCAGTCAACTTAGAACTGATGCTATTAGCATATACCGCACGCACGCACGCACGCAGCACAGTGTAATTAGAGGTGTGGCGGTGTTGCGTTAACACCAAGCTAATGGTAAATTACTGCTTAGATCACAGAGGTACCTTCTGTTGATTTATACTTTAGGAATAACTTAAAATATACTCATTTTAACGACGTATTTTTTTCCTATATAACTTTAAACCTTTATAAGAGAAAAGAGTTCCGTGTTTGCTTTGAAGACTCGGACCATGGCATTCATTTTTAATTTAGGATGGGCCAAATATTTTATTTTTGTCTGAGATCCTAGTTTGAGCACATTAATAAATTACTCTTGAGCTAGTAGTTTAAGAGAACAACCCATGTCTAGGAATAGAGGGTTTGAAACTTTACTTTTCATAGACTAGTAGCTGCTACTCCTAGAATACCTAGTCTAGTAACTGTTTCTTCTAGACTATTAACTGTTGCTCTTAGACTATAAACTGTTGCTCTTAGACTATTAAACTGTTGCTCATAGACTAGTAAATGTTGCTCATAGACTAGTAAACTGTTGCTCATAGACTATAAATGTTGCTCATAGACAAGTAATGTTGCTATTTGCTAGTAAATGTTGCTCAATTAGACTAGTAATGTTGCTCATGACTAGTAAATGTTGCTCTTATAGAACTTGTTAAATGTTGCTCATAGACGATGATAACTGTTGCTCTAGAATATTAAATGTTGCTTATAGATTAATAACTGTAAGTATGTTCGCTGTCACCCAGATTTCACAATTCCCAGGATGCGGTATGTCTGTCTCATGAATAGCGTCCCAATGATCGAGTCGCTTGTTTAGTTGATAGAACCCTGTGTTTAGAACGCTAGCATCAAACCCTCTAAACAAACCAGAATAGAGACTACAGCACTTTGCTCTAGCCTCGCTCTGCGTGCTCTCTACCGAAACAATTCGCGGCACGCCATTGAATCTACTAAAATAAACTGTAACCACATACACGCAGTAACCATCTCCCGAGTCTGGTTAATCTGCTCGTAATACAGACCGTGTTTACCTAGCCTTTGTGAAACTAGGCCGACCCGACACGATTACATCAACTGATTACACAAATACAAATAATACCCGGTACCAACATTCCTCTTGCTTCTTTTGTTTCACTCTTCCTTATCCAAGCACCGCGTCTTACTACCCATCCGGGTTATACGCACTTACGCTAACGTGTAATGGTAGGATGATTGTGAGATGAAATGAAGGACCTACAGTTAACGTGGGATCCGAACCACGGTGGAGGCCTGGCATTCCACACATTCACAAGATGTATTGTCAGGTGAAGGAAGGGTTTGGCAATCAGATACATAATAACTACGCTAATGTTTTTAAAGATTAGAAAGGTTAGATTTACAGGAAGATTACCCACATTTGCGTGGAGAGAGAGAGAGAGAGAGAGGGAAAAACATTTTGGAAAACCACCCTCAGTAAACACGATTGAGATTCGAACCTCGATCTCCCTGTCATTGGCAGTGACACCTTAGACCGTGTGGCCAATGAAACTGTTCAGATTATGTATTAATTATGGCAATGTGTTAGGGATGAGAAAATTTGAATTTTAACCACTTCAGTGGCCGAACGGTCAAAGGCGTCACACTCGTGTTAGTCTGTCCTGTAGATGACGGGGATATCGGGGTTCGAGTCTCGGTCAGGTCTGCTAAGGGTGACCGGTTTCCCACTCTCCTTCCATGCAGATGCGGGTCGACTACCTCTGGAATGCTTCCTTCCTCGTCCCTATCTGGTTAGAGTAATTATCATGAATCCGTGTAACCTGGACAGGTAGTAGTTTAGAGGAAGTGTATCCGCATTTGCATAGAGGTAGTGGGAATTTATTTTTTAGTAAAAAACACACTCAGTACACTCTACCGGGATTCTAACCCCTATCTCCTCGTCATAGACAGTCCAGTATATTGCGAGAGAGAAGCCGTTAGTTCAGTCAACCACATAAGTGAGATATCCTTATTTAATTACTCTACTAGGGGGGGGGGGGGTTAGTGAGGAATAAGTTAGGGGCGTTATAACCACACTTGCGTGGATGGATATTATAATATGATTTTGGGGGGGGGGGGAAATTGCCCTCAATATATTCAGCTGGGTTTTGAACCTCGACCTCCACGTCACCGGAAAACTAGACTATATGAACCTGACATCTAGACCTCGTGTCCACCAATACGTGTCGAAATACTCTGATAATCATAGCGTATGAATGTATTGAGCTCTAGCTTGAAGGTTGTCCAGCAAGGCACACATTTTGTATAGAATGATCCAGAGCTACAGTCCAATTTATATAGAAAGGGCCCGATCTAGCAAAAGAACGGAATAGGGTGTACTGTAGTGGTGCTAAAAAAAATACATCTATCAAAAAGGACGTATGTTTACATGAAAATATAAAATACATATCATCATCATCGTCATCATCAACTGTTTCCAGTCTGTGGCTGGGTCAGTTAAGTAAAATACCTCCAGCATCCTCTGTCCTTCCAACATTCTTCCTCCTTTAATTGTTTCCAATCTTCTCCTCTCATTTGCACACTTTCTGTCATATGCTCTTCCCATCTCATGTACTCCAACATCCTCATTACATGTCCATACCATCTCAGTCTTGCTTCCTCTACTATCTCATGTACTCCAACATCCTCATTACGTGACCATACTATCTCAGTCTTGCTTCCTCTACTATCTCATATACTCCAACATCCTCATTACATGTCCATGCCATCTCAGTCTTGCTTCCTCTACTATCTCATGTACTCCAACATCCTCATTACGTGACCATACTATCTCAGTCTTGCTTCCTCTACTATCTCATGTACTCCAACATCCTCATTACGTGACCATACCATCTCAGTCTTGCTTCCTCTACTCTCTCATGTACTCCAACATCCTCATTACATGTCCATACCATCTCAGCCTTGCTTCCTCTACTATCTCATGTACTCCAACATCCTCATTACATGTCCATACCATCTCAGACTTGCTTCCTCTACTATCTCATGTACTCCAACATCCTCATTACATGACTATACCATCTTAGTCTTGCTTCCTCTACTATCTCATGTACTCCAGCATCCTCATTACGTGACCATACTATCTCAGTCTTGCTTCCTCTACTATCTCATATACTCCAACCTCCTCATTACATGTCCATACCATCTCAGCCTTGCTTCTTCTACTATCTCATGTACTCCAACATCCTCATTACATGTCCATACCATCTCAGCCTTGCTTCCTCTACTATCTCATGTACTCCAACATCCTCATTACATGTCCATACCATCTCAGCCTTGCTTCCTCTACTATCTCATGTACTACAACATCCTCATTACATGTCCATACCATCTCAGTCTTGCTTCCTCTACTATCTCATGTACTACAACATCCTCATTACATGACCATACCATCTCAGCCTTGCTTCCTCTACTATCTCATGTACTCCAACATCCTCATTACATGTCCATACCATCTCAGTCTTGCTTCCTCTACTATCTCATGTACTCCAACATCCTCATTACATGTCCATACCATCTCAGTCTTGCTTCCTCTACTATCTCATGTACTACAACATCCTCATTACATGTCCATACCATCTCAGTCTTGCTTCCTCTACTATCTCATGTACTCCAACATCCTCATTACATGTCCATACCATCTCAGCCTTGCTTCCTCTACTATCTCATGTACTCCAACATCCTCATTACATGACCATACCATCTCAGTCTTGCTTCCTCTACTATCTCATGTACTCCCTGAAAGTATAAATAGTATATTTTCTATCTGTTGTGCTGGGATCACACGCTCAATTAATTAGCACACATTTGTGTCGTTAAAAAGATAGTTTGTAGTTTGCACAAACAAAAAAATACGTTTTAAAGACAAATCTGTCCGTGTTTGATTTTCAAGTTCAGGCTGGTTCAAATATTGAGCGTGTAAACGGATGTTGTTGGTTTGCGCGTGCGCAGACAGTAGATATGACACACGGGGCCGAGAAGGGAGGTATGCAGATAAGCAACTTCGTCCGAACGAAAATACTTCAAAAAAACCTTTGGATCATCCCCACAATTCACTAATTAAGTTAATATATTAAAATTATTATCTTTTTAGCATCAAATATTTGGTCCACCTTTGACTTTTCTTAGATTGTTTTATCTTCCTCTTTACACAACACAAGCCGCTACTGGAAACAAAATGGAAACTACTGAAACAAGTAATAGTTTGCGCAAATCTAAATGAACGTATAAAAGTATGAGCTTCTGTAAATAAATGTGATGTATTAATTAACCAAGCTGTTATATTCGATAATTATCGTTATATCCGCATCTTAATGTCTTGTTATTAAAATTGAATGTGGGGAATGCCAGGCCTCCACCGTGGTTCGGATTCCATGTTAAACTGTAGGTCCTTCATTTCATCTCACAATCACCCTACCATTACACATTAGCGTAAGAGCGTATAACCCGAACGGGTAGTAAGACGCGGTGCTAATAATAATAATAATATAATAATAATAATAATATTAAAATTGAAAAATTAACTCGGACACGGGAATCAAACCTGGTAACCTTGTCTTATTACGTGAATGCTCTAACAACTGAGCTATCCAGGGGTCGTCCTGTATCCAGGGCAATTTATCACTCATATTTTAAGGCAAAGTCTGTGATGGATGTGTGTGTGTGTGTGGACATTTGGTAGCATAAAGCCCTCCCGAGTCGAAGATGGCTGAGTTATCTGGTAGCTCGTGATAATAATTGATCACTCATATATAGCTGACCATTTCCACACGTCCATCACAGACTCTGCCTTAAAATATGAGTGAAGAATGACCCCTGGATAATTCAGTGGTTAGAGCATGGGCGTACTATAACGAGGGTCCCAGCTTCAATTCTAGGTCCAAAAATGTAACTTAATTTGTACAAACTGATCTGCGCGAACTCGTTAGAGCATCTAAACCCAGCCTTAGATAAGGTTCTTAATGTGAAAATTGGTCTGTACGCAGCATCTGTAGGGTTCAGATCTAATATAAACAAAGTGTACAAAATGCGATTGAAGTGAGTGGAAATGGAGTGGAAGACTTCTCTAATGCACATCCATGGCGAGTATTACAGTGTTGTCCGTTTCAAATTGCGCGCGTGTAAATAATCATCAGAGGAGTGATATAAACTTTACAAAAGTGTGATCGATAAACAAATGAACTGACAGATTATAGGCACGCATGCTACCCATCACGAGAATAGTCTTCTGGTCTAATTTGATACTTAAAAAGAAAAAAAGTTAAAGAAATAATTTGGGGAAAAAAAGTTCCACTAAATATATCACACTCTTTCATGTCTAGTTTAAAACAGGGACTTGAACTTAAATATGTATCGGTTCTACTAGAAAATATTTAAAGGTTCAGTCCTGATTCCAGTTAGAGAAAAATAAAAGTTCCTGTTATTTTTAATTCTTAATTAGGTTCCAGTTATTTTAATCTAGTATTTAATAACATATTCTCTAGATTGAAAAATGACAACTTGACATGGAAATTGGACCCGGTATTTTTGGCCTTGGAACACGTATGCTCTACCACTGAATATAGGATATGATATTTAGATGGGCTATATCCATAATTAAAAGCAAGGAGTATACATAAATAACCAATGAGCACAAATAATAAACAAGTTTGGAACACTGGAAAGGGGGTCAGGAGCAGGTGGGAAGGGGAGGGGAAAACCAACAACCAATCAGAGCATGAGGAAGCGTGGTCACGTGACCAAATTCAACCTATCAGAGCAGTGGGGTGACCGGGCATACTAGCTTGGCTATTAAATCCATCATATTATTAAATAGTTATACTAACCCGCCTCGGTGGCGTGGTTAGCTAACGCGCTAGTCGTGTTGAGCTTGACTGCCGAGGATGGGGAGATCGAGTCTCGAATCTCGGTCAGGTGAACTGGGGGCTGTTTTTCCTAAATGGTTTTCCACTCTCCCTATACTCAAATGCGGGTTCACTTCCTCTAAATTCAACTTTCCCAATTCCTAATCCATTAACGTAACTAGTACTTAAGCGTATAACCCGAACGGGTAGTAAGACGCGGGGCTAAAAAAAAGTTATACTATGGTACCATAGTAAAATTCGTAAATAGGAAAATAATGCCAGGTCTCCACAGTAGTTCGGATTCCACGTTAAACTGTAGGTCCTTCATTTCATCTCACAATCACCCTACCATTACACATTAGCGTAAGTGCTTATAACCCGAATGGGTAGTAAGACGTGGTAATAATAATAATAATAATAATAATAATAATAGGAAAATACATTAAAAATCATTTACAGTAATTTAAAAGCGATCTATATAAAAAATAAAAGAAGATAACATCCAACTATGATAAAAGATATCTTGAGAAAAGTAGTAATATATTATTTCAACATAAGATTAAGTTAAAGAAAGATGGGCGTAAGATGCAATTTTTAATAAATAATTTAAGAACTGATAAGAATATTATGAACCTGAATATATATTGATTACAATTTCAGTTATGGTTCTTAGGAAATTTTAATTTTAAAGTTCTTGTTCCGGTTCTTTAAAATTAAATGATAATTTTGGTTGTGGTTCGATTCCCTAGTTTTAAAATTTTATTTTATCTTTTTGTAATAATGTTATCAATCAAAATTAAAATAATATGTGATTACTTATAAGTGAATAAAAGTTTATATAAAGATATTAAGGGTTCGTGAAGCTTGTAAATGTTCACACCTGCCTTGGTGGCCACATGGTCTGAGTCGTCATTCTCACAATAGCCTGGATTGCTGTGTGCAGACCTTGATTTGGTATAGTGAGGGTCATTCTATGTAAGCGTTTTCCCAATATCCCCTCACCCACCAGTAAATGCGTAAATGTGGGTACCCTTATTTTAAATTGAGCCTTTCTCATCCATAACACATGAGCGTGATTAGTAGATGAGCGTGCACCCAGTGTAATTTGGACATGTGGTCGGTCTCCCATACCACTGAGTGTCGTAAGACTATCGTAGTTGGTTCGATGTCTTCAGGAGCTAGGCTTGTCAATATACTCATACACACATACACACATACACACACATACACACACGTACAACTATTCACACCTCCTTCCAGGGATATTAAAAATTGATTAACAAACAAGTAGTTAACACCTAGATGGGCTTATCACATCTCCAAGTGAAACTTTGCAAATTAAAACAATATTTGAACATCTCTTTTCACTAAATGCTCTAAGTCAATATAGATACATTTTACCACCAAACTATCGCTGCACCTTCTTTTAAACCCGTCAGGGTTCTGACCCTGGGTGCCATCTTGTTCAGAGAACAGATCCACCACCATCTCTACTGTCCAACCGTAACATTTACACGGTAACCCATGATGGTCTTTTGACTAAACGATTGTTAGGTCGTATTTCGTGTTTTCCCAGAGTGCAAGCTGTACAAGAGGAATCGAACCCGGGACCTTTATCTTTGTTCTCCAGTGATCTACCAACTAGCCATCCTGGTTTGTGTCGAGTGTTGAGTCTAATTGTGGTAACTGATCCTTGGGAAATCATCACAAAATATCAGTTTGTGAGGCACTTGCATTTAAAACAATATCTTACGTTCAGTCCTCTGAGTTATACAAACGCCCTTTATATAATCTTGTGACATCACTTTAGTGGTATATTTTGTTTGGCCTATAATCATTTTCTGTGATTTATTTTAGCAGTGTTTTTATTATTTGTTCTTCGGGGATTCCCAGCCCTTTTAATCAAGTTATTGGAGAGTTTCCTCTCATTTTCAAAGGTTGTAAAGGGTAAACCCGCCTCCATGGCTTAGTTAGCTAACGCGCTAGCTTCGTGTTGAGCTAGACTGACGAGGATGGGGAGATTGAGGTTTGAATCTCGGTTGGGTGAATTGGGGGTGGTTTTACCGAAATAGTTTTCACTCTCACTCCATGCAAATGCGGGTTCACTTCCTCTAAATCTAACCTTCCAAATTCCTAACCCATTAACGTAATTAGTACTTAAGCGTATAACCCGAACGGGTAGTAAGACGTAGTGCTAAAAAAAGTAGATATAAACTCTTGTTTATCACTTGTGTAGTTGTTGCACCAAGAGCGTGGGGAACCCCCCCCCCCCCAACCCCTCAATATACCCACAAGGCTCCACTGGGGTTCATTTGTTTGTGTGTCGGACAGAAAGTCGAACCATGTCACTAATGTCCGTGCCAATCCCCCTCTCCCCTTTGTATCGAACCTTTCACCCTCCAAATACTTTTTTTTAACACTAATCGTTGTGTGCTCTACAAATAAATGGTTGGTCCTAAGTTATCTTTCCTTTAATAAACGGTAGATTTCATTCTTTTTAATATCCCTGTACAAAAACATTTGTAGCTCTCCACGCATATTTACAAAGTTGTCAGAGCGAGTCTTCTTTTATATACCTCCAGTCTAAAACAACAAAAAATCAATCCCCCCTCCCCTTTTTTGCTTGAACAAGCGTAATTTTCCCAGGTGATACAGATGTAATTCACTCCCTGATGCTAAAGCACACGAAGCTCTCTTTTTACCGGAGGTTCCTACTTGGAGAGCTAGAAGCTATTTTACGATGCACTAAGGCTATGTATACTCAGTCGACAAAATGTGTAAACACTTGTTTGTCGTTACAATGTGTTCAATAAGTGTGAATGTAAGAGAATGACAGGCAACGACACAACAAAACTGTGTCTCAGCAGTTGAAAACAGTTGTGGAGCGTCACAACATTGCGACGACTTGGATGCGTCTGATGCAAACAAATGAAGCCGTGCACACCGGCGACAGTTCTGTAATCACTCACCAGATTGTGCTTGGACCGGCCCATGACTCCAGTATAGTTTTTGGAACAAATATCGCATACAGTGCCTATCTATCGTTCGATCGTGCTCCTCCAATTGGTGTCCTGCTGGGAAATTGATTGTCCAACTAGAGCCAAGATTTCACCAAACCGGGAAACACTCGTTCTATGGTTGGAAAAAACTTACCGGAATAATTACTATAACGCTCAAAACTTGTAAAAGTTTATGGAACTTTGTTTTTTTCCTGCAACAAATATGTGCCCTATGAGCACAAACACACCAATGACGTGACTGTGTTCGTCGTTCATCTGTTGCTTTGAAGTTGCTATGTTCCCTGTGAGCACAAACACACCAATGACGTGACTGTTTCGTCGTTCATCTGTTGCTTTGCAGTTGCTAGACAGAAAGGTAGCGACCAACAAGTGTTTGGACAGTTTTTTTGACTGTGTACACATGGCCTTAAAGCCGGAGTGTTGGCAACGCTAGTTAAGGGTGTTATTTGTGCAGTTTATACGTCAAAGAATAGTCCAGCACGTTATCTCAGTCGGTACCATGTGTATATACTTAACCAAGGGTCCTTGGTCAGATTCCTGACATCGTCGAAAAATGAATCATTGATGAAATGTTGGTTTCTCCTTTCACCGTGATGAACCAATGGCAAGGGGGCTGGATGTTATGGCTGTTGTATAGAGCTAGGTTAGTTTACAATTCGTGTGCTCATGCGAGTCAGTTTATAAAGTGGACGTTAAATGGTCCAGTTTCATAGTCAGATTGTGTACGTCTCAATTGTGGCGCTATATTAAATACAATACACCTGCCTATACTAGATTGGAATGGACAAGTTCCATTTGCGAGACTGATTCATTCCATTCCATTTTGATCTAGGTAGGTGTCATCCTGTGTTAAGTCTAGCGCCATAATTTAGAAGTACTCAATATGACTATGGGGTGACCTGGTAGTCTAGGGGTAAGGTATAAGACTTCTGTGCTGGCGCCGGGGTTCACTCCTCGGTCCCGGCAAAGATTTATCTGATTACCAAACCCTTCCTTCACCTCTGACAAGACGTGTATTAATCGCAACTTGTGAATGTGTGGAGTGCCAGGCCTCCACCGTGGTTCGGATACCACGTTAAACTGTAGGTCCTCCATTTCATCTCACAATAACCCTACTATTACACATTAGCGCAAGTGCGTATAACCCGAACGGGTAGTAAGACGCGCTGATAATGATGATGATAATAATAATAATAATAATAATAATAATATGAAACTGGCCCAACTACCTTAAAAGAATATTAAAAAATATAACAAAACATAGTTTGTTGTTAAAATAAATCAAACATTTCTCCAGTAGAAACGTAGAGTTAAATGTCTTCACAAGATATCAACAGTTGTTGAATATCTGTTGAAGGTATCCTGGAATTTAATGACAACTTTTTATCTTCATTTAAAAGTTTGTCATTTAATGCTGCTATGCTCATAGATGTTCAACAAATGTTGATATCACCAGATAAAGAAACAATCAACTCCATGTTTGAACTGAAGCAATATTTGAGTTATTTTGTCCGAAAAGAATGTTTTATCATAATAACTGCAAAAAACCATTATATTAATTAGCGTTCCCTGCACTCTTACCCTGAAGACACTAATGTACGATGTATGATTAGAGAGAGAAGAAAATGAGCAGTTCAACCCACGAGGTCCTCTTGTTTATCTGCAGGTGATCATACCTCCACTCTTCATGTGACGAGTATAAACTCTCACCCTATTATTTGCACCTGGACAACATTTGATGGCATTTCAAAATATCTACCTACTGGACATGTTTGTGAATAAACCAAATAGCCCAAGCTGTAGATAATTTAAAATAAATATATTTAATAAAATGCTGCTTAAAAGAAAAATTAAAATGTTTTTTGGAAATGTAAGGCTATTTTTAAAATTATTGAAAAATGTATAGTTTTCGTTCCAACGTTTACCTATAAAACTTGAAGAATAAAACCTAAAAACAATAACATGTGAAATTCTATTTAGACTTGCCGTGACGTCAGAGGTGGTTAACAAGTGTTTTAAAATAACTGTGGTTACATTCTTCATATTGCAGGGTTTAAGATTATGTATCATTTCTTTTCTTTAAACATTCACGGATGAGAGGATATCAAAAACAAACAACAAAAAACCGCAGAACTTTACACAAATAATGGAGTATTTTAAATGTATTTCTAGCTTGACAATCTAACTAATTAGTTTTTATAAAGTTTATTGAAGCGGAAGATTTCACCCTCCAATGAAGACCACAGTTTCGAGTTTCTCAAACTAGAAAAGTATAGTCCTCTAGTGTCTTCCCCTAATTCTTTCCCCTTACCACCCCCTCCTTAAGTCTAATGGGGGTAGGCGTTGCTACTGTCTGTTGTCCGTGGGATGGGACTTTAGGGAGACACAACAAAACAAAATCTAATAAAACATATCATCACTTTGTAATTTAAAATATTTGGTTGACCGAGGACAAGTAGGTCCGGGTTTGAATCCCACACTGTATATGTAAAGTGAGGAGGTATTTTATTGAGTTATTAACCATTAGGGATGGCAATGGTATATTGATACACGCTTCGGTGGCCACGTGGTCTAAGGTGCTACTCTCACAATAAATTATACTGCTGATGACAGGGAGATCACGGTTCAAATCTCGGTCAGATGTACTGAGGGAATTTTTTCCAAAATGGTTTTCCACTCTCTTTTCATGCAAATGCGTATACACTTCATATAAATACAACCTCCCTAATCCTTAAAACAATTAAGGTAACTATAACATGAGTGGGTAACCCGAACGGGTAGTAAGACGTGGTGCTAAAAAAATATTATAATAATATCGATATAGCTACTACATTTGTTGACCCCGGTGGTCTTGGGGTAAAGTGATCGCCTCAGGGCCCGATGTTCGTGGGTTCAAACCCAGCCATGGTCAACGGCTTTTTCTTGAGTGACAAAAATCCGTAGCACAACTTTCTTCGGAGGGTAAAGTAAAACCGTCGGTCCCATGTCGATTGTGGCTTGTAAAAACAACCTTGGAAGGTATATGAAAATACCTTTACTGGCCAAATTGGTAGGACCTTTCACGCTCGCTCATAGAATTTCAGTGTGGAAGGCAAGGGGGGAAACAAACCAGACGTTTTGAATCCTAGAGTATATGGGATTTCTTCCAGATGGCGTGGGCAGCACTAACCAACCGAAAGGCTGAATGTATTCCCAGCGTTGGATGGATAGAAATTACATCTATCAAAACTTTGAACCGTTGATTTAAGAAGATAATAAATATAGAAATGCTATTTTAAGGTTTGTGATTAAAACTACTTTGAATATTTTTTCCTCTATCTTTATTAAATAAGTAGATCTTTTTTTCTATTTTTATTAAACCTGTTTGTTGATTTCAAACGCGAAGTAAAACATTAACAGTTCCATAAACGCTCAAAATATGTTAGAAACTTCTTTTAACACATTTAGTATTTTAAAATACGAGTCAGGTTATAAAAGAGAGGGACATCAACTATTTTACTAAGGAAATATCCTTCATTGTATCCTTTTACCCTTCCATTGAAGGGTCTGTACGCGTTCAGTTGTTCATTGTTTAGATATGAGGTTCAATTTTCATGCTAAGCATGGCTGCCAATAGCCAGTTTTTTTTTAGGGGTAAACAATCCACGCTGAGTTTGAAACAATTGAAGGTGGAGTTTGATACTTTATATTTTGAATGGTACGCTTCGTTTACCGTGAGAGATAGCGGTCTTACCTTGACATATTGCACCATGGTCCTATCTTATAGTCTATACCATAGTGGAAACAATCAAGGTAAGCTAGCTAACTTCAACAGAGGGCTGGCTCTAATTGATAGTGACTAGGGAGGCCCACAAAGGTGAAAACTTGCGCGGTTTCATCCATCAACGCCTCACTCCGGGTTCATTTACTATATAACATCCTCTTTCATAGCTCCAGCAAGTTTAAACACGTTGATCTAACTTGTTGTTAGTTCTAACCTTGGGCTAATATAATTACACTCTACGAACATTTGTTTTATTTGACTTCATGTTGTAATGGATTAAACCGAGTCATAACAACTGATTAAAATCTTATAAGTTTACTTCAATCGCTAGAAACACAAGTTTAACTTTCTCTAAATTATTATTTGACGATATTATTACTCCATGTTTATCTTTGAAATGGGTAATTGATGACGTAAGATCGTAATTATGTTAAATGGAATCTGTGCTATTATTTAGGTGAGCATTAATCAAAATAAGAGTAAAAAAAGCTATTAGATAAGTTGGTATTTTGTCTGCCTACTGATATAAAGGTCGTGGGTTCGTTTCCCGTCATGCCCAAAGAAAGGTATCATTAGTGAAATTGAGGTGTTTCTTTTCAAATTTATGAATTGACGGACGGGTACTGGGGTTTGTATGGTTTGTTTTTTTTAGATTCAAGTCATTTTATAAGTCGTTTGATGATATAATCATCCGATTCAAAAAGTGTATGCTGAATACTTCAAATAAAATAGTTAATTAACAATTTGAAAAATGTAATAGATATACAAGCTATTATAGTTTGTTAGGCTATGGGAATCGAAACGTGAACCTTTGGCTTAGAACTCTCATATTATGTAGCTGACGATTTCTGCACGTCCATAACAGACTCTGTCTTAAAATATGAGGGAAGAATGACCCTGGGCATGGGACGACTCTTGGAAAGTTCAGCGATAAGAGCAGGGATGTACAAAAGAAAGGTCCCGGGTTCGATTCCCGTGTTCACGTGTCAGTTTTAAATTTAAAGAATATTACAAAAAAAGAGTTTAAAATATTTAGGCCTTTGAATTGTTGAATACTGATCATGGGTAGGCTATTTCTATAAATTTTCTCGTGACAGAGAGACTAATGCTTGTATCGGCTACCTACAGGTGCTCTAGGTGGCCCTGAGGACTGATATGCCCCCATTTGACTACTCTCGTTACAAGTAGTACACAGGGCTGGGCCGAAAGTCTACTTCACTTGCTCCACTCGTGGGGGCGGCCCAGCAATGGGCTGTACTCCGTGGGGCAGTGCAGTTTAATCGCCGATGAGTGATTGCGTTGGCAGAGCGGTGGGGTCTGGGCCTTTGGACCTTGGTGCTTGGGACTCTGGGCCTTTGGACCATGGCGCTTGGGGTTCTGGGCCTTTGGACCTCGGTGCTTGGGGTTCCGGGCCTTTGGACCTTGGTGCTTGGGACTCTGGGCCTTTGGACCTCGGTGCTTGGGGTTCTGGGCCTTTGGACCTTGGCGCTTGGGACTCTGGGCCTTTGGACCTCGGTGCTTGGGGTTCTGGGCCTTTGGACCTCAGTACTTGGGGTTCTGGGCCTTTGGACCTCGGTGCTTGGGTCTCTGGGTCTTTGGACCTTGGCGCTTGAGGCTCTGGGCCTTTGGACCTTGGCGCTTGGGGTCTGGGCCTTTGGACCTTGGCGCTTGGTGTCTGGGCCTTTGGACCTTGGCGCTTGGTGTCTGGGCCTTTGGACCTTGGCGCTTGGTGTCTGGGCCTTTGGACCTCGGTGCTTGGTGCTCTGGGCCTTTGGACCTCGGTGCTTGGGGTCTGGGCCTGTGGGCCTGGGCCTCTCCATTAGTGTGGTGAGCGGTTTTAAAGCTCCGGTGCATGGGCTGGAACATGGGCTGGAACATGGGCACCTCCACTAGTACGCACGAGGAGTGGGGAATTTCTTTCCCACGCACAATGGGCGCAATCCCATTCCCCCAGACACGGGAAAGATTGGAGAGAGGAAGTAAACCTCTCTGGGTATCACCCTGTATAGGTGGGGGGCATGGGTCCCTCAGTGTATACTGGTAGGGGGGGGGGGGTAGTTAATTCTCGTCTCCCCAGGTATCCGGCCTGATTCGGATCATCCCACCCTTCGGGGTGCGGGGGTAGTAGCTTTTTAGGTACCAACCTAGAAACTGTCCTGGGCCTAGATGTCCAGGGGTATTGTACAGTCCCAGATTACTATCACGTATCGGTAGTTAGTAGGTAAGTATTTCCACAAAGTTGTCCATTTTGTGGTAGCCTAGAATAATTACATTTAACTGCAGTAGTGAAGAGACAATAATAATAATAATAATAATAATAGTATTCATGACCGTAGTTAAAATGTGATGAGATATTGAAATAAGTGAAGCTAGTTTGTTAATTTATTAATTTCGCGAGAAAAGCGACAATTGTAGATCACCCTCGAGAAATTGATGGGAGATTGGAAAGAGCAACTGTTATTGCGAGCCTAGGTTCACAGTGACCACGAAGCCTAGGTTCACAGTGACCACTAAGCCTAGGTTCACAGTGACCACGAAACCTAAGTTCACAGTGACCACTAAGCCTAGGTTCACAGTGACCACGAAGGAAGATCTGCTCACTTTTGTTATTTCACCCCAGTAGATCATATATTATTTTAAAGCACGTGTACTTTCCATTGGTCAACTTGCAACGTTCCGCCCCCCCAGCCGGGAAAACAAGCACCCCACCCCTATATTGGGGTGGCATCTCGTCCATGAATCACTGCCCTCTACCACATACCACCCCTCCCCCTTTCCCCAGTGCTAGCGCTACCACGAATATTTATGAGTCAGTCAACCAACCGTTATTCTTTTCAAGGGAAGCTCTCGTGTTGATGGATGTTGGAATGAACCCACCAAGAAATGATTACAGGACCAGTAACAAGAAAGGATCACAGAACCAGTGACAACAAAGGTGGCATCATAAAAACCTAAGCTTTAGAACAAAGATAAACTCTATACTCAAGTGGGGGACAGCTTAAAAATCATGTGGTATAAGCATCAAAAAACAGCTTAACTTGAAGCATTTTAACAACAGACAACTTCCCTTGAAGCATTTTAACAACAGACAACTTCCCTTGAAGCATTATAACAACGGACAACCTCCCTTGAAGCATTATAACAACGGACAACTTCCCTTGAAGCGTTTTAACAACATACAACTTCCCTTGAAGCATTCTAACAACGGACAACCTCCCTTGAAGCATTATAACAACGGACAACCTCCCTTGAAGCATTATAACAACGGACAACTTCCCTTGAAGCATTTTAACAACGGACAACTTCCCTTGAAGCATTCTAACAACTGACAACCTCCCTTGAAGCATTATAACAACGGACAACCTCCCTTGAAGCATTATAACAACGGACAACCTCCCTTGAAGCATTTTAACAACGGACAACTTCCCTTGAAGCATTTAACAACAGACAACTTCCCTTGAAGCATTCTAACAACGGACAACCTCCCTTGAAGCATTATAACAACGGACAACCTCCCTTGAAGCATTATAACAACGGACAACTTCCCTTGAAGCATTTTAACAACGGACAACTTCCCTTGAAGCATTTTAACAACAGACAACTTCCCTTGAAGCATTCTAACAACGGACAACCTCCCTTGAAGCATTATAACAACGGACAACTTCCCTTGAAGCGTTTTAACAACAGACAACTTCCCTTGAAGCATTCTAACAACGGACAACCTCCCTTGAAGCATTATAACAACGGACAACTTCCCTTGAAGCATTTTAACAACAGACAACTTCCCTTGAAGCATTCTAACAACGGACAACCTCCCTTGAAGCATTCTAACAACGGACAACTTCCCTTGAAGCATTTTAACAACAGACAACTTCCCTTGAAAGATCCTAGCCACAGATTTCCCCCAGAGAAACATGCTGACCTTCTGTAAAAGGAGGTATAGTGCTTTCGGGATATTAGCTCCCGACTATACAGGGACCATTTATCACGGATATCCCTAGGGATGACAGGGATTTGTGAACACCTTTCCAACCACAGGTACCAGGCCAGGCCATAGTATTGCATGCTCGACTAACTAGGGCGGGTAATTCATTCCTTATACCCACAAGTGTGGGTAGCCCCCTGCATGAAATAATATACACCTTTACAGAAACATTGAGGAAACGGAACATCTCCGTCCACCAAAGAGCATAGCAGTCAATCTCAATCGTCCAAGAGCTACATAAAATATTATATATTTGCTGTTAGTTCAGAAATTATTAGTTTTATAAACATAAATCCCGGCTAAAATTATTTTAATTTTGAGTAGTATTACAACTTTACATGGATAAGTTATTTAGTATCGCAAATAGTTAAGGATATATTATCAAAATTGGAGATATTTGCTCATGTAAAGTACCCTTTGAGTCATTGTCATGGGTAAATGAGTGTGTCAACTTTGTTTGAAATGTTAAACAATAACAGGATATAAAATATATTCAATACCGTTACAACGGATTTGTAAAAAAAAAAAAATCGACATTATCTCTGTTTTGGTATTCGGTAGAAAAACCTTAATTTTATGGTCAGAGATCCAAGTCCAAAAACCACTCGGGTAGTTCTTATAAAAATTCCTTGATAACCCCATTTTAACCCGATTGTTAACAAAATTGCTTCTGCTCTAGTTTGAGACACAGACAGACAGGTTGAATATCAAAAACAAATTTTTCTGTTTCATAAAACGTCGACAATTTTTAAAAATCTTGAGTTCTATTAATTTGGAAATCGTAATACTTCTCTCTCCTAGTTGTAAAGGGAAAGTAATCGTAATCGTAATACTTCTCTCTCCTAGTTGTAGAGGGAAAGTATATATAAGATCAATAAACACTTGAGTATTAAAACCAGTGTTTGAACTCAGTATAGCGAGCACAGTTCTGCCCACAACCATACGCGTGTATCCATTCCACAGCTCCACGATACATATTAATATCGTAAGTTTGTTAGACTCTACGTGCGCCCACATTTCAACAAACTCCACAAGGCCCAATTCCCTAGCCAGCCATCCACGAGACTCGCCCTTAAGAGCTGTTTGCAAGATTGCGCGCCATCTGTAATTTAATTACCAAGCTACTACGACCTTATATCATTGTCCTTGAGAAATGTACCCCTCCACCCTCATAGAAAGAAGGGGTAGGGGGGAGGGGAGTGAGTTAGACAGTGGATCGGCTCATTTGCTCCTTGACTAAAGAGTCTTTAAATATTAATTAATTGAAGGTTTTGTAAAAGTTGCTCAGTGTTAATTTTCATTGCTGGATCACATGTGTAAAATATCGTGAGTGAATTTATAGTTAAAAAAAAATATAGTTTCAAATAATTTCAGGTTTAATTTATTAAAGGGATAGCCAACATTTGATGCAAGGTTATAACTGTAACAAAAAGTCATAAGAAAGATTACAATCAAACAAAGTCATTAAATAAATTATTATCAAATATAAAACCAAGAAAAGAGTTGATTCAACACTAATAAATATTATTATGTAGAAGAGGCCACAAGAAACAATACAAGCGGAAAGTAACTAACAGTTCTGTGGACAATAGACCTCGCTCCATGTTTATATATCAACTACATTCTTAACATTTCACTTTGTATATTAAGTTGATATTTCTCTTTGGTGAGGAATTTATACGGAAAACAAATTAATTCCATATTAATAATATTTTATTTTCATAGGAAATAGCCGTTGTTAATGAAGTTTAAGACGTCAGTCTAACAAAATCTGTCAAAATTGAATAAACATATAAAAACACTAAAAATACGTTTTTCAGACTAAGTTCAAAGAATGTCCCAGTAAAATTTGGTAAATTCTGGCCAACACATTTGGCAGTGAACGCGTAACAAGCAAACATAAGAAAAGCTAAACGGTTGGGCTAAATCATGACCTCACTATTATATGTCGGTAAGATCATAAGCATATGTTTAGGGTTGAATGAGTGTTTGCTAACAATCTATGCTCCACCTTCATTAGCCAGCCAAGCATTTCATGTTTTTCTAAATATTTGTAATAAATAGTCTCTTGGTACCATTTCCCCAACCCAAACCCTTCACCTACCTAACAGGTTAAAGGCCATCACTGCGGCAAATTCGCCAAATTTTTCTCTCTGAACACATGTTCCCATGTCACAAACACACACACGATGTCACACCTAATATTAACTAGGTTTTTAAGCTTTTTCCCAGCTCGACTGTAACGAACCTTGTTCGACAAGTGGATTACAACAGTGCGGACCACACATGATCCCTTGTGACGTGTGAGCCATGCACATGGTACAAAGTCCAACATTCGAGTCTGGTTGGAGAGTCTTCATAGAGGCACAGATAAACTCTGATACAATGTTCAAACATTTTATAAACATGGGATACACAATTATATTTTTAAAGACAAATTATTCAAGAAGTGAACAGTTTGTTGTCCTATTACAGGTCAGAACTACCGCAATGATGGCATCGCCATAGTTCTCCTAGTCAGAACTACCGCAATGATGGCATCGCCATAGTTCTCCTGGTCATATTCCTATGTTCTAATTATCCGATTCTCTATTATTTAATTTTAGATTATTACTACATTTTTGGAACAAAAAAGTTTGTTATCTTAAAGATCTTTGATTTGTAACTAATTTAAGGTATTTTCCCAATCATAGTTTATTTCCTCTTGTGATCTTCTCATTGATAAGTCTGCAGTAGACCCTTCTCTCCTCAGACCCCCCGTAGAGGGCATGGAAGGTATGCTACCCCTCCTCCCCCCTATTAGACAAGCCCCTACTCCAAGTCTTGAGAGGGTTCCTGTGTTCCCGGCTGACACCTCTCGTACATTAATTCCCAAGTTAGCTCTCGAGGAAGTGGTAACACAGGGGTAGGGTGGGGGCGGGAGGTAAGTTTATATGAGAGTCTCTAGGGACAGCCTTGACCCTGTCTGGGTGGATACTTACTGTCCTCAGGCAACATACCGGTGTCCGTCACCAGCTTCTGGTAACTGTCACCAGCTTCTGGTAACTGTCACCAGCTTCTGGTAACTGTCACCAGCTTCTGGTAACTGTCACCACCTTCTGGTAACTGTCACCACCTTCTAATAACTGTCACCACCTTCTGGTAACTGTCACCACTTACAAGTAACTGTCACCACCTTCTAATAACTGTCACCACCTTCTGGTAACTATCACCACTTACAAGTAACTGTCACCACCTTCTAATAACTGTCACCACCCTCTAGTAACTGTCACCACCTTCTGATAACTATCACCACCTTCTGGTAACTGTCACCAGCTTCTGGTAACTGTCACCACCTTCTGATAACTGTCACCACCTTCTGGTAACTGTCACCACTTACAAGTAACTGTCACCACCTTCTAATAACTGTCACGACCTTCTGATAACTATCACCACTTACAAGTAACTGTCACCACCTTCTAATAACTGTCACCACCTTCTAATAACTGTCACCACCTTCTGGTAACTGTCACCACCTTCTGGTAACTGTCACCACCTTCTGGTAACTGTCACCACCTTCTGGTAACTGTCACCACCTTCTGGTAACTGTCACCACCCTCTAGTAACTGTCACCACCCTCTAGTAACTGTCACCACTTACAAGTAACCGTCACCCCCTTCAAGTAACTGTCACCATCTTTTAGTAACTGTCACCACCCTCTAGTAACTGTCACCATCTTTTAGTAACTGTCACCACCCTCTAGTAACTGTCACCACTTACAAGTAACCGTCACCCCGTTCAAGTAACTGTCACCATCTTTTGGTAACTGTCACCACCCTCTAGTAACTGTCACCATCTTTTAGTAACTGTCACCACCCTCTAGTAACTGTCACCACTTACAAGTAACTGTCACCACTTACAAGTAACCGTCACCCCCTTCAAGTAACTGTCACCATCTTTTGGTAACTGTCACCACTTACAAGTAACCATCACCACCTTCTAGTAACTGTCACCATCTTTTAGTAACTGTCACCACTTACAAGTAACCGTCACCCCTTCAAGTAACTGTCACCATCTTTTGGTAACTGTCACCACCCTCTAGTAACTGTCACCACTTACAAGTAACCGTCACCCCCTTCAAGTAACTGTAACCATCTTTTGGTAACTGTCACCACCCTCTAGTAACTGTCACCACTTACAAGTAACCGTCACTCCCTTCAAGTAACAGTCACCATCTTTTGGTAACTGTCACCACCCTCTAGTAACTGTCACCACTTACAAGTAACCGTCACCCCCTTCAAGTAACTGTCACCATCTTTTGGTAACTGTCACCACCCTCTAGTAACTGTCACCACTTACAAGTAACCGTCACCCCCTTCAAGTAACTGTCACCACTTACAAGTAACCATCACCACCTTCTAGTAACTTTCACCATCTTTTGGTAACTGTCACGACCTTCTGATAACTATCACCACTTACAAGTAACCGTCACCCCCTTCAAGTAACTGTCACCATCTTTTGGTAACTGTCACCACTTACAAGTAACCGTCACCCCTTCTAGTAACTGTCACCACCTTCTGGTAACTGTCACGACCTTCTGATAACTATCACCACTTACAAGTAACTGTCACCACCTTCTAATAACTGTCACCACCTTCTGGTAACTGTCACCACCTTCTGGTAACTGTCACCACCTTCTGGTAACTGTCACCACCTTCTGGTAACTGTCACGACCTTCTGATAACTATCACCACTTACAAGTAACTGTCACCGCCTTCTAATAACTGTCACCATCTTTTGGTAACTGTCACCATCTTTTGGTAACTGTCACCACCTTCTGGTAACTGTCACCACCTTCTAGTAACTGTCACCACCTTCTGGTAATACACACAAGAACAAGGTAAAAACTCCCCCACCCCCATCCTACATACTTTTGATTTTTAAAAGAAAGTAATTTTGGAAAATATAAACATATTTTGTTATGACCAAATTTGATAACATTTTATCTTTTTATTTGTATTATTTAAAAATATTGATAATATCTACCAAAAGTTAAAGGTTGTATATCACACGACTTGACGTGTGAATACATGAAAGTAGTTCTAGTAACATTTCTAGCTGTCAGATAAGGTTCTTCCAGTCGAAATGGGACTGTATCACAAATGTCACAATTTTGTGACGTTGACGGATGACAAACATAGCCGCGGTAGTCTATGACCAAAACAGAACACACATAAACAATAAAACATTCTAGTGTTGACCTGATAACTTCAATATTTGCATGGATCACAGAGGCTGATATTGTTCGCGGTTGGACACAAATTACGCGCTAAATATCATTGTCACAACCTGACAGTCACTGTATGTTTGTGGTTGTCACAAACTGACAGTCACTGTATGTTTGTGGAGGAGGAGTTGTTGACAAGTGGGAGATGGTCTTAAAGCCCCACAACTTGTTAGCTAATTCATATATTAATAATTTGTTTGGAAGGGGTCGGGGGAGGGGGGTGTTGAAAACTTAACTTCAACTCATGGGTGTTAACCCTTCATCGACATTAACCTGAGCAATGTCACGTGGACAGATGATTTTTAAGGAGGAGGTTTTCAAACTTTTCAAGGCACTTCTTGACTCGCGGGCCCGCAATATTGTACTGTCACTATTATGATTGAACTCTAATATATTATTTTTCTTTTGACGTCTCGAGTGTCTCAGCTGTGTTGAGGAAACGCGTACACTCCCGACTATGTACGAACACTACCGACTATGTCCGAACACTACCGACTATGTCCGAACATTACCGACTATGTTAGAACACTACCGACAATGTTCGAACACTACCGACTATGTCCGAACACTCCCGACTATGCCCGAACCTACCCGAAATAATACTCTCTCCCTTATCTACTAGGGTAGTCATTTTCCAGTTCAAGATAAATTTATACAAAAACCTAATATTTTTCTTCACGTATAAAGCAAAGATCGTTTATAAAATATTTTAAAATAAGAATTTATTTAATTATGTAAAATATAAATATGTATTTATATGACTTTCTCTTGAAATAATTCTATATTTTTAATGATTCAGTGGGCCGTAAAAAATGTAATGGCGGGTCGTGGGTTGAAGAGCTCTGCTTTAAGGTGTCACTCTCGACATAAACTGGAATGCCTATAAACAGAGATATCGGGGTTTGAATCCCAGTCGGGCGTACTGATCTTGGTTTTATCCCAAATGGTATTACATTATCTCACTCTCTATACGCGAATGTGGGTAAACTTCCTCTAAATGCAACCTTACTCATCCCTTAAATATTAGCTTAATTAATCCATGTACGCATAGGCATAATATGGATTAAGACTCAGTATTAATAAAAAAAATAGTATAACTATATTATAGATCCCACCCTATAAAGTGTTGTTATACCCTTGTTGCACCGAGACCTAGTCTGTGAAATCCAGTGACGTCATACGGCTTGTCCATCCCGCTCAGCCGTTGATGAAGGGATTGTCCTGTCTTCAGTGAAGAGAGTCTGCCTGCCCTGGTCTGTTCTGTGACTTCACCACCGCTGATTGATATCAGATAATTAAAACGGGATACAGGACCACCGGTGGATGAAGGTGTTCAAACTGTGGGCCACGACTATTGGTGGTACAGAACAGATACCAACCAAGGTATCGATTCCCAGAAATGTTTAGATCCACGCGCCATGTGTGAACTGATATTTTCTCTGATGAAAAGGATCAGAAACACGAAATATCACGGATTGTTGACACGCATTTGTCATCAATGAACGTGACCTTCACACCAGATTTAAATACTAACACTCGTATTCTTTCAGTCAATGAAAGTTTCAAACTTTCTGAGAAAAGGGGGGAAAAATATATAAAGTACGGCTTAAAATTTGATTTAACCTTGAGTTTATTTTTTGTAATAATAAGGGGCTTAAAATAAAGTATTGACCCACTTCAGTGGCCGCATTGTCTAAGGTGCTATTCTCACCATAGACTATATCGTTGATAGCGGAAAGTTCGTGGCTCAATTCCGGTTGGATATACTAAGGGAGGTTTTCCCTAAATGGTTTTCCACTCACTTGATGCAAATGCTTGTACACTTCCTCTAAATGCAACCTTACTTAACTTGAACCTATTAGCGTAATTTGTACATAATCACATTACCCGAATGGATAGTAAGAAGCGGTAAAATGAAAAAAAAAACAAAAAAAAACGAAAAAATAATCTTCTAAAATACGCCCCTTTTTAGTATTTTTAATTTGCAATGTGGCCCTTTTGACCAAAACAGTTTAACTCTCCTGCATTAGACCATTCGACCAGTGAGGCTGACCCCTCTCTCTCAATCCATGTAAACATCTTCTCTCTTTATTTACTACTTAGCCCATCTTTCTCTCCACCTACCACTGTAGTTCCTCTCCTCTCTCTCTTTATAGTGTGTGTGTGTGTGTTTCTAAGAAGCCCCGTGGTGTAGTGGTCAATGCACCTGACCTCGAGCTTGGAGGAGCAGGGTTCGATTCCCGGCTGGTAACTTGGGTATGTTTTCCTAAAGAGGAACTACCCTAAAGGTCACAAGGGTTAGGCTAACTATGCTTTAGTTAGGTTGTGTTCCATTTATTCCACACTATCATACCCATTATTACCCTCATCTGCTTCTCCCATCTCTTTCTTGCCCTCCCTTGCTTTATTTTTACTTCATACTTCATTTATATTCTTCTTCTTTTTGCGTTCTATCCTTCTTTGCTTTAAACAGACCTAATTTTTTTTAATTCTATATCTTCTAACCCAGTTTTTAATTAATTTAAGAAATCAAATCTAAATTTTAAAACTCAGGCTTTCACAGGTTTATCTGTTTGTGTAAAGGGCTACTAATTTTAAAATGTCAGCCCTTATGCTTGTGGTAAATATTGCGCAATCTTCAAGACAGACAGACAGACAGACTCTTCATTTCATTAATATAGTAAGAAAAGAAGATTACATTTTGTTCCTCAAGTTTTGAACATTTTCACAAAGCTAAAAGTTTCCAGAAGTTGGTAACAACTATTCTACTTGTTTCATTTTATCTGTTCAGTTGGTATCTTGGGGACGTTTACAAAACAATTTTATAACTAAAGTTGAATTGTTTTATTGCGAAAAATGTTTTTAAGAAAGGAGTTTGATACCAGTAGATGATTTATAGACATGACCATCAAACATTTATGGCTTTTTTTTTAACACTTGGCTCCGATCGAGTTAAATCACTCCGAAAACAACTGAACATATATATTCAATTTGTTTTGTTGTCCCAGTGCGGGGAGCCAACTTCAACAAGAAACATTTCACAGTAAAAAAAACTTGCTGTTCTTTGTTTGTTCGTCCTGTAACTTCCAAACGGTCCCACTATGCTGTCTAGCTTCTTGTGGAGTTCGTAAATTATACTAACTAGTAATTATTTACATTAGTAATAATTACACCACTTCTTCCAAAAAAACATGATTGAGATTCGTGATCGTTGGAGGGCTTTAGGAGGAGTCTTAAAGTTGAAAACGTTAATAAAAACACTTTACCAGTAACTAGAGTCATCTAGCCTAAAGTGGCGGCATTTCGAGCCGGATAACAGAAAATACGGATAATACCGAATAAAATGTAAATCATTTTCAGTATGGGTTTGCTTTAAGCACATATCCCTTGACACATTTTCTGTTTCCAGCCAAATTAAAGCAGTGCTGATATATACACCTCCTTAACACATCTTCTGTTTTCAGCCAAATGAAAACAGTGCTGCTATCTACACCTCCCTTGACACATCTTCTGTTTCCAGCCAAATGAAAGCAGTGCTGATATATACACCTCCCTTAACACATCTTCTGTTTCCAGCCAAATGAAAACAGTGCTGCTATCTACACCTCCCTTGACACATCTTCTGTTTCCAGCCAAATTATAGCAGTGCTGCTATCTACACCTCCCTTGACACATCTTCTGTTTCCAGCCAAATGAAAACAGTGCTGCTATCTACACCTCCCTTGACACATCTTCTGTTTCCAGCCAAATGAAAGCAGTGCTGATATATACACCTCCCTTAACACATCTTCTGTTTCCATCCAAATCAAAGCAGAGCTGATATATACACCTCCCTTGACACATCTTCTGTTTCCATCCAAATCAAAGCAGAGCTGATATATACACCTCCCTTAACACAATCTTCTGTTTCCAGCCAAATGAAAACAGTGCTGCTATCTACACCTCCCTTGACACATCTTCTGTTTCCAGCCAAATTAAAGCAGTGCTGCTATCTACACCTCCCTTGACACATCTTCTGTTTCCAGCCAAATGAAAACAGTGCTGCTATCTACACCTCCCTTGACACATCTTCTGTTTCCAGCCAAATGAAAGCAGTGCTGATATATACACCTCCCTTAACACATCTTCTGTTTCCATCCAAATCAAAGCAGAGCTGATATATACACCTCCCTTGACACATCTTCTGTTTCCAGCCAAATGAAAACAGTGCTGCTATCTACACCCACCGAGACTGCAATAGTATGCTGTATTGAATGCCAACCGCATGCATAGCAGTTATGCTTTGATGTCTCCAATGTAACAGTTGTAAAGCATTTATGTTCAATTATTTTATTAATTATTAGTGGATATGTACCAGTTTGTTTATTTTAAAACGCACTTGTTAACACAGAGAACCAGGCCGGATAATATGGAGGGCCGGATAACCGAAGCTGGATAATCATGACTCTAGAGTAGCTCAAAACATTCTTAGTGCATCATGTTAAGAATGATGTCTTGTTCTTTCATTCAAGTTGATATTGACCTACTTTGTGGTGGATCTGTAGTTAGAGTTCCTGGCTACAGATCTACAGGTACCGGGTTTGATCCCTGGCGCTTCCAAAATTGATGTATGAAGCAGTAGGTCTGTAACAAGGCCAAATTCAGCCTCATGAGGACAAATGAGGAGCTACTTGAATAAATAAGTTGCGACTCTGGTCTAGAGAACTGAGATTAACGTCCAGAGGATTAATTTTGCTGACCACATGGCCCTATATCCACAAATGTTGGCACTATCTTCACCAACATACGAGCTGGTTGTTCGATATAGCGCTTGCGGGATCAAACCATGTAGTTTTTATCTAAGTTGATATTTTACCAAATTGATCACAAAATTAGACAACGAACAAATTAATACTAGGATCAATAGTACATTATATTCATAGATGATAACACTTCAGTCTTACAGTATTAATCAAGATATAAAAAAATACACCCTATAAATACTAGATCGATTATTATAACTTAAATTCATATTAATGTATAAGAAAAAACTTAAAGCGGCCACCACATTGAAACGGATATCTTTATGTAAATCAAACTTGGTTTTAGAAGAACTTTTATCAAGCCAAAATACTGCTACACAGTAGGATGAGTTCTAGTATAAAATAAGACCTTCTATGATGGGATTTCTATTAAAGTCTGGGAATAGTTCTCTGGAATAGCGGCCACAGATTATTGCGGGTAGATTCTTCAAACGCTTGTTAGTATGATCCCTTAAAACGTTCCAACCCGGGATATTTTTACTTTTAACTCTGGAAAACAGATCGTTTGAAGATATTTACTCGACTGCGCTAACTATGGTGAAGTGGCGTGTCTTTACGATGAACCTGTTTCTGATTTGTGATTAATTATATCTATTCTGGTGTCGACTGGAGTGGAACTCACTACTGTACTAATGAGAACAGTGAGATAACAAAGGTAACCTCTCCCCTTAGCTCCACGGACTACACCCCTCCATAGAAGGGCAGAAACCCCCCCTTCTTCATTTCCACCTGAGTGATCCAATTCCTTTGAGGCTTGAGCATTCAGTTACTAACCAACCAACTCCTCCTCCATGACTTGAGATGAATTGGTCTCCGTTCCAGATATTTCACTTCACTGGAGTTCAATGGAGGGATTCCCCCTTTGGGTTGAGGAGGGTGTAAGGGTGCTCGTCGAGACTTTGGTTGAGTAGCATGGGATAAAGAGGAAAATATCACACCCAGATGTGTTGAGTGTTGTACGTACCAGAAGAACTGTTCAAACATGGCTGGTGTTGATTGCTTTTATACGCTCGGTCACTAATGTTGTTTTACAATCCGGTATTTTACTGTAATGTCAAGAAGAGGTCAAGGAATAGTAACGCTACAAATGGCGGGAGTGAGGATGAACCAATAAGAAGAGGACAGTAGAGGGAGTGAGGATGAACCAATAAGAAGAGGACGTAGAGGGAGTGAGATGAACCAATAAGAAGAGGACAGTAGAGGAGTGGATGAACCATAAGAAGAGACAGTAGAGGAGTGAGATGAACAATAAGAAGAGGACAGTAGAGGGAGTGAGGATGAACCAATAAAGAGACAGTAGAGGAGTGAGATAACCAATAAGAAGAGGACAGTAGAGGAGTGAGGATGAACCAATAAGAAGAGGACAGTAGAGGGAGTGGTACCATGTGTGAGAAACCTTCTATGGAGAAAGTTGACAAGGTGGTCTAGGAGTAAGGTGTCAGTGCTGGTATCCGGTTCAATCCTCGTCCGGCACAGATTTATCTGATTGCCAAACCCTTCCTTCACCTCTGACAAGACATCTTGTGAATGTGGGGAATGCCAGACCTCCACCGTGGTTCGGATTCCACGTTAAACTGTAGGTCCTCCATTTCATCTCACAATCACCCTACCATTACACATTAGCGTAAGTGCGTATAGCCCGAACGGGTAGTAAGACGCGGTGCTAATAATAATAATAATAATAATAATAATACTTTACATCCACTACTGTTTGCCACCTGTGGCCTGGGTCAGTTTTTTATTCAAGCCATATATTTTCCACTACTGACCTGCTAAGCCTGTCATAGCTTCATATGCCTTATAATCTAACTTAAGATTAGGACAGGTACAACATCCAGTCCCCGGCCATTGATTTATCACTGTGAAAGGGTTAACCACTTTTCATCAATGATACATTATTCGGTCAAGGCCCTTATCTCAGTAGAAAGACTTGCTACCAACTGAGCTGAGGTGTGGATTAAATACATGACTATGCATTATACATATATATATAATATGTGTGTGTGTATTTTCATATTACAAAGCCATAGTACAACAAATGAAAAGTATCAGAATGTTTTAATTAAATAATTTTTATTTTAAAATAAATGGTATGGTGCACCGCACAGGACTTACTTTCTCTTTGATCTGAATATAGAAAACTTTATTAAAAACTCGTAAGATTTGTGAAACTAAATAATAGGTATAAATTATTTTAGAAACACTCCACCACAAAGCATATATGAAATAATATACTCTTTTACAGAAACATTTCTGTCCACCAAAGAGCACGCATAGGTATCAATTTTAGTTGCAAACAGCTCCATAAGAAATGTATATATTTGTTTATAGCTCAGGAGCTACTGGTTTTATAAAAATACTAGCAATCCCGAACGGCCTTGCTCGTCACCCACTGTGGTATAAGAACTATACAAGGCACCCCCTCCCCCCTAGGGCCCGATTTCAAATGGAAACGTTATCTCTGAAACGTAATTCTAAACAAGATTTTTTTTAAAATATTTTCTTCAAAAATTTGTTAAAAATAGTCTAATTAAAAATCTAATTAAAAATTTAAAAATCCGGCTTTGAGGTGCATTCGGACCACCTTCCGTCCGCCCACAAACAAATACTTTATTTTATTATTATAGATATTTGAAAGAAAAGATTGTTATTTTTAATAGCCCTACAACTTCCTAATGATAAGTTATTTCGTGTCTCGAAGAGTTGCGGGGATATGATAAAGATTTGACATCTCTGTTCATGTAAGGTTCCCTCAAAGTAATTTTCATGGGAAGATGAAAATTGCCATCTTGTTTGTAATTTTAACCATGAGTATCTAGATAAAAGTTTAATTAACACCATTATAGAGGATTTCGAGAAAATCGTTTTTTTCTTCTCTTATTTCTCTTCAGTAAACTACCCTTAGTTCTATGGTTAGATATTTAATTGTGGAATATCCTCGGGGAAACCCTGTGAATCCCCAGATACCAAGTTTAAGCCCTCAGTAAAATAGTTTCAGCTCCAGACTGAGATACATAGAGGTGGTGTCGGTTTCAGAGGTTCATGAAACGTCGACATTAATTTATCAAAATCTAGAGTTCGATCTTTTTGACGATCATAATAACTTCTTTCTCCGAGAGGCCAAGACAAATTAAAAAAAAAATCCTAGATGTTTCAAAGTTTCCGAATGAATTGGATACATAAGCTGTAATTTATTAAGTGTGCCCTTTCAGAGAGTATTCTTTGGACGCCACCTTGTGGCCGTGGTAAGAAGTTGACGTCATTATTTCTTCAAACCCCCAACACGTCTCCCCAGAGTCGAACGGACCTAGAAAACGACCCAAGGAGAGGCTTTACCACAACTAGGTAGAGAAACTAGTCCTCTTCTCTTCGCAAACCGGCTCATGATAAATAATAAAACTTGGCTAATGGACGGCGTTTATGGGGAGGGAGGGAGGAAGGGTGTGTCAGGCGTCCAAACGGGGCGTCGTAAAGACAGGCCGTAGCCAGCATTAAGATGACGATAACCCACACACCAGATTATAGCTAGGGATGTGTCTTTAAAAACTATCTACCTCTGTGGAACAAGGGCCTAAGTCATGACTACGCACATAGATGGTTTTGTGACGTAGGAAACATGTTTTTCAGTCAATGTACCACTCTTGTAGAATGACCCGGTGGTCTCCCCTTGTCTTGGAGGTGGGGAATACCTCCTCCTAATGTTGTGACGTCCGTCTCTGTTGCTTCCCAATGACGTCACAGTATCCAATAACCTCCCGACAAGTGATGAGTGAAATCATGAAACAAGGACCGTGTTAATATGGAATTCTCTTTTCCTCTTTCTTCGTCTTGCATTATACATGGTTCTTTGAGCTGGGACTGTGAGAAGTATGGGGGGGGGTGAGAAGAAATATGAGATACGGAGTGGGGGTATAGGGAGGTAGGGGCCCCCAACAAACCCAACTAAGGAGGAACCGTATTGTTATTGCCTGCGCTTCATGTTATTAAATCTTCAAATTACATTTTTCTACGCAAGCGATAATGAATATAATTTATGAGCTCCATTTCCTAATAATGACCTAAATGAACCGAGCGTGGCTCCTGTAATAATAGGAGGAGCCCTATCAAGTGTGTCACGGTGGCTAATAAGGCACTATCACACTCCAGACGACAATGTAGCAAAAATAAGTAATTCTCTCAGCGAGGTTCTCTTGTTTATTTGTTGATAGTGGCTACCCTCTAACGCTGACGAGTATAAACACTCGCCCTACAATGTGCGTCAATACAACATTGACTTGCATTTACAAATAAACTTTACGTTGTTTTCTATTCTAAATAAATATAGTCTAGGTTTCTATGAACTTTTTTTTTTATAATTTACATCTTGAAGGAAGATTCCTACAGGACAAAATGTAAGACTATTCTCAGAATTATTTAATAATTAATGGATTTTTTTAAAGGTTTATCTTTAAAACTCGCCGATTAAAAGTTAAAAACATCAACATTGAAAATCCAAGGATATGATAAGGAGGTGTAATATTTAGAGATCCGCACTGACTCACAAATATCTTTCATGGATATCTCGGCTGAAAGTCAGGAGAGCTAACGACTCACCCAACTCTTGACGGTCTTTGCGCGATGGCAAACTAGTCCATGACGGATGGCGCTCGTCAACTGTCCCTTCACCAGATGACCGACGAGCGCTGTTTTCCGTCATCCGAAGACGTTGTTATGGCGAGTTGAAGTTAAAATAGTTCCTATATCACGGGAATGAGCCGAGCAGATGTTACTCCGAGATTTCATTGGATATAGGACAGTTACAACACTCGCTGTTAAGGGGGAGATTACCATATACAGTCCCAGTGGATATAGGACAGTTAAAACACTCACAATTAAGGGGGAGATTACCATATACAGTCACAGTGGCTATAGGACAGTTACAACACTCGTTGTTAAGGGGGATATTACCATAGACAGTCACAGTGGCTATAGGACAATTACAACACTCACTATTAAGGGGGAGATTACCATCTACAGTGGCTTACAGTGGCTATAGGACAGTTACAACTGCTAAACCGACCACTAATATTCCACACCTGACGACTGACAATAGTTCAATAGTCCAGTCACGCAGCTCATGATCATTAAACACGTATAACACACTCGCAGCGGCCAGTTTACTGTGGCGTGACTGGTACAGCTCTGATACAAGGGCATCCACGACGAAAGGTCACAGTTTATGTCATACATTCTTTCGCTTTTAAGGAAGAAATGAACCGATGTCTTGTAGAATCATAAAACCTTGAAACGTGTCTACTTTAGAATGGATTTACTATCTAAAGTCTAGTGAATAGATTACATTTTTTATCTATTGGCATGACATATACAATTTAAAATAAAATAAATTATAACTAGTATTTCTATGAACAGTAGACCTCCCTTCATGTTATTATCGTTACTACAGTCTTACTAGTAGTTCTGTGAACAGTAGACCTCTCTCCATGTTATTATCGTTACTACAGTCTTACTAGTAGTTCTGTGAACAGTAGACCTCCCTCCATGTTATTATTGTTACTACAGTCTTACTAGTAGTTCTGTGACCAGTAGACCTCCCTCCATGTTACTATCGTTACTACAGTCTTACTAGTAGTTCTGTGAACAGTAGACCTCTCTACATGTTATTATAGTTACTACAGTCTTACTAGTAGTTCTGTGAACGGTAGACCTCCCTCCATGTTACTATCGTTACTACAGTCTTACTAGTAGTTCTGTGAACAGTAGACCTCTCTATGTTATTATCGTTACTACAGTCTTACTAGTAGTTCTGTGACCAGTAGACCTCCCTCCATGTTACTATCGTTACTACAGTCTTACTAGTAGTTCTGTGAACAGTAGACCTCTCTACATGTTATTATAGTTACTACAGTCTTACTAGTAGTTCTGTGAACGGTAGACCTCCCTCCATGTTATTATCGTTACTACAGTCCTACTAGTAGTTCTGTGACCAGTAGACCTCCCTCCATGTTATTATCGTTACTACAGTCTTACTAGTAGTTCTGTAAACAGTATACCTCCCTCCATGTTATTATCGTTACTACAGTCTTACTAGTAGTTCTGTGAACAGTAGACCTCCCTCCATGTTATTATCGTTACTACAGTCCTACTAGTAGTTCTGTGACCAGTAGACCTCCCTCCATGTTATTATAGTTACTATAGTCTTACTAGTAGTTCTGTGAACAGTAGACCTCCCTCCATGTTATTATCGTTACTGCAGTCTTACTAGTAGTTCTGTAAACAGTAGACCTCCCTCCATGTTATTATCGTTACTGCAGTCTTACTAGTAGTTCTGTAAACAGTAGACCTCCCTCCATGTTATAATCGTTACTACAGTCTTACTAGTAGTTCTGTGAACAGTAGACCTCTCTACATGTTATTATAGTTACTACAGTCTTACTAGTAGTTCTGTGAACGGTAGACCTCCCTCCATGTTACTATCGTTACTACAGTCTTACTAGTAGTTCTGTGAACAGTAGACCTCTCTATGTTATTATCGTTACTACAGTCTTACTAGTAGTTCTGTGACCAGTAGACCTCCCTCCATGTTATTATCGTTACTGCAGTCTTACTAGTAGTTCTGTGACCAGTAGACCTCCCTCCATGTTATTATAGTTACTATAGTCTTACTAGTAGTTCTGTGAACAGTAGACCTCCCTCCATGTTATTATCGTTACTGCAGTCTTACTAGTAGTTCTGTAAACAGTAGACCTCCCTCCATGTTATAATCGTTACTATAGTCTTACTAGTAGTTCTGTGAACAGTAGACCTCCCTCCATGTTATTATAGTTACTACAGTCATACTAGTAGTTCTGTGAACAGTAGACCTCCCTCCATGTTATTATCGTTACTACAGTCTTACTAGTAGTTCTGTGAACAGTAGACCTCCCTCCATGTTATTATTGTTACTACAGTCTTACTAGTAGTTCTGTGAACGGTAGACCTCCCTTCATGTTATTATCGTTACTATAGTCTTACTAGTAGTTCTATCAACAGTAAACTTCACTCCTACCCATCCTCCAATCAAATACGGGTACATTTACTTTAATTTTACGTTAATATATCCCAATATATTAGTGTGTTATGATTTGGATAGTCCAAGCGTGTATTAAAACGCAGGCGCCAATGTTGGTCTGTAATCACATTATTCCTATGTAGATGTAATTTAATTATTTTTTAATCCACCCTCACTAACTTTCTCCACACTCCTCTATCCTTGATACTACCTTCTCTTCAACAACATCCATACACCGGGTCATACATGCACTTTTATTCTTAAAACTCTCAATGTTTCTCTATTTTACACATTCGTCTACAACATTTAGCCACGTCTTACATGGCCTACCCCTTCCTTTTGATCCTCACACTCTACCTTCATATATTTGCTTCATCACTCGATCCACACTCATCCTCTCAACATTCCCAAACCAACTAAGACTTCTTTCACGTTTATCTATTAGATTATCTTTCAAACCACACGCCTTCAGCTCCCATTCAGTACTGACTCTGTCTATACCTTTCTTATATATCTCATTCCAATCGCATTCACCTTGATCCCGTGTTCACACCGACAAACACACGCTTCACATATATAAAACAATGTTGGCATTAACACACTTTTATTGCCGCCATTTTTGCCATGTTTGTTACTGATTCGTTCACACCTATGACCTATCAACATAATAATTAATATTTATAATGTATAAATATTCTTAGAAAAATAATTGACCAAAAAGCTCTTCACATAAATGTACATTTATGAACATATTAAAATAAAATAAATGAGGAAAGCAGAAATGATGTAGAGAGAATAAGGTGATGATTATGATGATAATAATATAACACGCACATTCCCGTATATTTATATTCTGTAAGCGTATAACCCGAACGGGTAGTAAGACGTGGTGCTAAATAATAATGATGATAATAATAATACTAATCTTACTAATATTATTAATGCGAAAGTTTGTGTGTTTGGATGTTTGTTGCTCGATCACGCCAAAATTGCTGAATAGATTTTAATGAAACTTTGTACGTTGGTAGAATAGTCCTGGAATAACATATAGGACTATTCTCAACCTTTGATTTTAAATAATAATAAATATATCATTATAATGTGATTGAAATGATGTCATTTAAGAATTTGTGATTTAATAGTTTGTAATTAAAGTAAATAGTAATTAGTGTGACGTTGTTTCATACTAATAAATAATAAATATGTGAATTTTTTAGCTATATATTTCGAACAAAATATTATTTCATTAATTTATTTAGCTTAATAATTATGAAGGTAAAAATAAAAAATAAAAAATTTATAATTAATAATTAAATTATATATATTTCTTTTATTACGAAATATTTAAAAGTGAAAATTAAAATACGGCAAAATTATTTACAGCTATAACTGAGAAAAACGCATAGATATTTGAAAAAAATAAAGTTTTATTTATGACCATAACAGTTTAGTTAGAAATTAAAAGATGTTATCAATTATTGGGCGAAGCGCACGGTAAAGCTAGTATATTATATATATAAACACGATAGAGATATAAAATAGTTTTAAAAATAAAACAATGCTGATAATAATATTTAGTAAGTATATCTGAAAGAAACAGCAACCAACAACAAACACTAGTCCAAACATTGGACGAGGTAAAGTCGTACAAATGTAAGATAATCTGAAACTAAATATAACTTTGTGATATGACAATAATTGGTTGTCTTGAACCTCTTAGCTGTATTTGTTTCTGTTCTGGTCAGAAGGACGATGATAAAACAATAACCAGCTAATATTAGCTAAGAAATGCTCTTAGAAATAAATTGGAGCTATCTGAGAAGATGAAACAACGAAGAGGGTGGAAATATCTCCTTGAGGACAATGGACGGGAAGTTAAGATCTGTTGTAGAGAACAAGCAAGTTCTAGTTCTGGGAGATAAGGTTCCTTTCCTTGCCTGTGATATAAACACTTCAGGAGACCAGCTCAGGAACTTGAGGGAGCATTAATACTAGCACTGCGTCTTACTACCCGTTCGGGTTGTACGCACTTACGCTAATGTGTAATGGTAGGGTGATTGTGAGATGAAATGCAGGACCTACAGTTTAACGTGGAATCCGAACCACGGTGGAGGTCTGGCATTCCCCACATTCACAAGATGTCTTGTCAGAGGTGAAGGAAGGGTTTGTTAATCGATAAATCTGTGCCGGGACCTAGGATTGAACCCCGGACCCCCAGCACAGAAGTCTGACACCTTACCCCTAGACCCCCAGGACACCTTGCGGGGATATTATTTATTAAGTGACTTTATTCACTTTAGGGAGCAAATATGCGCCTCAATCCGGATTCACTAAAAATATCAGACGCATTTTGAGACCAAGTTCGTGTCATTTTGTATTGGCGTCCAATAAGAGTAGGTGCAACCACTTCGGTGGCCGCATGGTCTAAGACGCTTCTCTTACAGTAGTCTATACTGCCGATGACGGGGAGATCAAGGTTCAAATCTCAGTCGGGTGTACTAAGGGTGTGTTTTCTAAATGTTTTCCACTCTCCCTCCACGCAAATTTGGCTATAATTCCTCTAAATGTAATCTTCCTGATCCCTAAAATCATTAACGTAAATAATAAATAAGCGTATAATCTGAACGCTGCGCTAAAAAAAAAAAAAAAAAAAAAAAAAGTGCAACTTGCAAATCATGTGACTTCATCAAATTAAAATGATGGCTTACTATTGTAATAGCTCTAGATACACTTAGTTAACTTTGCTCCAATTAGCTACAAACATATTAATTAAAATTAGTTCATAAAAATGGTTTCAATCTAGAGTAAGCTATAATATTAACAACCCTAGGCCTACAACTTATCTGGTATAGTCACATTTTACACTCATTGACACTCTTTTCATAATTATATACAAAAAATAAAACTGTAAACTTGTCTGAGCATTCAATTCATTCTGTTTGTTTGTTTCCAGTAAACTCAAAACGTATTCATCGGATTGAGATGGGACATCGTTTTTCTGTACTTCTTATATTTAAGAATAAAGAAAGGGTAAGTTAGATACCATCGTACTATCTCATCAAAGATCTAAGCAGCATCGTAAGACCGACTGTTAGTACGGTTTCATGTTGCGTTTTAAATTGTAACAATTCAAATACATTAAATTTTAATGTATAAATCTTATTTGTTAGTCTCCTTGGAACCAGAGGTTTGGAAAAATCAACAAACATGAAGAATTATTTACGTCTTTACAAGTCAGCTAAAGATTCGAAACCTCACAGTAGGTTTTAAGTAATTTTATAATGTTGCTTGTGAATTAGTTTAGTTCTATCTCTTGATACTACGCCAACAGCTTATGTTTGTTTGTTAGGTTTATTTACTTACTTACTCTATGGGATAGAAACTTCATTATTGTTTTTATGATGACACATTATAAACTATTTCTTTATCTGTCATTTTGATCTTTGATTTACATATTAGGCATAACGTACAGTGCACAATTCATAATTAAAATTCAAGGATTTATAATTAAATGTTGTATTAAAAGACGAATGGTAAATAATGCATTTCGTCTCTTATTCATTGCAACAATGACCACTTAAAAGATACATCTTTAGGTTTTGCTTGCAGTTGCATCTATAATTTAGATATTTTTCCACGTCATATTTGGCTCTCTCATCATTTTGCTAATTTTTTCCTTGAGGGCTGCTCGGTTACCCCTCAAAGTCGCACGCGTACCCCAGTTTGAGAACCATTGGTGTAGATAAAGAAGAGGTAACGATGTATTCTACGTGGTCCAAAGCTCAATTTATTTTTAAAATCAGTGAACCAAGTTTGATATTTGTTAATATTCGTGTTTGTTCGCCCATGATTACTCGCCTCAGTAATCAGTTTCTCGTCTTTCCCCCAGTACAACCTTGTTCCGAGTTGGGCCAGTCTCCTCGAGTCATTTGAATATTTACCTAGAAACCCCCCACCCCCCCCCCCCAACACCCCTCAGTCCACCCTCCACGCTTTGCCATTGGCAAAAGTTGTCTCTCAAAGGACAGAATCACTTCGAGAAAGACGTGATATCGGAGCAAATGAATCACTTACTTAACTTTAGAGCCAGAAGGGTAAAAGCACGTCAAAGATTTATTATTTGTTGAAAAAAAACTTTATCCCTCACCACGCCCCCCCTTTCTATGATTTTTCATCTATATCTTAGCATTTTTTATTTTATTTTTTTGCTTGTGATTTAGTGAAAGAACTTTTGAAGTTATTCCAGCTCATGTAGTTTACTTTGAAATTAAGTAAAGGAAAGGAAATGTAGATTATAAAGTAGATTAGACATTTAGGTTTTGAATCATTAACATCCATCTTTTACTAGTTTTTTATTTCTTCATAATGATTCAGCGTGTTTTATATTATTACAAGAATGGCATATAAATTATGTTTTATACTAATACAATTATTTGATTAGTAAATTAAGGATATTTCCTATTCGTGAAGTAGCAGCATTTCAAGATAGGAGTGAGTATTTATATTAGTCAGCGGAATAGGGGAAGTACGTTCAGCAGATAAGCAATAGGAGCTTGCAATGTAAACTACTTATTTAATTCCCTCTTTCTATTTCGTACATTGCCGTCTGAATGTGATAGTGCTTAAAATACTTAGGGCCATCAAGTTAAAATGCAACCCACCTAAAAATAGTTTCGAAATCATCAATCAGGCAACGTCGTTAAGTTAGTCGTTAGATTACATAGTCGGATTAAACAAATAATTTTAATTTAGATCCAAGACACCTGACATTTAGCAGGATTGCCTACAGTTAGCAAATGTTTCATTATCATCGTTAATTGTTACACATTTCTATCCTAATACGATTATTATTATTAGGTGTTCTGTCTTATGACAGGTACATTTCTTTTGTCAGTGAACTTAAGACCGCCAATGCACCTTGTCCTCTGCCTCCTACTTCAGCCCCCAGAATTTTCCTCTTTCCTTCAAGTCAACTACTATTTGAATCCTCCTTCATCCTAATCTCCTCTTTCCCTCAACCTTTCCTTCCATGACGTCGTGCAGAGGACAGTTCCTCCTAAGGATGTGTCTGATCCAGTTGGCTTTGTACCGAAGAATCACATCCAAAATGGTTCTCTTCTCACCACTCTTCTCAGGACTTGTTCATTTGTCCCCCTATCTGTCCACCTGATCTTCTCACCACTCTTCTCAGGACTTGTTCACTTGTCCCCCTGTCTGTCCACCTGATCTTCTCACCACTCTTCTTAGGACTTGTTCACTTGTCCCCTGTTTGTCCACCTGATCTTCTCACCACTCTTCTCAGGACTTGTTCACTTGTCCCCCTGTCTGTCCACCTGATCTTCTCACCACTCTTCTTAGGACTTGTTCACTTGTCCCCCTGTTTGTCCACCTGATCTTCTCACCACTCTTCTCAGGACTTGTTCACTTGTCCCCTGTCTGTCCACCTGATCTTCTCACCACTCTTCTTAGGACTTGTTCATTTGTCTCCCTGTCTGTCCACCTGATCTTCTCACCACTCTTCTTAGGACTTGTTCACTTGTCCCCTGTCTGTCCACCTGATCATCTCACCACTCTTCTCAGGACTTGTTCATTTGTCTCCCTGTCTGTCCACCTGATCTTCTCACCACTCTTCTCAGGACTTGTTCACTTGTCCCCTGTCTGTCCACCTGATCATCTCACCACTCTTCTCAGGACTTGTTCATTTGTCTCCCTGTCTGTCCACCTGATCTTCTCACCACTCTTCTCAGGACTTGTTCACTTGTCCCCCTGTCTGTCCACCTGATCTTCTCACCACTCTTCTCAGGACTTGTTCATTTGTACCCCTGTCTGTCCACCGGATCTTCTCACCACTCTTCTTAGAACTTGTTCATTTGTCCCCCTGTCTGTCCACCTGATCTTCTCACCACTCTTCTTAGGACTTGTTCACTTGTCCCCTGTCTGTCCACCTGATCTTCTCACCACTCTTCTCAGGACTTGTTCACTTGTCCCCCTGTCTGTCCACCTGATCTTCTCACCACTCTTCTCAGGACTTGTTCATTTGTACCCCTGTCTGTCCACCTGATCTTCTCACCACTCTTCTCAGGACTTGTTCACTTGTCCCCCTGTCTGTCCACCTGATCTTCTCACCACTCTTCTCAAGGACTTGTTCATTTGTCCCCCTGTCTGTCCACCTGATCTTCTCACCACTCTTCTCAGGACTTGTTCACTTGTCCCCCTGTCTGTCCACCTGATCTTCTCACCACTCTTCTCAGGACTTGTTCATTTGTACCCTGTCTGTCCACCTGATCTTCTCACCACTCTTCTCAGGACTTGTTCATTTGTACCCCTGTCTGTCCACCGGATCTTCTCACCACTCTTCTTAGGACTTGTTCACTTGTCCCCCTGTCTGTCCACCTGATCATCTCACCACTCTTCTCAGGACTTGTTCATTTGTCTCCCTGTCTGTCCACCTGATCTTCTCACCACTCTTCTCAGGACTTGTTCACTTGTCCCCCTGTCTGTCCACCTGATCATCTCACCACTCTTCTCAGGACTTGTTCATTTGTCTCCCTGTCTGTCCACCTGATCTTCTCACCACTCTTCTCAGGACTTGTTCATTTGTACCCCTGTCTGTCCACCGGATCTTCTCAAGCCTTCTCCAGAGCCACAGTTCAAAGCTCTCCAAGTTTGATTATCAATTAAAACCCCAACAAAGGTTTATTTTCGTCACCAATAATTCCGGTAATTGAAGAATTAATTAAAAATGCTTGGATTGCGATGATAACCAACTTAATGAGCTTGACCTTAAAGTTGTCTGATAACACGATTAATAAGTCAGTGTTAGACTGTTATATCTTAACCTCATGACACTACAACCCAGTGTTCATAGGAAGGGTATTTTAGAAAATACGAACATATTTATTTGCAGTCAACATTGTTATCATTTTAACATATCATTAATGTTATAGTATGGGTAAGGATAATATATATCAAAAGTGGAAGCTGCGTATCACTTGACTGGGCGTATGAATACATGGAGATAGATCTAGTATCTTTTCTTTACCCACTTCAGTGGCCACGTGGTCTAAGGCGCTACTCTCGCAGTAGACTAGACTGCCGATGACGGGGAGGTCGAGGTTCTAATCTCAGTTGTGTGTAGGCCTACTGAAGGTGGTTTTCCACGGGCCAAATATTATCATCAGTTTGCGCCATGGACCGAAGATATACTTAGTAGTCCCATCAGATTATTAATAGGCCTATAAACAACACGTATTGAACATTTTGGATAGAGAAGAGAGGTTTAGTTTTCAAAACTGGCGGTTCAGTGTTTGAGTTCGTAAAAGCGTTCCTTACTTGTAATGTGTTTATTTATATCAGTGTTGTTCTTGATTTGTAGCCGAATTGCCATTTCCAAATTACTATACTGTACATACATTTGTCACCGTGAACGCTGGAAATGTTACTATTGCCGGCAATTGACCGCTTTTTCCTGGATCCGCTGGTTACCGCGGGTGAATGTCAGAAATTAAATTTCTATAACAATCTTTTATCTGTGTGAATCCGAAATCGAAAGATTCAAAATGGTAAATACCAGCGATCGTGAGAGTACGCCTGTGCATGTTGAAAATGAAGGTAGAGTGCACTGCGCATCTATCTGCGCAGCGGAGACCATGTGGTTTAGGGATGGTGTGCTTCCGTGGTTCGGCTGTATATTGTGTCGTGTGTGTTTGTGTATTATTGAGAACTAGATAGCTGTTCTGTTGCCCGCGGCTTTGCTCGCGTGGAAGTTGATTATATACAAATACGAAAATATACATATGTATTTACAGATTAATTTAAAATATTACGTTACGTTGATGACCATAACTTGACCTCAGATCAAAAATAATGCAAGTCCGATAGAAACTTTCATCCCCTTTTTCATCCCTTATTAAATAAAATTTCCAAAATTCCTGAAACACGTATTTATTTGTTTTACGTCAATAACCGAAATACAAAATTTTATTTATGTAACTTTCAAAATGACGGACTTTCATACATATTATCATACATATTATCATCCCCTATTTTGACCCCTTTGGGTGGAATTTTCTAAAATCCTTTCTTAGTGGGTGCCTACATGACAAAATGAATATACAGTCCGAATTTCATGCTTGTAGCCTTGATAGTTTGCGCTCGGCGATGATGAATCAGTCAGTCAGGACATGTTATTTTATAAGTATAGATGAATTGAATAGTAACCTAATCTATTCTAATCTAATATGTCATAACCAAATAAACCCTATCCTAATCTAACATAATTTATCCTATTTTAACCTAACCTATTATTACCTAACCTAAACTACACTATGGTGGAATAACTTTTTTTTTGTACGGGTGTAGTGACATTTGTGGTGTATTTATTTGAAACTTCTCTATGAAGGGACATTTGGTTCTAGGTGTCAATTATTGATTTTCAGGAAACTGAAGTGAAGTAAAATCGTTGCTGTTAAGTTTTTCCATAATCTACAAGGTACACTTAACGTCTCCAGCCAATCACCAGTGGATGTTAAAAACTAACACTTGTTTCCAATATACGCCAGTGTGAACAAATGAATCTAAGAAATAACGGTCTATTACCGGCAATCACCAAGCTTACAGCATTCATGGTAACACATAAATACCTAATCACGCCGTCCCCTTACAGGGTAGGCAATAACTGCTCAAAAATCAACTCCGTACTTAATCCATCCTCACTAACTTTCTCCACACCTCCCTATCCTTGCATACTGCCTTCGCTTCAACAACATCCATACACAAAGTCTTTTATTCTTAAAACTCTTACTAAAAATTTATTTCTCGTTTAATTTTTACTGTCTCCTTAAATTATTATTGTATTCCTATTTTACATCACAATCAGAACATGGTCAAATTATATTAAAATAAAACTAATTATTCTGTAAAGATTAAAAACAAAAAATAGGCAAACCCATACTGAAAATTATTTACATCCGGTACCCGGCATGAAATGCTGCAACTTTAGGCCGGTTAATCGTACTTTAGTGTACTTGTATCATCTAAACTTCCGGTCCCCCCCCCCCCCCCCTCCTCCCTTCACCCATCTGCAACTGATGAGTTCCGATAAATTCAATATCGAAACGTATTCATAAATGAACGTGGACCAATACATGCCGAGGATATGGAATATTATTCCACACTTGTGACATGAGGTATTCCATCAGAACTGTTCAGCGTGTGATATTGGGAATGAAGTTTTTATTGGATCAACCTTTTCATGAAAAGGAAACTGTTTTGACAGGCCGAATAATGTATGAGTTTCATTTGATCAAGTTATAACTAAGCAAATAACGGCGCGATTATGCAATGAAAATACGTCTCATATCATACCAGAATGTACGCAGCTTCAAGCAGATAACAAAGTGAGAGATAATTTAATAAAATAAATGAACTCTATGTTCGTCTGAAAATTCTAAGAGTCTACTTAGCATATGGGTAATACTCAGCCTATTGAGGACAAATGGGGAGCTACTTGAATAAGGAATTAGCTGATTCGGTCTAGAAAACTGATATTGATGACCAGAGGGTTCGTTGTGCTGACAAAATGACTCCATTTCCTCAAATGTTGGCATTAACTTTGCCAAGATATGGCGGCCACTGGACAGTACAGTTCGTGTGTGGGTTGAACACATGGAGTTCTTTAAGTAACATATAACACATGTGTGATATTAAATATATCATTTATATATATTATATATTCAAAGTGAAGAACCCTGATTCCGTTCTATACCTATGTCAACATAGCAGAGTGGTCAGGGAGACTGACTATTGATACAGAGGACCCTGGTTCCGTCCTGGTTGCATCCATAACTTAGTAGTTAAAGTGGTTCCACTGAAGCTTAGTGAGTAGTATTTTATGATTTGGTTATAGATGAACTTATTTTGTAAGTCAAGCTCTGAGATAGGTCCTGTGTTATTCTACACATTCTACACATTACAGGTGACCCGATCTAGGGGTAAGGTGTCAGACTTATTTGCCGGAGGTCCGGGGTTCAATCTTAGGTCCCGGCACAGATTTAACTGATTGTCAAACCTTTCCTTCACCTCTGACAAGACATCTTGTGAATGTGGGGAATGCCAGGCCTCCACCGTGGTTCGGATCCCACGTTAAACTGTAGGCCCTTCATTTCATCTCATAATCACCCTACCATTTACACATTAGCGCAAGTGCGTATAGCCCGAACGGGTAGTAAGACGTGGTGTACATTACACTACTACTAATAAATCACAAGTATTCATTGTTTTGAAGATAAATAATGTAATCACCCATCCAATTTATACCAACTTATAAATTTATAAATGGAGAAAGTTAGTAAGGATTCATGAAGTATGGAGTTGTATGTATATATGTATGTATGTATGTATGTATGTATGTATGTATGTATGTATGTATGATATGTATGTATGTAATGTTATATATGTATGTATGTATATGTATGTAATTTATATATGTATGTAATTATATATGTATGTATGTATATGTATGTATATGTATGTATGTATGTATGTATGTATGTATGTATGTATGTATGTATATGTATGTAATGTTATATATGTATGTAATGTATGTTATGTATGTATGTATGTATGTATGTATGTATGTATGTATGTATGTATATGTATGTAATGTTATATATGTATGTATGTATGTATGTATATGTATGTAATGTTATATATGTATGTATGTATGTATGTATGTATGTATGTGTGTATGTCATTTATGAATCATCATAATTATCTTGACGACTTAAATTGAAATAAATATTTTATTATATGGTTTTAAAAAAGAAAATCAGTTAAAGAACTGATAAGTTGTGCTTGTGCTCCTACCAATCTAAATGTTTATTGTAATGCATGCAACACGCAACGCACAGTTGAGCTGATACTGGTCGTATTATGCTGTTCTATGCAATCATCCATAATTAACACACCCTGACGTGAAAAGTACGGCCAGTCGGGGGATGAGAACAGGATGGGGGGTATTTAGTTCTCCTTGCAGCCTTCCGGCTATCAACAATTCATGACCTTCTTCAGTGGACGCATGGTCTATGGCGTCATTCTTGAAACAGACTAAACTGCGGGATGAAATTGAGATAGGAATTCATATCCCGGTCGGTTGTAATGAAATTAGTTTTCTTAAATGGTTTTCCACACAAATGTTGGTGCACTTGCTCCTAATCCCTAACTCACGAGCATAATTAGTAAATATAGGTATAATCCGAACGGGTAGTAAGACGTGATGCAAATAATAATAATACAATGTTCATTTGTGAGGAAACAATGGCATTCTCTTGAATTATTAAAATTGTAAATAACTTTTCCCTGTAGAACGGCTCAATGGTCTAAGTGGTCAGAGCTCCTGGCTACAGATTCACAGGTCCAGGGTTCGATCCTCGGGGCTTCCAGAATTTATCTTTGAATCAGTGGGTCTGGAACGAGTTAGAACTCAGCCTCGTAAGGACAAATAACGAGCTTATAGGATTATAAAAATGTAGCGGCTTTGGTTTAGAAAACTGAGACTAACGACTGTATAACGTACGTTGGCACTGGTATGTCTCGATTACTGTCTGATTCCATGGGCTTTGTTTTGTAGTATTGTACTTTCCTCACAAGTTCTGTCTCCTAAATGGAGATTTAAAAAAAAAATTAAACCATTGTAAAAATAATAAATTCCGTGAAATGCTATCAACATTATTAAAAACATGTTGCAGGAATGTTAACCTTGTAAGTGTGTTGCCTTAGGACAACTCTTAGTGTTGCTTAAAGTTGCAAAGTTATTATTTCATTGATGAGTCCCGCCTTCGCTCAGTGACCAGAGTATAACAAGGACGTGTGTCGTGACGTAATTACATTAGGTGGAAGTTACGCGGCTCTACCTTTGACAACATCTCATTGTCTTTTCAAAGTTTGCCCTCTCAGCGACCTATTAAAAAATAATGAGGTGTGTGCGAAACATAACAAAAAAAATAGAGGGTCGTGTATCTAAAGAGAAAAGGGAGTGAAAAATGGCGCTACTCACGTCATATATATATATATATATATATATATATATATATATATATATATATATGAAAGATGGGAAGTGGGAACAAAATAGAACGGAATTTGTCTTTGTCTGATCAACAATTTTAATAACTTGCCATGGATGTCAAAAGATTGCCTTCATTTTTGGATTTAGTTATTCATGGCCTTGAGGAGAGAGGGGGGGTGTATGTGGATAAATGTGTGTGTGTTATATTGCCTCGTATGGGGGTAAATATTGAACTATCACTCTGGGATGGAGGGGGATATGAAAGCAGTGAGCTGTATTGAACTATCACTCTGGGATGGAGGGGAGATTAAAGCATGAGTTGTATTGAACTATCACTCTGGGATGGAGGGGGAGATTAGAGCAGTGAGCTGTATTGAACTATCACTCTGGGATGGAGGGGGAGATTAAAGCAGTGAGCTGTATTGAACTATCACTCTGGGATGGAGGGGGAGATTAAAGAAGTGAGTTGTATTGAACTTTCACTCTGGGATGGAGGGGGAGATTAAAGCAGTGAGCTGTATTGAACTATCACTCTGGGATGGAGGGGGAGATTAAAGCAGTGAGCTGTATTGAACTATCACTCTGGGATGGAGGGGGAGATTAGAGCAGTGAGCTGTATTGAACTATCACTCTGGGATGGAGGGGAGATTAAAGAAGTGAGTTGATTGAACTATCACTCTGGGATGGAGGGGGAGATTAGAGCAGTGAGCTGTATTGAACTATCACTCTGGGATGGAGGGGGAGATTAGAGCAGTGAGCTGTATTGAACTATCACTCTGGGATGGAGGGGGAGATTAAAGCAGTGAGTTGTATTGAACTATCACTCTGGGATGGAGGGGAGATTAAAGCAGTGAGCTGTATTGAACTATCACTCTGGGATGGAGGGGAGATTAAAGCAGTGAGCTGTATTGAACTATCACTCTGGGATGGAGGGGAGATTAGAGCAGTGAGCTGTATTGAACTATCACTCTGGGATGGAGGGGAGATTAGAGCAGTGAGTTGTATTGAACTATCACTCTGGGATGGAGGGGGAGATTAAGCAGTGAGCTGTATTGAACTATCACTCTGGGATGGAGGGGAGATTAGAGCAGTGAGTGTATTGAACTATCACTCTGGGATGGAGGGGGAGATTAAGAGTGAGTTGTATTGAACTATCACTCTGGGATGGAGGGGAGATTATAGCAGTGAGCTGTATTGAACTATCACTTTGGGATGGAGGGGGAGATAATACAGTGAGCTGTATTGAACTATCACTTGGGATGGAGGGGAGATTAAAGAAGTGAGTTGTATTGAACTATCACTCTGGGATGGAGGGGGAGATTAAGAGTGAGTTGTATTGAACTATCACTCTGGGATGGAGGGGGATTAAAGTAGTGAGCTGTATTGAACTATCACTCTGGGATGGAGGGGAGATTAAAGAAGTGAGTTGTATTGAACTATCACTCTGGGATGGAGGGGGAGATTAGAGCAGTGAGTTGTATTGAACTATCACTCTGGATGGAGGGGAGATTATAGCAGTGAGCTGTATTGAACTATCACTTTGGGATGGAGGGGAGATTAAAGTGAGTGTATTGAACTATCACTTGGATGGAGGGGAGATTAAAGATGAGCTGTATTGAACTATCACTCTGGGATGGAGGGGGAGATAAAGAGTGAGCTGTATTAACTATCACTCTGGGATGGAGGGGAGATTAAGCAGTGAGCTGTATTGAACTATCACTCTGGAATGGAGGGGGAGATTAGACAGTGAGCTGTATTGAACTATCAATCTGGGATGGAGGGGGAGATTAGACAGTGAGCTGTATTGAACTATCAATCTGGGATGGAGGGGGAGATTAGAGCAGTGAGCTGTATTGAACTATCACTCTGGATGAGGGAGATAAGCAGTGAGCGTATTGAACATCACTGTGGGGAATTAAAGCAGTGAGCTGTATTGAACTATCACTCTGGGATGGAGGGGGAGATTAAAGCAGTGAGCTGTATTGAACTATCACTCTGGGATGGAGGGGGAGATTAAGCAGTGAGCTGTATTGAACTATCACTCTGGATGGAGGGGGAGATTAGACAGTGAGCTGTATTGAACTATCACTTGGATGGAGGGGGAGATTAGACCAGTGAGCTGTATTGAACTATCAATCTGGGATGGAGGGGAGATTAGACCAGTGAGCTGTATTGAACTATCACTCTGGGATGGAGGGGAGATTAGACAGTGAGCTGTATTGAACTATCACTCTGGGATGGAGGGGAGATTAAGCAGTGAGCTGTATTGAACTATCACTCTGGGATGGAGGGGGAGATTAGAGCAGTGAGCTGTATTGAACTATCACTCTGGGATGGAGGGGAGATTAAGCAGTGAGTGTATTGAAACTTTCAATCAATGGAATGGAGGGGGAGATTAGACCAGTGAGCTGTATTGAACTATCAATCTGGGATGGAGGGGAGATTAGACAGTGAGACCAATCTGGGTGATGGAAGACCTATGACTCACTCTGATCAGGATTAACAGGAGCGATAATACTGGGTGGAAATTGATATATTGAACTTCACTCATAGACTTGTATTAACTATCATCTGGATGAGGGGAATGCAGGGTTGTATGAACTAATCTCTTTCGGTCAAGATAATAGCTCGTACAGAACGCGCCTCTTATACAAACTAAATCGAAATAATCTGGGTTGACATCGGTGGATGAGAAATGAGTTTTTCCAAATGTCCTCACTCTACTTCACGAAATATGCGGGTACACTTATTTATATCAACCTACTCATCACTGTAATCAGTATTAGAGTTTAACCCGACGTTAGTAAGACCTGTGCTAAAGAAAAATATTCGTCAACTTTAAAAAATCAGTGGTAAATATGTTCAATAGACGGGAAAAGGGAAAGTGAGGTTACTCCCCAAATTTATCATTTTATAAACGACTTAGAAGAACAACAGAATAACAACTTGTTAACATATAAATATTCCCTGGAAAAAAAAAGTGGTTTTTCCATTCAAACATGAAACCCTTTTTCCCCCCAAAGCACTCGGTCAGTTTTTTTCTTCACCTCTCAGACATTCTTTTGTCGCAAAGATCTATGGGATTTTCGTGAAATTCAAACCTTCCCTTAAAAAAAAATGTAGAAGTAATAGTAGAATGTAAGGGTTGGACTGGGAGGGGTAAATGGGATGGGGTTGTGGGGGTGTTAAGGTTCTTTTGTCAATGCAGCTTCAGCAATTTTCTCCCAGGCGACGTCAATGCGTCTTTGATTACAACTGAGCCTCAAAATATCTTCGAGCTAAACTTTCTTAGTGATCTGATATTTGACAAATTCCTTTCTTTTTTTATTACTCACTTGGTGATTGGTTGTTTCTACACAAAGCTGCCAATACGTTTAAAAATTGGGATATTAGATCTAATATAACCCGTTGTAATCTAATTACTGTGATATATAACTTGAGAATATGGTCACGTGACTTCTAAAACAATAAGCAAACGTGGACCAACTCTCATGAACACATTATGTTCAAATGTGTTTTTACTACCCGAGCATGGCAAGGTCCGGTTTTAACTCGACCAATTGCCATTACGTCTGTCTGTCTGTACGGATGTTTATGTCACAATAACTGTCAAACTCGTGGATCAATTTTGACAAAATTTTCCAGGGATCATTCTTTGAATCCAGGCTGTACGATGTATGTAGTACAGTTTTTTAATCTTTATCTGTTTTAATATGGCATCTGCTTTAAAAGTTACCATCTCATGTGATTTTGAGTTTTAAATGTTAAGAAATCACTCGAATACATTAAGTAGTTATTTATATTTTACTTTCTCTGACACCTCGAAGAGATAAGTATTGTGATCGTCCAAAAAACCTAACTTGAGATTTTGATAAATATCGACTTTCATACCCCTGACCCAAAAAAAGTTTTCAAAAATGGCGTCTGTCTGTACCTCGGGCTAACGTAGAAACTATTTTACCGATCGGGATAAACTTGGTATGTGGGGTTTTCATAAGGTCCCCCCCAGGGGGTTTTGGAATTAGACATCTAACATTAATATTAAGGATAGCTTATTGAAAGGCAAAAAGAGAAAAAAAAAAAGATTTTCTCGGAGCTCTCTATAACTGTTTTGATTAAATTTTGTATATAAACATTGTTTATCATTATAAACTAGATGACAGCTATCAATCTCCCGTGAAAATGACTTTGGGGTATTTTACAATTTTCATAATTTCTCCACAACTATCTAAGATACGAAACAAATTATCTCTGTAAAGTTGTAGTATTATTAAAGAGAAAAATCTTTTATTGGAAATATATGTTCATAAAACCAATAATTTCTTAGCTTTAAGCAAACATCTATACGTTTAATTCAGGTCTTAGAAAATGAATTTGATTCTTATGCTCTTTGGTGGACAAAGATGTTTCTCTTTTCTCAATTTTCCTGTAACAGTGTTCCTAGTTCCTGAGGACATAAGAGTATGTAACAGTGTGTATTATTTAATTTATAATCCTTGGTGCATGTTTCTACAAATATGTACTGTATAGACCTATTGTCTCGTTTCATAAATCTTACAAGTTTTTAGTAAATGTTTATTTTAAGATAAAAGAGAGAGAGAAAAGTCTAAGCGGTGCCCCGCACAATTTAATTACATAATATTAAACCATGGGAGCAAAGTTTATTCTCTATTAATATAATGTACTATTGAATATAGTATTCATTTGTTTCCTGTTTAACTTGATCACCAAGGAGAAATAATACATTTAGATTAATTCCACTAATCCTCACATAATTATGTACAGTATATAAATGATCTTATTTTTAATTATTTGACATTGATTCCTCAACAATGTTCTCTATCATTGTATAAACTCATATAATCTAACCTTACTTTATACCAACAAGTTTTCATATAAGCTTCATTCACGTTTTATACAATAATGTTTGGGCGAGCATTCATATTATATGTTAGATATTAAAATTTGTTCAGAGGGGTTTTTCTGGTTAAATTTCTCTATGTATTTGTATCCCTACCATGCTCGCTTTCATTCAAATTAATTAAATATTCTATTTTATTATTAATCTAATAGTCTTATTTAATTTATTATCTCATCTAGTTTCCCGATGATGGTGTTAACACCGAAATATGTTGATTTAATATGAAGGATACGAAGGAAAAGGGGGAAATCACACAAAACACATTTCCCAGGAAACCAGATTTTATACCTCAAACCCCATAAGGACCCCAGCAAACACTTTTATACCTCAAACCCATAGGGACCCCAGCAAACACTTTTATACCTCAAATCCCATAAGGACCCCAGCAAACACTTTTATACCTCAAATCCCATAGGGACCCCAGCAAACACTTTTATACCTCAAACCCCATAGGAACCCCAGCAAAAACTTTTATACCTCAAACCCCATAGAGACCCCAGCAAACACTTTTATAAATCAAATCCCATAGGGACGGACCCCAGCAAACACTTTTATACCTCAAACCCCATAGGGACCCCAGCAAACACTTTTATACCTCAAACCCCATAAGGACCCCAGCAAACACTTTTATACCTCAAACCCCATAGGGACCCCAGCAAACACTTTTATACCTCAAAACCTATAAGGACCCCAGCAAACACTTTTATACCTCAAACCCCATAGGGACCCCAGCAAACACTTTTATACCTCAAAATCGATAAGGACCCCAGCAAATACTTTTATACCTCAAACCCCATAATGACCCCAGCAAACACTTTTATACCTCAAACCCCATAGGAACCCCAGCAAAAACTTTTATACCTCAAACCCCATAGAGACCCCAGCAAACACTTTTATAAATCAAATCCCATAGGGACGGACCCCAGCAAACACTTTTATACCTCAAACCCCATAGGGACCCCAGCAAACACTTTTATACCTCAAACCCCATAAGGACCCCAGCAAACACTTTTATACCTCAAACCCCATAGGGACCCCAGCAAACACTTTTATACCTCAAAACCTATAAGGACCCCAGCAAACACTTTTATACCTCAAATCCCATAGGGACCCCAGCAAACACTTTTATACCTCAAATCCATAGGGACCCCAGCAAACACTTTTATACCTCAAATCCCATAGGGACCCCAGCAAACACTTTTATACCTCAAACCCCATAAGGACCCCAGCAAACACTTTTATACCTCAAACCCCATAAGGACCCCAGCAAACACTTTTATACCTCAAATCCCATAGGGACCCCAGCAAACACTTTTATACCTCAAACCCCATAGGAACCCCAGCAAACACTTTTATACCTCAAACCCCATAGGAACCCCAGCAAAAACTTTTATACCTCAAACCCTATAAGGACCCCAGCAAACATTTTTATACCTCAAAACCTATAAGGACCCCAGCAAACACTTTTATACCTCAAAACCTATAAGGACCCCAGCAAACACTTTTATACCTCAAACCCCATAAGGACCCCAGCAAACACTTTTATACCTCAAATCCCATAAGGACCCCAGCAAACACTTTTATACCTCAAATCCCATAGGGACCCCAGCAAACACTTTTATACCTCAAACCCCATAGGAACCCCAGCAAAAACTTTTATACCTCAAAACCTATAAGGACCCCAGCAAACACTTTTATACCTCAAAACCGATAAGGACCCCAGCAAATACTTTTATACCTCAAAACCCATAAGGACCCCAGCAAATAATTGTATACCTCAAAACCCATAATGACCCCAGCAAACGCTTTTATAGATCAAACCCCAAAAAGACCCCAGCGAATATTTTTTAAATTAATATAAATATGACAAAGACCTCTTTTAACCATAATCTAAAGTGTATTATAAAGGTATCATGATTGTCTAACAGATGGCCGCATTAACTCAATGATTGTCTAATAAATGGCAGCACTAACTCACTGATTGTCTAACAGATGGCCGCATTAACTCAATGATTGTCTAATAGATGGCAGCACTAACTCCCCTGTAGCCTTCATATACAAGTAGATGACTCTAATCTCTCCAAATACCTTAAAAATCAAGGTGCCAACAAAAGCTAAGGTCATGTTTTGAATTTAATTTCTACACGTCAATGTATTAGCTATAACTTATTCATATATTTAACAGCCAGTTTAATTTTTATATATAATTTATAATTATTTTAACAATTTTTAGGGTTACAATTTACCCCATTTAAAATGTAACTTAACATTACATATTTTTTTAATCAAAATTCTCAGTAAGATATTTTCAAATACAACTTTAATATTTTCATACAATTAATTCAAATTTAATAATTTTATAAATAGAAAGTCACAGCATAACAATGTATCATTTTCAATATTATAGTTGTTTACATCACATAAGAGATAAATTTCAATTTGTAAAATCAATTTAAAATCAGTAAAGTATAACTTTTATAACATTTACTTTATTAAAAAACTTGATTTAAAAAGTTTTCACTCACTTTTCAGAGTTACATATTTTTATAATCTCTAGAATGTTCAATATTGCAGATAATTAAATCTCAAGTGAAGTAAATTTATTCGTTAAGGCTTAGATTATAAAGAGGCTATTGAAGTATTAAGGCAGATCTTATATACAGCATATATGACGTTAGTGATACATTCAACCACCGAGCGCTGTAGTCAATAGGCGAGTGTGAGAGGAAAACTGTAATCGCTGATATTGCTTTATTAGAATTCACTTGATAATATTTCAAACCCTCAGTGATATTTCACACGTGTAAAACATATTTTAACATACCCTGCCCAAGATTCAAACCTCAGCCTCATCGTCCCTCCAGTCTATTGCTAGACTAACGCCTCGCACCATGTGACCACTTCTGAAGCTAAGAATTATTAATTATCTACTAAATCTATTATAGATATGAGGAAAAAAAATGGTCAACTGACTTGACTCCATCTTGCACGGATCCCAGATAATAGCTGTAATAACAGGGAAATGAATTCGCGGGTCTCTGACCCTGAACTTTGACCTGCAGTTGGTAAACATGACTGAACAAGGTCATGACCCTAGTGATATCAACAACATATACTTCTTTTCCCTTCTTATTATTTTCCAGGCTGTATCTCTAAACAAAACATAAACAAAGTTCAAGTTTGTCGGAAAGGATACGAAGTGAAGGATCCTTGGAGAATCCAGGTCCTAACTTGATCTTCTTTGAGGGGATAGCAGATTTACCTCTATTGTCTTTTCACAGACACAAAACACAAATACTTTTATAGTAAACAAAAGAAATATTAAAGAAACTCGAAAGTTTTCGTGGACAAAAGAACATCAATATCACCCTTCTCTCTTTTTTTTCACCCACTAGGGATGAAGGTTGAGGTTATGACGTTGACATAATTATGAATGATAAATGACCAAATATGGGTAACGAATGAAGATTAATGTCATGGGTTTTCTAAGCGCCCTATTTACCCAGAGATGATAGATTATCCCTTCAGAGCCAGTTTACAAACAAACATTCTGTCTTTTTTTTTACAAACGTTTTGATGCTGTGTAGTCTTTTAAGAAACCCTTTAAAGACGTTGCCTACTTTGGGAATTTGAAGCTATTCTGTGAGGTAGTTACAGTGGAGGTGGAAGGAAAGATTTTACTGTTTTTATATCAAAATATTATTTTGGCCAAAATAAATCAAATATTGCTTTGTTATAAACATATAGTTTTATTTCCTTCACACGGTGATATCAACAGTTGTTGAATATCTGTCAAGGATGACCTGGAATTTTATGACAACTTTTTCTCTCTATTTACAAATTTCCTCATCTATTGCTGCTATGATTATGACAGATGTTCAACAACTGTTGTTGATATCACCACGTGAATAAAGTTAAGCTCTGTTTCTATTGGAGAAATATTTTATGTATTCTAGCCAAAAACAATGTTTTTATATAATAAAAAAAACTATAAAAACACTGACATTATCTTGTGTTTCCTGCAGCCTCACCTTAAGCATTCAAAGCACGGTCCCACTTAGGCACCTATGTTCGAAATTTAAAGAGAGGGAAGAAATGAACAGTTAAACCTGTAAGCTTGTGATAACACTTCCCTTATTCCAGTGACGAGTATAAACACTCACTCTAATATTTTCACCCATACAACATTTATTTGAAATTCGAACTAAACCTTTCCTTTGTTATATTATAGATAAACACTTGCTTCCATGCAGAGGTGAATTTACGTATAGGCCAAGTAGGCACGTGCCTATGGCGGCAGATTTTAGGGGCGGCAAATTTTGAATAACGAAAAACAAAAATCATATATTTTTCTGACAGTTAAAATTTTTTTTTTTTGTTTCATCGTGTGTGTGATTGTTGTGGTTTGTTGTATCTGTGTACCAACAATACAGAGTATCGCCTTAATTCACTGACACTCGTCTTAATTGAAGGTCACTCATTGGATAGATAAAAAGGATGTTTGTCTGGCATCATCGACCAGTTCGCTCAGCAGAAATCAAGGCGAATGGTTTCATGGACTATTTTCTTATTATGTGTACATTCTAATATTTTATCTGTAGTAACATGTTCTACGGTCTATTAATGAAGACTTTATATTTTTAAATTATTTGATAATTGAATTTGCGTGTTGTGATAGTGTAAGACTGTTTATTTCAATATTTTTTAAGTCTTTGTTTTGAATCTTCCTACTTTTAAAACCTTACTATAATAAATAATAAAATAATGTGAGTACTTTCTATTTGTCATTCCACATATAGCCCTTGTGTAGTTGGTAAATATGTGTAGGTGTATAACGGGTGGTATAGGGGGGGGGGGGATTTAGAAGGTTAGAAATTAAGGTAGGAAAAGGGGGCGGCAAATTATCTAATGCCTATGGGCGGCAGAGGGGTAAATCCACCCTTGCTTCCATGGACTTAATAACCAGAGTTGTAGACCATTTGAAAAAAAAAATTAAGATTAAAAACTTGTGACAATATTGTACGAATAGTACAAATAAGTGAATATGGAAATTCTTATGGATAATTATTACCAATGTACCGTACTTTTTGTCCTGTTTCACAGTAAGCAGTTTAGATACTGGAAATAGCAATAGTCCTGTTTCACAGTAAGCAGTTTAGCTACTAGAAATAGCAATAGTCTTGTTTCACAGTAAGCAGTTTAGCTACTAGAAATAGCAATAGTCCTGTTTCACAGTAAGCAGTTTAGCTACTAGAAATAGCAATAGTCCTGTTTCACAGTAAGCAGTTTGGATACTGGAAATAGCAATAGTCTTGTTTCACAGTAAGCAGTTTAGCTACTAGAAATAGCAATAGTCCTGTTTCACAGTAAGCAGTTTAGCTACTAGAAATAGCAATAGTCCTGTTTCACAGTAAGCAGTTTAGATACTGGAAATAGCAATAGTCCTGTTTCACAGTAAGCAGTTTAGCTACTGGAATACCACTAGTCCTGTTTCAAAGTAAGCAGTTTAGCTACTAGAAATAGCAATAGTCCTTGGTTTAACAGCTAGTAGTAAGTTTAGATACTGGAAATAGCAATAGTCCTGTTTCACAAGTTAAGCTAGTTTTAGATTATCTGGAAATAGCAATAGTCCTGTTTCACAGTAAGCAGTTTAGATACTGGAAATAGCAATAGTCCTGTTTCACAGTAAGTAGTTTAGATACTGGAAATAGCAATAGTCCTGTTTCACAGTAAGCAGTTTAGATACTGGAAATAGCAATAGTCCTGTTTCACAGTAAGTAGTTTAGATACTGGAAATAGAAATAGTCCTGTTTCACAGTAAGTAGTTTAGATACTGGAAATAGCAATAGTCCTGTTTCACAGTAAGCAGTTTAGATACTGGAAATAGCAATAGTCCTGTTTCACAGTAAGTAGTTTAGATACTGGAAATAGCAATAGTCCTGTTTCACAGTAAGCAGTTTAGATACTGGAAATAGCAATAGTCCTGTTTCACAGTAAGTAGTTTAGATACTGGAAATAGCAATAGTCCTGTTTCACAGTAAGCAGTTTAGATACTGGAAATAGCATTAGTCCTGTTTCACAGTAAGTAGTTTAGATACTGGAAATAGCAATAGTCCTGTTTCACAGTAAGTAGTTTAGATACTGGAAATAGCAATAGTCCTGTTTCACAGTAAGCAGTTTAGATACTGGAAATAGCAATAGTCCTGTTTCACAGTAAGTAGTTTAGATACTGGAAATAGCAATAGTCCTGTTTCACAGTAAGTAGTTTAGATACTGGAAATAGCATTAGTCCTGTTTCACAGTAAGTAGTTTAGATACTGGAAATAGCAATAGTCCTGTTTCACAGTAAGCAGTTTAGATACTGGAAATAGCATTAGTCCTGTTTCACAGTAAGTAGTTTAGATACTGGAAATAGCAATAGTCCTGTTTCACAGTAAGCAGTTTAGCTACTGGAGATACCACTAGTCCTGTTTCAAAGTAAGCAGTTTAGCTCCGTGTTGATCCACCCAGGAGACATTCTCTTGGAAAGAGATCTGGTTAATTAATTTTATAAAAGCTTTCAAAGTATGTCCTTGCTGTGGCTTAACGCCCCAAGTACGCGCTCCAACCACTAAATGGGACTTTTACACTTTGTGACGGGGGAATCCAACATTCTAAAGTTGGCAGCTCTTTAGGAAAGAGGTGGGCTGTAAATCCCATCAGCATTCAGATAAATTTAAACTTATAATGACAAAGTTAGTTTAGTATTTTTCTCAGAGTGTACTTTTACCTAATAACCTGACGGGTGTTTGTAAATTTACAAAAAAAAATACAAAAAATGTGTTGAAAACAAACATTTAAGATAAATTTGTTATAATAAAACCATTTTTTCGACAGGAAATAAAAGTAATAAAGGAGGTTGTTGAAGATAAGAAGTAAGCTTCGTTTGGCTTCAAAGTAAGCAGTCTTACCTTGAATGACTACACTATGACGCTATGTTTTTTTAAGCTACGCCATAGTGGAACAAATCCCGGTCGTGTTTTTTGGGTTTTTCGTTCTCCCCCACACAAATTCGGGAACACTTACTCTGAGATGTAAACGTACTCTTCTTTAACACAGTAGCTTACTTAGTACATATGCGTATAGGCTGAACGGGTAGTAAGACGTGGTAAAAAAACACCAAAAAATGGAGCTTTGGTAAAAACTGGAATCACATATGAAGGGAATTTCTTGATGAAGGTTTGGGACCATGTACATCTATTGATTTGTTTATTTGTGATTTACGAGTGATGTGTGGAGATAGGAGTGATGTGTGGAGATAGGAGTGATGTGTGGAGATAGGAGTGATGTGTGAGATAGGAGTGATGTGTGATGTGTGGAGATAGGAGTGATGTGTGATGTGTGGAGATAGGAGTGATGTGTGGAGATAGGAGTGATGTGTGGAGATAGGAGTGATGTGTGGAGATAGGAGTGATGAGTGGAGACAGGAGTGATGAGTGATGTGTGGAGATAGGAGTGGTGAGCGAACTCCTCAGCACGCACGCTCCCTGCTCCGAGCGCAGATGTGACCCGCATCACAGAAGTGTCGATCTACCAAAGGAGACGACAGTGAACGTCTGTTGAAGATCTGTTCAACCAGACCAACTCTAAAGGATGTACTCGAATAGCTGCTGACACAACGGAAGGGATGTCCTACTCTACAAACCAAGGACTTGGTTCGCAACTTAAAATTACGAATTAAGGAAAGGTTTGTGTTGCTTTGAGGCGGTCTATATTTACATAATAATGGCCGCGAGACTTAGCCGGCCTTTGTTTGGCGGGTCATTGTTTATTCCACTGGAGAACTTGAGTGAGAGAAGTTGTTAGCTACGCCTGGAAAACCTCCGGCAGCCTCCAGTTTACTTTCAATGAAAGGATGTTTCCGAGAGTGGATAATGTTTTATTTCACACACGTACTGTCAAATCCTCGAACAGTCGCGTTTATTTTTTTACGAAGGTTTTTTTCAGTGTAAGTCGGAAAAAAACGCGCAAGTTTTTGTGGTCTTGTAATTGAATTGGTTCATCTAAAGCTATATACCCGTATCGATGGTCGTATGGTATGACGCGTCAACCTCGTGTTAGAATTGCTTGCTGATGACGGGGAGAGCAGGGCTCGAGTCCCTGTTGGGTCTACTGAGAGTGGCGTGACCTGGTGGTCTAGGGGTAAGGTGTTGGACTTCATTGCTGGGGGTCCAGGGTTCAATCCTCGGTCCCGGCACAGACTTATCTGATTACCAAACCCTTCCTACAACTCTGACAAGACGTGTATTAATCACAACTTGTGAATGTGAGTAAAACCAGGCCTCCGCAGTGGTTCGGATCCCACGTTAAATTGTGGGTCCTTCATTTCATTTCACAATCACCCTAACATTACACATCAGCGCAAGTGCGTATAGCCCGAATGGGTAGTAAGAGGTGGTGCTAATGATGGTGGCTTTTCCTAAATAATTTACCACCCTCCTTCCAAGCAAATACGGGTAGACTACCTTTGAAATGCTTCCTTCCTCATCCCATCCTAATTTCTTTTTAAACTATTTGTTGTCTCCGTCATGTTTATATATGTTATGCATAAAATAACATTATGTTTGTGTGTGTGTGTGCATGTGTGTGTGTAATGATTGTGTGCCATTATGATTATTTTCTCTCTTTCTCTCTCCCTAATTAATTCTATTTTCCTCACTTATTTTATTTTAATATATATGGTAATAAGTGTACATTCATGTATGTGGGCAATATTTTTGTACATATATTATAGATTAGTTATTAGCACATAAGTATTAAATGAATGTTCTTGATTATTAAGTGGGTCAAGGGTAAGAAAAGTCGCTGGCCTTAACTTCGCTAAAATTAAGACGATATTATTATTATTATTATTATTATTATTATTATTTATTATTATTATTATCATCATCATCATCATAATAATACATCCGTATGAACTGAACAGGTAGTAAGATGCATTGATTGAAAACAATAAAAAGCTTTCTACTCTCACACCACACAAATACATTTTTTAATCAAATTTTACTTTCCTCATCCTTTTATAGTAGCTTAATTAATCTAGGGCTTATACATTACGTTTGAACGAACGCGAAGGGGAAGGGGAACTAGGGGCCACACACACAAATAAACCATGAAATATTAAATTTTAGTGCAATCATTTTTTTTGAGAGTGGGTGGGGGATGGTTTTTAATTACGAGGATATTTGATAAAAAAATAAAAAGGCCAGCTAATTCCTAAGATATTTATTATCGTACCCATTCAAAGTTCATAGATCGGTGCTTGGCCAACTAACATTTCTACCGATTGTCTAATTATCTAATGAATATATTAATGATTGGACTAAGCACCGAGTCTATATCTAAGGGGAAGGGTGTATAGACACATAAAATGTACATTATCAAACTAAAAGAGTGGAATTAAAAAGGTCTCATGCTTTACTTGGCTAATTCTCTCAACCACAGCACACCTTGCGGAGCTATTGTGAACTAGTGTTCTGGCAATGGAGCACTCTGGAGGCTGGTCGGAGAAACTACGCGTTCGTTCTATAAGGCGTGAGTCTAGTCGTGTGGAAATATAAACGGGTAGAGTCCAGTTAGCCTAAAGTAATACGGTATCTCTGAGTTTCTGGGGAAAGTTAAATTTGAGTCTAAATGGCTTTAGGCTAAATAACTTCAGGAAAAGATTGAATTTATTCCCAAACATTGAATTAAGTTTACCAGCATTTCTGGGTTGTCAGAGCTTAGTGCCTAGATGGGTGTTGGCAGTAACTTGGAGGAGACGGATTTAAAATATTCAAATCTATCTACATCTCCATTTATATACAACAACATAATATGTAACTTAATCCAAATAAAGACGATTTTATTATTATTATTATATTATTTTTAAATATGTACTCTCAAAAATGTATCTTTTCCCTCTGACTCCTTATTACATTGTTTCACAGATTTGCTTCGAATTGTGTTAGGTTAAGTTAGGTTAGGTTAGGTTAGGTGTTGTACCCTGAACTCAATTCAAATAACTGTTCAGAACAACCCGGAGCCAATTCGAATGTTTGAAATGGTTATCAAGTGGCTTGGGACTCAACCAATGTAATTATAACTTCAAAGTTAAGTGACTTTATAACTACAGCTGTGCCTCCAAACCACAACCACAACCACAACCACTGATACCACTCGCTGTTTGCGTCATACAGCGTATTTATAGATTGTGATATTATTTCCTACGTCATGTCCTCAGATAAGTCCTCAACAGGAAATTACAATATTACTTTAATTAATATTGAATCCATCTTATAGATAATTGAAGTTTTTAACAAATGGGTTTTGCATTATTTGAATACACTATAGCTATTTGTATTGGATGTTCTGTCTTTCGACCGGTCCATTGCCTTTTCCTGATTGAGTCCTTCAGTATGTCGCCTATAATCAGCTTCCTTCTTGATATACTGAAACTCCATCTTGTTTCCTTGTTTGAGGTCAGGTCATAATTAGTTGAATTCATGGTCTTACTGGTTCCTTTATTCCATAACTAATTAATAACACTTTCTGTGTTTGTAAGGATTGGGGGCTGGGGGGGTATAAACCCCCCAAAATACCTCTACTCCCCTCCTTGGTACAGCCATTAGTTATTGTAAAATGTTTCGGAGCAAAACTTTCACTTGTTTGTGGTTTGAAATAGAGTACACTTCTTACACCCTGGTTTACAAGATGGCATTGTCTTACTACCCGTCCGGGTCATATGTCTATGTACTAATTACTCTAGTGTGATATGAATTAAGAAGGTTGGAATTAGAGCAAATGCACCCGAATTTGCGTGAAGGCCGAGTGGAAAACTATTTAGAGAAATCCTTCAGTGCAACCGATTGACAACAAACCCCGATCGCTCCGTCATCGGAGGCCAGTATATTAAGTATATTAAGAGAGAGACACCTTAGACTATGCGCCCACTGAAGCTGGTGGTTAAATTATGAGTTCTTGGTGCCATCAATGGGTCTCTAAAAGCGTTGTTGTTCTGAGCTAACTAGTTCTTAAGTCATGTGGTTATTTATCCTTGAATTTAAACGTGCATGTTTAACGACGTTGAATATCTGTGACGTCACAGGTCACGATAGGATCTACCATGTTAATGTATTCACGTTTTGCTCCTTTCCTTTCCTTTTTTTATATTTTGTATATTGGCGTCTAAGTGTTATAGTATTTGAAGTGCATAAGTGCATCGAGTTAAGATGCGGCCCGATTCGTGACACAGCTTCTAATTCACCTTCAAGTAGGCAACGCCGTTAACATAACACTTCGTTTGAAGAATACCGCCATTCTCTCGGGCTGCGAGATATCAGGGAGTGTCTGCCGTGAGTATCCATTTGAGATTCCTTGAAGTGTCCGTGAGAAGTGTTCGATTACCTCCCCTCTTATCCCTCAACCCCTTTTTTCTGGTGTTTTATAAGGCCCTTACGAATGACACTTAAACGCTATCTAAGTGGTGTGAGTCCTTCACTAGACCATCGAGATATTGTGGACAATATAGCTGTGTGTGAACATCATAGACATCGAGCAGATTGTGGGGACAAATAGCTGTGATGTTGACACAATCACTAAACCAAATATAGCGAGAAAATAAACTAGTTATTTAAGCAGAGATCCATGTTTTAAACTCTTGGAAAGGTGAAAATATTGTTTAAGAGGATTTAGAAGGTATTTTTACTTCGCTCAAATATTCCTCCTAGGTATTTTCTAATATCATTCCACTACGTCTCTAGGAATCAATATAGTATCACTCTTAATGTCTTACACGGATTTTGAATGATATACACTAGGACTGTGTCTGTATGTCTGCCAGGGTCACTGAGGGAATATAAGCTAGGACTGTGTCTGTATGTCTGCCAGGGTTACTGAGGGAATATAAGCTAGGACTGTGTCTGTATGTCTGCCAGGGTTACTGAGGGAATATGAGCTAGGACTGTGTCTGTATGTCTGCCAGGGTTACTGAGGGAATATAGCTAGGACTGTGTCTGTATGTCTGCCAGGGTTACTGAGGGAATATAAGCTAGGAATGTGTCTGTTGTCTGCCAGGGTTACTGAGGGAATATGAGCTAGGACTGTGTCTGTATGTCTGCCAGGGTTACTGAGGGAATATAAGCTAGGACTGTGTCTGTATGTCTGCCAGGGTTACTGAGGGAATATGAGCTAGGACTGTGTCTGTATGTCTGCCAGGGTTACTGAGGGAATATAAGCTAGGACTGTGTCTGTATGTCTGCCAGGGTTACTGAGGAAATATAAGCTAGGAATGTGTCTGTATGTCTGCCAGGGTTACTGAGGGAATATAAGCTAGGACTGTGTCTGTATGTCTGCCAGGGTTACTGAGGGAATATAAGCTAGGAATGTGTCTGTATGTCTGCCAGGGTTACTGAGGGAATATAAGCTAGGACTGTGTCTGTATGTCTGCCAGTGGTTACTGAGGGAATATAAGCTAGGACTGTGTATGTGCCATGGTTGGTCTCGAAGGAGGTTGTTAATAAATCTCGGGCCAAGGTCTGATAATACGACGCGTGTGGTGAATGGGCGCTGATCAACAAACACGACGCTGGATTCTCGGCGCCTGATGCCAAGAAGGCGTCTCGTTAATCCACGAGGCTCGTTAACAGTTTCCCGGATACGCTTCAGGGGGTTTGCGCCCCTCTACACAGGGCTGTCTCCCGACGTTAACTGTGGAGATGCTCGCTTCGGTGGTCGAATAGTCTAAAACGTCATTCTCAATTTAGACTGCTCTGATGGTGACATCAGGGTTCGAACACCGGTCAGATGTACTAAGGATGGTTTTATCTTCACGCAATTGTGGCTGTATTTTCTTTAAAAATCTACCTTCCTCATACCTACTCTAACATCTTAATTCACATATGACTTGTGAGACGGTGGGGCTAAATGTCTAGATAAATAGGAATAGTTCCTTTGGTATGGATATAGTTCCATAGATCTACTGGCAGATAAAGAGGCCATATAGTTTAGTAAGATAACTGTAGTTTCCACAGATCTACTGGCAGATAAAGAGAGCATATAGTTTAGTAAGATAACTGTAGTTTCCACAGATCTACTGGCAGATAAAGAGAGCATATAGTTTAGTAAGATAACTGTAGTTTCCACAGATCTACTGGCAGATAAAGGAGCATATAGTTTTAGTAGATACTGTAGTTTCCACAGATCTACTGGCAGATAAAGAGGCATATAGTTTAGTAAGATAACTGTAGTTTCCACAGATCTACTGGCAGATAAAGAGAGCATATAGTTTAGTAAGATAACTGTAGTTTCCACAGATCTACTGGCAGATAAAGAGTCCATATAGTTTAGTAAGATAACTGTAGAGGTTCCACAGATCTACTGGCAGATAAAGAGAGCATATAGTTTAGTAAGATAACTGTAGTTTCCACAGATCTACTGGCAGATAAAGAGAGCATATAGTTTAGTAAGATAACTGTAGTTTCCACAGATCTACTGGCAGATAAAGAGAGCATATAGTTTAGTAAGATAACTGTAGTTTCCACAGATCTACTGGCAGATAAAGAGAGCATATAGTTTAGTAAGATAACTGTAGTTTCCACAGATCTACTGGCAGATAAAGAGGCCATATAGTTTAGTAAGATAACTGTAGTCTCCACAGATCTACTGGTAGATAAAGAGGTTATATATTTTAATTGGCTGATAGTAACGATCCACCATAAAATGAACTGTCCTGATAATGTATACAGTTAACACTAAACATTATTTTGATAAACGTTCATCTAAACATTTAGCACTTGTGGTCTACTGACATTCGTAAACCACAAACCACTGGTTCCCAGCCTGGTAGAACCACGAATGGGTTCGAGGGGGGAGGAATGTGTTGTGTGTATTGTCCATATAATGGGGTAAAGGTTGTCCTGGCGTGTAAAGTGTCGGCATCCCTTTGTGTCAAGACAATAGAGCAACGTGTGTGTTACATGTGTTACCTGCGACGCCCCTTTCACCTCCCCTAACCATTCCACCCCCTGAGAGTTCGCAGGGACCATGCCATACACGGAGGGGTGGTGTGGACGCATGGTTAGTGTGCCTAACTACAAACGTAGACGATCCAATATCAAAGTGATTATAATAACTCGAAACCGAACACGTGAAATAGTTTTTTAAAGCACCACTTCTTACTACCCGTTCTGGTTATACGCATAAAATTCAGCTAGATTTCCATACAGAGGGCCTTATCTTACAGATAGAAAAGCTATTAGCTCTACTTTCACGTATTCATACGTCAAGTCATATGATCAACATCTGTCACTTTGGATAAATTTATCATTACAAATAAAATAACATTAATAAAATAGTAATATGCTGTCAATGTTTACAAGAAAAAATATTTAGGTATTTTATAAAAGACACTTCTTACGAAAATGGGACTGTATCTAATGAATGGAATACAATATGTATTAACAAAGAACATCATTTATTAAGGACATGATCGTGTGATCGTTTGACAGGGAGTGTCATGTGTTGAGGACATGATCGCGTGATAGTCTGATAAGGAATATTCCGCAAGAGTAGCAAGGACTAGATGAGAATACATTTTGAAACACTGAAACTCATTTGTTCATCATTATCCACCTGTGTAGCTCTCTGCTATCAGTGTTATACTCTCCTATCTAACTCAGAGAATGTTGCGAGAGAGAAGGTGTATCTTACCTCTAGAGTGACCGCATCCACAGGAGAGCACGTGGTCGTCATCTTGGGTCTGGAACAAACCAACACAACCAGTGAGGAAACTTGATCTGCTTAATGTTACCGGTGTACATGGGGAGCTCTAATGTCTCAGTGTCATGGGACTAATTCTACCGGTGTTACATGGGGCGAGCTCTAATGTCTACACGGTGTTACATGGGGAGCTCTAATGTCTACATAGTGTTACATGGGGAGCTCTAATGTCTAAATGGTGTTACATGGGGGGAGCTCTAATGTCTACATGGTGTTACATGGGGGGAGCTCTAATGTCTACACGGTGTTACATGGGGGGAGCTCTAATGTCTACACGGTGTTACATGGGGAGCTCTAATGTCTACATAGTGTTACATGGGGAGCTCTAATGTCTAAATGGTGTTACATGAGGGGAGCTCTAGTGTCTACATGGTGTTACATGGGGGAGCTCTAATGTCTACATGGTGTTACATGGGGGGAGCTCTAATGTCTACATGGTGTTAAATGGGAGTAGCTCTAATATCTACATGATGTTACATGAGGGAGCTCTAATGTCTACATAGTGTTACATGGGGGAGCTCTAATGTCTACATGGTGTTACATGGGGGAGCTCTAATGTCTACACGGTGTTACAAGGGGGAACAGTGTTATTTAAAATAATTATATCTTATACTTAAATTTAATGTTGTAAAAATAACATTATTTTTCATATCAAATCTGTGTCCCGGTTTTAGAGTCAACAAAAGCTTTATTTATGAGATAAAGACATTCACTCTTGATGTGAAAATCTACGTAGCACAGGTTTCATAATGCAGGGGGCAAACTAAATGTGCACTGGGTGTGTTACATGACGGAAGGGGAAGGGTCGAATAAAGCGTTACGGGGTTTATGGATGAGACCAATGCATCTGTGAAGTAAGTGATCAATTTAAAACCCACCTCGATGGCGTAGTTGGCTAACGCGCTTGTCGTGTTGAGCTCGACCACCGAGGACGGGGAGATCGAGGTTCGAATCTCAGTCGGGTGAACTGGGGGGGGGGGGGGGTTCCTAAACGGTTTTCCACTCTCCCTCCACGCAAATGCGAGTTCACTTCCTCTAATTCAACCTTCCCAATTCCTAATCCATTAGCGTAGTTAGTACTTAAAGCGTATAACCCGAACGGGTAGTTAGACGCGGTGCTAAATTAAAAAAAAAATTAAAAAAAAATTAAAACAAATAAGTCAACTAAATTCTATATTGGAAGGGTATTTCTCTTGAAGCACGAATACTGGTGGAAGAATGGTTGTTCCTCCCCCGTCCCCCTCCCCCCAGGCACGCCCGTGGCTTAGTGGTAGTTAATGGCGCTAGTTAATAACCACAGGGAGCTGTCGAAGAAACTAAAGTTTTATAATTCACCCTCCGTACACAAAGCGACAGTCGGAGTTTATAAATAAGTGATGTATTGGTAGTGATTACTCAACCGTCGTAATAAATTGTATCACTGTCCTCTGAGGCAGTTATAGACGATCAAGTAACGAGAAAACTGTCTGCCTTTCAGAAAAAAAAAATATATATATATATTGGTCACGACAGATCATCAATATTAGCAGAGAAAAAGGGTTTTAATTGGAAAGTTTATGTTGGTAGCAATGATATATCGTTTGGGTATTTACCACAGGTGGTCATTTGAAATGGAACAAGTTAGTTGCATGGTTTAACGCCGCGGATTGGACTGTTAACGATTGTCGTTACGAGTGTCACTGCATGTTCAAATGGAACAAGTTGTAATCCGTTAATAAACGTTACATAGGGAACACACATCGCATAATCCCGTTTATTTATTTTTAGCACAGCGTGTTCAGGTTGTACACACAGTTAGTGGTTACACTGACGACCTCAGTGATCTTGGGGTGAAATGCTCGTCCCAGGACCCGATATTCGTGGGTTCAAAACCAGCCGGGGTCGATGGATTTTTCTTAAGCGATAAAAATCCGTAGCACAATTTCCTTCGGAGGGTAAGTAAAGCCGTCGGTCACATGTCGATTGTGGTTTGTAAAAGAACCCTAGAAGGAATGTGAAAATAAACCTTTCCTGGCAAAATTGGTAAGCCCTTTCACTCGCACTCATAGAAATTTTCAAGTGGTGATATAATTAGTCAGTTAAGAAAGTGCACGTTAAATACCACAGATAACTAATAATAATAATAATAATAATTGATACGAAAAAGTGTTAGGGATGTATGAGGTTGAGTACAGAGGAGGTATATTTGCATGTAGGTAGGGTGAAACACAGTTTTAGGGATAAATCACTTTAAATACACCCGATCTGGATTTGAACCCCAATATCCTCACCATAGGTAGTTCAGTCTATTGCTAGAGTGACGCCTTAGATCAGGGGTTTACAAATGGTGACCCATGATCTCTCTTCTTTTTTTTTTTACAGCCCATGAAACTTCTTGGAAAAGTAATCCCCTGAAGTAAAATTAGTGTTTTTAGTCAAAAAATGGGAAGTTTTGACTTGCGTGGGAAATATCTATTGAAGTTCCAAATGATGTTTACTCAGTAATAAACTTACTTATGTTCTATTTGTATAATATCTTGTGTATCTGTGATAGCCCTGCTTCCTTCCATCGTTTTTATCCGACTATTATTTGCCTCTGCCCTTAGACTCGTGGACTCAATTCAGGCCCTAGAGCACCTTTAAGTTGGACACCCTCTACTAGATCACTCAATACCCGACGCAGGTAACATTTCGTTATTGTTATTTTGATATGTGTTGATGTTACTTACCAAACCTGACTGTTACAGATAGAATGAATAATTGACGTATGAATACTTGTAAATATGTTTAGTAATTTTTCTAGCTGTCAGACATTTTGACCACCGAAGCGGTACTGATCCAAATTATCTTCTAGTGTGAGATCAAAGAGATATTTGAAATGTTTTATGTCATGTAGGTGAGTACAGTCAGTACAGTCAGTACAGTCCGTTGTTATTTACGGATGTAAAGCGTGTTTATTTTCTACACAATCGTATTTTACCACCTGTTCTGGTTATATGCATATTTACTAACTACGCCAATTAGTTAGGGGTGAGAAAGACAAAATTTAAAGAAAATGTAGCCCATATTCACGTTGATGTAGAGTGGGAAACCGTATAGAAAAATAATTCTCAGTACAGCCAACCAAGATTCGAACCCCAAACTCTGTGTCATCAGCAGTCTAGTCTTATTACGAGAGAGACGCCTTAGACCATGCGGCCACTGGAGCGTGGTCTCTGGCCCTCTACCAATAGAATGAATTAAAGAGTTTTTGAGAACAAAGTGAAAAGAAAGATATTTGAAACCCAAGACGAACGAATAAAAAGGAGAATGGAGAAAGTTACATAATGAAGAGCTTCATGGCTTGTAGGTCTACACTTTGACCAAACACACCGAGGATAATCTAGGAGCACAGGATGAGGTGACGTGTGTCGGTTTTTCAGTCGCGTCTTGCGGAGCAATACATTGATTTGAATGGAGGAGTTCACACGTACTACGCGTGTCCTGACGGGACCTATTGAGACACAGAGCAGTTCACACGTACTACGCGCGTCCTGGCGGGCCCTATTGAGACACAGAGCAGTTCACACGTACTACGCGCGTCCTGACGGGACCTATTGAGACACAGAGCAGTTCACACGTACTACGCGCGTCCTGGTGGGACCTATTGAGACACAGAGCAGTTCACACGTACTACGCGCGTCCTGGCGGGCCCTATTGAGACACAGAGCAGTTCACACGTACTACGCGCGTCCTGACGGGACCTATTGAGACACAGAGCAGTTCACACGTACTACGCGTGTCCTGACGGGACCTATTGAGACACAGAGCAGTTCACACGTACTACGCGCGTCCTGGCGGGCCCTATTGAGACACAGAGCAGTTCACACGTACTACGCGCATCCTGACGGGACCTATTGAGACACAGAGCAGTTCACACGTACTACGCGCGTCCTGACGGGACCTATTGAGACACAGAGCAGTTCACACGTACTACGCGCGTCCTGACGGGACCTATTGAGACACAGAGCAGTTCACACGTACTACGCGCGTCCTGACGGGACCTATTGAGACACAGAGCAGTTCACACGTACTACGCGCGTCCTGACGGGACCTATCGAGACACAGAGCAGTTCACACGTACTACGCGCGTCCTGGCGGGCCCTATTGAGACACAGAGCAGTTCACACGTACTACGCGCGTCCTGACGGGACCTATTGAGACACAGAGCAGTTCACACGTACTACGCGTGTCCTGACGGGACCTATTGAGACACAGAGCAGTTCACACCCTACTACGCGTGTCCTGACGGGACCTATTGAGACACAGAGCAGTTCACACGTACTGCGCGTGTCATTGCGCTGCTCGTCATATGATTTCTCACTAATATGAAAATGGTTGAAAAAACCTTTGCTTTATTTTTCCTTAATTAACTGAGAATAACACTACAGTAATAATAATATTGCGCGTCTGGGCTACATAAGTAAGATTATCCAGTACTACTGTACCGCTCTCCAGGTACACCCGAATGTACTAATAGTACGTCCTTTCCGCGGAGGATCCTTACATGCCCCGATGATATGAGGGATTGGTGAGAGTGAGTATGAGGGTGTCAGAACAGTGGAAACCCTCCAACCAAACCCTGGTGATCATGGGGTGAGTATCCTTTCGGGGAAAATAGCCAAGGTTGGCAGGTGCTCTGACCGCTGCACCTTGGGGCCAGTTAGCATAGAACTAAATGGACCTTTCAGAAGTCTGGAATTGTTAAAAGAATACACTCAATACTTTCGGCCCCATCTTTTTGGTAGAAGGTTCAAAAAGAAGAATTAGACCATCTTTCGTTCTCCGCTCCCAGAGTATTATTATCAGAACCAAGACTTTAATCCGACCAAAAGAGGTCAAGACTAGCAACCAAAATAAACTCCTGTCGATAGTATTCACTGCCCTGAGTGTGACGAGGAGTCAGCTTGACGTCACAGATGTGAACTTGTGACGCGGCGTTACAGGACACGCACAAACCAGACCCCTTGGTAGGCCGGGACGTCTATGGGAGGATAAAGTGACAATGTAATCGAAGAAGGTTGAGTGTCAGGTGGATTGGATGGAGGCGACTCATAATTAATAATTACACGAAATAATGAGTACTCATAAATATATATATATACTACAGTATTACACAGACTGTGTGTATTATATGTGTATTTTATCGTATATCTGGGGTATGAATATACTATTAAGCTCTGAAGAATTTCGAAACCAGTGTTTGAATTACAACATTAAAACATTAGTTTTAATTCATTATTATAATAGTCAAAAAACTGGCTAAAATTATTTATTTAAAACATTTTTAATATGAACATATAACACGAAGAGACTGTTTTTTTCTCGATTTTTTAGAGATTAATTTAACAATACACGTAATGTTATTTTTTATATAAAAATAAGAGTATGAAAAATATTCAAACCCAATTTGAGCTGCATACTATTTTATTAGTAGATGTTCCTCAAAATGGCTGTGGCCTTTTAAACAACAGAATGGTATGTGAACAAGAGAAAAACCCCTAACCTGAGATCATACTAGAGACAGGCTCATGACCTGACAGATCACACTAGAGAAAGGCTCATGACCTGAGATCACACTAGAGACAGGCTCATGACCTGAGATCACACTAGAGACAGGCTCATGACCTGACAGATCACACTAGAGACAGGCTCATGACCTGACAGATCACACTAGAGACAGGCTCATGACATGACAGATCACACTAGACAGGCCCATGACCTGACATCACACTAGAGACAGGCTCATGACATGACAGATCACACTAGAGACAGGCCCATGACCTGACATCACACTAGAGACAGGTTCATGACCTGAGATCAACTAGAGACAGGCTCATGACCTGACAGATCACACTAGAGACAGGCTCATGACCTGACAGATCACACTAGAGACAGGCTCATGACATGACAGATCACACTAGAGACAGGCCCATGACCTGACATCACACTAGAGACAGGCTCATGACCTGAGATCACACTAGAGACAGGCTCATGACCTGACAGATCACACTAGAGACAGGCTCATGACCTGACAGATCACACTAGAGACAGGCTCATGACCTGACAGATCACACTAGAGACAGGCTCATGACCTGACAGATCACACTAGAGACAGGCTCATGACCTGACAGATCACACTAGAGACAGGCTCATGACCTGACAGATCACACTAGAGACAGGCTCATGACATGACAGATCACACTAGAGACAGGCCCATGACCTGACATCACACTAGAGACAGGTTCATGACCTGACATCACACTAGAGACAGGTTCATGACCTGACAGATCACACTAGAGACAGGCCCATGACCTGACAGATCACACTAGAGACAGGCCCATGACCTGACAGATCACACTAGAGACAGGCTCGTGACCTGACAGATCACACTAGAGACAGGCTCGTGACCTGACAGTTCACACTAGAGACAGGCCCATGACCTGACAGATCACACTAAAGACAGGCTCGTGACCTGAAAGTTCACACTAGAGACAGGCCCATGACCTGACAGATCATACTAGAGACAGGCCCATGACCTGACAGATCACACTAGAGACAGGCCCGTGACCTGACAGATCACACTAGAGACAGGCTCGTGACCTGACATCACACTAGAGACAGGCTCGTGACCTGACATCACACTAGAGACAGGCTCGTGACCTGACAGATCACACTAGAGACAGGCTCGTGACCTGACATCACACTAGAGACAGGCTCGTGACCTGACATCATACTAGAGACAGGTTCATGACCTGACATCACACTAGAGACAGGCTCGTGACCTGACAGTTCACACTAGAGACAGGCTCGTGACCTGACATCACACTAGAGACAGGCTCGTGACCTGACATCATACTAGAGACAGGTTAATGACCTGACAGATCACACTAGAGACAGGCTCGTGACCTGACAGTTCACACTAGAGACAGGTTTATGACATGTCCACAGGATGAATAGTTATCACTATCTTTATTTTCCCCCTGAGGGTTGTGTATATTTTGTTTCTTAATCTAGGGGTTGTGTAGCTTGTGTTCCATCATCTAAGGCTTTTTGTGTACCTTGTGTTCCATCATCTAGGGGTTGTGTACCTTGTGTTCCATCAACTAGGGGTTGTGTACCTTGTGTTCCATCATCTAGGGGTTGTGTACCTTTTGTTCCATCATCTAGGGGTTGTGTACCTTGTGTTCCATTATCTAGGGGTTGTGTACCTTTTGTTCCATAATCTAGGGGTTGTGTACCTTGTGTTCCATCATCTAGGGGTTGTGTACGTGGTATGCAAGCCGACTATATCCCAACACATCGGTAACAAGTGTATGTTTCGTGGGAAATGATCACTTCATGTTGAAAGACGTGTGTCTCCACCACTGCCCTCTCTCGGCCACAATTCAATTAAAGGAAATGAAGGTTTTCCTTCCTTGGCTCTGATTATTCCCGTGTACACTCTTTAACAAATCATCTAGACCTCTCCAGTACACTGGGGTGGACATTCTAGCTTTAGGGGTAGTTCCTACCAGGATCGTTGCTCTTTGTGAGGTCAGTGTACATTCTGTGAGTTGCCTCCTGTTGAAGCTGTCCCCTGTGAGAGTCGTCACCTGTGAGAGCTGTCATTTGTGAGAGTCATCCCTGTGGCAACTGTCCCCTGTGAGAGTCGTCCCCTGTGGGAGCTGTTGTTTGTTGTAGAGTCGTCACCTGTGGGAGCTGTTGCTTGTGAGAGTCGTCACTGTGAGAGCTGTCGCTTGTGAGAGTCATCCCTGTGAGAGCTGTCATTTGGGAAAGTCGTCCCCTGTGAGAGCTGTCGCTTGTGAGCGCTGTCCCCTGTGTGAGCTGTCATTAGTGAGAGTCATCCCCTGTGGGAGCTGTCGCTTGTGAGAGTCATCCCCTGTGAGAGCTGTCGTTTGTGAGAGTTGTCACCTGTGGGAGCTGTCGTTTGTGAGAGTCATCCCCTGTGTGAGCTGTCGCTTGTGAGGTTGTCCCTGTGAGAGCTGTCGCTTGTGAGAGTTGTAACGTGTGTGAGCTGTCGCTCGTGAGCGTTGTCCCTGTGTGAGCTGTCGCTCGTGAGAGTTGTAACGTGTGTGAGCTGTCGCTTGTGAGAGTTGTAACGTGTGTGAGCTGTCGCTTGTGAGAGTTGTCCCCTGTGAGAGCTGTCACCTACCTCAATACGTGTTGTGGACGTGAGGGTGTCCCCCTGAGGTCGGTTCTGACGCGAACGAGTGACCGCCCCGAAGCGCGCACTCCGGACAACTGAGAAGGGAGGGGCTTCCGTCAGCTGTTGATCGCCGGGAGCCGACAAGGGCCGACAAGAGCCGACTGACGCCCGAACTGTTTCCCGCCAAGCAAGACGGCTCAGTGTTACCAACTGGAGGGTCGATTCACCCGCCCTTTGACACTGGGACGATGTCACATATTCAACACTTCTCTGAGCCCTACGCTTGTCAGTGGCGTTGTAATATTATTTGTAAAGGGGGGCAGTTAGCAAAAAAACAAAACAAAAAAAAAAACGGCTTTTGAATGGCCAGCCCGATAGCCCTTTTTATACAGGTTATATGATGGTCTTCTCCTGATAAAAGTTTGAAAATTTGATCCTCCTAGAAGAAATTTATAGCATCGGTTCCCAACCTGGAGGGCTGGTTACACTTTCAGTTAGAGCGTGTATCAATTCCGGAATAACGTTAGTAAACATAAAATTTGAAGGTATATTTTGTATTTTAATCACATCTCCAAAGTATCTAAGATAATTATATTTTTTGGTGTTGGTAACACTGCCTACCAGTTGTAATACATTCTACTTTATACTCTCCTTCTAAGCCAGAAGTTCTCAGTTGTTATTTTTTATACTAAAGAAGCACTTCTGCCGGATCCCCACATATACCGTTTCCCTCTTTTATCTTGAAATAAACATTTACTAAAAACTCGTAATATTAATTATTGTGAAACGAAACAATAGGTCTATACAGTACATTGTTGTAGAAACACTGAACTAAGGATTATAAATTAAATAATACACACTGTGACATACTCTATGTCCTCAGGAACTAGGAACACTGTTACAGGAAATTGAGAAAAGAGAAACATCTTTGTCCACCAAAGAGCATAAGAATCAAATTCATTTTCAAAGACCTGAATTAAAACGTATATATGTTTGCTTAAAGCTAAGAAATTATTGGTTTTATAAAATATATTTCAAACAAAAGATATTTCTCTTTAATAGTATCACAACTTTACAATGATAAGTTATTTAGTGTCTCAAATAGTTGCGGAGAAATGTTGAAAATTGGAAAATTTCCCTCGTGTAAAATACACCAAAGTCATTTTCACGGGAAATTGATAGCTGTCATCTTGTTTATAATGATAAACAGTGTTTATATACCAAATTTAAACAAAATAGTTGTAGCGAGTTCCGAGAAAATCTTTTTTTCTTCTCTTTTTGCCTTTCAGTATGCTATCTTTAATATTAAGGTTAGATATCTAATTCCAAAACCTCCTCGGGGGACCTTATGAAAACCCCACATACCAAGTTTAGCCCGATAGGTAAAATAGTTTCTACGTTTGCCCGAGGTACAGACAGACACCATTTCTTAAACCACTTTTTTGGTGTTAAGGGGTTATGAAAGGTCGACATTTATCAAAATCTCGAGTTCGATTGATTTACGATCACAATAATTCTCTCTCCAAGGTGCCGAGAGGAAGTAAAAATACGTGCCGGAATCCTCATATTATTTTTTAGAATTATATTAAAAATATTCCATCAGGATAGTTAACTTACAAGTAGGAAGGTATAAAACAAACATGCTTTGGCCACACCTTTGGAAATTTTTCATTTTCCTTTATTTAGATTTGAAACACTTGACTCTCATAAAAACTAGACAGCGTCATCAATTTAAAGAGGAAAGAGATTTGTGATGTTCTTTATCAAACATCAAACCAAGTATTCAAAAATGATGAAAAAAAAACAGTGCCAACCATCACTGCACTCTCCTGCCAGGGATACAATAATTTTGTATAAAATAAAGAAATGACTAGAAATTATTTAGATTATTTAAAAATAAATATCCCAAAAAATAGGTGATGGTAGGGTTGCGGGAGGGGGGGGGGGAATTTATAAAGGTCGGGAACGCCTGATTTAGAGTAATCCTTCTGTGGTATCTTTTTATAACATTACACTACTCTACAAAATATGAAGGGGTCATCTCCCAGCAAATCATTGAAAATTGAATTCTTTTAGAATATATTTACAGTCTTCCTCAACTTATTAAAAAAAATATTGCTCTAAAAATATTCAGAATGATCCTTACCTGGATTTATTTTTGAAAATTGGACGCCTTTGATTTATTTGGATATTGATAAGAAGCGATCTTTCAGCTTCGTATTGATGAATGTTATGAAGTTATATAGTTGACAGATAGTATATATAATTTATTAATTAAATCATATGTTCCCAATCAACACTAATGATACTATACCCGTACAGTCAAGCTCCAATCTCACACATAAAACAAAAGGAAAATATTGCTAAAATGTTTATCTTATAACTCTCAGTTAATTGCTCTAGGGCACTAGGAACTGGAACATGAGTTGCTGTGTTTACAAAGGTACGACTCTTATCCCTATCTTGAGCTAATTCTATCCAGTCCACCTCATTAGCACAATCCCTATCTTGAACTAGTACTATCCAATCCACCTCATTACACCCTATCTCTATCTTGAGCTAGCCTTATCTGGTCAAAAAAATCCGATTTCAGGAAATTTTTAACTTGATTTCTATGTAATTAAAAAAATCAACTCAAGACTATTTATTTTTAATAAGCGTTATTCTATTCTAACATTTTCTTTTATATCATCATGAGAAGCTAAACATTTCACGAGGTAATAATAAAATAATTTTAATCTAAAAAAACAAAAAAATAACTGTATTTGACAAGAGGATCTTTGTTTCTATAAACCTTATATAAACAATTTAATGAATGTACTTGGTGCTATGTTATTAGTTCGCCAGTGTTTATTATGTAATATTTTATTTTTTTCACTGGTGTTTCGGGGAAATAAAAATAAAATCCGTAGGATAAGCCAAATATGCAAATATGCTAATCAAACTATATAATCACAATTTCTCTTAAAGGGGAAAGAGAGTAAACTAAGATGACTATATATATATATATATATATATATAGAGAGAGAGAGAGAGAGAGATCTTTTGTTGACCTGAATATTGAATAGACATTGTTTTACAACTATGGCGAAATAATACAACGCGTTTTTCTCCTTTGTATTCCAAACAAGATGGATTGTATTTTACTATAAGGTTCCCTTCCACGTTAATACGCTCTCATGTTAGTAGTTCTGGAACTAAGAATACACTTCTATAGCCGGCCGACAGGTCGCAGTAGGATCGTTCCCACAAAGTCGATGTAGCTCAGGTGATGTCTCACAGATAATAACTTACAATAACATAAATTCAATTATTTTTAGTTCCCGATAACCTTTTTATGTTGTTTGTATTTGAATACTAGAATAAGAAGCTTTATTTGATATTGACTCACAGATAATTTGGCTATGTTTTGATGTGTTTAAATATATATTGAATAAAAAGAGTGTATGGAAACCAATTTGTTTGTTTTTTAGAATCATTAATTTCCGAACGTTTCACTACTTGTTTTGGTTATACCATTTTGATAATTCTATTACGTAAGATATATGTGTTTGAGCCTTGAAGTGTTCTTGATAACAAAAATATTTTTTTTTCGTAATTAAACTTTGTTGCAATCGGAAACAAAAACTTATTAATAAAATTTCAATAAAAAAATTATTAAATTTGTTGGGAGACATGATTTTGTTCCTTTACTATTTCAAGTAAAATGCTTACAAAAATATTATTTCTGAACCTTTAAGCCTGAACTACTACTAACCTTGATATTTGTGATTTGTGTGCAATCTAGTATCAAGAGTTCAAACTAAATCCTTATAAGGGACCCACTTCGGTGGCTGAACGGCCTAAGGCGCTACCCTCGCAATAGACTAGAAAGATGGGGAGATCGGGGTTTGATCCCAGTCGTGTGTAATGAGGGTGGTTTTCCACTCTTAATTTGCACGCAAATGCGGGTACACTTCCACTACATTAAACTTTCTTAATCCCTAACATATTTGTGTGACTAGTAAATAGTCGTTCAACCCGAACGGGTGGTAAGATGGTGTTCTAGAAAAACAGACACTTCAAGGATTCAGTTAGTGACATAGACCCAGATATCTATAAAACTGTACTGGGTTTCTAGAAAAATGTTTAAGTATTTTTTAAATTATATTTTACATTTTTTATACAAACCTTATATTCTCCTCTATAAGTTATTATGATAATTTACTCACACTAAGTACTTGATGACGTAGAATGAGAACCAACAGTTGGTGAACTTAAGAGGTAGTAATAAACCTTTTTTAATTTTTTACTAACCACTAAAATTAATCTGCAGTTAAGATTGAGCGACTCCTATTACAACCCTCAAACTTCTAGCTCTATCTCCACCACACTTGACACTCATAAAAGTTTGGTAAAATTCTCAAACAAACAAACCAACAAAGAACTTCATGAGAGGAATCCACAAGCGAGTTGGTCGCATGTTGGTGAAGATAGCGCCAACATTTGCTGATAGAGATTGTCATATGGTACAGCTCAATGACCCCTCCAGTCATTGAACTCAGTTCTTTAGACCAGAGCCACTACTTTTTTATTCAAGTAGCTCCTCATTTGTCCTCATGAGGATGAGTTGACCCCGTTCCTGACCCACTGCTTTACATTACATCTGGGAGTGCCAGGCATTGAACCGGGGACCATTGGATCTGTAGCCAGGAACTCCAAACACTAGACCACAGAGAAGGTCTACAATTCTCCAAATTTGTTATTAAATTATATGATAAAATGTCATTAGGTTTGATAAATGTGTCTAGCTTAGACAATTTACAATCCTAGATCATAGATTTTATTTTTAAGGATTATACAGGTTAGGATTAAATTATATCACTTACATCCAAATTAATATTCAAATGACACTAATAATCATGTCAAGGATTTGTAATTGTTTTAAATACGCCAATCTTTATCCAGCTATTTTTATTTATTTTATTTCACTTACACAATTGTTTCTACCCTATACAAAGACATGGCGTAAGCATACATAGATATAACAATATGTTTGAAATAGTTTGCATTAAACACTATCCAGTAATTTCTAGAACATAGCTCCACTAAGACAGTTAGCTCGATTAGTACTTATATTAACTAAATTTAATAGAAAATATAGCAAATATTTTCAATGTTAACCGTCCAAAATTATTTAATCAATTTCCTACCATGCATGGGAGTTGATCTATGACTCTTTGGTAAAAGGATAGACCACAAAATATCCTTATATATTTCAGGAATCCAGAGTATGATAACCGTTTCTAAATTGTAGTTTAAAATTTGTGTAGAAAAAGTGAGGGTTAAAACTATTTGCTCACTTTTCTCCAAATCAACATAACATACGTGCACACGTGCACACATACCTAATCACGCCGTTCCCTTACGGAGTATGCAATAATCTGTGCTAATAGCTTAAAAAAAAAAACAGCTCCGAACTTAATCCATGCTCACTAATCTCTCCACACTTCCCTATCCTTGGATACTTCCTTCGTTTCAACAACATCCATACACCGAGTCATACATGCTCTTTTATTCTTAAGGTGCGGCCTAAGGGAGCACAAGAATTTTTGCAGTTTTTATAGAATTGACATTTTTTGGCCCAAATTAATCAAATATTTCTCCAGTAGTAACATAAAGTTTAATTTTCTACACATGCTAATATCAACAGATCTTGAATATCTGTCAAAGGTGTTCTGGAATTTTGTCAACACTTTTTCTCTTTATTTAAAAAGTTTTGACAAAATCCCATGACACCCTTGACAGATATTCAACAACTGTTGATATTAGCTTGTGCATAAAACTAAACACTATGTTGCTACTGGAGAAATATTTGATTTATTTTGGCCAAAAAATATGTCAATTCTATAAAAACTGTAAAAATACTTGTGCTTGCTTCGGCCGCACCTTAAAGCTGTTAAGAGCGCTATATAGCTGGCCTCTTACTTCACAGTGAGGTATTGGAGGGGAAAATGTCGTGCTAGGGGGCGGGACTAGCCAGCAGGACAGTGATTGGTGGCCTGAGCACAGTAGTTAGAGGGAGGGAGAACGCGTCACCTCCCCTTCTTTCAGTCTACTTCTGGTCGGCACGCTCGACGCACATGCGACCTGTTAGCACAAGCAGGGAGTCAACATTACATTGTTATCTGTTCTATAAACAAACATTTTAAGGATTCCGGTTCTGGTTCGAATAAAATAAAGGTTACTATTATTTTCGATTATTATGAAATTCCGGTTCTTTTAAAACTACACTAACTATTTTTTTTTAATTTAGCATAACGTTTTTGTAACATTTTCGCTAATGTTTATTTAAGAATAAGGAAGGTATGTTTAGGGAAGGTATATACCCCTACATATGCGTGGAACCACCCTCAATACTCGTGACCGAGATTTGAACCTCAATCTTTCTATCATCGGCAGTCTAGTATAGACCATGCGACCTTGTAGAAACGGGTGACCCGGAGATTACATTAGATCTAGTTGGATATTTATAAACAAATTCGGTTAACTATGTAAATGAATTTAAATATCTAGTCACAATTATTTTAATTAGCAATAACGATATTAGATTGGAAATTAGGAGAATAATAAATTTGGGAAATGAATCATATTACTTGGTCAGTAAGCTTTGATAATCTCGCCTGCTGTCAAGGAATGTTTAACTCAGAATAAGCAAAACAATTATTTTACCGGTTGTTCTTTATGATTGTTAAACGTGGTATCTTACCGTTTTTAGAAATATATTTGATGCAAAAACGGATGAGTCTACTAGGAAGTGAAGGAGGTTACATAATGATGAGTTTCATACCCTATACTCATCACAAGACATTGCTAAGATAATTAAGTCCCGTATATTAGGGTGTGGGTAACATGCAATGTGAATGTGGTAATCTAGAATCTTGTTCATGGTAACGACTAGCAAACCCAGTGGAAAGAGGTCTTTGGAAAGACCTAGATGCATATGGGACTATAACGAGAGAAAGGACCCCAAAGAGATATAGTGTAATGAGGTGGACTGGATAGTACAAGCTAATTGTATAATTAGAGCCTAAGACACTATTGTGTCTCTGGGGATTACAGACTAAGACACTATTATATCTCTGGTGGTTAGAGCCTAAGACACTGATAAGTCTCTGGTGAGATCAGCCTAAGACGTTTCTCTGCTTCTGCTGGTTATATCCTAAGACACTGCTATGTCTCCAGTGGTTATAGCTTTAAACACTGCTATGTCTCCAGTGGTTATAGCTTTAAACACTGCTATGTCTCTGTTGAGATCAGCTTAAATACTTCTATGTCTCTCGTAATATCAGCCTAAGACAATGATATGTCTCTGGTGGTTATAGGCTAAGACAATGATATGTCTCTGGTGGTTATAGCCTAAGATACTGAGATGTATCTGGTGGTTATAGCCTAAGACACCGATATGTCTCTGGTGGTTATAGCCTAAGACAATGATATGTCTCCGATGGTTATAGGCTAAGACAATGATATGTCTCTGGTGGTTATAGCCTAAGATACTGAGATGTCTCTGGTGGTTATAGCCTAAGATACTGAGATGTCTCTGATGGTATCAGCCAAAGACACTGATATGTGTATTGAAAGCAAGGTATCAGTCTTACCTTGACTGATTACACTATGACTCTATCTTATAAGCTACACCATAGTGGAACAAAGCAAGAAGCAGTCTTACCTTGACTGATTACACTATGACCCTATCTTATAAGCTACACCATAGTGGAACAAACAAGGTATCAGTCTTAACCTTGACTGATTACACTATGACTCTATCTTTAAACTACGCCATAGTGGAACCAAGCAAGGTAGCAGTCCTACCTTGACTGATTACACTATGACCTTGTCTTGTAACTACAGCATAGTGGAATCAAGCAAGGTAGCAGTCTTACCTTGACTGATTACACTATGACGCTATCTTATATAAGTTTAAACAAATAAATATTTAATAAAAGTAATTTTGACATAATTTTTGTAATGGTTTATTTATTGTAGATACATTTCCAATAGACATTAAAAATAAAATTATAATACAATATAAGTTGGCACATTATAGTTGCAGTTTAAAAAAAATAGACCGAAGACACAATTAATTTAAAAAACATTTCACAGTTAATAATTTCAGAATTGTATATAAAGCACCAACATATAACAATAAAAATTAATAACGTTTAGAAGTAGATATGTCGGTTGAAAGCAGAACACCTTGGGGAGTATTTAAGTAAATTTAGAGAAATATCAACTGTTCACTATGTGATGTGTGCTTTGTAACATCGCAAGTAGAAACAAAACTTTGCAAATAAAAGGCCACATATGAGATGAACTTAAAACAACTTATTACGGTTTGTCTCTTGGATGTTGTAATGCTCTCATCTAGTTATTGAGCCAGTTTATTTGCCAAGCAAGTAATGTTTGTAACACTTTGTCAGACAATCCTCGATAATTGCATACCATCGTTAGAATAATGAACTGTTCGGTTGGTCGACAAAAACCGTTCGTGAACCAGTTATGAGATCCGTTTGTACGGATTTATATTGAGGAACAAGCAAAATAAAAAATAGTTTGAAAATTGCAGGTAACAGGTGTTTAGGTTTGATGTGAGCAACTGTACTGAACTCAGGACAAGAGTCTCAACTGCGATATGTCACAGACTAGACTCGAGAAGTAAACAGGATGTCTGAAAATTAACTTTACAACTTTTATTTAATATAAATGTCAACCAGAATGATAAAAGATAAAAATTATTTATACTAAATGAAATCAACCAATTAGCTAACCAAGAAAATGCAGATACAAGAAATTTAATGTTTTTTTTTATAAAAGATAAAAATATATATATAATTTTTGGACATCCTGTACTTTAAAAGTTTTATTTACTAAACCTTGTCGACTATCCTGTATTTATTGGCTTGGGGTGTATTCTGAACAAAAAAGTACGGAGATCTGATTATTTATTTTACAATCGCATCTTACTACCCGTTCGGATTATACGCTTATGTGCTAATTACACTAAGGGTCTTAGGGATTAGAAAGGTCATATTTATAGGAAGTTTTCCAACATTTTCGTGGAGGGAGAGTGGAAACCATTGAGGGAAAACCACCCTCAGTACACCTCACCGTGATTATAACTTCGATCTCTCAGTCATCTCCAGTCTAATCTACTGCGATAGAGCCGCCTTAAACCATGCGACCACAGAGGTGGGTCAGATCTGATGTTGATGTGTGTAAAGTCCAGTAAAATATTGATAAGTTGAACACAAAATAGAACAGATAAATAATGAATGTAAGTAACGCTTGTAAGAATAAAACAAAACAACATTAATTGCTGGAATCAAAATATGGTTACGTTTTTTATTGCTATAAGATCTTAAGGGGACCGTCAAAAATAACTAAGGTTTACAAGGTAAACTAATAATTTTTCAGACGTAAATAAATTTTCTCCACGCTTAAATGGTGTAATGAGTGTTTATATTTGTCAGCGGAAGAGGAGAAGTGTAATTTTAATTGCATCAAATTGAGAGGAACTTCTTTTACAGAATATATTTAAATTAACCAAATATGCAACGCCACCGATAATTTCTATAAATTTAAATAAACTTCATCTTTAGTCTGTTCCATTTGGCGTTTACATTTTTTACATTTCAGTACAAAGAACTGAATTAAAATTAAATCTGCGCGGCGACCTTCAATGGAAGCATCTTTTAAAAATGAATATAATTAGTAACTCAATTATCGTTTTTAGCAGCCGATACAACACTTGTAATAAAGAAATCACTAGCGAATATCTCATTATATTTATTTTTATTCTTATCAAATAAACTGGATTGATTCACATGACCTTGGCCTCCTAAGGGAAATCTTAATCGAAATATCCATTTGTTTCCACTAGATTTAACTCCTCGTTCGAATCTCGGGAGTGCACATTTTACAGTTGTTGGTCTAGACAACTTGTTCTGAAACTCAATTTGCTGAGACTCCAGTAGGAATGTAGATTGGATCTCTAATGTTATTTTCTCCAACTACGCCACTGGCCTATTTGACTCCAGACACAAAAATACCAGTAGATAAAGAGGAACACCATTCCTCTTGGCTCGAGACACTAAAGGACAAGGAGAGAAATAGGGAATATGTTATGTATTTATGTTTTCTAAACGAGGAGTTGACTCCTATAGCCTGGGCCCGGTGCAATATAAGATAGGTAGTAACAGTAGTCTGGTAGAGCGTTGTGTGATAGACAGTAACAGTAGTCTGGTAGAGCGATTGTGTGATAGACACTAACAGTAGTCTGGTAGAGCGATGTGTGATAGACAGTAACAGTAGTCTGGTAGAGCGATGTGTGATAGACAGTAACAGTAGTCTGGTAGAGCGATGTGTGATAGACACTAACAGTAGTCTGGTAGAGCGTTGTGTGATAGACACTAACAGTAGTCTGGTAGAGCGATGTGTGATAGACACTAACAGTAGTCTGGTAGAGCGATGTGTGATAGACAGTAACAGTAGTCTGGTAGAGCGATGTGTGATAGACACTAACAGTAGTCTGGTAGAGCGATGTGTGATAGACAGTAACAGTAGTCTGGTAGAGCGATGTGTGATAGACAGTAACAGTAGTCTGGTAGAGCGATGTGTGATAGACACTAACAGTAGTCTGGTAGAGCGATGTGTGATAGACATAACAGTAGTCTGGTAGAGCGATGTGTGATAGACAGTAACAGTAGTCTGGTAGAGCGTGTGTGATAGACACTAACAGTAGTCTGGTAGAGCGTTGTGTGATAGACACTAACAGTAGTCTGGTAGAGCGATGTGTGATAGACAGTAACAGTAGTCTGGTTAGAGCGATGTGTGATAGACAGTAACAGTAGTCTGGTAGAGCGATGTGTGATAGACACTAACAGTAGTCTGGTAGAGCGTTGTGTGATAGACACTAACAGTAGTCTGGTAGAGCGATGTGTGATAGACAGTAACAGTAGTCTGGTAGAGCTTGTATGACGTAGTGTTGGTAGAGCTTGTGTGAAGACATAACAGTAGTCTGGTAGAGCGATGTGTGATAGACAGTAACAGTAGTCTGGTAGAAAAAAAAAAAAAAAAAAAAAAAAAAAAAAAAAAAAAAAAAAAAAAAAAAAAAAAAAAAAAAAAAAAAAAAAAAAAAAAAAAAAAAAAAAAAAAAAAAAAAAAAAAAAAAAAAAAAAAAAAAAAAAAAAAAAAAAACAGTAAGATTGGATACTAAATTTCTTATAAATACATGTTGGTTATCGTATTTTGTACTAGATCTGATGTTTGACAGTAATTGAATTGTTAGATGTTGTTTTATACATTTAAACAAATATGTAAGCTTAAGAAATATTGTGTTAACGTACATATGGCATTAAGATACATAGTCTGTTGTGTACTAAGGTGGTAGAAAAATAGTTGGTAGCGTGTTTAATATTTAGCATTTAATTAATTAACAACTCTTAGCGTGTACAACTGTTAGAATAACATCATATCTGTTAGTTTTATGATAACATGCTGGTGACTTGTAAACATAGTTCTGTAAGTGTTGATGCAAACATTTTAAGTGTTGATGCTATATCTGTAAGCGATGTAGAAGTAATGTTGTAACGATGTATAACAAACTCGTAGGGAACCATAGTCTAAGATAATATAGTTGTTGTCAACGAGCTTGTATAGCAGTAACAATATAGTGGTGATAACATAGTCTGGTAGAGCGTGTGTGATAGAAGTAACTAAGATAAGTTGTAGAGCGTGTGTATAGACTACGTGTCTGGTAAGGATGTGGTCAGAACAGTAGTCTGGTAGAGCGTGTGTGATAGCATAACAGTAGTCGGTAGAGCGTGTGTGATAGACATAACAGTAGTTGGTAGAGCGTTGTGTGATAGACACTAACAGTAGTCTGGTAGAGGTGTTGACTGTGTGTGGATGACATAACAGTGTCTAGCGTGTGTATAGACTAGCGTGGTGTCTAGAGAGCGTGGTGTGACACAACATATCTGTAGCGTGTGGATAGAACACAGTTGGTAAGCATGTGTGATAGACTCGAGTTGTAGAGCGATGTTATGACATAACATTGGTAAGCGATTGTGATGACATAGTAGTTGTAGCGTGTGTGATGACACTAACAGTAGTCTGGTAGAGCGATGTGTGTAACATAACAGTAGTCTGGCTGTAGAGCGTGTGTGTGAAGACATAACAGTAGTCTGTAGAGCGTGTTGAACATACGTAGTCGTGAGATTGATAGAACAGTATTGTAGAGCGTTGTGTGACATAAAGTTGTAGCGGTGATAACATAACATAGTCTGGTAGAGCGTTGTGTGACATAACGTAGTCTGTCTTGTTAGCAGTGTAGAGCGATGTTGATAGACATACAGTATCTGGTAGAGCGATGTGTGTAGACAGTAACTAGTTGTAGAGCGATGTGTGATAGACATACATAGTCGGTAGAGCGTGTGTGATAGACATAACAGTAGTCTGTAGAGCGTGTGTGAAGACAACTAGAGTGTGAGAGATGTGTGATACATAACATAGTCTGTAGCGTGTGTGATAGACAAACAGTGTCTGTAGAGGTGTGTGATAGACATAACTGTCTGTAGACGTGTTGATAGAAGTACGTATCTGGAGCGTGTGTGATAGACAGTACAGTAGTCTGGTAAGCGTGTATAGATACATAGTCTGGTAAGCGATGTGTGTAGCATAACAGTAGTGGTAGACTGTGGATAGACATAACAGTACTGTAGAGCGTGGTGATAGATAACATAGGTAAGCTGTGATAACAGTAACAGTAGTTGTAGAGCGTTGTGGATAGACAACATAGTCGTAACGTTGTAGCCCCCGTTGTTGTAGACATGTATGGTAACGTGTAGGTAGACGTGTGTGTAGAGACGTGTGTGTGGTGTGTTAATACAGGTAGGTTGTGTGAACTAACAGTAGTCTGGTTAGGGTGGTGATGTAACATAGTCTGTAGAGCGATGTTGATAGAGTAACAGTAGTCTGGTATGACGATTGTGTAACAACTACAACGTGTTGATAGCTAGATTAGGTGGTAGAGATGTGTGATAACAGTGTTGGATAGAGACGTGTTGAAGACAGTAGTCTGAGTAGACGATGTGTGATAGACATAACAGTAGATTGGTTAGGCGTAGTGTGATAGACACTAACAACGAGAGCGTGTGTGATAGACAGTAACTAGTTGGTGTAGAGCGATGTGTGATAGACACTAACAGAGTCTGGTAGGCGATGTGTGATAACAGATAACTAGTATGCTGGTAGAGCGTTGTTGATAGACACTACAGTAGTCTGAGAGGATGTGTGATAGACAGTAACAGTAGTCTGGTGAGCAGTTGTGTGATAGACAGTAACAGTAGTCTGGTAAGGTGTGTGATAATAACAGTAGTCTGGTGAGGATGAGATAGACAGTAGTTCTAGTGTAGAGAGTGTGTAGACGTAAAGTGTGGATAGCGTAAAGTAGTGATTAGACATGTGTGTTAGACAGACGTGTGTAGAATAAGTGTGTAGGGTGATTGTAAGACATCTAGCGTTTGATACGATTGTAAAGATGTAGAGCTGGTAGAGGATAGTGTGGTAGCGAAGTAGTCGGTAGAGAGTTAGACAGTCAGTGTCGTAGAGATGTGGAATGTACTGTAGACAGTTAAGTCTGTTGGGATGGTAGAGAACAGTATAGTTGTAAGAGCGTGTGTAGATAACGAAATCTGTAGTTGGTGATGTGTGATAGACAGTAACAGTAGTCTGGTAGAGTGATTGTAGAAAGACTACGTAGTCTGAGAGCGATGTGATAGACATAACAGTAGTGTGGTGAGAGTGTGTAAACACTAACAGTGTTGGTTAGAGAATGTTGAAGACTACGTGATGTCTGTAGATGAGTGTATAGTCATTAAGAGTATTGAATAGAGGTTGTGTGAAGCTGTACATTAGTAGTGGTAGAGCGATGTGTGATAGACAAACAGTAGTTGGTAGATGTGGACGTATAAGTGTAAAGTGTATGTAAGTTCTGTAAGACTAAATAGTTTGTACAGAGTTGGATAGCGTAGTGTACTGTAAAGCGTGTTTAACGTAACAGTAGTTGTAGAGCGTTGTGTGATAGCCGTAAGCATGGTGATAGACTGAACGTATGTGTAGACGTATTGTAGACAAGTAGTTGGGTAGTCAGTAGAGACTAGTAATGCGTTTGTTGAAGATTAATAGTTTTAGAGAGTGTGTAGATGTAGTAGACAAAGTAGTCTGGTAGAGCGTGTGTGATAGACAGTAACAGTAGTTGGTAGAGCGTTTGTGTGATAAACAAAGTTGGTTAGGCATTGTGATAGGAAAACGTAGTTTAGGTAAGCGATGTGTGATAGACAGACATAGATCTGGTAGAGCGATGTGATAGGACATAACAGTAGTCTGTCTAGAGCGATGTGTGATAGACACTAACAGTAGTCCGGTAGAGCGTGTGTAAGACAGTAAGTAGTCTGGTAGAGCGTTTGTGATAGCACATAACAGTAGTCGTAGAGCGATGTGTGATAGGTAGTAACAGGAGTCTGGTAGAGCGTTGTGTGATAGACAGTAACAGTAGTCTGGTAGAGCGATGTGTGATAGACAGTAACAGTAGTCTGGTAGAGCGTTGTGTGATAGACACTAACAGTAGTCTGGTAGAGCGATGTGTGATAGACAGTAACAGTAGTCTGGTAGAGCGTTGTGTGATAGACAGTAACAGTAGTCTGGTAGAGCGATGTGTGATAGACAGTAACAGTAGTCTGGTAGAGTGATGTGTGATAGACAGTAACAGTAGTCTGGTAGTGTTTTGTGTGATAGGCCCGGGGGGTTTATTGGCTTCTGACACGAATTTTTAGGGGCCAACTTCTTGCTTTATGTCACATTTTTCCAGAAGATAAAGAAGTAAGCCTTTGTACAATGGTAACAAAGTCTTTTCATCTTTGATAACGTGTTTGGTGGGCTGCCTGCATCAAGGAACAGTTGGCGAGGGGGCTGATTACAGGGTCAGGTGGACACAGCTCCTGAAATAGAACGAGTACAAACAATTACACATCCATTATCCGTCAGGTTCTAACATGTTGATGAAGGTGTGGGTCTATTTCACCTCCACTTACCAGACATAGCATGACAGGTTCTAACATGTTGATGAAGGTGTGGGTCTATTTCACCTCCACTTACCAGACATAGCATGACAGGTTCTAACATGTTGATGAAGGTGTGGGTCTATTTCACCTCCACTTACCAGACATAGCATGACAGGTTCTAACATGTTGAAGGAGGTAGTGGCAACTTGAAGCAGCCAAACTGGTAAAGGGTTGGTAAGATGTTTTCAGAGTCTGTAACATGAAACCCCTCATTAATGTACCATTGGTCTCTCCCGGTTACACCAAATATCATCTCTGAAGGAACTGCATGGCTACTATTGGGAAATAGCGCTGCCATTCTCAGGTTTTCGTGTGGTCAATCTGCCCTCAGATATACGATAAATTTGGCAACGCTGGTTTTCTCTGTCTCCTTCCTACCCCAGCACACCACCTTCACACATAATTGAGAGCGAGGATATTTGGCTACTGTTAACTGAGAGAGCGCGAAGATAAAGCTACTTTACATAAGACTTGCAGTTCTTTTAGAGGTGATATTGAGTGTAGTGTGACTTTGTACAATTTGGGGGAGGGGGGAGGAAGGACGGTTCACTCATATTTTAACTAGACCACTGGGAAGCTGAAATTACGAGCCTTATTGGCCAAGGGATCATCCCCTTAGATGGGGGGGGGGGGGATTTGAGGGAGGGGGCCACAATAGCGCGTCATTCTTTTGTCACGTCTCACTACCCGGTTGGCTTGTACGGACGCTTATTCACTAAATTACGCCAATGTGTTAGGGATAGAGAAAGTCAAATTTAGAGTAAGTGTATCTTGCATTTGCGATGACTGAGAATGGAAAGCCATTTAAAATAAACCAACCTCAATACACCCAACCAGGGCTCAAACCCCAATACCTTCGTCAGACTCAGCATTTTGCGAGAGTGACTCCATAAACCACGTGACCACCGGAGTTGGTGTCTGAATTCATCTTAATACATGATAGTTCCTTCCGGTTGTGTCGTGCGAGTGCGAGTATTAACAGGGTATAATGTCACGTCGCGCCTTGTTCTGTCATGTCCCCCCTCCCTCCCCACCCCCTACTATCACTCACCAGTCTTAGTTAAGGGTTGTCATGACTAAGAGGGCGGTACACAATCCCAACTGGTGTGGCAATCTCCCTCCCCTGCTGCCAAAGGTGATGTCAAGGAGGGAGTTTAGGAAACTCGAGTTAAAGGAAGTGTTTTTAGCACTTTTTATAGCAAAATGTGAGGAATGCCAGGCCTCCACCGTGGTTCGGATTCCACGTTAAACTGTAGGTCCTCCATTTCATCTCACAATCACCCTACCATTACACATTAGCGTAAGTGCGTATAACCCGAATGGGTAGTAAGACGCGGTGCTAATAATAATATAGCAAAATGTTGTTTTGGTCAAAATAAATCAAATATAGCTCCAGTACAAACAAAAAATTTAATTTTATTATTATTTAATTATTATTATTAGCACCACGTATTACTACCCGTTCGGGTTGTACGCACTTACGCTAATGTGTAATGGTAGGGTGATTGTGAGATGAAATGGAGGACCTACAGTTTAACGTGGGATCCGAACCACGGTGGATGCCTGGCATTCCCCACATTCACAAGTTGTGATTAATACACGTCTTGTCAGAGATGAAAGAAGGGTTTGGTAATCAGATAAATCTGTGCCTGGACCGAGGATTGAACCATGGACCCCCAACACAGAAGTCTGACATTTTACCCCCTAAATCGCCAGGTCACCTATCTTTAATTTTATTCACACGGTGATATCAACAGTTGTTGAGTATCGGTTGAGGGTGTCCTGGAATTTAATGGCAATTTTTTATCTTCAAGTTTGTCATCTAATGACGCTATGCTCATGGCAGATATTCAATAACTGTTGATATCACCCGGTGAAGAAAACTAAACTTTATGTCAATAAGGGAGAAATATTTTATTTATTTTGATCAACATAATGTTTTGATATAAAAACATCAAAACACTTCCTTTAACTCAAGTTTACTACACTCCCACCATAGCTTAACTCTCTCTCTCTCTCTCTCTCTCTCTCTCTCTCTCTCTCTCTCTATATATATATATATATATATATATATATATATATTGTAATGGTGGACTGTCAAGTGAAAGTTTTGTGGGTGAAATATCATATTTAATTAATTACATTTGGCGACTATAAATACAAGACAACAATTGATTTATTAAATGAAACTATTAAAATAATTAATATATAACTACATTGAATTAGTAAGTAAAAGTTTTTTTTACAATCTTTTTTACATTCTGGATCTCGTGACTTTGGATAAACAATTGTTAAGATTTGTTGACACTTAATTTGGTTCAGATTTAATTTTTTTATTTGACTTGATTTATCTACTAAGAAGATAAATAATACAACATAGTATGATTATTTCATATTTAACCTATTGCATTTCAATTTTTTAAATTTATATTTGATCTACATTCTTTAATACCTTATTGTTTCTCAACTTCCTGGTGTTATGCGGACCACTCGATATACTGCCGTGGACCATATATTGAGAAACACTTGTCTCATCACATAATTAAGATATATAAGCTGCCATTTGCCTTTAATATCCAACTCTCTCGAGAATAAATCCTGAGTACTCTTGAATATAAACTAAAGTATTAACCATTTAGAAAGATTATTTTAAAAACATAAGCTTATTGGATACCTAAAATACAATTAATTATCAATTAAAGATAATCCTTGACCTCAAAACATGGTTTATATTTTTTCGTTCTCAATTGGGGGATTGGATGCCGTGTCTACTCCAGAGTTAATTTAGTTTGTAAGTTGTGTGCTTAAATTATAATTTTGTTCATAAAGGGTATCTTAAGTACCCTATTAAAAATTTAAAATAATTAACCTTTTAAGTGTAACATCACAGTTTATTTTATTTTTCTCGGCCTAGAAATTGTCATTGATTTAAAATATGTCTTTAAGGGTTGGTTGTCTCACTAAATTATGGTATATCTTTAGAAAGTTAACCAAATAAAGTAGAACTGTTTAAAACAAACCGAGATATTATCTGTAGCCTGCGTCGCGTTTGGAAAGAAAGTTAATCTCTCAAAGTTTGGCACAGATTCTTCGGTGAGATTGAACGATTAGTAGACGAACAAATTAGAAGAAATGAATAAAATCCTAGTGTTTGAAGGAGTTGCTAAAGTTGGCTTACCAGTATCTCATTTAAAGAGTTGGTCCCCTTCTCTATTATAGCTTTTATTTTCTAAAGAAATCAGTGGTAATATTCACATTTCTATTAGAAAGTGTAAACGTTTAATAAAAAACCTTTAATATTAACTAGAATTGTACTCTTGCAAAACAAAATTAATACGCATAACATATTATAAAATGGACTGGAAAAATAAAATCTATTTGAACCATAAACATATTTTGAGGTAAAACACAGTATGAAAGTTAAATATTTTAATTTATTTTTCATTATATAAAATTACAACTAACTCTATTAAAATGTATAGTGACTAATGAAATTATCTCTACCTAATTAAATAAGAATACACCGTAAAATAAAACGTACTGATTCAAAATAAAGTTCAGGTTGATAATGAGTATGAGTTACTATCTAATTACACAAATATAATTATTTTAAAATAAATATGAATAGTTATATTTAACAAATTTACACATTACTCGGGGGAACTGACGACAGCTCTATGTGATCCTGAGTGTTTATAGCTATCTGCAGATAAGGGGTTCCGACTGGGAAATCCTCTTGTTTATTTGTGATAGCACTTCCCCTTTTCCACTGACGAGTATATACACTCACTTTACTAATTGCACTTAGACAGTATTGACTCCTTTCCTTGGTTCCTATTTTAGGTAGGTATTTGCTTCCACGGATATTTATAATCTACCTCCTGACAGATAGATCCCTACTGTACATTTTTGTGAATAAACCAAATAATTTGAGCTGTAGGAGATTAAAAAAAAACACGTCCACAAAAAACTACTTCAAGATCAAAAAACTAATTTTATCGGCATTGTAGGGAAATTTTTATAACGATTTAATAATCTATGCTTTTTGTGTCAATGTTAGGTGCATCTTTAAAACTCACTGAATAAAAGTTAAATATATTAACATGGTAGATCGTTTCTTGACTTGAGGTGACGTCACAGGTATGCAACGTTCTTAAATAAAGCCAATATAAAAAAAAAGGTAACCATAAGGTTAAATCAACAACCTCAAGTCCAGATCTTTTGTTGAGTTCATTCTTAAAGTTATGGCGCTTGGTGGTTTCTTTCAAATCATTGGTTAATTAGGTTAAGTGGAAACATTGAAGGAGACGCTATCACTGGTTACTCTCATCTCTTGAAGCGACCAGACTTACAATTAAGGATTAGTGGCTCACTCGGGCTATTTTATGAGAAACTGTAAAAATAACATTTAAAAAAAGTTATCATTCTCATTTTAACTAGCGCAAAGATGATTATATTTCAAACATATTATGTTTAAAATAATTGTAGAATATTGACGTAATTTCTTTGGCTGTGCATGCATGAAATCAGTCAATAATAATACAACTTAAGTTGGGGATGTAGGGACGAGAGAAAAGGCCAACTTTTTTGCAGGTTTTTTTTAGCAAAATATTTTGTATCCAATTTAAAAAGAATATTTCTTCAGTACAAACAAATAGCTTAATTTCTTTCACGTGGTGATATCAACAGTTGGTTGAATATCTGTCATGAGCATAGCAGCACTGTATGCCAAACTTTTTAAACCAAGAGAAAAATTTGTCATTAAAATCCAAGACACCCTGACAGATTTTCTCATAAATATTCCATGCTCCATATCTTCCATACCAAATTCCAGCTTTCTAGGACACAATGTTTATGTTGCGTCTGCCATATTGGACCCGCCATCTTGAAATTTCCATGCTTTTGGATTTTCTTCATAAATATAGCATCCTCCATGACGTATATACCGAATTTAAACCCTCAAGGACTCGATTTGTTCATCTCGTCCACCATATTGTAACCTTCATCTTGAAATTTTCAAGTTTTTTCTTTCTCATAAAAATGGCGTTCTATATATTGCCCAGTCAATATTTCATCCCTCTCAGAAGGAGGGACATGGGATAAAGAGTTTTGGAAAGACAGACAGACATTATATTAGCGTATATATGAATGTACTTTGTACTGTAAATGTTGTATTTTTTTTGCTCGCAATCACGTCTGTATGTTTGTGGTCTACTAGTGACGTAGGTCAGTCGATGCCACGGCCAGATAACATCACGGAACATACGGACCAGAGGCAGATCAGGCTAAACCAACACGGGGAAAGATTTTGTGGTCTTGTTTGAACAGTCTCATTATGTCTGGATACTAGCGGGCTCTTTATGTTCACTCAGATGAAGGGAAAACTAACACCCTCCCACCCCTTTTCATCTAATTAACAGTCGACTAGGCTTCGGGCAGTTTATGAGGGAGGGTATGGGGAGAGGAAAGGAAGTTAGGGTGTTGGCCCCCCAGTGTACGGTCGTGTACACAACTCTATTCAATGTCCAACTTTAAATGGAATGTTCAAGTATTTCACGAAACAGTTATGGAAATATAAATATATTACAAACATTCACAAGTTTACTTACTCATTTTAAAAACTTTAAAACATTTCTACATGTCTTAGATACTTGCAAATCGACACATATAAACCTTAGTCAAGAAAATATAAATTATTTCTAAAAAAAAATTAAATAACTACATTTAACTATTTTTATAATTCAAGTTTTATAAATGGAGTTATTATTTCGGCAATAAGCATCAGTATAAATTACACTCTGTTTACAAAGAAAGCTTACCATGGCAGGTTCCACTATGGTTCTTAGTCATATATAGTCTGCACCATAGTGGAGTCAATTAAGGTACGCTTACTGCCGCTCAGGGCAAACGAGGTGTACACACAGATAGTTATTTTGCGGATACACGTATTACTACCCGTCCGGGCTATTCGCACCCTTATTTAAAATATTTGGGGTGGCAAGAGGAAAGTATAATTTAGAGAAAAATGTACCCGCATTGTGTGGAGGGAGAGAGACGACGTTTCTGGCAAAAACCTCCTGAGCCTTAAGCCACCTATCCCATAAAATCAGACTAGGTGAGCTTGACATTTGGTCTGCAAAACCACCAGTGCAGTTACCTAACTGGCGTAGTTTTCTAAAACCTGAAAGGTGTATAAGATGCACTATTGGGATAATTTTAGTAACAAACAATCCACTTTAGTGGCCACATAGTCTAAGGCGTCACTCTCGCAGTAGATTAAACTGCCAATGACGGATAGGTCGAGGTTTGAATCTCGGTTTGGTGTACTGAGGGTGGTTTCTTAAAATTGTTTTCCAGTCAAATGTGGATACCCTTCCTCTAAATATAGCCTTACTCATCCCTAAAAACGATCAGCGTAATTAATAGATAATCGTATAGCCCAAACGGATATTAATACGAGGTGATAAAAACAACAAAGAACAAACATTAGAAAGTGCGCCTGTGATACTGTTGTGGGTACAGCCACGTATTGCGGGCGGTATCAGGCGTGGATCAAGTGGTACAAGGTAGAGTCTGTCAGTTTACGAACAAGTTACACACTTCAAAGCAGATAGAGATTGTTCTAGCTGGTAACATGAGCATTGAGTTTAGCACACTTCTTTCAAGAACAAAGGGGGAATCTTTAGTTTGAGTTGTTTACTGATTAGATGTTGATACAGTTCAATTTCAACAGGAAGGACCTTATCTGACAGCTAGGGAAAGATATTAGAGCTACTGTCACGTAAGATAAAGATTTAACATTATATGGATATTATCAATATCTATAAAATAAAACTAATAAAATATAGTGAAATGCTATCAATGTCGTCCGAAAAAAAAAGTTTGCGTTTTATAACAGACGATGTCTATAAAAAATTAAACTGTATATTAGTTAGTAAATAAAATATATAAGAAAAACCATGATAAACACATGTTTACTTAAATATTTTCTACACTAATAAAAATATATAATTTAATGCTAGTAAAGGCTGTGGGTAGCTTAGCATAAATTGATTATGAGGAACAACACTGTTGGTTCAGCAGTTTGTATAGCAAAATATAATATCTAGGATGATATCGATAAATTATTTCTTCGTCTGTCTTGAAATAAGCTAGATAAATTCTCTCTTCACCTGTCTTGAAATAAGCTAGATAAATTCTCTCTTCACCTGTCTTGAAATAAGCTAGATAAATTCTATATTCACCTGTCTTGAAATATGCTAGATAAATTCTCTCTTCACCTGTCTTGAAATATGCTAGATAAATTCTCTCTTCGCCTGTCTTGAAATAGCTAGATAAATTCTATATTCACCTGTCTTGAAATAAGCTAGATAAATTCTATCTTATCTGTCTTGATATAAGTTGATAAATTCTCTCATCTGTTTGAATAAGCTAGATAAATTCTCTCTTCACCTGTCTTGAAATTCTCTCTTCATCTGTCCTGAACAGAGCGAAGGTCACAAGTATTCGAACTCCCTCTTTGAATATTTTATGAGCAGAGTTATGAGGTTGTATATTTTTCAACTCTCCGCCGGTACAACTTCTGTTGAAACAATATATTTCAAAGATTCTATTAACCTATAACCTTTTACCTCGTACCTGACCACCTGCGGCTAAAATAATAACCAGACTACCCCCTCCCCTCACCGAGCCCCGCCTGACAGAAAAATGAAATCAATTGTTTCGGTCTCGTTAGTTCAGCCGCAACTGTTGGTGAATAGGATGATAGAGAGGTACAGTAGCTTGTAGTCTTGGTTCGTATCGGCGGGGAGCAGGGGGAGTAATTAAGGAGGGACTTTAAGAAAACCTCCTCTGTTAATTAACATTACACAACCTTCTAGAACTACAATCTATCCAACGTAGTAATGGTGGTAAATAACAGCTACAGTATAGCCAATGGGAGAGTGGGGACAGCTGAAGATATACTCTCATGTACCCATTCGTCAAACCATATATATGAGGGCGATAGTGAATATTATGGTATGGAACCAGTAGAACATCTTAAACCTAATTAACTAAACCCTGATGATCGTTGGGTTAGTTTCTCTTACGGAAAAATACCCAAGGTACCAACTGGGAATCGAATCCCCTAATCTCATAGCCAGGTGCCCTAACCATGGGGCCAGTAGTCTCAGAATGTAAACAAAATAAGCTGCTGATTGTACATTCTTGAATACTCAATTTGTAAAATGTAGATCATCTAATAATAATGCTATAGTAGGTTTTCTATCGGTCAGATAAGACCTTACCAATGAAGATTAGACTATACATAATTTATGAGCCTCTGTTGGTTTGTGGCGGTATTTGGGTATTTGTGTTTTGGAATCCTACCATGGCCGCTGTACCTGAAACCTGAATAACCGGATTACGCGGTGGTTTACCGTGCAAGAATTTATTCTACCTTCAGGTCAGTCCGAAGTTGATTTAAAGGTGGTTCATTCCCGTTCCCCTTTGTTACTGCAAGGATACCTCCCTCGGTACATACCAGTCGTGTGGAGGACGTATGGGGGGAGGGGCAGTCCTAAAGGAGATCCAATCAATCCAAACAAAACACCGCTGATTGGACGGACGGAGGTACACTACTCTTTGTGGGCACTCTTATCTCCCCTTGTGGCTTACATCGTGACCTGGAAATACTGTGTTGATACACTCTACTGCTAGTAGTAGCTCTGTGGCTTACAGGATGACCTGCAAATACTGTGTTGATACACTCAACGGTCTAAATCTCTAAAAAGTGGCAGAAAATACGAATATTAATCAGTATTTTTGTTATAAGCTAGCAATTAAATTAGGCCCTGGCATATTTCTTAGTTATTTTCAAACACAAATATTAATAACTATATTATAATTTATATTAATACTTTTAAGTTTTTCTTGCACTTATAAAATATGTCTTTGGATTTAGTAAAATACAAAACCTATTTGGTTCTAGAGATGATTCTACATCTTGCTGTTTTATTTTATTTTATTTTTTAATTTGCTTTGTTTTATTTGATTCTGTTTTGTTTTATTTGATGCTGTTTTGTTTTAATTTATGTGGTTTTGTTTTATTTGATGCTGTTTTGTTTCATTTGATGTTGTTTTGTTTTATTTGATGCTGTTTTGTTTTAATTGATGCTGTTTTGTTTTCTTTGGTGGTTTTCATTTTATTTGATGTGTTTTTGTTTTAATTGATGCTGTTTGGTTTTATTTGAGGTTGTTTTGTTTGATGCTGTTTTGTTTTATTTGATGTGGTTTTGTTTTATTTGATGCTGTTTTGTTTTATTTGATGCTGTTTTGTTTCATTTGATGTTGTTTTGTTTTCTTTGATGGTTTTAGTTTTATTTGATGTGGTTTTGTTTTATTTGACGCTGTTTTGTTTTATTTGAGGTTGTTTTGTTTGATGTTGTTATGTTGATTTGATGTGGTTTTGTTTCTTTGATGGTTTTCATTTTATCTGATGTGTTTTGGTTTTATTTTATTTAATGTTGCTATGTTTTATAATAACGAAAGTAATGCCAGAGCGTCGTGTGAATGTAAGACAGCAAAGCAACAGCTCTGCCACCATTATACGTCTCTCTTGATTGACACAAACCGTCTGCTTGCAGGATGTATATTATTTTAATTAAATTTGTAATTAATTGTAGTATAGTTATATAAGTGTATTCTATGGCGCTACAATGATATGATAACATTTTAATTGGTTGAAGTTACAAGATTTACAAGTTATTCTCAAACCGCGCCTGCTCTATTTAATGAACTTGGATTTAAGAGCATCTTTCATAATAACACCTGCCTATCTATTCGCTTCCATTAGTGGATCCAAGACATGGAAGATAATTGAGTGAAATGCTAAGCTGTCAAAAGTAAAAGAGAGGATGAAATGAAGATATTACCTCACAACATGTGTCACGGGTGTAGGAAACCGGACGATAAATTCAATCAGTGTAAGAAACGGGCGAGGGTGGCAAAGAAGAAAGAAATCATCCCCCACAGTGATGTAAGCCTAGAGGGCTTTATGCTGCAGGTATCTATCTCTTCTCCGCCTAACGCAATTTACCCCCCTGACCTTGACAATGGGGGAAAGCTGCCGTGGTTTACAAGAGGAACAAAGAGAGAGAGGGGGTGTTAGGTGAGTAACGCGATTACAGCGCTACACTAGCGAGCTCTATGAGACGTCGTACAGAACTACCGGTAATTAGATAGATTCGCGTCGAGGCGAGATTCACTAAAAGGTACCTCTGCGCGTCGTCTGTAAGGAAGGGGGCGACCGTTTCTGTCCTTCTCCAACGTTTTCAAGGTCACAAAGATACATAGACATTTATTAGAACCAATTTGATCATATCTGGAGCTTATGCTTTACGTCAGAATAAAGTTAGGTTTTATAAAACTTGGAGTTAATTACTTTAAATGTTTGTACGCTTTGTAAGATTAAAGACGTTTGAAAAAAGCTATCTTAATGTGAGTTATTCATTTATGTTTCTATCTTCAATTAAATTAGCCCCAGTAAAGGTGGATCTTATCAGTACAAACATTATATTTCATAAGAGAAAATATTATTAAATTAAGCTCTTTTTAGATTTAAAATAGATTCATAATAAAACGGTAATTAATATAAAGATTTAATTTCAGAAATTTTATGAGAACCAAAGTTAAAACATTATGATTATATAAATAATTGGGTGGAATATCGAGTAAAATCGTTTAAAAAAAATCACACACAAGTGAAGAACATTGATTATATAATGTTTACTTGGTTAAAATTAAATTTAATTTACAGTAAAATGTGGTTTGAGTAAAATTAATTTACCGTATTTTTTATTTTAATGTGATTACACTTCTTTAGTAAACGCTATAAAATCAATACTCTTCGTGAATATTTTTAAATTTAAATTATATGATAACCAATACATGTTGATGTAACGTTAGTATAAAAACTTTACTTACAAAAACATATTAAGTTTATTATTTTTACAATTTCTTGTTTTAAATAATTCCTCGAACACAAATGAGGGAGATGTTATAACAACTTTTATTCCGTGGCAGTAGTATGGATTGGTGGCCGTGTCGGTGACGTCATATATTGTGCCCACAGCCGTAATATTCTGGTGGTAAGACTTGATTCACACACTCACCTAAGATACAGAGTGAAGCGTGTTTTAGGGATTCATTATTTCACACCATAGCAAAAACATATGTTGACACATGATGTTTTGCAACACAAACTAGAAACAGTTGATATTAATCAATATATTTGATTTTCTATTGGATAAAAATATGTTTTTATTATTATTGTCGCAATGGACGTTTTATAACTAGTGTGTCTTGTGGTAAAACAAATCAATACATAACGTAAGATATCTTGAAAGAGTGATTGAGGAGAAAGGTGGAAGCAGAGAGGATGTGTGAGATTAGAACAGCAGGAGAGTTGTTCTATAGGTGTGTAAGAGACCTGCTATGGAGAGTTGTTCTATAGGTGTGTAAGAGACCTGCTATGGAGAGTTGTTCTATAGGTGTGTAAGAGACCTGCTATGGAGAGTTGTTCTATAGGTGTGTAAGAGACCTGCTATGGAGAGTTGTTCTATAGGTGTGTAAGAGACCTGCTATGGAGAGTTGTTCTGTAGGTGTGTAAGAGACCTGCTATGGAGAGTTGTTCTATAGGTGTGTAAGAGACCTGCTATGGAGAGTTGTTCTATAGGTGTGTAAGAGACCTGCTATGGAGAGTTGTTCTATAGGTGTGTAAGAGACCTGCTGTGGAGAGTTGTTCTATAGGTGTGTAAGAGACCTGCTATGGAGAGTTGTTCTATAGGTGTGTAAGAGACCTGCTATGGAGAGTTGTTCTATAGGTGTGTAATAGACCTGCTATGGAGAGTTGTTCTATAGGTGTGTAAGAGACCTGCTATGGAGAGTTGTTCTATAGGTGTGTAAGAGACCTGCTATGGAGAGTTGTTCTATAGGTGTGTAAGAGACCTGCTATGGAGAGTTGTTCTATAGGTGTGTAAGAGACCTGCTATGGAGAGTTGTTCTATAGGTGTGTAAGAGACCTGCTATGGAGAGTTGTTCTATAGGTGTGTAAGAGACCTGCTATGGAGAGTTGTTCTATAGGTGTGTAAGAGACCTGCTATGGAGAGTTGTTCTATAGGTGTGTAAGAGACCTGCTGTGGAGAGTTGTTCTATAGGTGTGTAAGAGACCTGCTGTGGAGAGTTGTTCTATAGGTGTGTAAGAGACCTGCTGTGGAGAGTTGTTCTATAGGTGTGTAAGAGACCTGCTGTGGAGAGTTGTCCTATACGTGAGTGAGAGACCTGCTGTGGAGAGTTGTTCTATAGGTGTGTGAGAGACTTGCTATGGAGAGTTGTTCTACAGGTGTGTAAGAGACCTGCTATAAAGAAGGAAGGATAGAGGAAGATTTAGGTGTTTTACTATACTAGCCCGGCCACAGGCTGGAAAGAGTTTATGATAATGATTATGATAATTGTTTAGACATATAAGCACTAATTTCATGGGTTGGTTTTGAAATCGGTTTGATTCTTAATTGAAACTGTTTCTACTAGAGCAGAACGATCTGCGCTGTTCACAATTTATTGCGATTGGTCCATTGCGATTGGTCCATAGCTCTTCACGTGTCCACATTTCAGTTTTTCTCTTGTTTTCTGGTGAACGCGTGAACCCACAGTAATTCAAGAACATATTATCTGTCATTTCTAGTTTAAATAAAAGTGTACTTGCTCTTAGAGTATTCCAAGTCCAAATTTATTGCGAAGAAGATTGTTACTGTGTCGAGCTATGGAAAGGGAGGTAGACTCCACAGGATGTGACGTACCTGTCAGTAGGTCCCACGCAGACGACACCGAGGTTGCACGTGAGTGTCTTAAGCCGTGGTCTCCAGAGTGAAACGTCTCATGGAGTGGTTCAAACTGAAAACAAGACATATCTTTGTGCAACAAGGGACTAACTGCCATATCACTTTAGGTATTTTTCCACGCTTGACAGTGACAATATGAACCTAACTGACTCGGTGGTTGATCTTTCTTTATAGCGTGTAAAATTCTTACCGGAGCTCTGATCAGAACCTGGCCAGTGGCTGAGTTGATGTGGCAGAATTACTTTCTATTGGTGTAAAATTATTTGTTCCATGCACCAAATAGAAACAACATAAAAATATATTTCAAACAAAGATTACAATGGAGAACTCTAGTGTGAGTCCAATTAATCGTGAATGAGTATCGAAAATCACTTACTTTGTGACATTAGATACTCTAAAGTACAAAGGTATGTTGCCTATTCTTGAGTTACTGTAGCCATATCCAATCCCCCTCTTAGACCCTATCAGTATCCTGAAATACTGTAGTTATATCCAGCCCTTCTCATTACATTCTATCCCTAACTGAGATAGTTATATCCAGCCCTTATCATTACCTTCTATCCCTATCTTGAGCTAGCTCTATTCAGTCCCCCTCATTACACCCTATCCCTATCTTGAGTTAATTCAGTTCTATCCAGTCCATCTCATTTTACCCTATCCCTATCTTGAGCTAGCTCTATCCAGTCCCCTCATTACACCCTATCCCTATCTTGAGTTAATTTAGTTCTATACAGCCCTTCTCATTACATCCTATCCCTATCTTGAGATAGTTATATCTCTCAGGTCTATTCTAATGTTATCTTCTCATCTGCATCTAGGTCTTCCTACTGGTCTCTTCCTATTGGTCTCTTCCTACTGGTCTCTTCCCATTGGGTTTACCAATCAAAACCCTGAACAGATTCTCCCATTCTCACTGCATGTCCTGCACACCGTAATCTACGAGACTCGATTACCCTTATAATGTATGGTGATAGGTACAGAGTATGTAACTCACTCATTAATTAACCTACTTCACTCTCCATCATCATGATAATCACTTTTAGATAAAATATCTTCCTAACCACCTTGGTTTTGAACACTTTGAAATTTCTTCTCGTCATGTAAGGTAAGAGACCACGTTAAACACCCATACAGAACAACAGGTAGGAATATTGTTTTGTATATTCTGAATTTTACATTCCCGGACATCAGACGAGATGTCAACAACTTACTGGCAGAGTAATATAATTTATTTCCCGACTGCATTCTTATCCTAATTTCCACTCTAATAGTGAACCATATACGGTTGATATGTTCTTTGTCTTACGGATATAACTTCATCAAATATCATATTAGTAAATTGAAAGAAGGCATCTAGAAGGGAGAATAGAATCCAAGACCCTTATCTTTGCGTGCCAATTCTCTACGACTGAGCGGTCCAAATTTAACCAACTTTGCAAGGGTATTCTTTGAACCTAGGCCGATATATAATTTAGCTATTGTGAGACTGACGTCTTAAACAGGAGAAGGTTCCGTGAATATTATGAGATGATATATTATTATACAGTTTCTGTTTATATGATCACAAGGAAAATTATCAAATTTTAAGCTAAGAGAAATATAGGAGACATTTAATCTTGAAAACCAAAGAGAAATCTAACGTCTGTAGTAAGATAATAACAAGAAGGAGGTCTACTGTTCACAGAACTACTAGTAACTGTAGTAACGATAATAACATGGAGGGAGGTCTATGTTCACAGAACTACTATAAGACTGTAGTAACATAATAACATGGAGGGAGGTCTATGTTCACAGAACTATATAAGACTGTAGTAACGATAAAAACATGGAGGGAGTCTTACTGTACAGAACTACTAGTAAGACTGTAGTAACGATAATAACATGAGGGAGGTCTACTGTTCACAGAACTACTAGTAAGACTGTAGTAACGATAATAACATGGAGGGAGGTCTACTGTTCACAGAACTACTAGTAAGACTGTAGTAACAATAATAACATGGAGGGAGGTCTACTGTTCACAGAACTACTAGTAAGACTGTAGTAACGATAATAACATGGAGGGAGGTCTACTGTTCACAGAACTACTAGTAAGACTGTAGTAACATAATAACATGGAGGGAGGTCTACTGTTCACAGAACTACTAGTAAGACTGTAGTAACGATAATAACATGGAGGGAGGTCTACTGTTCACAGAACTACTAGTAAGACTGTAGTAACGATAATAACATGGAGGGAGGTCTACTGTTCACAGAACTACTAGTAAGACTGTAGTAACGATAATAACATGGAGGGAGGTCTACTGTTCACAGAACTACTAGTAAGACTGTAGTAACGATAATAACATGGAGGGAGGTCTACTGTTCACAGAACTACTAGTAAGATGTAGTAACGATAATAACATGGAGGGAGGTCTACTGTTCACAGAACTACTAGTAAGAGTGTAGTAACGATAATAACATGGAGGGAGGTCTACTGTTCACAGAACTACTATAAGACTGTAGTAACGATAATAACATGGAGGGAGGTCTACTGTTCACAGAACTACTAGTAAGACTGTAGTAACGATAATAACATGGAGGGAGGTCTACTGTTCACAGAACTACTAGTAAGACTGTAGTAACGATAATAACATGGAGGGAGGTCTACTGTTCACAGAACTACTAGTAAGACTGTAGTAACGATAATAACATGGAGAGAGGTCTACTGTTCACAGAACTACTAGTAAGACTGTAGTAACATAATAACATGGAGGGAGGTCTACTGTTCACAGAACTACTATAAGACTGTAGTAACGATAATAACATGGAGGGAGGTCTACTGTTCACAGAACTACTAGTAAGATGTAGTAACGATAATAACATGGAGGAGGTCTACTGTTCACAGAACTACTAGTAAGACTGTAGTAACAATAATAACATGGAGGGAGGTCTACTGTTCACAGAACTACTAGTAAGATGTAGTAACGATAATAACATGGAGGGAGGTCTACTGTTCACAGAACTACTAGTAAGACTGTATTAACGATAATAACATGGAGGGAGGTCTACTGTTCACAAAACTACTAGTTATTTAGTTGTTTATCCATATAGTGAGGTTGCCATAGCAACCTTGGCAGGGTAGTGTTGTTGATTGTGCGAATTGATCCAGGAGTGTTGATATGCTTCCAATGAGAGCTCAAGTTGACTCGTAGTTCGAATATCGACTTGAAATACGTGTAGATAAAATGAAATATGAAGTGTATTTGTTACTACACAACGTGAGAGATTAATTTATAACGGTCAGGAGTGTTTTAGCTTTGTAACTCTATTTGGCGGGGGTGAGGGGGGAGAAAGAAAAGAGAATGAAAATATTTTGTTTATTTTGTTGGTGGGTTTGTTTTATACTTCTTCGTGTTTATGTTTGATTGTTGCAAAGAGTTGAGGGGGGAGGGGAAAGAAGCTGTAAAATGAAGTATTTCTTATGTAGATTTCTCTACTGAGTTGTTAATATTTTTTCACTGGAAATATACCTTAAGTACTTGCAAGCAAATATTTATTATAGACATTAACTAAGAGTTCTCTAGTGAAAGAATAAGTACGTACTTTAACCGAAATACTCAAAGGTTTTCTAAGAGTTTACAATATTCATTAATTATTAGAGAAGAGAAATATTACAACAAGAATAAAACCACGCTCCAGTGGCCGCATAGTATAAGGCGTAACTCTTGCAATAAACTGGACTTGAGAATGACGTGGAGATCGGGTTTGAAATCAAGCCGGTAGTAAAAAATATAGTACTTGGATGAAAATTGACCACATGCTGGAAACAGTAATGAATGTAAAGTAAAAAAATAGTTATATATCTCCCGTAGTATAGTAGTTTCAGTGGTAGAATCGTCTGAGGTGTCACTTTTGTGGTAGACTGATCTAATGGTGAAGGGGATATTAGGACTAGAATCCCAGTCAGGTTTACTAAGGCTGGTTATTCGACTAAAATGGGAGTAGGTTACCTCTTAAATAATTCCTTCCTCGTCCCCAACCCATATGAGTAATTATTTATATGCGTATAGCATAAACAGTTAATAAGATGCAGTGATAAAATAAATATATATATGTAGTTATAGGATACATAGACATAACATCTTATTCTCATGAAATAGGACAATTTTACACACAATGGATGGGTTACGTGTGGTCAAAATAACGTAACCTATAATTAAAATTAAATTATAAGACTCTGGATCAGGTACATTTTTATTTTTGTGTTGGTATTATTATAAGATATAATATTCTACCTCTTTATATTTTTTATACAAACTTTAAAATATTTAGTTAAATCTTTATGTTTTAAGATAGTACATAAATGTAATTTACGACACTTGAGTACATTACTTGTTTCAAATTAAAAAGTAATAATTATATAGTTATTTATCCAGACAGACACTAATAGATGAATTCACATATATGTAGGTCCCTTAGTGTTATATATGTTGATTTTGGATTGTTCATTTGCCAATCGAAATTAAAATGATTTATTGAAAACAATAATAAAAACTTTGTGATGATGTAAATTAAAGTAGTATTTTTCAAAATATTTCATTTTACATTTTTGGTACATCTAGTTTTTGGTAAAACACCTCTCGTTATAAATAACTTCTAGACAATCTAACATTAAATCAAAATACTGAATAATAAAAAATATTTTTTTTATTAATGACACATTCTTGGAATGGAATAACCTCGGATAAAAAGTTTTCATCTAAACAGTGAGATTAGGTGACTAATCATTTAAACAGGTGAGATTAGGGTGACAAATCAATTTAAACAGGTGAGATTAGGGTGACAAATCAATTTAAACAGTGAGATAGGGTGACTAATCAATTAAACAAGTGAGATTAGGTGATTAATCAATTTAAACAGGTGAGATTAGGGTGACTAATCATTAAACAGTGAGATTAGGGTGACTAATCAATTTAAACAAGTGAGATTAGGGTGACTAATCAATTAAACAGGTGAGATTAGGGTGACTAATCAATTTAAACAGGTGAGATTAGGGTGACTAATCATTTAAACAGGTGAGATTAGGGTGACTAATCAATTTAAACAGTGAGATTAGGGTGACTAATCAATTTAAACAGTGAGATTAGGTGACTAATCAATTTAACAGGTGAGATTAGGGTGACTAATAGTTTTATCATTGATTAAGGCGGTACAGTGACTAAATAAGACATAGAGAATACATCTATCTAACAATCAACTAGTATTATTTCATTCTTTAAATTTAAAAATGACCCCTGGACACAAGAATCGAGCCCGGAACCTTAGGCTTAATAGGCCAATGCTCCAACCACTGAGTTATCCGTAATTAACAAATACAATAGCTTGTCTATTTAATCCATTAGAGTATTATATTGATAATACAGCTATTAAATAATGATCAGTTTAAGTCACATATCTTGGCAGTAACTCTATTTTTCCCCTTTAAGTTCATGAATGTAATTAAATTAAATAAATCTGATAAATCACCAATGTTTCAGTCAAAATGTATGTTTGACTAGAACGAACACAAAGCTAAGTTCATGTACAACAAGGGTGTTTTCTTGTCAGCTTTGTAGGCCTGGTCGAATAAGTGAAGTAGCTTGCTACTTTTTCAAATTGTTTCAAATTTTTGTATGGTTGAAAACTAAAGGAAATATATTTAAAAAAAGGTATTTCCTGTTCACGTTTTAAGATCTTTTTGTTTTGAGTGTACACATGTAGAAACATTACTCCACTTTGTCACGCAACACTTGTGGAGTTGGTGAATGTTACCAGCGTGTACACGCATCAATTAAATGCAAACCGTAACTAGTACTGTTAATTATTTATGCTAAGTTTTTTACTAAATGTTTGTGTAAGCACCTCATTTACCTTAAAAGGTAGCAGTCTTACCTTGACTGATTACACTATGGCCCTATATTACAAGCTACACCATAGTGGTGTGCTTCAAAGGTGTCAACAATTTATTATTTTAATTTGTTTGAGAAAACATATTGTCGGGAAGGGGAGAGGGAAGGAAGTGTGAAGAGGGAGGGAAGGGGTTGGAAGAGAAGGCCATTCAAAAGTTATTTTAAAATCCCCACTGGAGGTTTATAAAAAACAACTGAAAGTAGTCTGATGTAAATTTATTTTTAACGTTCCATAATATATCCTCAGTTCATCCTGTAAGGTAAGTTTGCTACGTTACAGGATGAACTGAAGATATATTACTACGCATTTCAGCCAAGTAATCAAGTCCTACTATTTCACTACGTCTCCAAAACCGGTAGAGAAATGTATCAATTCTTGTGCTTGTGACTGTACCAAATGTATTGTCAACCTTACAACCCTTGAGTTTCCATTTAATCGATCAATCGAAGTTAACTTTCGACTTTGTGAGTGCTCGATGCGAGTAACTAAAAGAATCAAGAGCTTTTAAAAGCCTCACTTCTTCGGTACAAGTTCAAGTGAGTCTTGTGTGTGCTTGTGTGTCTGTGTCGGTGCTTGAGAGGGGCTTAAAAGTTTCCTAGAAAAATGACAACATTCTTCTGAACTAAATTTATGTGCATTAAAGTGCGCGTTAAAAATAAAATAAAATTACATCAGATTGCTTTCAATTGTTTACTATAAACCTCCAGTGGGGATTTTAAAATAACTTTTGAATCTCCTTCTCTTCCCTCCACCCCTTCTGGACGATCCCTTTTCTCAAACAAATTAAAATAATGAATTGTTGACACCTTTGAAGCACGCCATTGTATTTAATACATTTATGAACTTCAATAAAAAAAAGTCGACTATTTATTCTATAAGGTTTCTAATCAAAAATAAATATACACAATAATTATTTCTCTAAAATATACCCTAAAAAGAATCACCCCAACCCCCTCTTTCCATTTAACAAATATATTTAAACAAACAAATTATTTCAAATTTGAACAATTTATAACAATTTCATTAATTTTTTTTTCAACGCAAAAGAGATTTGTGTTTTAAAACATATGATCAACTTTAAAACAAAACCAAGACTAGTTACAGATTAACATTAATAGAATTCCTTGAATGTACACGTATGAAATACTTAAATATATTTTGTTTACAACATTAATATGTTACCAACTTTGGATTATAAACTCTTATTAAACAGATAACACCTGATATTTGAGGAGCACCAATTGACATAATAAATTAGACACTTAGCTTGTTCCCAACATTTAATAAAACACAATGAATTGGAAACTTTATTTGTAAAAGATTTATTTTGCTTCATGAAAATATGAATATTTAAATAAATTCTATACCAGAGTTTCCTAAACCGTGGCATGTGTACCCTCAAGGGACGTTCACTAGGTTTTACTGATCGTAACCTTTTTTTTTATGATAATATTTAAATATGATATATAAATTATTGCAGTTTTTTTTATGGATTCCGTGGACTTTTGTAAGCCTTTATTTCCCCACGTCATTACGTCACCACTTGAAGATTTATTAAACCTCCCGGCGGTCATTTATTATTTACAAGATAGAAGATGTTTGCGTTATTTTTATTTTTCCTTGACTTCTCGGAGAAAGAAGTATTGTGATCGTAAAAAAATGGGGTTTTTGATTTTGATAAAATGTCGACCTTTCATGCCTGACCCCCCAGAAACCGAAAAGTCGTTTTCACGATGTCGTCTGTCTGTATCTCAGCCTAAAGCCGTACCTACTTTACTGACAGGGCTGGAACTTGATATCTAGGGTTTTCATAAACTAAGGTTACCCAGAGGGTGTTTGGAATTATCTAACCTTAAAACTAGGGGAGGTTTACTGAAGGGCAAAGAGAGGAAAATGATTTATTTTTTTCAAAATCCACCACAATTTTGATTAAATCTGGTATTCAAGTACGGTTTAGCATTAAAAACAAAATGGCAATTCTTTATTTTCCCATGGAAATGATTTTTGTTTTTGATCATATCTCCACAACTATCTGAAATACGAAATAACTTATCGGTATAAAGTTGTAGTAATTTTAAAGATGCAAATCTTTTAATTGAAGTATATTTTTATAAACCCAATAATTTCTGAGTTACAAGTAAATATATAAATAAATATATATATATTTTTATGGAGGTCTTAGGCAATCTAAATTGATTGCTATGCTTTTTGGTGGACAGATGTGTTCCTATTTACTCAATGTTTCTGTAACGGTGTATATTATTTCGTTATTATGAGTTCTTAGTAAGTGTATCTAACCTAAGATAAAAGAGTAAGTCAATGCGGTGAACAGTACCGTTTATTTTCTATGAACTGGGTAGTATGGTTAGGTTATAGCCCCAACAAAGGCGCACGTTAATTGAAAGTTTGCGAAACAATATTATTAACATAACCTTAGATAGTGACTTTTCCAGCCGATTAACAATTATAATGACTTGTCTTCAAGGAACTTAGAATTAACTCACAGCTAGTAGTGAATATTGCAAAGAATGCAATGCCTAATTAATAACAATAAAATTATAACATATTACAATGACACGTAATGAATGAGTCTTACTTTAAATTGATTATATTTTAATTCCAGAAGTTTGCTTGGCTTTTCTTCAACTCTAGTAAAAAACGCCTCTTAAAATACTTATTCTTAAGGTTGACGTTATAAAATTGCCGTTTTTAAAATGGTATATTTAGAAAAATAAAATTAATCTAATTTTATTAGCGCCTTTATTGTAAAGTAAAATTTTATCATTCTGTGGTTCTGACTGCCATTTAAATTAGGGTAGACCTATTTTTCAATTATTACATAATCAAAAATGTAATAACTCTCCATTATTTTCAATCATAATTAAAATCCTGGCCATTGACGTTTAAAGAAGGAAAATTAATTAATAGCAAACAAGTATGGCTTCCACAAGCCATTTCGAACATTGAACAGAAAATATTTTCCGTCTGCTATGAATACTGGTGTTTAATTGGCTAGAATATTTTCTCAAATTCTCATTGGAGGATGCGTCTCAAGTCCAAGGGTCGTATATATTCAAGTTCATAGATAATGCGAACAAAGTTAAAGTTCAATCAAATTCCAAGGGTCGTATGTACCAAAGTCCATAGATAATGAGAAGAAAGTTAAAGTTCAATCAAATCTATGCATAGTGCACAGTTCCCTATGTTTCATTTGTGAGTGTTTTATCTGAAAGTAATGCGTTTAAACTTTATTCGTATTATGTGCTATGCACTATTCGTTATTGGCGATACGTCATTCATAGAATATAAGCCCAGTCTTATTTTAGAATGTAGGCATCACAAATATGTATACGAGATCTTAATAATCTAATGATTTCTTCACTATTCCGCAATTATTACAAACATACTAGTTTTAAACAAACGGAGATATCTGTAATGTAGAATCATAACTGAACAGTTTCTTCGTCAGGATGATTAAACTTTACAATCCTTTTAACCCGATGTCTTTGGTTGTAGTTACATAACCAACTCAATAACTCATACTATGCAGTTGTTAGTTTATCTATGGGCGATAGGAATATTGGCACAATGCTTATGTTAAAGTAATATTAGATAGATATTTGGAGTAAACCTTCATAGCAAGAGTTATTGCCCTATTTCTTTGTTCCTTCATTCATTGGCCTACCGTCTAAACAGTATTGCAGCAACCGATACGCCTTACAATATTGAGTTTATGGACTACTTGCTCTTGAAGATTCCTGCAGACCTTTTGTTAATAATAATAATAAGTCGGCATATCCACCTCGGTGCTAAAAATATAGTCTTAGGCGTTAATCACGCAATATACTAGACTGCCAATGACGGGGAGATTGAGGTTCGAGTATCGGTTATGTGTTTTAAGGATGGTTTTTATTCTAAATGATTTTCCACTCTTCTTTCAAACAAATATGGAAACACTTTCTCTGAATTTAAACTTACTCATACCTAACACACAAGCGTATTTAGTACGCGTTTAATGGGCAACGAAATAGGGATGGTTTATTAATTTTCGTCACAGGATGAAAGGGAGGGAAAATATCATAATTATATTTAAATTGAATTAAAAAAATCCCTATAAATATGGAACTAATGCTAAAAAAAAGTATATTCTACAATTTGATCATTTATTTTTGTACCTTATAATAAAGGAATTGACTAGTTGTTATAATGTTTCTATCATAGTTATTTCTGTTTAATGATGTTACGATCGGTAGCCAAAGTTGTGGTATTGTTGCTATGCCAGTAGGTTATTGTTATCGCACGAGCAGTCAGTCGTCAAAGTACGTGGGTGAAAGTGGGGTCCTTGAGGTAGTTATAGTTTGGTGGAAGACCGCAAGTTCGTATCGGCTACTTCCGGCGTGACTTTTCTTTTCGGGGTTATAGCTTCTGTTTAATTTATAGAGCTATACGTTTATTTAAAGCTTTATTTAGGGCAGGGGCTTTACTTGCCACTTATGTAAAAGTATCTTACTGTGAAAAGAATTATTTTCCCCCAGAAATTACAAATCAAACAAGCTAGAAGTTTTGTGCATTGTAATCGAAAGGGAGATAGGTGATAATTTATGATTATTGAATAGTGGTATAGCCATGTTCAATAAGAAGGGACACACACATAAAAAATACAATTCCTACAAGCTCAAAAATTATTATGGATCATTCAGATATTATTAATGTAACAGTAATATTTTAGAATCTCTTATAAGCCTGCCATTCAACATATTGTTTTTATGCCAGTCACAAGATGGCGGACTGATCTTTGGGTCATCTACTAGTCCTTCTTAATTCACAGACAAATACCGCTTTAATTGCCTGTAACTCGTGAACCAAGATTTCGTAGCAAACTTTCATATTTATCTTATAGAATTACACAGATTCAGTTAGAAATATCAACTTATTTTATAAAGTTTCAAACTCAAAATGTCTTCTAGTTGAACTAAACATCACGACAAAAAATTTCTATTAACTCTGAAGAATCTTGATTTTACACAAGATGTGATTTTAAGATGGCGTCGCCCAACTTCAGACGGTGTTCTCTGCGGTGAGAAGGGCGGTAGTAGTGTTCGTGGTTTCTCCGCAAGTGGACATCGCGGCAGCACTGCCGTTCGTATCATTGTTGGTACTGGTCCCGCCCACTAGGGTCGTGGTTGTCGTCTCACTGACGGTCGACTCTCTTTTGTGGTTTTGGCTGTACATCCTGCCGCGGGGAGCGTGGGTGAGATTTGAATAGGTGGATGCGGTTTTATTTGGGTTTTTAAGTTTTTATATGTGTTCGGGTTGTACGTGGAATGTCGAATCAATCAAGTATAGTTTGTTAGTTTAGTGTTTTTTTAAATATAATATATTGCCGTTCGAATTAAAATTTTTGTATTATTAAAAACAAATATTTAAGTTTTTTATTTAGTTTATTTGTAGTTTGGATAAAATTATTTTGATAAATCCTCAGAGAAATTTCAAAATAATAATAAAAAAAAATTCCCGCCCAATAGTCAATTTTTCACCCAAGGAGGATAAACGTAACGAAGCAGATTGTTATTTAAAAGACAGGCGGACAGTTGACAGTTGACAGATTACAGTTGACAAGAGTTCAATATGGCGGGGTGTTGTTTATCCAGAGGAAAGGGGTCCGGAAATATTTGTAATCGATGTTGATGTGTATAATCAATACACGCATTGGACTTTTTAATAAGAGATCATTACGGGAGATTACATTATATTATCCGCGCGAACAAATCATCAAATGAAACAATAAAGTCACATAGACGGTTCGACATTTTTTTAAGGGGAGAGGGGTTTATAAAAAAAATACAGCACGTGTGAAAGAGCGTATGTGTGTGTATAAAGGGCGGTTGGTTAATATATGCATTTGGAGCAAATTTAAATATAGCTCGAAGAAAGTAATTTGTGTTTCAATTTCGGAATTTTTTATCACATGTGTGTGTGTGTTGTGTGTGTGTGTGTGTGTGTGTAACCAAATATGTTAATGAGCGTGTGTATTTATAAGGATAAAAGGTCATTGCCCCCGAAGAAAAGGTTTAGGAAGGTGGAAAGAAAGATGAAGGTGGAAGGATTAAAAAAAAAAAAAGAGAGAGAGAAAGAACAGAAACAACTCAAATAAGTTATATTCAAATATTATTTCACAATATTAGATTAATAATATTAAATACAAATAGTATAAAATGTTAGTAAATAAAGAAGAAGAAAAATATTAATTTGTGTTAAACAAAGTAAAACTCATGCATGTGACCTTTCTAGAAAGTTTGGAGGAATAGTTAGTACCTGTTCTAGGATTTTCTCTTTTTTTTTAGCACTACGTGATACTCCTTGTTTGGGTTATATGCTTGTATAGTAATTACACTAATGAGTAAGTTCTGAAAATTGAAAAAATGACACATGGATACGAGAATCGAACCCAGGACCTTTGTCTTAGTAGACCAATGCTCTAACCACTGAGATATCCGGGATTCGTACCGTGATCAGGCCCATTCTTCAATCATATTTTAAGGCAAAGTAAATCCTCACTAAAACAAATATAATATGTTTGGCTATTTGATTCTGATGAGGAGGGTTGAATTTAGTGCAAGTGTACCCGTTATAGCGTGGAGGTAGTTTGGAAAACCACTCAAGGAGGGAGCAAAACACCTTACCGTGACTCAAACCCCGTTCTACCCGTCAGTGACAATCAAGTATATTGTCAGAGTTCTGACACTTTGGGCCATTCGACCAAAAAAGCGGGGACATTTTAATATTAACTTTATTTAATAAATTGTTTGATAAATACAGAGAACTAACATTTCAGAATAACTTCAATAACCCCATTTCATATCGTAACCACAATTATTTTCAACCACTTAACCCACTTTAGCACTCGAATGCTCTAAAGCCATCACTATCGTTATAAACTAAAAGTGTCTATGATGGGTATATCGAGGTTCGAATCTCGGTTGGGTGTACTGAAGATTTTTTCTTAAATGGTTTGCCAGTCTACCTTGACACAAATGTAGGTACACTTCCTCTAGAAATTTACCTTACTCGTCCCTAGCACATCGGCCTTAGAGTAATTAGTAGATATACGTCTAGCACGAAAGGGTAGTAAGACGTGGTGCTAATAAATATATATATATAAAAAGAGAGAGAGAGAGATCATATTTTCATGGGAGTGTGCCTAAATTTATTTATCATTGTCTTACAAAAATAAGTTAAGTTTAAATCTTGAGCAAAATTCTATATAGTAGTATTTAAATATATTTGTTAACCTCTTTAATCTAACTTTAAACCAATCAAAAGCAAGAAATGGTGACCTGGTGGTCTAGGGTAAGGTGTCAGACTTCTGTGCTGGCGGCCGGGGTTCGATCCTCGGTCCCGCACAGATTTATCTGATTTCCAAACCCTTCCTACACCTCTGACAAGACGTGTATAAATCACATCTTGTGAATGTGTGGAATGTCAGGCCTCCACCGTGGTTCGGATCCCACGTTAAACTGTAGGTCCTTCATTTCATCTCACAATCACCCTACCATTACACATTAGCGTAAGTGCGTATAACCCGAACGGGTAGTAAGACGTGGTGCTAATAATCATAATAACAATAATAAAAGCAAGAACATTAGAATAGTCTACTTTGTTGAGAATGATTATCTCGAATGAATTATTTGTGTAATTTTATCAACAAATAGATTTGACATACATGCCGATCTTTAGATTGAATCTACTAAACAAATATGTTCATTTTGATTCATAAAGTTTTCTTTAGAAGGCGAAGGCGTCAGATGAAATATTATTCTTAATCTTAACTACCCAATGAATTGAGCTTTTGGATTAAAATAATATCTTAACCCAGCGAGAAAAGTGTCACAGATCAAAAAATGAAATTTTTCAGAAGAAGAAAACCAACAAAAAAATTTAATTAAAATTACTAACAGTCATTTAACATTAGAGAAATGTATCTATGGTAATAATACTGACAATACTTTTATAAAAATATTATACTATTAATATTTAGATCATTTCTTGTTATCTTAGTGACGTTACAAGTTTATTAAAATAAACACTCTGAGTCGAAAACTTTTTTACTCAAATTAATGTATGGTTTTTTTAATTGTGACTCTTTTAGTAATAGTTATGTCACATTTCTTATTCGTTTTAGTTCATGTTTTGTTATTTGAGATTCTTTTAACTTAATTTGTGTTAAAATGTAGTTTTTGTTCTCCGATAAACATGTCTCCATAGAAGTGACACTCTTATCGATGAAATGAGTGCTAAATCGGATCCATATAAGAACGGGTGCACCTACACAGATGTGTCCTTTTTACTAAATGTAGATGAAACCCCCCCTTTTTTTATCTCGCTGTGGTCTTTAAAATACCCGATTTTTGAGTTACGTCACTTTTCTCGCCAGAGTGTGATTTTTTTTTAGAGGGTCTATATGCATCAATGTGTTTTCTTGCAAAAATAATTACTGGTCAGAGAAAACTTTTTATAGTCTTGGGCTTCTCTTAAATAATCCTTCTGGCAAACTACACATACAGCTATTTATTAAGGAAGACCATTAAAATAAATTCATGATGACGTTCTGTTTTGCTCGGTGGTATTTCAAGAATGAATGGGGGATGAAATTGGGAGACGGAAGATAAAAGAAACAAGCTCAATAAAATATAAAGTCCCTTAAACCAATTATAAAAAAATACCAATTTCTAGAGACAGAAACAAAAAATGTTTGGATTTAAAAATTTGGTTGTGAAAACATTGGTTCTAGATATCTCTACTTTTCAACGAAATGGCCTACCTGTGACGTCACGGTACGTCAAGAAAGTATTTCCCGAGATAATGTATATTTTACGTTCAATTCGGGGAGTTTTAAAATACCTAATCTTGAAACAAAAACAAATTACTAAATATTTCTAAAATAAAAGGCCCTACATTTTTACAACATTATTTTTTTGATCCTGAACTAGTTTTTTTAACGTATGTTTTCTTTTAATCTGTACATCTCTGGTTGTTTGGTGTAAAAAATCATAAAAATGTTCTGAAGGAACCTTCCTGCCAGGATTGTAAACAAGGTAAAGCTTATTTTGAAATGTAAGTCAATTCTGTCCAAGCGCAAATAGTCTGTGAGCGTTTATACTCGTCACCGGAAGAGCGGAGTTGTTATCAGCAGTTAAACAAGAAGAGCTTGCAGTAAAAACTGTTAGTTCTCTTACTTTTCTATCTAGTTCATACATTGGCATCTAGAGTGTGATAGTGAGCACTTGGAGTGGTTAGGTTGAGTCAAGTTAAGATGCAACCCGCTTCACATGATAGCTTTGAATTCACTGAGTAGCCAACGTCTTTAAGAGGGATTATTGTGTGATTAGATTAGATTAGATCTTTTGTTTAGGAATATAAGAATATAACAATAAAATCTTCCATTGATTGAGATATTGAGGGCTGCCTCAAACTAATATATCTTTAGAAAAATTAAATTAAAATAGATCTTGAGATTGACATGAAATTTTTCACGAATTTCCTTCTTAAAAGATATAAAACAAATTGCATTGTAAAAAATATGTTCTATGATATCAAATTTTAATAACAAATAATATCTGCCTTGTAACAACAACATTTAAATCGAATCACAACAACAAGATGTTATAAAAAAACGTTAGTAAAAAAAACCTTCATTCTTGAATCAAGCATTACAACGAATTATGTACAAAAATAAAATATGTAACAATAAAAACACACGTTTATACCAGCATCGCAAAAAAAAAAAAAAAAAAAAAGGGAGGACAGCATATTTGAATTAATTAAGAGTGCGGTAGCTAAAAAAAAACACTCCATTATTTTTAGCCGTGCAGTGACTGACTAAGATTGATTATTAAAAGTTATCTAAAACGGTAACAAGCTGAATAAATAAAATGTAATGAGATTGAATGAAAGCAGTGTCGCCAGGCTGACGGGATAGGTTTACCTCGGCCCTGTGCTGTGACGTCACGGCTGCTGCTGTGCGAGCCTAGATGAAGAACAGAGGCCCTGTCGTGTGGATCTGGGCCAAAGTCTGCCGAACAATATCAAGAATATAGCCCTGGGAGGCTGTCTACCCCATAGGGACAGACGAGGATATTAGCACAGTGGTAAAACCAAAACAATAGGTTACAAGATGGCCAACCAACTTTGAACACAAATTACTAACAAAAACAAATAGCACAGTATTTACATTAGCTGGGGAAAAGTTTCAAATATGTAGAGAATACATTTTAGAGAGTCAACTTCTGTGGTCTTGAGATGAAGTGCTTTCCTCACTTGGGTTCAAACCCAACTAATGTCAATGGATTTTTTTTGGAGATAGAAATGTGTAGCACAACTTCCTATGGAGGTTAGGTAAAGCCCCGTGTCGATTATGGCGTCAGAAAGAACCCTGGAAGTTATATGGAAACACTTTTTCGACAAAATTTATAGTAAATTTTTCAGTTTCGCTCGTATAAATTTAGCGTGAAGGGCAACTTGTAGCTTCTCACACTTTCCGAACTTTCTTAGTGCAATAGATTCATACCAGATGGTGCTGGCAGCACTTACCAGCAGAAGAGATGAGTGAACTCGCCGTTATAGACGATAGAAATCACGTCAAACCAACTTTCGGGTTGCTTACTTTTGAAGAAGACAGTTATAAAAGAGGGAACTAAGGTGTTTAATTTGATTGGATAAATTGTGATATTTTATATTGAATGAAAATTTTTGAAATAAAATGTATTTTTCAATTTTTTTTTAAAATTGTAAAGTAATATTGAAACCAGTTATAAAATAAATGTGTGTGCTTAGTTTAGTACCACTCATTCAATACACCTTCATATTTTCAGTAATCGGGAGGTATCGTAGAGTGTATAGATTTTGTACCCACATTTACTTGGGGAGAGAGTGGGAAAATTATAGATGATAAAACCTCCTCAATACACATGGTCAGGAATCGAACTAGGACATAGAAGCTACCGTTCAAAAGGAAGTGTAAGCCACGTATTTAGCCCGTGTGCTCATCGATTCTCGAATTAGGGATTAACTCTTAAACCAAAGAAAATATTTGAAAATTTGATACTACTCAATGTTATTTGAAGTGGTCCTTCACCGTAAAGCTTTTTTTTTTTTTTTTTTTTTCTTAGAATTGGATACATCTTTAAGCTATTTGAAGTTTGATGCGAGGCTATTTTTCAGCTTCATTTTCGAGAATATCAGAGAGGAGTGAGATACATTCAGAGAGGGTAAATTTAATCCAGGGGGACAATGAGAACACCCCCCCCTCCCTCGGTTCCAAATACCACTATTATGTGGTACTACGTGTCAAAAGGTAAGGGGGCAGCTTTGAGAGGCTGTGCGACGTTGCCATATTACCAGCCAAGACATCCGCCGCGATGCTTATACCCTCTCTACGGTAGGAAAGTTGGTGACAGCGAGTAGAAGGTGCTTTATTGCAGACATTGACTGAAAGTTACTAACGTCAACCTATTTGAAAATAATAATTATTCGCTTACTAATATTATATTATCAATAAAAATTGTTGTCAAACGAGTCTATTAATACTACCTTAAGGATTACTGTATAAATTGTCATTTCCATAACTTATTGAAAGATTGAAAAAATGTTAATAAAATCACAGTGTTTTTTGTTTCATGGTTGTGGCAATATGAAATTCTATAGTTTTACTTTAAATCTATTACTGTTCCAATCTGTGGTCAATTTCTTATTAAAGTCATATATTTTACACTACCGGCTTGCTAGACCTATCCTTGCTTCATATGCCTTATACTCTAACTTAATACTAGGACAGGCACAACATCCAGTCCCCAACTATTAATTCATCACTGTGAACGAGTAGACCCATATTTCATCAATGATAGATTTACGGCCATTCCGGGAATTGAACCCGGGACCCTTATCTCAGTAGACAGAAGTTCTATCGACTGAGCTAAGGTGATGGATAGATATTATAGTACATGAAATAATAATTGACCACTAAACTAAACTAAACATACAAAATATTAGTTTTAAAATAAAAAACTATTTGTATGACGTCATTATCCATCCTAATTTCGACCGATTAGCCATCTTAATTTTTGAAATGAACGTAGCATTTTATAAATTCTCGTTTTAAAAGAATTTGATTGAACCACAAACGACACTTTTACCAACAATAAACACCCTTACGGTTATTTTCATGAGTTCTTGTTTCAATATTGTGAAAAAGTTAAAAAAAAAAGAGATAATTAAAAACAAAATCGTTTGTTGTGAAAATTTTAATTGTGACACTTGGACTTCCAGATCATATGGCTTGGCTGATGAATACATGGTAGCTTTTCCTAGCTGTCATTTACCACCTCTCCTACAGTAGATAGGGTTTACTTACCCTAGAGCTGGGACGATACGTCAACCCCCCCCCCCCCCCTCCCAGGAAATAGAGTAACGTCACGCCTCTCACGAGATTACCGGCAATTTATCGCGTCATTACGACGTGAATAGCGAACAAACATCTTTATAGCGGTTACGTAATAGTCCTACCTTCTTTTTTATTATCACCGCGTCTTACTACCCATTCGGATTACACGCATATGTACTGATTACGCTGTGTTAGGGATTAAAAAAGGTTGAATTTAGACGATGTGTACCTGCATTTGCGTGGATATAAAGTGTAAAACTATTGGGGGAAATACTCAGTACATCCAACTGGGATTCCAACACCGTTCTCCCTGTCATCGGCAGTGTAGTCTAACATGAGAGTGACGCCTTTGACCAAAGTTCCCCAAACTATGGCCCGCTGAATGGGTTTGTCCGGCTCGCAGACGCTTTGATAAAAGAGAAAAGTTAGTTTTGGTGACAAATGTCGAAATGATAGTGGTTATGAGCTCAGTGCACAAAATAACTACATACATACAACATAATGTGCTTCATGGCTCCCTAATTAAACCAGTCTAAGTTACATTGGTTAATTAACTAGGCGTGTAACCCGAACGGTTAGTAAGGCGTGGTGCTCTCTCTCTTTCTCTCTCTCTCTCTCTCTCTCTCTCTCTCTCTATATATATATATATATATAATATTTATATATATATATATAAATTAAGTGTTGTTTGTATTGATCTAATTTGCTTACTCACCAATATTTTTCTTGATAAATTAAATTACATCCATTCGTGTTTAATCATGAGTATAAGCTGCGAGAAAGCCCGAACTGCGCCAGTATCAAAGGTATTAAAAACTGTTCACCTAACCCGGACCCGAACTGCGCCAAGTCTAGTTCAGGTAGAGAGAGACGAGAGGGGACTAAATAAACAAACACCGACGCAAACAAGCTCTCGCCACGTCTTGTTTTCCCTTCCTGAATGTAAAAACCTCCCTTATATCCCCCAACAAGATCTGTATTAGCCTTGACACAAGTCTGGCCAGTATTAACAGATTATCTCGGCAACGGTAACTGTCCAGATGTGTAATTGTTTTATTTTTGTTCGTGTTTTGTGTGGACTGTGATATTAGCGATAATTATTGATATGGAAAGGATTTATAGAGAAAGAGGGAAAGCTCTGACTGTCTATAGTAATTATACGTATCGACAGGTGAACCAATTGAACTTGACGAGGGAAGAGAGGTGGAGATGCTCTAAAAAGGACTATAAGGCCAAAATATTTTTACTTGATGGCGGAAATATTTCCTCGCGGTTTGGAAGACCAACGCAACCACGAACCACTACTTGATCAAGAGTTGAACAGAAAATCCATCAGCAGTGCAGTTAAGAGGAACGCTGAGGCGATTGAAGTTAGGCCTTTAAAGCTGATCCACAAAGAGGTACACACAGGGGGAAAAAAAACATAAAATATTGACCCGAAAGGACATGAAATGTTTCAGGAATAACATTAACTGCCAAATTTGCCTAAATCTTCCAACGAAATTCAATTAGCCTTAGAATAAATTGAACTAAATATTACTCTAGACTAAAACTTTTTGTTAAATAACGATAAAGAGAAGGGGGTGTGTCATAGTTTATTGTGACTCAAATCTTGAGTATTTGTGTCAGAATGAAAGTGTGTTACTGGACGGAACCTTTGAATACGTACCGACACATCTTGTTCAGCTTTTTACTGTACTGTTTCCTACTTAAAGACAAGAAAAGGCAGAGCTACATTGACACTATGAGAATCCTAAAGGATGGTTGTGAGAATAGACAACTTCACCTTCAACCTTTATACATTGTGATTGGTTTCGAGCAAGCGCTCCATGTCATGAGTGCATCGTGTCAACATTTCCACAAACCAAGATAGTAGCGGTCGATCTCATCTGGTGCAAGCATAGTAAGAGAAACTATTTTATTTTATAACTTTACATAGATAATGTTATAATTTTTGACTTGATTATTATACTTTTCACTTTTGATTCTTTTTCGCTGCGTTTTTACAACCTGTTTTGAGTTATACTTTGAGTGATTGTTTTTTATGTTATTTTTATTTTATTTTTGTTATTATCATATTATAATTTAGCTTACATTTAACTATTATTGACAATGTTTTTAAAATGGAAATTTTACTGTGATGTTATAATGTTTGATTTTGTTTTATATAGGTGACCTGGTGGTCTAGGGGTAAGGTGTCAGACTTCTATGCTGGCGGCCGGGGTTCAACCCTCGTTCATGGCACAGATTTATCTGATTACCAAACCCTTCCTTCACCTCTGACAAGACATCTTGTGAATGTGGGGAATGCCAGGCCTCCACCGTGGTTCGGATTCCACGTTAAGCTGTAGGTCCTTCATTTCACCTCACAATCACCCTGCCATTACACATTAGCGTAAGTGCGTATAACCCCGGACGGGTAGTAAGACGCGGTGCTAATAATAATAATGATTTATATAGTTAAATATAGTTGATTAAATAATATTTTTTGACTTGTGTCCTTCTTACCACCCACCATAGCATTAATATTTGTGTATGTTCACAGTGGGCGCAATTCGAGTCCGATCTGGGGGAGGGGGGGGGGCACGTTTAAGCTCTTGGCGCAATTCGGGTCCAAGCCCATAAGCTGTGCCTACAAATAAATAATAGTGTATTTAACTCTTTTTTTTGTTCGGTCCTCCTAGCACTTTCAATACCCTAATGTAACTCTCGACTTAGTGGGTTTGGGGATCCCTGGCTTGGACCATTCAACAACTTACCGGGTATTCTATCTATTAGAATAATATATATGTTATTTTATTATTTTTATTTCCCCGCATAACCGTTAAGGCCTCACTATTATGGTTAATAAGTTTAAATATTTAGGAACAATTTTAACCAGCAATAAAGATATCAGAGTGGAAATTAGGAAAAGAATACAGTCTGGAAATACAGTTTATTAGTCTGCCAGTAAGTTGTTGACATCTCGTCTGATGTCCGGGAATGTAAAACTCAGAATATACAACACAACAGTTTTACTGGTTGTTTTCTATGGTTCGTGGTCTCTTATCTTACATGACGAGAAGACGTTTAAGGTGTTTGGTCCAAAAAAATACAAGTCTGCTGGGAAATGGAGGAGCTTACATAATGATGAATCACAGTACTTGTACTCCTCACAAGACATTATCAGGAGAGTCAAATCTCATAATTTGTGGTGGAAAGGACGTTCAGCATGAATGGAGGATTCTAGAACCTTGTCCAGGGTACTTACTGACAAACCCTAGGAGAAGAGACCATTGGGAAGACCTAGACGCAGATGGGAGAGTAGCATTGGAATGGACCTGAAAGAGAGAGGGTGTAATGAGGTGGACTGGATAGAACTAGATCAAGATACAGATAGAGTATAATGAGGTGGTTTGGATAGAACTATTTCAAGATAGGGATAGGTGGCGTACTTTTACTCCCCTTCTCGTAAAAGGAGTTTGGTAAGCCATTTAGGATAGAACCATTTTATTATTATTATTATTATTATTATTAGCACCGCGTCTTACTACCCGTTCGGGTTATACGCACTTACGCTAATGTGTAATGGAAGGGTGATAGTGAGATGAAATGAAGGACCTACAGTTTAACGTGGAATCCGAACCACGGTGGCGACCTGGCCTTCCCCACATTCACAAGATGTCTTGTCAGAGGTGAAGGAAGGGTTTGGCAATCAAATAAATCTGTGCCGGGACCGAGGATTGAACCCCGGCCGCCAGCATAGAAGTCTGACACCTTACCCCTAGACCACCAGGTCACCAGAACCATTTTAATCCCCCCGTCACTATCAGTCCATTCTAACACGAAGGGGTGACGCATTAGACCGCATGACCAGCGACCCTGGTCCCATGTGTTGGAGTAGCGCCCCACTCCCCACTTGCCCGCCACAACCCCACGGAGCGTCTTGTGTACATCATCAATACTACCCTCCACTCCCCCCAGTAGCGCCGTGGCCAGGGCGTCGCAACGCCATCCATCAGCGTCTATCTCGCTGCATTGGCACTGAGGGTGAACTACCCCCGTGACAAAAGGGGATAAAAACACTCTCTTCCTCGCGGGTTAAACCATTTTAAAATAAACTGTCCGTTACACCCCACAGACTTTCCCACCCCTTTATTAAAATTATAATTACAACTCGTAAGATATGTGAAACGAAATAATATACATTGTGTTATATATACATATTATTTGTTGTTCTGTACATTTTCAACTATCTATTTCCCAAAACTCTATCTAAGAATATTTATAGTTGTCAACATTATTCGTAAAATATTGATTTTATAAAATATTATTTCGAATAAAGGTTTTATATGTTTAATAGTGCTAAAATCTTTTCATGTTAAGCTATTTAGTACAGTATTTCCAAGAATGGCAGGGACAGGACTCACATCGAAAACTTTTGCTAGTGTGAAGTACTCTCAAATTGATTTTCAAGAGGTAATGGGAGGCACAGATATGTTTATATTGTTAAAAACAATGCCTTTATCAATATTATTAGAACCAATTTTGAAAAAAAAAACTTATTTTAGCGCTTGAGTAAAATAACCTTTAATTTTATGGTATATACATACATAATAATATCGTTCCCTTACAAGGTACCTAAGCAAAAAACTGTTCCTATATCTCATAAAACAACTCCGTACTTAATCCATCCTCACTATCTTTCTCCACAATTCCCTATCCTTGCATACTCCCTTCTCTTCAACAATATCCATACACCGAGTCATACATGATCTTTTATTATTAAAACTCTTAATGTTTCATTTTTTCGTATATTCATCTACAGCATTTAGCCACGTATTATATGGCTTAACCCATTCCTTTCGACACAAACACTCTACCTTCATATATTTGCTTCGTTACTTGATCTACTCTCATCCTCTCAACAAGCTCAAACAACGGTAAGATACTTCTTTCACATTAACCTAATTTACTCCCTTTCAAACCTAATTCCTTCAGCACCCATCCCTTACTGACTCTGTCCATACGAGTTTCTCCACAAACATTTCTTAGATATCCCATTCCAACCGTAGTTACCTTGCTCTTTTGTTTCTCCTGACAAACCCACGCTTCACATCCATATAACAAGTTTTAACGTCGACAAACTTTAATATACTGATATACTGCCATCTTTTCTTATTTCGATACTACCTCATTCCTTGAATTAGTCCACATACTCAAAACTCTTCTCCGGGATTCATTCCCCTTCTGTCGAGTTCACCTTCCATCCTCCTATTTTTACTGAACATCCTGTCCGGACACATAACATTACTCACTTGTCATAGTAGTAATTATCTTAGGTTTAAATAAAGGATTCCAAAAAGTCAACTGAGAAAGCTGATGAAAACCTTAAATAATAAGTTTAATCCTGACCAGTAAAATGTCTCTGACTCTACACCGAATATCATCACTGAGGGAAATGCATGGTTACTATTGGAAACAGCACTGTCATGATCTCGTGTTACTGTTACCAATCTTCCCTCAAATACAAGACATGTTTCGCAACTGTGGTTAGTTGTGGTTGCCGGTAGCTCCTTCTTAACCCAGCACACCACCTTCAGACATAACTGAGAGCGAGGAGATTTGGCCAGTAGCTCCTTCTTACCCTAGCACACCACCTTCAGACATAACTGAGAGTGAGGAGATTTGGCCAGTAGCTCCTTCTTACCCCAGCACACCACCTTCAGACATAACTGAGAGTGAGGAGATTTGGCCAGTAGCTCCTTCTTACCCCAGCACACCACCTTCAGACATAACTGAGAGCGAGGAGATTTGACCAGTAGCTCCTTCTTACCCCAGCACACCACCTTCAGACATAACTGAGAGCGAGGAGATTTGACCAGTAGCTCCTTCTTACCCCAGCACATCACCTTCAGACATAACTGAGAGCGAGGAGATTTGACCAGTAGCTCCTTCTTACCCCAGCACATCACCTTCAGACATAACTGAGAGTGAGGAGATTTGGCCAGTAGCTCCTTCTTACCCCAGACACATCACCTTCAGACATAACTGAGAGTGAGGAGATTTGGCCAGTAGCTCCTTCTTACCCCAGCACATCACCTTCAGACATAACTGAGAGTGAGGAGATTTGGCCAGTAGCTCCTTCTTACCCCAGAACACCACCTTCAGACATAACTGAGAGCGAGGAGATTTGGCCAGTAGCTCCTTCTTACCCCAGAACACCACCTTCAGACATAACTGAGAGCGAGGAGATTTGGCCAGTAGCTCCTTCTTACCCCAGAACACCACCTTCAGACATAACTGAGAGCGAGGAGATTTGGCCAGTAGCTCCTTCTTACCCCAGAACACCATTCAGACATAACTGAGAGCGAGGAGATTTGGCCAGTAGCTCCTTCTTACCCCAGAACACCACCTTCAGACATAACTGAGAGCGAGGAGATTTGGCCAGTAGCTCCTTCTTACCCCAGCACATCACCTTCAGACATAACTGAGAGCGAGGAGATTTGGCCAGTAGCTCCTTCTTACCCCAGCACATCACCTTCAGACATAACTGAGAGCGAGGAGATTTGGCCAGTAGCTCCTTCTTACCCCAGCACATCACCTTCAGACATAACTGAGAGCGAGGAGATTTGGCCAGTAGCTCCTTCTTACCCACACCCTTCAGACATAACGAGAGGAGAGATTGCCAGTAGCTCCTCTTACCAGACATCCACCTTCAGACATAACTGAGTGAGGAGATTTGGCCAGTAGCTCCTTCTTACCCCAGCACATCACCTTCAGACATAACTGAGAGTGAGGAGATTTGGCCAGTAGCTCCTTCTTACCCCAGCACATCACCTTCAGACATAACTGAGAGCGAGGAGATTTGGCCAGTAGCTCCTTCTTACCCCAGCACATCACCTTCAGACATAACTGAGAGCGAGGAGATTTGGCCAGTAGCTCCTTCTTACCCCAGCACATCACCTTCAGACATAACTGAGAGTGAAGAGATTTGGCCAGTAGCTCCTTCTTACCCCAGCACATCACCTTCAGACATAACTGAGAGCGAGGAGATTTGACCAGTAGCTCCTTCTTACCCCAGCACATCACCTTCAGACATAACTGAGAGTGAGGGGATTTGGCCAGTAGCTCCTTCTTACCCCAGCACACCACCTTCAGACATAACTGAGAGCTAGGAGATTTGGCCAGTAACTCCTTCTTACCCAGCACACCACCTTCAGACATAACTAAGAGCGAGGAGATTTGACCAGTAGCTCCTTCTTACCCAGCACACCACCTTCAGACATAACTGAGAGCTAGGAGATTTGACCAGTAGCTCCTTCTTACCCCAGCACATCACCTTCAGACATAACTGAGAGCTAGGAGATTTGACCAGTAGCTCCTTCTTACCCAGCACATCACCTTCAGACATAACTGAGAGCTAGGAGATTTGACCAGTAGCTCCTTCTTACCCAGCACACCACCTTCAGACATAACTGAGAGCTAGGAGATTTGACCAGTAGCTCCTTCTTACCCCAGCACATCACCTTCAGACATAACTGAGAGCTAGGAGATTTGACCAGTAGCTCCTTCTTACCCAGCACATCACCTTCAGACATAACTGAGAGTGAAGAGATTTGGCCAGTAGCTCCTTCTTACCCCAGCACATCACCTTCAGACATAACTAAGAGCGAGGAGATTTGACCAGTAGCTCCTTCTTACCCAGCACACCACCTTCAGACATAACTGAGAGCTAGGAGATTTGACCAGTAGCTCCTTCTTACCCCAGCACATCACCTTCAGACATAACTGAGAGCTAGGAGATTTGACCAGTAGCTCCTTCTTACCCAGCACATCACCTTCAGACATAACTGAGAGCTAGGAGATTTGACCAGTAGCTCCTTCTTACCCCAGCACACCACCTTCAGACATAACTGAGAGCTAGGAGATGTTGCCAGTAGCTCCTTCTTACCCCAGCACACCACCTTCAGACATAACTGAGAGCTAGGAGATTTGGCAACATTTGACCGAGAGAGAGCGAAGATGAAGATTCTCTCTATAAGAACTGCAGTTACCTCAGCAATGATATTGGGTGTAGCACCATTAACAGACAAACAATTAGACATAAATTTAAATTACAATTTTTTGGGCTGAGAGGACCATGAAACGTTGTCATCCATTAGATTCTCGAGTTCGAGTTTTTTGACTATCATAAAACTAATTAATAACACTCAATATACAGCCAGTCCCTGGGATTAATGGAGTGAAGGTGTCGCTTGTAGGGTGCAATAGTAACTTCTGGCTCATTGAGGAAACTACCTCACTCCTCATTTCCCTAGTAATCCTCTTCAGTCCTGCCTAGACTGTACAGCTGTTGAGGATATAAAAAACCATGGGGTTGAGTACTGTACATACATATACCTACAGTAATTTATCCCTCCGAAAGGTTTCTAGAAGCTAAAACAAATTTTAAACCTAGTGATTTATATTTGATTGTGTAACTTAAAGAACTCTTGGACTGAAGGATAGCAGTATCAGACACAATTTGTGAATTTTACTTTGAAATCGTAAAGTTTTTATTTGAAAAGATGTGAGGTGTTAAAATGAAAAAAAAAATGCCTATCCGATCAGTTAGAAGTATTTTCCTGTGGGGGTTTTTGTGTGTGTAATATATATAATATAATATATATATATATATATATATAATATTATATATATATATTCTGCTCGAGATAGAAGCTAAACTGCCTTCACACATATCTATATTAATTATGTTAATATGAAGACATGGAACACAATTATGCAAGTAATATGAGTGCTGTGGAGCGAAAGGCAGTCTATCAAATTAATAATTCACCAACTATTTAACGACTCACATAATATCACTGTCAGTAACTTGTCTGCCTACTGATCTAAGGGTACCATGTTTGATTCCTGGCATGGCTGAAATCTCATCAATGGAGAAATGTCGATGTCCACTTTCACAGTAATGAATGAACGTCTGAGAGACTTTGTGTTATGTCTGTCCTAGATTTAAGTTAGTTTGTAAGTCATGTGCTGAAACAATCGTTTGGTTCTGAAAGTACACATTAAATACCTCAACTGTAAAAATAAAATATTTAATTTAGTACAAAATACGCCACTAGATGCCAGCAATGTATTTACAAGACCGTTACATTAATTTATTGGTTGGACGAACAATATTTTTAAAATTATTGAAAGGTTTTATGGAAATATCGAGTTTTACTTAATAAAAACTATAAGTCTCTTGAGGGAAGGTTTTTAATTTTTCAAAAAACTTTACTTAACTTACTTTATTTTTCTTTAGCACTGCGTCTTACTACCCGTTCGGGTTATATGCCCTAATTACGCTAATGGTTTTATGGATTAGGGAGGTTATATTTATATAAATAGTACTCAAATTTGCGTGGAGGGAGATTCGAACCTCGATCTCCCAATCATTGGCAGTCTAGTCTACTGCGAGAGTAGCGCCCTAGACCATGCGGACACCGAAGCAAGTTACATTTCTCTAGCTCCCGCCATCTTGAATCCAGTTGTCTAGGAAAGGCTGTCAACAGGGCCGGGGAAATAGTTCAATATCTTTAGTACGGATATCGCTGCATCAGATATCATATTCGTGAAATAGCACCTGAGCACGGGAATCAAACCCGGGACCCTTAGATTATCTCGACACACGTCCATCACAGACTCTGCCTAAGCTATGAATGAAGAATCACCCTGATCAAGGGACCAATCCTAGATAGCTCAGTGGTAAGAGAATTGGTGCGCTTAGCCAAGAGCCCCGAGTTCGATTCCCGTGTACAGCTGTCAACTTTCTAACCGCACTGGTGGTCCTGTGGTATAAGTCGTCAGGCTTGTGTTAGACCAGTTTGCCGTCGGCGGGGGAGGTCAAGTGACTATCGAATCTAGAGCGGGTGTACTGGCCGTGGTGCTTTCATCCTCTGCCCACGCGGATTCTGGTGCATTTACTCTAAAACTACCCTCATCGCCCACCACCCTTATATTAAGGTAACAATAGTCTTGGTGTTAAGGGTACTAACAAAAAAACTTCTCTCATTTATCTAAAATTATTCCATATCTCGCAGTAAGGTCAGTCAATGGCAAAAAAAAAACCTGTCTTACCAAACCTTTAGTTTAGTACAAGGGCGTTGGGAATGTGTTTTTCTAGGGGTGGTAGTTGGTGGGGACCCAAGACTCTCCCCCCCCCTCCCCCCCACTCTCCTCCTTTATATATCCTTGGTAAATTGTGGAAATATCACGAAGAATTTGTAAGTATTTGTTTGGATGGAAAATATTTGAGCTACTGTAAATTTTGTTGATTAAATAATCAATATTATATATTTCAGAGGTTTGGCGTTAAGATGTAGGGAAAGCGAGAAAAAAAAGTATTTTTGCAGTTTTTATAGAAACATTTTTGTCAAAATAAATAAACTATTTTTCCTGTAGACACACACGGTGATATCAACAGTTGTTGAATATCTGTCATGAGCATGGTGACATTAGATGACAAACTTTTTAAATGAAGAGTAAAGTTGACCTTGAATTCCAGGACACCCTTGACAGATATTCAACAATTGTTGATATGACCATGTGAAGATAATAAAACTCTTGTTTCTACAGGAGGAATGTTTTATTTATTTTGACCAAAAAAAGTTTTAAAATAAAAACTGCAAAAATACTGACCTGACCTTTCCTCGCGTTCAAATCACTCCCATCTTAAACTGATAGGTGTTGTTCCTTAGTAACCTTTCGGGCTAAATGCATCAATCAACTAGGCTAACGGAGCGAGGGTAAAGAAGGTAGATTTATAGAGGAAATATACCCGAGTTTTCGTGTAGGTAGGGAGAAAAATAATTTGAATAGAAAAAAAAGGGGAAGACCACAATTCACATATTTTCCGGAACAATTTTTATATCTCAATCCCCCTAAAGACCACAGGATATATTTTTTATTAATTTAAATATAACACAGACATCTTTTAACCATAATTTAAAGTGAGAGTTTCATGATTGTGTAACAGATGGCACCACTAACTTAATTTGGGTTAAAATGGACTTTCCCCCCTTTTTCTCCTGTACCATTAATTTTATTAAAAACCAGCCTCAGTAGATTCAACCGGGATTCGAAGTCTGATCTCCCCATCACCATCAACCAAGATAAGAAAGCCACCACCGCTACTATAATAAATAAATGAAAGTACTAAAGGAAAGAAATGAGTAGAAAAGAAAGTAATAAAGTAAAGTAGAAAGTAAAAAGGAAAGTAATAATAGAAAAAAAGAAAGTATAAAGGAAAGAAGAGGGTATAAAGGAAAGTAATAAAGGAAAGAAGAGAGTAGAAAGGAAAGTAAAAAGGAAAGAAGAGAATAGAAAGGAAAGTAATAAAGGAAAGAAGAGAGTAGAAAGAAAAGTAATAAAGGAAAGAAGAGGGTAGAAAGAAAAGTAATAAAGGAAAGAAGAGAGTAGAAAGAAAAGTAATAAAGGAAAGAAGAGAGTAGAAAGGAAAGTAATAAAGGAAAGAAGAGGGTAGAAAGGAAAGTAATAAAGGAAAAACGAGGGTAGAAAGAAAAGTAATAAAGGAAAGAAGAGGGTAGAAAGAACAGTAATAAAGGAAAGAAGAGGGTAGAAAGGAAAGAAGAGGTATAAAGGAAAGTAATAAAGGAAAGAAGAGGGTATAAAGGAAAGTAATAAAGTAAAGAATATAGTAGAAAGGAAAGAAGAGGGTATAAAGGAAAGTAATAAAGGAAAGAAGAGGGTATAAAGGAAAGTAATAAAGGAAAGAAGAGAGTAGAAAGAAAAGTAATAAAGGAAAGAAGAGAGTAGAAAGGAAAGTAATAAAGGAAAGAAGAGAGTAGAAAGGAAAGTAATAAAGGAAAGAAGAGGGTAGAAAGGAAAGTAATAAAGGAAAAACGAGGGTAGAAAGAACAGTAATAAAGGAAAGAAGAGGGTGGAAAGGAAAGTAATAAAGCAAAGAAGAGGTAGAAAGGAAAGTAATAAAGTAAAGAATATAGTAGAAAGGAAAGAAGAGGGTATAAAGGAAATTAATAAAGGAAAGAAGAGAGTAGAAAGGAAAGTAATAAAGGATAGAAGAGGGTAGATAGGAAAGTAATAAAGGAAAGAAGAGAGTAGAAAGGAAAGTAATAAAGGAAAGAAGAGAGTAGAAAGAAAAGTAATAAAGGAAAGAAGAGAGTAGAAAGGAAAGTAATAAAGGAAAGAAGAGAGTAGAAAGAAAAGTAATAAAGGAAAGAAGAGAGTAGAAAGGAAAGTAATAAAGGAAAGAAGAGAGTAGAAAGGAAAGTAATAAAGGAAAGAAGAGAGTAGAAAGAAAAGTAATAAAGGAAAGAAGAGAGTAGAAAGGAAAGTAATAAAGGAAAGAAGAGAGTAGAAAGGAAAGTAATAAAGGAAAGAAGAGAGTAGAAAGGAAAGTAATAAAGGAAAGAAGAGAGTAGAAAGAAAAGTAATAAAGGAAAGAAGAGAGTAGAAAGGAAAGTAATAAAGGAAAGAAGAGAGTAGAAAGCCTCCTGATTCCAATCAATATCCGGCTTCAGGTCAATGTCGAACACACAGCGCACTATGTAACGCTTAATGTATTCTAGTTGGGCTGATTAGCCCCCCTCCCCCTCTATGGACCGCTGGTAGCTATCAGCTGACCACCCTTAGCCCAGCCTATAAAAGGCCGGAGGGTGGGTGGTGAATATTGCATGAGTACACAACTACAGGCCTACAAAAGAAAACCTTCGTGTTTTTTATGAGCCCAATTCTTTGTCAATGTTTTGTTCGGTAGAAGTGTAATTGTCCCCCGCTCCCTCCCTATTAACTGGATCTCTAATGTTATTATTCATTGTCTGGTTCGTGGGGGGTATTGATCACACGACAGTCCTGGATACGAGAGATGACGTGGGCTCTTTCACTCGGAGGATACTTTGAAGATATTGTTGGATAAAGATATATTATTGGTGCGTCAAGTATCTCCGGGTTTACAGTGCCATTCAAGAGCTCTGGTTAGCTCTTGAAGTATTTGCAGGTTTCCAGTGTAATTCAAGAGCCCTGGTTAGCTCTTGAAGTATCTGTGGGTTTCCAGTGCCATTCAAGAGCCTTATTTAGCTCTTGAAGTATCTGCAAGATTCCAGTGCTATTAAAGAACCCTGGTTAGCTCTTTAAGTATCTGAAGGTTTCCAGTGCCATTCAAGAGCCCTGGTTAGCTCTTTAAGTATCTGAAGGTTTCCAGTGCCATTCAAGAGCCCTGGTTAGCTCTTTAAGTATCTGATGTTTTCCAGTGCCATTCAAGAGCCTTGTTTAGCTCTTTAAGTATCTGACGTTTTCCAGTGCCATTCAAGAGCCTTGTTTAGCTCTTGAAGTATCTGACGTTTTCCAGTGCCATTCAAGAGCCCTTGTTAGCTCTTGAAGTATCTGAAGGTTTCCAGTGCCATTCAAGAGCCCTGGCTAGCTCTTGAAGTATCTGACGTTTTCCAGTGCAATTCAAGAGCCCTGGTTAGCTCTTGAAGTATCTGAAGGTTTCCAGTGCCATTCAAGAGCTCTGGTTAGCTCTTGAAGTATCTACAGGTTTCTAGTGCCATTCAAGAGTCCTGGTTAGCTCTTGAAGTATCCGCAGGTTTCCAGTGCCATTCAAGAGCCCTGGTTAGCTCTTTAAGTATCTGAAGGTTTCCAGTGCCATTCAAGAGCCTTGTTTAGCTCTTGAAGTATCTGACGTTTTCCAGTGCCATTCAAGAGCCCTGGTTAGCTCTTGAAGTATCTGACGTTTTCCAGTGCCATTCAAGAGCCCTGGTTAGCTCTTTAAGTATCTGAAGGTTTCCAGTGCCATTCAAGAGCCTTGTTTAGCTCTTGAAGTATCTGACGTTTTCCAGTGCCATTCAAGAGCCCTGGTTAGCTCTTTAAGTATCTGAAGGTTTCCAGTGCCATTCAAGAGCCTTGTTTAGCTCTTGAAGTATCTGTAGGTTTCCAAGGCCATTCGACGCAAAGGTAGTGCACAAAACCTAAATAATTGTTTTCAACTCTAATCATTAATGCTCATTTTATTTTTCTTGTTTATATTACTTTCCCTGAAAACCTATTAACCAGACCAAATCATTTTTAATGGGTTTTTTCTCGTAGGTCATTTAGAAAGTCAACAAAACAATTGTTTTACATTATTATATCTTTTAAAATTATTATTCTTATCCAGAATTGTTTCCAAAAACCTATAACAAATATTGATAATGGTCTTGTTATTATATTTTTTATGGTTACACCAAATTGTTAATTAAATTAAGTTTGATATTTGTGGACGCAAGCATTACCAATATTTCAGATGGATAACATTGCTACAGAGTTTATAACTTGTTTTTTACCATCAAAGCACACAGTTGAAAGTTTTTTTAGTGAAACATTGACTCTATCTACAGTAAACTACAATTCCAATAAACGCAAACTCTGTTCAATTGTTTCAAATATATTTCCATAGCACCATCGCCAACAAGGTTTATTTTATTTTGTAGATCCAATTTCATAAACAAACGTTATAAAATAAATTTGGAATATACGGACGAGATAAATAACTTAAATAAACCATTAACATATTATATTGAAAAAGCTATTTTGAGTTTAAATAAAAACTCCAATTGGAAAAAACCATTAATATGGATTGTAACATCATCGCGAACACATGAGTGGGTGAGTGAAACACATATGTTAACCATACACATGATTTACTCGCGGTTGCCAAGACCCAATATGTACAGCACTCTCTCTGGTCAATGATGGGATTTTTGTCTTGAATCAGACCACACTGACTTGTGAAGGACAAGCACATTGCTTGGAAATAATATAATATATACTAATATCTTTCAAATTTGAGAGACGTCTGAAAGCACAACTAGCTACTCCTGCTACCTGCTGTATTCCTGATACTATCTTTAGGTCTCACCGTTTTCCCTCTGTCTCGGACGATCGAGGACTCAATTGCTTGCTGCTTAAGTTATACCTCCTGCTATCTTCTAGACTCCTGATACTATTTTACGTCTCACAGTTTGTTCTCTTTCTTGGACCGAGGACTCCATCCAGTATTTCCCGCTGTGGTTATACCTCCTGCTATCTCCTAGACTCCTGATACTACTATCTTTTAAGTCTCACCGTATGCTCTCTGTCCTGGACCGAGGACTCCAGTCCTTGCTGCTGTAGTTGTACCTCCTGCTACCTCCTATGCTCCTGATACTATTTTAAGTCTCACCGTATGCTCTCTGTCCTGGACCGAGGACTCCAGTCCCTTGCTGCTGTAGTTTACCTCCTGCTACCTCCTATGCTCCTGATACTATTTTTAAGTCTCACCGTATGCTCTCTGTCCTGGACCGAGGACTCCAGTCCTTGCTGCTGTAGTTGTACCTCCTGCTACCTCCTATGCTCCTCTCAGTCTTCCAGCGGTCCAGATGGTGCCTCACCGTGTTCTGTACCTCTGTATTGAGGAAACAGTAGAACAGCGCCACAGTGAAACCCTGCAACACGTGTTACCATAAATTAACATGATTTCGGGTCCTTGTCGGAGCTTGCGTTACGATCCAAACACTTGACAGTCTCAAAATAGTGGGCACGGGCTTAGTTCATGAGCCTTCTACTAGGTATTGAAGAACTGATTCTATAGGAGATGGGGGATTTAAATATTTAGCTACTGAACTATCATTTTAGATAGTTTTTTGTTTCATTTAACATGCTTTCTCAAAATAATATGGTGTGGGATACAAGAGAAATAGATAGATCTAGGCGTAAACAGGATAACTGTAGATAGTTAGGAGTATACAGGTAACTGGAGATAGTTAGGAGTATACAGGATAACTGGAGATAGTTAGGAGTATACAGGATAACTGGAGATAGTTAGAGTATACAGGTAACTGGAGATAGTTAGGAGTATACAGGATAACTGGAGATAGTTAGAGTATACAGATAACTGGAGATAGTTAGGAGTATACAGGATAACTGGAATAGGCGTATATAAAATTGGAGATAGTTAGGAGTATACAGGGTAACTGAGATAGTTAGGAGTATACAGGATAACTGGAGATAGTTAGGAGTATACAGGGTAACTGGAGATAGTTAGGAGTATACAGGATAACTGGAGATAGTTAGGAGTATACAGGATAACTGGAGATAGTTAGGAGTATACAGGATAACTGGAGATAGGCGTATATATAATTGAGATAGTTAGGAGTATACAGGGTAACTGGAGATAGTTAGGAGTATACAGGATAACTGGAGATAGTTAGGAGTATACAGGGTAACTGGAGATAGTTAGGAGTATACAGGGTAACTGGAGATAGTTAGGAGTATACAGGATAACTGGAGATAGTTAGGAGTATACAGGATAACTGGAGATAGTTAGGATATACAGGGTAACTGGAGATAGTTAGGAGTATACAGGATAACTGGAGATAGTTAGGAGTATACAGGTAAAATTGGAGATAGTTAGAAGTATACAGGATAGCTGGAGATAGTTAGGTATACAGAATAACTGAGATAGGAGTATACAGGATAACTGGAGATAGTTAGGAGTATGCAGGATAACGAGATATTAGGAGTATACAGGATAACTGAGATAGTTAGGAGTATACAGGATAACTGGAGATAGTTAGGAGTATACAGGATAACTGGAGATAGGCGTATATATAATAATTGGAGATAGTTAGGAGTATACAGGGTAACTGGAGATAGTTAGGAGTATACAGGATAACTGGAGATAGTTAGGAGTATACAGGAAAATTGGAGATAGTTAGAAGTATACAGGATAAGCTGGAGATAGTTAGGAGTATACAGAATAACTGGAGATAGGAGTATACAGGATAACTGGAGATAGTTAGGAGTATACAGGGTAACTGGAGATAGTTAGGAGTATACAGGGTAACTGGAGATAGTTAGGAGTATACAGGGTAACTGGAGATAGTTAGGAGTATACAGGATAACTAAAGATAGTTTGGAGTATACAGGGTAACTGGAGATAGTTTGGAGTATACAGGATAACTAGAGATAGTTAGGAGTATACAGGATAACTGGAGATAGGCGTATATATAATAACTGGAGATCGTTAGGAGTATACAGGATAATTGAAGATAGGAGTATACAGGATAACTAGAGCTAGTTAGGAGTATACAGGAGAAATAGAGGGAGTAAGGAATATTTCGGAGAACTGAAGATATGCAAATACTAATGTTTTGTCCGCTAATAATGTTTAATGTAAGTTTTGATTCTGAATATAGCATAAACTAGGGTCTACTAACATTCTGAATGCATTCAATAGCTCTCTCTATCTGCATAATTACAACGAGTTAAGGAAACTACTCTGAGTCAAGGGCAATACTTGACTTGGGACTCCAGTTTCTAGGGGGCGCTGCTCTGGAGATGGACGATACTGGCATGCTGTGCATGAACGAGAAGAGGTGCACTACATGCCATAATGCTACCTCCATTATGGGGGGTGCATTGGGTATGTTTCCTGGAGGGATCTATATCTGAGTAGGTACCTTTTGAATACATCAGACGGCGTATGGTAGGAGACAAGTGGTTTGGGGTACTCTATATACAAGTACTAAGGAAGGGCCTTGTATTGTTGATAGCTCCCGGACAGAGGTAGAGCCCGAGAGCTGAAGGAGGAAGGTGATGTTACCTGTGTGGATATCATGACCGCTCTGACGTAAGCGAAGATGTTGGCTGACTCTCCCTCCGTGGGTCCTTGTATCATGAGGATGTAGGTGATCCCGAGCAGGGGATGAGTACCAGCAGCGCCTTGGTAGCTTTCCGATACTGCTGCGTCTCCACCGTGTTGGCAGACCTCAGTTTGGTGATGAGGACCTGTAACGAGTGTCACATACATAAGTACCTGCGACGAGCATTACAGAAATGAAGACCTGAGGCGATCATTAAAATCATGAGAATCTGAAACGAACGTTACACGCATGAGGAACAGCAAAAAGCATTAAAATCATGAGAACCTGAAATTAGCTCTACAGAAAATATAACCTGTAATGAGAATTAAAGAAAAGAGGACCTGCAACGAGCATATCGATAATTATAACATTTAACAAGCATTAGAGATATGAGAACCTAGCAAGGAATTAGAATAATTTGAACCTACAACGAGCGTTACCCTATTTATAAGGACCTTCAACAAGCATTGCAATCTAGAGGACCTGCAGCGAGCGTCACACTATTTATGAGGACCTCAACGAGCAGTGCAATCTAGAGGACCTGCAGCGAGCGTCACACATTTATGAGGACCTCCAACGAGCAGTGCAATCTAGAGGACCTGCAGCGAGTGTCACACTATTTATGAAGGACCTCCAACGAGCAGTGCAATCTAGAGGACCTGCAGCGAGCGTCACACTATTTATGAGGACCTCCAACGAGCCTCACAATATAGTATCTACTGCTTTGCAACAGCTTTCTTCTATACTGAATGCAAGTGACGAGGAGTATAAAGGTTGGTCTACGTTTGACGACAGCAGTAAAACGTTAGGGTTGAAGACTCCTCACTCGGTCTACGTCATGCGCTCTACGGCAGGGGCGGTGCTGCCCACATGTGATAGCTAGAAAGATCCGCCAACATCAACCTGTTGACTGTTTGCCAGGGAAAGTTGTCTCGGGATTATATACCCTGGTGAATTCTAAAATCACACCAGTCTCCAGTAACATCACTTGATATGGAGACACTATGTTATCACATCAATATTTAGTAACATAACTTAATACAGATACATTATGTTATCACATCACATCCAGTAATATCACTTAATATAGAGACTAGACGTTATCACATCAATATCCAGTAATATCACTTTATATGAAGACATGATGATATCAAATCATTCTCTTGTGAAGTGGAGTTAGTCCTGGGAGGTACCTATATATTTCCTGTGAAGTGCAGATATTCCAGGAAGTTATTTGTCTCTTTGGAGTGCATATATAACAGAAAGTTGTTTGTCTCGTGTGAAGTGCAGATAGCCCAGGAAGGTATTTGTGTCCTGTGGCGTGCAGAAAGTCCAGAAGTATTTGTATCCTGTGGAGTGCGGATAGTCCAAGAAAGTGTTTGTCTCCTGTGAAGTGCAGATATTACAGGAAGTTATTTGTCTACTGTGGAGTGCAGATAACCAAGGAAGGTATTTGTGTCCTGTGGAGTGCAAATTGTCCAGAAAGTTATTTGTCTCCTGTGGAGTGCAGATAGTCTAGGAAGGTATTTGTCTACTGTGGAGTGCAGATAGTCTATGAAGGTATTTGTCTCCTGTGGAGTGCAGATAGTCTAGGGAGGTATTTGTCTACTGTGGAGTGCAGATAGTCTATGAAGGTATTTGTCTCCTGTGGAGTGCAGATAGTCTAGGGAGGTATTTGTCTACTGTGGAGTGCAGATATTCTATGAAGGTATTTGTCTCCTGTGGAGTGCAGATAGTCTAGGAAGGTATTTGTCTACTGTGGAGCGCAGATAGTCTAGGAAGGTATTTGTCTCATGTGGAGTGCAGATAGTCTAGGAAGGTATTTGTCTACTGTGGAGCGCAGATAGTCTAGGAAGGTATTTGTCTCCTGTGGAGTGCAGATAGTCTAGGAAGGTATTTGTCTACTGTGGAGTGCAGATAGTCTAGGAAGGTATTTGTCTCCTGTGGAGTGCAGATAGTCTAGGGAGGTATTTGTCTACTGTGGAGTGCAGATAGTCCTGAAAGTTATTTGTCTCCTGTGGAGTGCGGCTGGTCCGATCACAGAGCTCTATTTCAACAAGCGGCTTATTTGGTCGGAGCTTTAAACAATAACAACCGAGGCAATGATTACCAATACCAAGTGAGCAAACACAATTCCCGGACGGTCATTGGTCGGCTGTAGTGAGACGGATCTACCGTGAAACGCAATATTTTCCCGACCAACGGCCCGGATGATTGAAAACACACAACGGACCACTTGACGGGTTTCATACCATACACTTCCGGCTTTATTTTGTTTTGGCCGATGCCCCCCCCCCCCAACCCCTCCACTCCCTTCGTTTGTTTTTGAGGGGTACAAGGGAGGTATGGATCGTAATTCGTTGTGTCGTATTTATATTTAGAGCTAGAACGCAAATGAAAATTGAATCGCCCGTTTCAAATGTTTTGAGAATGGGTTAAGATCCAAACTTAGTAATGTAGTCTTATTAACAAATATTGCTACATCCGACACTTAACAGAATATTAGATTTTTTAGTAAATATTGCATTATATTTTATCAAATTTTTTCTACAAATTAAAATGCATACACGTAATATCCTAACGCAACTCAACACAGAAATTTGAGCAAATGTATCAAATATTTCAAATTGTTTTTGTTTGTTTTGTTGTTTAGCACCGCGTCTTACTTCTTGTTCAGTGTATACGCCTACGTATCAATTAAACTAATGTTTTAGGAATAGGGAAGGTTGAATTTAGAGGTAGTGTATCCGCATTTGCATGGGGTGAGAGTGGAAAACCAATTAGGAAAAATCACCCTTAGTACATTCTATCGGGATAAGAACCCCAATCTACCCGTCATCAGCAGTCCAGTCTAATTTGAGAATGGCGCCTTAGACCATGCGTCCACCAAAGTGGGTTTGAGTTAATAAATCAGTCGTGTGCTGATAAAATCAGTTGGTTCAAAGAGTGTACATTTAATACTTCAAATAATTTTTTTTTTAAATTCTAAAGAAGATGCTCGCTTTAAAATTGTTGAAAGTTAGGTCTTGTGAAAACTAATTGTTTATTCTCATTTTCTTCCAAGAATCGAGTCTTGGGCTCCAACTGGAGGAAATACCACCCCTCTCGGAGAACTTGACAAAGTCCAACTTTTGAACGGGTGAGAATGACGGGCCTAGTTTTGATGCTAATGAAATTCACCCTCTAAGTTTAGTCGAGTGGTTTTATTTGTCTAGTTTTTTTTTAAAATTCACGGAATAAAAATTGAACTATTTTATATTGTGGACGTAAGACGATAAAAAAGGACCTTTTGCCAGCTGAAGATTGTTTTATAATAATTCGGACCTAGCATGAGGGCTTTCATGAATTTTTATTTTTTTAAAGTTAAAAGTGTTTGCAATAGAAGTTATTGTAAAGTGGGACAGTCGTAACACGAGTAGCTGGGACTTGTATACTCTGTGGTCACGTGGTCTAAGGCGTCATTCTCGCAAAAGACTATTGCCAGATAAAGGGGAGATTAGGGTTCGAATCTTGGCAGGTGCTAGACCAGGTCCACACTACACTAGTCAGGAGGTCCCAGGTGCTAGACAAGGTCCACATTACACTATGAGGAGGTCCTAGGTGCTAGACAAAGCTTACATTACACTAAATTTTAGTTGATCAATTTATTATTATGTTTAAAACAATTTCAAATAAATGGTTCATGTTTAAGCCTAGTTTTAATGTATCTTGCATCGATACTCGAAGCAGAGACTGCAGAGAAGAAATACCAGTCATTCCAAAGATTGTTCGTAGCCTGAATTAATGTTTAAAGGGAATATTTCTAACTACGAATTCATCACATTATCATAAATGTTAACTTGTAAGGAAGAAAGCTTTCCTGGACAGTTTCCACTATGGTGTAGCTTTTAAGAGAGGGCCGTAGTGTAATCAGTCAAGGAAAGACTGTTACCCTGCTTGGTTCCACTATGGTGTAACTCATATGATAGGCCCATAGTGTAAACAGTCAAGGTAAGACTTCTCCCTTTCAGGGTAGAAAGAGTGTACTCTACATTATTTTTATTTACACACATATCTTTTAAGAAAAACAACAACTTGAGAGACAGACGAAAAATCTCCGACATAAAGAGACAGTGAAAATAAACATAAGAAAGTATTTTACTCCTCATTCTCTTTATTGTCGAGCGGCCAATATTGTTGATGAATAAAACATTTCTGCCATTGTAAGAGCTCAAAATCTCAAAAGATCTACAGTTGGTCCAGAATTATGAACGGAAAGATACTTCACTCCACCGCTCAGTGGAAGTTGAAAAGGAAATTTAAAATAAACAAAATGTAATAATTACAGTTTTTCTTGCTCGAAGAACTGTGAGGACGGTAAAATTCAAGAAATAAAGTTTAGATTTTATAAACTTTAGTTGAACACCGATATGAAAAAATAAATAAAAGTAACTTCAATATTTATATTATCTGATTCAATCGCGTAGCTAGAGTATATTTATAAGATTAAAATAGTTAAATCAACTGAGAAGATAATATTATCAATTAAGATTTAAAAGCCGGATATAGCACTTTTAACTAATGTTCATAAATATGATATCATAACAAGTGTTAGCTTAGTTCTGGGGATATTTTCAAATCAACCTAAGTTTGATGTATTCTAATTGGATAACAACAAGACATACAATTTAACTTATTTTATTAAAACTGTAAAATATTATCTCTTATTTGAACATAAGTTAAACTTAAAGAGGATGCTAAAAAAAAAAAATTCCGCTTGAAAGAAAATCTCCTAAAAGTCACTGCAAAAAGATTTGATGAATATAAAAAGGTCCACACATATTATAACGTAATATTACATTATATGTTCATAAAAGATTAAGTTGTTTGCAAGTCAAAGAGATTATTTAGTAGCAATGAAGATGTGCTTCACTTTTTCTGTTTGACTCATGGGAAATTTAACACAGAATATTGGGCCTACAAGAATTTGAGTTATATTTTATAAGATAATAGTAATTTATAATTTACTATTGTCACTACTTGTAATCCTACAATCCAATATATACACAAATTATTCAGCCATCCCCGTATTCCTTAAATTTTCCTTAAATGGTACGGTGCGCCGCAAAGACTTTCCCCAGCTTTTATTTTAAAATAGAGAGTTACTAAAAACTCTTAAGATTTGTGAAACCAAATAATAGGTGTATACATTTTTGTAGAAATACTAAACCAAAGATTATAACTTAAATAATACACACTGTTACACACTATATGACATTAGGAGCTAGGAATACTGTTAAAGGAAAATTGAGAGAAGAGAATAAGAATCAAATTCATTTTCTAAGACTTGAATTAAAAAGTATAGATGTTTGCTTAAAGCTAAGAAATTATTGTTTTTATAAAAATATATTTCCAATAAAAGATTGTTATCTTTAATTGTACTACAACTTTACAATTATAAGTTAGTTCGTATCTTAGATAATTGTGGAGAAATGATGAAAATTTGAAAATTTTCCTTATGTAAGGCACCGTCAAAGTCATTTTGGTGAGAAAATGAGAATCGCCATTGTATTTATAATAATAAATATTGTATGGATATAAAATTTAACCAAAATCGTTAAACTGAATTTCGAGAAAATCTTTTTTTTTTTGTCTTTTTGCCCTTCATTAAACTACCCTTAATTTTAGAATTAAATACTAATTCCAATAATCTTCTTGGGGGACTCTATGAAAACTATATATATCAAGTTTTAGCCCAATCGGTAAAATAGTTTCGGCTATAATCTGAGGTACAGACAGACAGACAGACAGCAATGCGAAAACCACTTTTTGTGTTTCAGGGGTTATGAAATGTCTACATTTATCAAAATCATGAGTTTCACAATACTTATCCCTATACAGCCATGTTTAACCACTCCTGAAACCATAAAACCACCTTAAAGTCATGTCTAGCCACTCCTATAATCCTGAAATGACCCTTAAAGTCATGTTTAACAGACCTTTAATCCATAAAAATCCCTATAGAGTCAAGTTTAACCACCCTTGTATTACTAAAAAAACACGTTTATCCACCCCTGTGTCACGCAACTTGCCGCACAGGAATCCCTCGCGATCTTCCATAGCAGTGAATTGGATCAATGCAACGCTTATAAAAAGTATATCTTCGTTGTGTAAGCGGTCCCCGTCAAGACTAAACATATCCTAGTTTCCATCTTTACTCGCGTACATTCGGTAGTTACCAGAGCTTGCGGAGGAACTACTTCCCGGAACATTTATACCAGAGTACATTCGGTAGTTACCAGAGCTTATGGCAGAACTACTTCACGGAACATTTATACCAGAGTTATAACATTGGCATTCATCATTCCTTATTGACACTAACATTGATAAACGAACAACTAAGAAACAGTTTGTGTTTTAAACCCTCCAGGCTGTGAGAGAGAGAAAGAGAGAGAGAGAGACAGCCCTGAATGTTGTAAGCAAAGTTAGCGAGAGAGATAAATAAAGAGGGTTTAGTATTTTATTCATCCCCACATTTTGCTATCTGTTCAGGCTATACGCATATTTTTTTAACTACTCCAATGGGGCAGGGATGAGGAAGGAAGCATTTTATAAGAAATATACCCGCGTTTGCGTGGAAGTAGAGTAGGAAATCATTTAGGAAAAACCACCCTCAGTAGATCCAACTGAGATTGGAGGCTCGATATATTCGTCATCAGTAGGCCAGTCTAACTCGAGAGTGACGCCTTAGCCCATTCTGCCACTGGATGTCGCGGTCAGAATCCCAAGACAGCACACAATCTTGTAAATACACCAATAACTTGTGAAAGAGAATTTATTCCACTTGGTTATTAACTATTCTCTGTTATTTCACGTAAAATGTTACGGGCCTTTTGAGGAAGTTCCTGACAGCGTCATCTGTTGAGGCTACCTCTGTGCTCTGCCTAAGCCTCCGAGGGTTCCTCAGGGAATGATTTCAGGACAACTGAGAATTGTCATCAAATATGTCCAAGGCTGGTTTCATTCAAGAGCCCGCTCGTAAAAACCGCGCGTGGGCCTCTGGGAACCGTTGTAGGACCTCGGGTAACAGAGGGAGGGCTTAAACCAGATACTATCAACACCCTGTCACAGACGTAGTGTTTCTTTTGGGGGGTAGGGAGGGATAATTTATAAAAAAAAACTTCGAATTCATCAGAGTTCATGTTTAGTAGCAGTACGAAGGGAGATTGAACCAATGGTATATGGTGTCATTCTCATGTTAGACTGGTCTGATGAAGACGGGGAGATTTGGGTTCGAATTCCGGTCGGACTTACCAAGGGTATTTTTCCCTAAATGGTCTCCCCACTCTCCTTCCACGCAAATACGGGTATATTACCTCTAAGATACTTCCTTCCTAATTCCTACTCCCTTAGAGTAATCATATATGCGTATAACCTGAACAGGTAGTAAGAAAGGGTGATAAGAGATAAAATATCGATGATTTAATCATGTTTGTGTATGCGTGCGTGTAAACTCTATCTAAAAATGTATTTATTCTACAATACGAGATGAGCTTCTTCAAATAGTTTGAGCTTAGAGTCGATCAAAGCTTGAATGCAATGTATAAATATAATTTTATAATTTAGCCACTTGATTTTTATTTTAAGTTTAAACAATGCTCATAGAAATAATATATATGAATAATAGAATAACGACATAATAATGAAATGGACATATTTATTTCAGCTGCATATTTCATAAACAAAATCCAGACAAGTAAATAAATGTGACGTCTGTGAGTTCTATATTCTCCAGATTGATTCCATTATTTAAATTCATATAATAAATAATAATTATACATTTATTATATATAAGTACGTACGATCTATTGTACATACGTATATCATATGTATACATACATTATATAATAAACTATCTAATAAATGATATATATTACATAATAATTTATAAAAAATAGTGTGTGTCTAGAAGATTAATAAATAAATTACGATGAAACTAAACATTATTTTCTTTCCCCTAGAACTACGAAAATAGATTATCAACTTGAATAGAACATGCTTTTTTTTTCTTTACTCAAACAAAACCAATGAACCGTCTCACTGGACTAGATAATCCCTCGACTGTTGACATGTCAGGAGGTCCCAGACACCAGCGACACATGTGGGGACTACCATATGTGACATTTCGAGTTGAAGGATTACTCACCCACATGATCATGGCGAGGAATACCGAGTTGACAGCCAACACCGCTATGACGGGGCCTGATATATCCAGTCACAGGTGTGAGGTCGCATCCAGGGACAGTCCCTCAGGAGATGATCAGGGTTCGGCACCTGGTAGGGTCACACGAGAACGACATTGTAACACTACGCTATCAACAGGATGGTGTATACGTCCATACTGATTCCTCGAGGTCATGATGTCATCAACCAATAGGACCTCTGGATTACTAGCGACATTCCCTTTGTGGTACCTCTCAAACACGTAACACCCAAACTCTTTTCCATCCCTCCTCTCTAATCTTTCCCTTTTTTGGCCCTTCGCCCACAACCGCGACGCGACTGAAACTCAATCGAGGTACAACTTTCCGGAAACGGTTACCAGCTGATCGCGTAGAAGAACGAATCCCACAATGAGCTGGCAATTTTATTTTTGAGAAATTTAACGTGCTCTTTCCGAAACCACTGATTATATCAGCAGACGATAATTTCTATGAGCGAGAGAGAAAGGGCTTGCCAATTTTGCTGGGATAGGTATTTTCATATACCTTCCAGGGTTCTATTACAGACCACAATCGACATGGGACCGACGGCTTTACTTCCCCTCCGAAGAAAGTTGTGCTACTGGTTTAGATCGCTCAAGAAAAATACGTTGACCCCGGCGGGGTTTGAACCCACGAACATCGGGTCACTTTACCCCAAGACCACTGAGGTTGACTGCTGGATAGTTCTTCCTCGGTTGAGTTGCAGTCTCGTAGCAGAGGTGGACGAAGGGCCTTATTGTTGCTGGAGTTTGATCTTGGAATGTTCTAGATCTGAATATTATAAGATATTTTCCTCATAAGCTGTTCAACGTCTGCGAGCAGAGCTTCTGTCGTCGATACGAGGGGAAATGAGGGAATACAATAAGAATATGTATGTGAAATAAAACTATCATTATTATTTTATTTAAACGTGACCTGGTGGTCCAGGGGTAAGGTGTCGGACTTCTGTGCTGGGGGTCCGGGGTTCAGTCCTCGGTCCCGGCACAGATTTATATGATTACCAAACTCTTCCTTCGCCTCTGACAAGACGTGTATTAATCACAACTTGTGAATGTGTGGAATGTCAGGCCTCCACCGTGGTTCGGATCCACGTTAGTTAAGCTGTAGTTCCTCCATTTCATCTCACAATCACCCTACTATTACACATTAGCGTAAGTGCGTATAACCCGAACGGGTAGTAAGACGCGGTGCTAATAATAATAATAATAATATTTAAATTGAACATTAAACCTGGACACAGGGATAGAACCCGGCACATTTGACTTAATACGCCCATGCTCTTACCACTGAGCTACTCAGGAGTAGTCCCGTTCCCAGGGTAGTTCTTCCCTCATATTTTAGGGTAGAGTCTGTTATGGACGTGGGTAAATCGTCATAAATATGAGCTATAGATTAATACTTCGAGGCAGCCACCTTAATCTCGGTAAGGCTTTTTGCTGCCAATAGTACAAAGAAAACTTTATGATGACAACTGTACAATGACAACTGTACAATGACAGCTGTACAATGACAACTGTACAATGACAGCTGTACGAATGAACATATCATGGTGGAATGAATAGCCAAGAAATTATAATTGTTGAGTAGTACAGAACCTAACAAACATAATAGCTTGGTTATTTATTCCGTTATTATAATAATAATAATTATTATTATTAATCCAAAATTATGTTCTCCCAACAACTTTTACAAGGTGAGTCCTATGGGCCGTTGTACCCGCAGCGCTAATTCCAGATTTGTCGGATTCGATATTTTATTAAAATAAGATCCAAAATAATTATCTAGGGACCCTGATCACTAATTTAACCTGTAGAGGGTCTGCCCCGAATATTAAAAGTTACATTATTCGTATTTATTTGTTTACTTATTATTACTTCTGTTTAAATACTTGTTCTTTTACTATTCTCAAGTTAGTTATTATTTTTATCATTAATATATCCTATTTTTTGTAACTACTCATCAGTATGTATCATTACTAACCATTATTGTTTATTTTATTTTATTTTGTTACTAATTGTGCTTGTAAGGTACTTGTGTACTTTTCAGTGCTGGCCTGTCATTGCCGCTATAATAAAGGAAATTGAAATTGAAATGACTAAGAGCCCAGATTGGTTGGTTATTTACCACCAAGGGCCTTAATATTGAATTTGAAATAAAAATATTTTAAAAAAAATTCTTAGTGAATTTTTTATTAATAGTTTTTATGTTTATCAACTTATAGTCTCCATTTATTGATTTAAACACTTATTTGGTTATAATTTAGCATGTATATTCTTTATGTGGTCGTCTTTTTATATCCGTGGAAGCATATGTCTATCTAGATTAGGAAACAAGGGAAAGTGTATTTTAAAATACAAATCAATGTTGTCCAGACGCGAATAGTTGTGGGAGTGCTTATACTCGTCAGCGGAAAAGGGGAAGTGTCATCAGTAGATAAACAAGAGGACCTAGTTGTGGGAGTGCTTATACTCGTCAGCGGAAAAGGGAAGTGTCATCAGTAGATAAACAAGAGGACCTAGTTGTGGGAGTGCTTATACTCGTCAGCGGAAAAGGGGAAGTGTCATCAGTAGATAAACAAGAGGACCTAGTTGTGGGAGTGCTTATACTCGTCAGCGGAAAAGGGGAAGTGTCATCAGTAGATAAACAAGAGGACCTAGTTGTGGGAGTGCTTATACTCGTCAGCGGAAAAGGGGAAGTGTCATCAGTAGATAAACAAGAGGACCTAGTTGTGGGAGTGCTTATACTCGTCAGCGGAAAAGGGGAAGTGTGATCAGTAGATAAACAAGAGGACCTCGTAGGGTCAACTGCTCATTTGCTTTCTTCTCTTTTTATCTCGTACATTACCGTGCGATAGCGCCTGTATAGTGATAGGTCAAGATGCGGCCCTTTTCTAAAACTATATTGGAGCTAACCAAGGAGGAAACGGTTTGGATAGCTCGATAATAATCCCCCAGTAATTATTTTATGACTCACGTCAAGCCGGATTCAACCCAGGGCCTTAGTTAAGGAATATCAATCTCTCGTAATGGATTGTGTAACAAGATTACAAGTTGGGCGGGAGACATTCATCACATTCTTGTTGTGTTTATGACAACCTTGGTTGAGCGGGTGTACGACATACCAGGGGCAGCTGTAACGTATAACTAGCCGGAGATTTATAGGTGTATCGACCTGTGACCTGATGATACGGGCTGGTTCTTTTAGTAGCGACACGACCGATGTGTCGGCTGGGTTTATCGTCAATTAGGTCACACATGAACACAGGGTGATATAGGAGGGAGAACACAGGGTGATGTAGGAAAGGGAACACAGGGTGATGGAGGAGAGGGAACACAGGATGATGTAGGAGAGGGAACACAGGATGATGGAGGAGAGGGAACACAGGGTGATGGAGGATAGGAACACAGGGTGATGGAGGAGGGAACACAGGGTGATGTAGGAGGGGGAACACAGGGTGATGGAGGAGGGGGAACACAGGGTGATGGAGGAGGGGAACATAGGGTGATGGAGGAGGGAGAACACAGGGTGATGTAGGAGGGGGGATTTATCGGGTGCAATCCTCGTATCTATTACTACAATAATATCACTGAAATAGAAGTGAGGTAATAATATACTTCCTTCTCATTAGAACATTAATAAGACACACAAAATCATTAATTAGGACATAAATCGACTGTTTTATTTCTTCCTGTGGTGATTTGTTTATCCAACAAGGAGATATCCTCGTCGGAGACCACATGGTCTTAGGTGTCACTCTCGTAATATTCCAGACTACCAACGACGAGTAGATGAGGGTTTGGATATTGATCGACTCTACTGACGGAGGTTTTCTACTCAACCTCCCCGAAAATGTGGACACACTTCCTCTAAATTATACATCCCTTACACATACACACCCAAGATTGATCAAGAGTACACACATGTGTATATCGGTGTGGGAACTGTATGTTGACTGCCAAAGTTGGTGAGATCAGGGTTCGATTCCTGTTGGATGCACTGAGGTGGTTTTTCCTAAATGGTTTTCCAATATTCCTCCAGGCAAATGAGACTACACTTCCTCTAGTTATAGCCTTCATAATCCGTAGCACATTAGTGTAATTAGTATACAAGCGTATAACCCGAACGCGGGGCTAATAATAATAATAATAATAATAATGAAGAGTTTGTAAGCTAGATGGGAACATTAATGGTTTCATTTCATGTAGACTCTAGATTATGAATACAAGCAAAGTTAGGTGAGTGGTTAACACTTCTGACTGAGGTAGTCTATCATTAATTTTGTTTCCTATATTTTAAACAGATGCTGACACGATTCCTTCAAATCAACCCTCCACTTCTGGTGCATTACTTTAGAGTGTTTCTTGCAGGCCAATTCCGGTGGTTACGTCAGAACACAATACTAGAGACATTTATAGGTCCAATAGTTGTGCACTCAATGGTTTGTGTACCCTGTAAACTTACAGAGCATAGTGGTCTGGTTGGTTGTTCTAGGTTAAGTCTGAACTGTTGGACTAACCATATAGTGAACTTTGATGTGTGGTGCACTGAATTAAAATAGGTGCGACACGCTAACCCTCCACCCCTCCACCCGCCAACCACGTTCCACCTTCCTTTGAAATCCGGTGGCATTTAATATTCTGTTTGTAGTGAGCACTAACGCTGACACTCGTCCTATGAGGTAGGCAAACGGCGTAACATCACGTGTAAAGGTTCACCGGACCACTGTTGTACCGGGATGGGAACGAGGTCAAAAATCAATGGCCGGGTACAGTCTCCAGCCAGTTAAACTGGGTTCCCCTTTCCGCGCTGTTTGGGATCAGACTGTCCCCATCTGACCTTGTTTGGGACCAGACTGTCCACATCTGATTTCACACATATGTATTCACTTACGATAATGTGTTAGGGATGAGGAAGATTAAATTTAGAGTAAGTGTGCCCGCATTTATATTGGAGATTGGAAAAAACCACACTTAGTACACCCATGTATGTATGTATGTAATGTATGTATGTATGTGTGTATGTATGTATGTATGTATGTAATGTATGTATGTGTATGTTGTATGTATGTATGTATGTATGTATGTATGTATGTATGTATGTATGTATGTATGTATGTATGTATGTAATGTATGTATGTATGTGTGTATGTATGTATGTATGTAATGTATGTATGTATGTGTGTATGTATGTATGTATGTATGTATGTATGTATGTATGTATGTATGTATATATGTATGTATGTATGTATGTATGTATGTATGTATATCAGCGCCGATGAAAGTGATGTCAGCTCTGCCACATTAGAGAATAACTTCTTTTGAGCTGAGGTTGTACACCCTCGTTTCCCAGGCGGTGGACTGTACCCTTAATCCACCCACCACCTTCCACCACACGATTACTGTGCCAGTTTTCAACTGAACGGTTTTCAAGGCTCGCTACCTCTCACACGCTCGCACGTAATTACAGTATTTAATTAGCGACGACAGGGAGTGGATCTGTCTGAACGTGTCTGGACACGAATGAGCCCAATCAACAAGTCCCCGGGCCCTTGGAGGGTGCTGGGTTCGGATACCGGACCTTTTACCGGACCACGCCACACCTCTGTTGATGGAGACAAATAAGATTCCGTTCAGTTACCGACAAGACAAATCTAGCGGCCGTGCGGTCCGTTTGACAACCGGACTGGTGTTAAGGTCGGCTTTCGTTTAGCTCCTGAGATTGATCGCTTGGCCGCTGTCTTTTGTCCCTCTCCAGGATCTCCGACTGGAGACAGTTAGGGACGAGTTGGTTTCATTTCAACCAACGGTTTAGCTTGGTAAGTCTAGGATTGTAAACAACTCTATTGATGGTGTCTAGGATTGTAAACAACTCTATTGATGGTGTCTAGGATTGTAATCAGGTCTGTTGATAGCGTCGAGGATTGTAATCAGGTCTGTTGTCTGTTGACATGACGTATAATGCTTCCATACATATTTAATATTTGAGCCAGCTACTATTGGCGTAATCTCACTCAAATTTAAACAAACCTAACATCCACAACCCAGACTTTAAATTATGGTAGACTTAGGTCACAGTCTACACGGCAACAGTCTCACAGTCTACACGGCAACAGTCTCACAGTCTACACGGCAACAGTCTCACAGTCTACACGGCAACAGTCACACAGTGTGTCAATCTTGTGAAAACTCCATCAACAAAGATTACCCCCTCCCCCGTCTTTGCCTGATTTATGGAAACCTTTTAAATGCTTGATGAACTTTTCTCGAATCCCGAACAAGACGGATCTGTCCGAAACCTATCACCATCATTTCTATTAGCCCCGCGTCTTACTACCCGTTCGGGCTATACGCACTTACGCTAATGTGTAATGGTAGGGTGATTGTGAGATGAAATGGTGGACCTACAGTTTAACGTGGGATCCGAACCACGGTGGAGGCCTCGCATTCCCCACATTCACAAGATGTGATTAATACACGTCTTTTCAGAGATGAAGGAAGAGTTTGGTAATCAGATAAATCTGTGCCGGGACCGAGGATTGAACCCCGGACCCCTGCACAGAAGTCTGACACCTTACCCCTATACCGCCAGGTCACCCTAATCTCTCACCATTACCTGGCCAAGAACAACGCGAGAAGAAACTATTTGTGATATATTCCTAGCGCTGTAACATTCCCCGTTATATTCCTAGCGCTGTAACATTCCCCGTTATATTCCAAGCGCTGTAACATCCCCCGTTATATTCCTAGCACATCGTCTTCAGAGTCCTCCAATCACGGCAATCCTTCCTTATCGCCCAAATAAGTCTCGCACGGATATTAGAGTAGACGTATCAAGAAGGTAACCTGACAAAACCTGTCAAGTTGGAATGTTAGGGATGCCAATAAAGGTCACTTGTTTTCCAGTTTTTATATAAAAACATATCTATGAGCAAAACAAATAAAATATCACTCAGTAGAAACATAAAGTTTAATTTTCTACACACGAGGACCTCAACATTTCTTGAATATTTGTCGAAGGTGTCCCGGAATTTAATGAAAACTTTTTATATTCATTTGAAAAGTTTGTCATATAATGCCGCCATACACTTGACAGATATTCAACAAATGTTGAGGTCCTCGTGTGTAGAAAATTAAACTTTATGTTTCTACTGAAGCGATATTTTATTTGTTTTGGTCAAAAAAAATGTTGCTATAAAAATTGAAAAAACACTGACATTTTCACGTGTTTTCTTCACTTCCACCTTAAGAGTAGTTAGTAATATCGACAAAAAAGGAACTAATTATACAGAAATTTAAATTTTAAAGTAAAATTTTGAGACGCTTACAGAGCTAATATTGAATCCTAAAAATAAACGTAAAATAAAAATTGTAATGTGCATTTTCTCTCTTTCTCACTAACAACTATCTACTTATCGAGTTAAAAACTAGCCTGCAAAGTAAGTTGCATCTTAGCTTGACCGAAGCACCCTTAGAGCCGACCCACTTAGACGAACATGTAAAAAAAACAGAAAGAGAGGGAAGAAAATGATGCGTTTACCCTGAAGGGTCCTTTTATTTATCTGATGATAACATTTCACTTCTTCTTCTGACGAGTATAAGCACTCACTTTATTATTTGTGTCCTGTAAAGAATTGATTTACATTTCAAGTTAAGCCTTTCATTATTTTCTATTCTAAACAGACCTTTCCTTCATTGACCTTTTTAATCTACATCCGGACACGAAGATTTCTACTGGACATTTTTTATGGATAAACAAAATAACCTGAGTTGCAGACAATTTTTAAAAAAATTATAAAATATTACTAAATATTTTAAAAATTTGAGCTACTTTTATAATTATTTAAGATTCTTTGTTTCAATGTTATATCTTTGAAACTCACCGAATAAAACTTAAATATATTGACTTGCCGTTATGTCACAGGCAGGTGACGTCATCACTCAACTGACATTTATTTAATTGACTATTTCCCCGCTCACTCCAAACCCAATGAGGCCTTATCAGCCATGGGTGCCAGTGGGTGCCAGTGGCCAAGAAGGACTAACCATACGTCTATGATTGTATGCCACTTCAACTTCATCTATTGATCCCCCTGCTTGACGGATTATCTCTCTCTGAGGACGCGCGTCAAGCTACTATTTTATTATATGGTGGGGACCTTCGTGGGTTTTGTATCAAGATTACCTTTTTGGTCAGAGCAGCCTCTTAACCTAATTGGTGGCCTTGCTGCACGGTTGAGCTCTAAGCTTAAATTAATATTGATTAGGAGACAAGAGTAATCAAACGTTTGATTGGATGGGGAAATAATTAATTCATTGACACATGCTTCACTTTTGCCACAATTTTTTTTTGTGATTAACTTCATTTTTTCATAATATACTTGAAAGTGTAATATTATTATTATTACATTATTTTACAATGATATTGCTAAAACTAAACTGCTATGTATTAAAATAACATGTTACCAGCTTCGGTGATCGAGTGTTATAAGGCATCACTCTTGCAATAAAATGGACCAGGAGATCGGGATTCGAACTCCAATTGGATGTATTAAGGGTGAATTTTCCTAAATAGTTTTCCACTCTCCCTCAACGCAAATGTTGATAAACTTCCTCTAATATCAACTTTAAGTGTACAGCGTGGATGGGTGCTAAAAATAACTTTAGCTTGACATAAAAAATTTGTCAACTTAAACTTCGTATGGAAAAAAATTGCTTCGATAAATACTAAGATTAACCAATACAAAAATGTTGGGAGTTAAAATGCGTGTGTGTGTATATATATTATTTTGTAGTGCTATGTACCCTTCGTTTATCTTATAAGGTAGCAAGCCTTCGTTGCATGATTACACTATGCCATTTCATATAAGATAGGACCATAGTGTAAACTGTCATGGTAAGAATGCTAAACCTTGATTTGTATAGTAAGTCCACCTTCTAACACTAACATTGATTGAAAATCACTAAAATTTGCCATTCTAGAAATATGTGTTATTTTATTATTATTGGTTATAAAGTTCATCTAAAATTTATCAAAAGTTTCTAATAATACCTCCTTATGGGTTACTGTATCATGTTTCTCTGCATCATTATTTAAACAGCCTAAGAATTTAAACACAAATGTAATTTTTTTTTCCACCATTATGGCAACACAAGTTCTCAATATAAATTACTGTAACATTAACATTGCCAGCTATTTGTAATGATTGAACCATACGCTGTAAGAATATTGTATTACGTCAACTTAAGACGAAATCTGTTAAATATTTTGGCAATAAACCTCTTTATAAATAATATTTAGTGTATAAAGTTAAATATGCAGAGCATATAGATTTTTCAAGATAAAACTAATTTTCCAAACATTCTCATTCCAAATTGGCTTCAACAATATTTCATAACTGTACAATATTTGACTTCACTTCAAATCAAAAAAGTAGACTTCTCTAATCCCCAGTAGTGTCGAATGAACAGAAAATTATTATTTTTTCAAAGAATTTCCACCATATATTATGATAATCTATAAATATAAAATATTTTACTTGACACACTAAATCTATTCTTTGTATGTTATAAAACACATATAAATAGCTTATTAAACACTCTTAGCTGATTGTTTTCTAACTTAGGTCCAACCGTTGAAATTATAAATCTAGGGAAGTTTATTTACAGTGGATGACATTTTATTATTTATTCTCATCCTCTTTTCTTTTTGACGTCTCTATTTAGAAGTTTGATCAATTTTACGTCTTGTTTTTTGTATTCTGGCACTCTATCAAGATATTTTAAATGTTAGTTTAAATTTTACTTTATCAACTTAATAAATTCATCGATCGTTTAGAAGTAACGAATTCATGTATACAATTGCCTTATGTATGTTAAAGACACGATAATGATAATTTTAATTTGGTGTTTCTTTATTTATAATAGTTTCCCACACATTTAGAGCCAAACGCATTAACACAGTGAACAAATATTAGCTGTAATTTATATTAAGGCTTTTTAATTTAAAAATGTACTTTATAACTTCACAGTATAATATGTGGTATTAATAATAACACAGTCAGTAGTTTAAATAGGTAGATAACTTCAGCCGTGTATTAATATGATACTCTCCGCATCACACAACTGTATGAAATCTAGTATTACATCTACCTCACGGCGTTAGTAGTTTAAATGGATCTTGTGGTAGCTTCAGCCTTGTATTTGATGATGATACTCCCCACAACACACAACTATATGAAATATAGTATTATATCCATCTCACGGCGTCAGTAGTTTAAATGGTTGTTCGGGAGAAAGATTTAAGCAACATAGGCTCAAGATTAGACCACATTGAATGCAAGATTAGACTGCTATGGGGCAATATTGGGCCATAAGGGGAAATAGTATACCACAGGGTAATATTTAGTCTCCGTTGGGGCAAGATTGTACCACCATGAGAGCAAGATTAAACCACCATGGGGCCAAGATTAGTATGACCCAACAAACCCCTTGTCAAGGCCCTGGTCTAGTATTGTCCTCTAAGGGAACGTCATCTCCTGCCTGTTAACAACTAGCGACGTACTTTCCATGGTGGAGGTGATCCCTATAATCACAGTAAGGGGTGGGTAGAGGAGGTGGAGATCTTATTGGTGTCCTAAGAGACAGTCAAGACCATTCATTGGCGTCCTAAGAGACAGTCGAGACCATTCATTGGCGTCTCTAAATACCAAAAAGAGAGAGAGCTGGGGTCAACTGAAACGCTCGAACACAGCTCATGCGCATTAGATGTCAGTGATCCACGAGTATTACTTGGAAACATCAGTTAGAAATCCTCTAGGTCAGTCAAGTCAAACTAAGGGCCCGAGCGGCGCTAACCATGATTTTGTGTGGCCCGCTGGGTTGTCAATAAATGCGTCCTTTTTCTTATTTTTGTAAAAGTAAAAGATATACGACTTTTAAAAATGTTAAATTCAGGAATTTTTAATAATTTGGAGAGTTATATTATTTGAGATTTATTTATCAAATATATATATATATATATTATCAAACATGGATCAATTACCAAAAGTGGTTGAATTTTCATACCCAATATGTGAAATGTTTGGCACCACATAATATATATTAACAGTTGTTTTCTCACATGAAATAGAATCAAAAGCGAGAGATATCTCCACTTATGGACAAAAATTGATCAACAATTACTTTAGAATAAGATTTAAATCGAACTGTTTGTACCATTGTTGCAACATTAACACCATTGTTACAAATATAAGGTTTCCAATTTTCCTTGTAAAAAATGTCTAGAGATCTACCCTTTTTCTTTTTATACTCTGAATATACTAATTTGGAATTATTTCTTCTTAAAATAATGACAGTACAGATTTTTTTTTGTGTTGCCCCTATAATTTGCAGATCTGAATTGTATACCTCCTTGGAATATGGTATCCTTTCCGGCACTTCTCAAATAAACAACCCTTAGAAAAATCCCGAAATATATCAAATGAATTTAAATGCACAAAATATGTATCTGTATCCATTGTAGCAATATTCATAAAACCCCAAATTGTAAATTGATTTGACCCATCTCCAGTGGTCGAATGGTCTAAGATATCATTCTCGCAATAGACTGGACTGTCAATGACAGGTGGATCGTGGTTTGAGTCCTAGTTGGGTGTACTGAGGGCGATTTTCTACTCTCTCTTCACAAAACTGCAGGTAAAATACCTCTAAATTAATCCTTCCTCATCTCTAGTTCATTAGCTTATAGCCCTAATTGGTATTTAGACACGGTGCTATAAAACCCTGTCTGTTATACCAGCAACACACTTGTCAGTTCACCTAACAATTATTTATGAGGACTTTAATTGGGATATTGAGCACAAAATTATCCAATCTAAAACGAATCTTGCAAAAATTATCTATTCACCTGTTCTGAACTCAAAGTAATTGTTGTAACTTTAATATTTTTTTATCATATCCTGAAAATTGAAAAATGACACCTGGACACGGGAATCGAACCCGGGACCTTCGGCTTAGTACGGGTTCGATTCCCGTGTCCAGGTGTCATTTTTCAATTTTCAGGATATGATATCTAAGAGGTGTTATCCTCACCAAAATGCATAGATGATAGCTTCGGCTATCTGAGTCATTTAATATTTTTAATGTGGCAGAAGTTTTTACTTATTAACGATATAATTGCCCACTTTTTGAGGAAACTTTCAGAATTGCTCCAATGAAAATACGATATACTAAAGCGGAGAAAAATGCCCAAAATGTCGGGTTTCGTAGCCACCATCTTGAAACTAAATGGCGGACGTAAATTTGGACTAGCACATACGGTAACCTGACGTCAGGCTATATTTTTATGCGAAATTTCAGCACATTCTGTCTCGTGGCTTATGTGTAACAGCAACAGACACCAACTCAGTTCTGTATACAGTAGGATCCGGCTAACTCAACATTGGTCAATTAGAAAACTTGTATAATTCGTACCCACCATGATTCCCTACGAACATTTTATTTAAATCAATAGTAAAAATTAGATTTAATTCAAATTTTAGAAGGAACTATTTGGATCATTTTTTAGCCTATCTATTTTTAATTTGTTCTAGTTTGTCCCCATTTCAAACCTAACTAAGAGTATCATGTAAAGTTATAGTTATTGATACATATTAAAAGAGAAAGTGGATAATTCTGAACCGGTTTCCTGGACTAGTGGGTTTGTTGGTTCGGATTTAATAGCTTCTGTGGGATAAGGCAATAACGTGACGTTATTGCGGACTGATTGAAGTTTATAATTTACTTACGTTAGTTTTTCCAAGTTTTTATATTATGTGTTGAAATTCTTCTTGTGTTTATAATATAGCATATGCGCGTTTATATGTAGCATATTTTGAGGTTATTGATTTATTGTGTACTAGATGGCCAGATACTCATAAAAATGGTAAATTCGGGTTTTGCACATTTCAAATTTTTTTTATACTATCCCTTGGAACTCTAATTAAAAAAGTTTTACTGGATTAGTGGGATAATGCTTTTGTTGCTATGGTTACGAGGGAAGTTGAGAGTTAACCTAGCATGGAAGAGAAGGGGGTTTAATAAAGAGAGTGAGGCAGATGATTAAAGAGAGGACGCAAGACAAATAGAGACAGAAGGTGTGTACAGCAAAGCTCTGTGTCTGAGTTTATCCAACGTGTGAATGTGTGGATTCAACCTCCTCACAGATCATATGAACAATGATAAACGTGTATTTTAACACGTTCTTATGGTTACAGGGTTATTTAGACTCTTATGTGACTTAGATAGCTCTTGTCGTGTATGACTGTAGTAGTTAAACCCATATGTGATGTTCGTGTGCACTAAGGCGTGTTATGTTCGTGTGAACTAAGGCGTGTTATGTTCGTGTGTGCTAGAGCTACTTAGTTCCGCGTGTCTTGGGGGTGGATTAGGCTATTTGTATCCAGCCATTATATTTAGGATAGTGCTAGTCATGGCTGATTAGGTCCATTTGTACTCATACTAATTATGTCCGTGTGTAGCAGGATTTTCAAGTTCGCTATATGTTAATTAATTAGAAGCTAGTTTCATGAAGCTTAGCCAGCTATTTAATAAATTAGAAACGAGAATCGATCCCATGCCCCAGTTGTCATTTTTCTCTTGTTTTAATTTCATTCAGATCTCAGGACTGAGCCTGTGGACAACCATCCCGTTTCAGGTTGTGTGTGTATGTGTATGTGTGTTGTGTGTGTGTGTGTGTGTGTGTTGTGTGTGTGTGTGTGTGTGTGTGTGTGTGTGGTGTGTGTGTGTGTGTGTGTGTGTGTGCGCGCGCGCGCTAGTTAGGCCCGACAATACCTAGTACTGTCCCATCGAGATGAGTATCTAAACTTTATAAATAAACACAACCCAAACCAAAATGGCTGTCGTGACTTAAGCTCGTGTTAGAAGACTGACCTGTGTCTCTGCGGTGGCGATGGCAGGAACTACGCTCTTTACTATCGCCCAGATCACGATGAATACAGCCGGGGCTCCTGAAACGACACCATTTTATGAGTGTAGAAATAATTAAGTAGGTAGATAGAATAACTAAACGGTTTGTATAGTTAATATTAGTTTATCGTGTGGTAATATATAGAGGCAGGAACAAATTATCAGTTTCTTTTAGCAGCTTGGAAATCTAAATTAAAACACCCCAATTTTCTTTAGAAAGGATATAGCTGGTAGATGAAAACATTACTAGATATATTTTCACGTATTCATACGTCAAGTCATGTGATCTGCAGCTGCGACTTTTGATATATATTATTTCCTAAATAATAATAATAATAATAATAATAATAATAATAAAGGATTATTATTATTATTATTATTAGCACCGCGTCTTACTACCCATTCGGGTTATACGTACTTATGCTAATGTGTAACGGTAGGGTGATTGTGAGATGAAATGGAGGACCTACAGTTTAACGTGGGATCCGAACCATGGTGGAGGCCTGGCATTCTACACATTCACAAGATGTCTTGTCAGAGGTGAAGGAAGGGTTTGGTAATCAGATAAATCTGTGCCGGGACCGAGGATTGAGCCCCGGACCCCAGCACAGAAATCCGACACCTTACCCTAGACCGCCAGGTCACCCTAAAGGATTATTATTGTTTACTGCAAAAAAAATATTATATTTTCTAAAAGGTGCTCTAAATGTTCATTTGTAATATATTCAAGGTTTACAATCCAATTTTTATTGGAAGTATCTTAAAGAAAATACAAACGTTTTGCTTTCAACATTGATATCTAACTATATTATCAGTGTTAATTTGAGACATTAATAATATCTATAATCGAGAGCTGCGGATCACTCTGAATACAGGTATATGAGAATTGTTTCAGTACTGGTAATTCAACACCTTGACTCATTCAGTAGCGCGTTTGTCTACTAAGCTAAGGGTCCTCGGTTCGATTTCTGGCATAGCAGAAAAAAATATCATTGGTGAAATCTAAGTTCACCCTTTTGTCAGTGATGTATTAATGACAGGGGGGCTGTGTGTTGTGTCTGTTCTAGATTTAAGTTAGTTTATAAGTCGTATAATCACTCAGTTAAGAAAGTGCTCGTTAAATGCTTCAAATAAATGAAACCTTTTTTTTAAATACAGGTATATTTTATGAATGTAGAAAATGTTTCTAGCTATCAAAATATGTGGAATCAAGCTACCGTTTGTTTGACGCTAAAATATCCTCTCTGAGATTTATGATACGGAAGGTAATTTCACAAACAGATGTATGTTGCAAGCCATGTGGGTTGCGTGTCATCCAAGCACAAGGGGAAGATAAAAAAATGAATGTTCTTCTGTGAGGCACGCTTTTAACGCACTCTAGTGTGGTTTGGAGCGTTAGCTACACTGGATATCATCTCTGAGGGAACTGTATCAACTACTATTGGGAAACCGAGTTGTCATTCTCTTGTTTTCGTGAGTTCAATCTCCTCTCAAATATAAGACATGTTCCAAAAAACTCGTTAGTCGAGGATGCCAGAAACTCTTTCTTACCCCAGTACACCACCTTCAGACATAACTGAGAGCGAGGATATTTGGCCAGTAGCTCCTTCTTACCCCAGCAACCACCTTCAGACATAACTGAGAGTGAGGTGATTTGGCCAGTAGCTCCTTCTTACCCCAGCACACCACCTTCAGACATAGCTGAGAGCGAGGAGATTTGGCCAGTAGCTCCTTCTTACCCCAGCACACCACCTTCAGACATAGCTGAGAGCGAGGAGATTTGGCCAGTAGCTCCTTCTTACCCCAGTACACCACCTTCAGACATAACTGAGAGCGAGGAGATTTGGCCAGTAGCTCCTTCTCACCCAGCACACCACCTTCAGACATAGCTGAGAGCGAGAGATTTGGCCAGTAGCTCCTTCTTACCCCAGCACACCACCTTCAGACATAGCTAAGAGCGAGGAGATTTGGCCAGTAGCTCCTTCTTACCCCAGCACAACCACCTTCTGACATAGCTGAGAGCGAGGAGATTTGGCCAGTAGCTCCTTCTTACCCCAGCACACCACCTTCAGACATAACTGAGAGCGAGGAGATTTGGCCAGTAGCTCCTTCTTACCCCAGCACACCACCTTCTGACATAGCTGAGAGCGAGGAGATTTGGCCAGTAGCTCCTTCTTACCCCAGCACACCACCTTCAGACATAACTGAGAGTGAGGAGATTTGGCCAGTAGCTCCTTCTTACCCCAGCACACCACCTTCAGACATAACTGAGAGCGAGGAGATTTGGCCAGTGGCTCCTTCTTACCCAGCACACCACCTTCAGATATATTTGAGAGCGAGAAGATTTGGCCAGTAGCTCCTTCTTACCCCAGCACACCACCTTCAGACATAACTGAGAGTGAGGAGATTTGGCAAGTAGCTCCTTCTTACCCCAGCACACCACCTTCAGACATAGCTGAGAGCGAGGAGATTTGGCCAGTAGCTCCTTCTTACCCAGCACACCACCTTCAGACATAACCGAGAGCTAGGAGATTTGGCCAGTAGCTCCTTCTTACCCTACACACCACCTTCAGACATAACTGAGAGCGAGGAGATTTGGCCAGTAGCTCCTTCTTACCCCAACAAACCACCTTCAGACATAACTGAGAGCGAGGAGATTTGGCCAGTAGCTCCTTCTTACCCTAGCACACCACCTTCAGACATAACTGAGAGCGAGGAGATTTAGCAACAGTTAACAGAGAGAGCAATGATAAAGATTTCCTTCATAGGACCTGTAGTTCCCTCAGAAATGATATTAGGTGTAGCTACTACAACCAATATCAGTTCTGAGTAAACTGCGTATCTTATGGAGAATAACTTTATCTTCTCTCTATTTCTAGTTTTATTTTTTCCAAATCTCTCAGCTTTCAGCTATGTCGGAAAATGGTGTGCCGGGGTAAGAAGGAGCTACTGGCAACATGGACGAACCAGTGAAGAAAAATTGGTCTTATATCTAAGGGAATATTGACCACACGAAAACAAGATAATAACAAAGCTGTTTTCCAATAGTAGGCGATACAGTTTCCTCAGAGATGATATTCGGTGTAGACACGTTAGGATATGGTTTAAACTACAGTTGGATTTACATAGGAGTCCTGTTACTTGAAAACTAGAAATTCATGTTGTCATAACGGAAAGGGGAAAGAACTACAGTTATTGTGTTTACATTTTTAGTGAATTTAATCAATATTGTAAAGATAGATTATACAGTAATCCATAAAGAATTATTGTTGAGAAATTTTGATAGTTTTTTAGATAAACTTTATAATAAATAAGTCAGTCAGATAATACATATTAGTGGAGTGTTGGTAACTTTAAATAAACGTGTTGCACTATTAAGAACATTTTTTACAGATAAAGACAATCACGCAAATAATTGGTATTAGTTTCAGTGTTTTTAAATGTTTCTATTATTGTTAGTTTTAATAAATATGCAATTTAAGATTTTGTATCTCTCTCTCTCTCTCTCATATATATAATATATATATATATATATATAATTTTTTTTGCAATGAGAGTCTGCGGGGATTTTTTCAACTAATAAAAGATTCAAGCTATGTTGTTTTTTCTCAGAATAATATAATATCGCGTGTGTAGAATGAGGGATGAAAAGGGGTTGAAGGAGGTTTGTAAAGGATCAACAGGAACAAAGAGGATCAGCCGAAAGCAAAAGGCATGTAACTAGAGAAGAGAATTCCTTCTCTTTGGCTCAAAGCAATCTGTGGTGGAAACTTTCTGACCAAAAAAACAAAAACGGGTTATTCATGTATATATTTTTTAAGTAGCGTCGTTTCCAGTTTTAGTGGAGGGTGGAGGGTGGTTTTTATCTCTGCTGTCTCGTCTGATGAATGAGCTAGAGGTATGAGAAGAAACCGGGAGGAAGGGGGGAGATTGCTTGGACGAAAAAAAAAATTATTAGGGAGTTTTAAATTATGTTTGTATTAAATACAGAAATTAAATTGGCACTCATTTGACTGAATATTTAAGAACTAAAATATTCATAATAGCTTATCGGACAACTCCTCTCAGTCGGTAGCGTGTCTGACCACTGAGAGATAAGGGCCCCAGGTTCGATTCCCGGAATGGCCGAAATATATATCATTGGTGAAAATATGGGTTTACCCTTTTACATTGATAAATCAACGGCCGGAGACAGGATGTTGTGCCTGTCCTAGTGTTATATTATAAGACATATGAAGCCACGACAGGCCTAGCCGGCCGGTGGTGGGAAATATATGGCTTTAATAAAAAAAAACTGCCACAGGCTGAAAACAGTAATTGATGTAAAAAAAATATTCATTATAACTAGGAGGTAGGATTAACATACCACAATTTTCTTAGAGACGAACATATCCAACAGCTATAAATAGTTAATACATCTTCATCATATGTGCTCATACGTCAAGTAATCCATCAATGTTTATAGATATTATCAACACCTACACAATAACACTAATAATAATAGTAAACTAATATTAATGTTGACCGAATAAGATACGTTTGTAATTTTATTATTATTTTTTTTAATGTTAATTTGTAAGAAAATATTTTTTTCACAGTTTTCATCATCTTACTACCCGTTCGGATTATTCGCATAATACCGCTAATGGACTAGGGATTATAGACGTAGATTATGAAGGAAATGTATTCACATTTTCGTAGAAGGAAAAAGGAAAACATTTAGGTAAAATGAACAACCCAAACCCCCTCCTTAAACCTTTATACACATGTCCACCGATTATCATAGGAGTAATATATTAATATATATTCTACCTTTTTATACTAAAACTTTAATTAAAAGTGACCTGCTTCAGTGGCCAAATGGTCTAAGACGTCACTCTTGTGATAAATTAGAATGCAGATGATGGGAAGATCGGGGTTTGAATCTCGGTCATATGTAATTAAGCTTCATTTTTATAAATGGTTTTGCACTATTTCTATCTCAACACATCACTAACACATTAGCCTAATTAGACTATTACTCATGCGTCTAACCCTAACGGGTAGTAAGATACGGTGATAAAAACAATTGAAAGTGTTCATCTCATAAAAGGAATTTGCCTGTTAAACCAAACTTGTTAGTGATCCGATTTCAAATTAGGTATTTTACTTGACAACCATCTCGTCTCAAAGAATCGAAACCAGTTCCTTCTTCATCGAGTCGTGAATGTTTTCCAAATATTTGTGGCTTAGAATGTATCAACCGGAGTTGATAAAGATGGTAGGATGGTGTGTCATCAAGCACGAAGCCATTGTTAAAAAACACACAAACACTGTTTTAATAAAGCCTGCGGCGCCACTGCGGAAGATACCAATGTTACAAACGATACTGTTTTTCTCAGGATACTCGGTTCTCATTTTTCATTTCTCATTCGCTGGATTAAAAAAAAAGAATCTCCCGGAGGCAGTCATTAAGTTGGAATGAGAGGATTGAGATTGTAAGACAGCTAGTAGAGGATTTGAATTGCAAACATCTGTGAACTCTCACTTCTGCCATCCTATGTGGAAATAATTGTTATTCGCTTACTAAAGTATATTATCAATAAAAAATATGTTAAGAAACTTTTCTGATAATTCTTCTCTAAGGCTTACTGAATAATAGGCTTTTTCGCAACTTAGTGAAATAACAAAATGTATAAATAAAACTATTGTGAGTTTGGTTTTTTCATTGTGATAACAAGAGATATTATAGTGGGTTTAGCTGAAATAATAAATTAAACAGTATTATAATCAGATACGTATCGTGCTATAAATAAATATTTTTAAAAACGTTTAAAAAGAGCCATGCGAAATATTAGTTTAAAAATTAAACGTTTTGAGTTTATAAACATATTTGAATAAATACAAACTAACGCCGTTTGTAAGAGGCCATTAACGGCCCTAATTTCGTCTGTGTCGCCATATTAATTTTCGAAGAGAACGCCGCCCTTTTCAAGCTCTAGTCTATAAAGATTTTTAATTTAACCACAAAAATTACCCGAACGATTTATTTTCGTAATTTTATATTTCAATATTGTAAAAACTATTCATAAATTTTTTTAAAAAAAAATTGTTTGTTGTGAACAATTTGATTGCCAAAATTAACAAAAATTCAACACATGATCTTGTAGTTCATGAGGCTTGAGCGTATGTCTACATGAAAATAGATCTTATATCTTTTACTAGCTATCACCACCAGCCCAGTTGTGGATTGACTTTTATTTTCGCAGTTTTCATAACAAAATTTAAAAAATCTACAAAATAAAAAATATAGATCTCCAATAGAAACATATAGTTTAATCTCCTTCACATGTTGATATCAACGGTTGTTGAATATCTGTAAAGGATCTCCTGGAATTTGGTGATATCTTTTTTTTTCATTTAAAAAATTGGTCATCTGACTATGATAATGGTCATGTGACTATGAATTGGTCATGTGACTATGATAATGACCAATATTCAACAACATTTGATATCACCGTGTGAAGAAAATTTAGCTCTTTTTGTTTCTACTGGAGCTATATTTTATTTATTTTGTCTAAATAAACTTTGATATGAAAATTAGCAAGAAACTGACCTTTTTTCGCGTCCCCTACGTCCTCGCCTTAATAGAAACAGTGATCATATTTAAAATATAGTTTGGTGGTCATCATTCTGACAATATTCTAAATTTTCCAAAATCATCCGGGCGGATACTTGTATGCTCAATAAAATATTATTTATCGCCATCTTGGCTAAGCTAGGTCGATATAAAATGTTAGGTTAAGTATAGTAGAGCTAGTTTGTAGTTTAAAGTAAATGTGCCCACATTTGCAAATAAGGGATATTTAATAATGCATGTCCCGTAAAAGACCAATAACAAGATTGGTCGCTTTAGAAATGGCCCAAATAATCTGGACAGCATGACTCTAAGGAGCAAACAATAATCATTTAGAAAATATAGATAAGGATTGTTAAAATATATTTGAAGATGAGGGAAAGTGTTCTGACGGGTCACGTGACTCACCCCAACCAATCACGACGTAAACTCTCAGCTTGATGTTCTCGCCACTGAACGTCTCGACCACGAGCATGTAGAGGTACAGTCCTGTACAAGGAGAATGCAACAAGGTTAGAAGGTACAGTTCTGGACAAGGAGAATACAACAAGGTTAGTAGGTACAGTTCTGGACAAGGAGAATACAACAAGGTTAGTAGGTACAGACCTGTACAAGGAGAATACAACAAGGTTAGTAGGTACAGTTCTGGACAAGGAGAATACAACAAGGTTAGTAGGTACAGACCTGTACAAGGAGAATACAACAAGGTTAGTAGTACAGATCTGGACAAGGAGAATACAACAAGGTTAGTAGGTACAGACCTGGACAAGGAGAATACAACAAGGTTAGAAGGTACAGTTCTGGACAAGGAGAATACAACAAGGTTAGTAGGTACAGATCTGGACAAGGAGAATACAACAAGGTTAGTAGGTACAGTCCTGTACAAGGAGAATACAACAAGGTTAGTAGGTACAGACCTGTACAAGGAGAATACAACAAGGTTAGTACGTACAGTCCTGTACAAGGAGAATACAACAAGGTTAGTAGGTACAGACATGGACAAGGAGAATACAACAAGGTTAGTAGGTACAGACCTGGACAAGGAGAATACAACAAGGTTAGAAGGTACAGTTCTGGACAAGGAGAATACAACAAGGTTAGAAGGTACAGTTCTGGACAAGGAGAATACAACAAGGTTAGAAGGTACAGATCTGGACAAGGAGAATACAACAAGGTTAGTAGGTACAGATCTGGACAAGAGAATACAACAAGGTTAGAAGGTACAGATCTGGACAAGGAGAATACAACAAGGTTAGAAGGTACAGATCTGGACAAGGAGAATACAACAAGGTTAGTAGGTACAGATCTGGACAAGGAGAATACAACAAGGTTAGTAGGTACAGACCTGGACAAGGATAATACAACAAGGTTAGAAGGTACAGTCTGGACAAGGAGAATACAACAAGGTTAGAAGGTACAGACCTGTACAAGGAGAATACAACAAGGTTAGTACGTACAGTCCTGTACAAGGAGAATACAACAAGGTTAGTAGGTACAGACCTGGACAAGGAGAATACAACAAGGTTAGTAGGTACAGACCTGGACAAGGAGAATACAACAAGGTTAGTAGTACAGTCTGTACAAGGAGAATACAACAAGGTTAGTAGGTACAGACCTGTACAAGGAGAATACAACAAGGTTAGTACGTACAGTCCTGTACAAGGAGAATACAACAAGGTTAGTAGGTACAGTTCTGGACAAGGAGAATACAACAAGGTTAGTAGGTACAGACCTGGACAAGGAGAATACAACAAGGTTAGAAGGTACAGTTCTGGACAAGGAGAATACAACAAGGTTAGAAGGTACAGATCTGGACAAGGAGAATACAACAAGGTTAGTAGGTACAGATCTGGACAAGGAGAATACAACAAGGTTAGAAGGTACAGATCTGGACAAGGAGAATACAACAAGGTTAGAAGGTACAGATCTGGACAAGGAGAATACAACAAGGTTAGAAGGTACAGATCTGGACAAGGAGAATACAACAAGGTTAGAAGGTACAGATCTGGACAAGGAGAATACAACAAGGTTAGAAGGTACAGATCTGGACAAGGAGAATACAACAAGGTTAGTAGGTACGGATCTGGACAAGGAGAATACAACAAGGTTAGTGGGTACAGTTCTGGACAAGGAGAATACAACAAGGTTAGTAGGTACAGTTCTGGACAAGGAGAATACAACAAGGTTAGTAGGTACAGTCCTGGACAAGGAGAATACAACAAGGTTAGAAGGTACAGACCTGGACAAGGAGAATACAACAAGGTTAGTACGTACAGTCCGCATTACCACAAAAAATAATCTTATTTATCCTGATATTTTAAGCCAACACTTTAAACTACTTATTATTTTCAACCTGCTCTTTCAGTATTAGATAATTTTAGGCTGTTAAGTGCTCTGTGTTTACATAAGAGCGTTGTTATCACTACCCCCCCCCCCCTCACCTATCACCACACATGTGCACGAGAGGTAGAGAAGGTGTTGACAAAGTGGTATGTGGACACAAAGAGAAGTGTGGATATACAAACTGGAGCTTCCCTCCCAACAAATTACACCTTTCTTTCTTTCTTTCTTTCTTTCGCCTCCCAATCCGACCGAGTTTGTGTGGACAGATATATGCCCTGGGTCGTCATATGGACCTGCGCTCCGCGGGCGGAAGTGGGGACGGGACATGTAAAAATTTCCCTTTCTGGTAAATTTACAGGGTTTTTTCATTTTCATGCCAAATTATTATTGTTTTACAAAAAATAGTTCCCAGTTCTTTGAGTACCACATATATTACCCGCTCGGGCTATACGCTTATGTACTAATTATTTTAGGGATCAGGAAGATTATATTTATAAAAAAGTGTAACCGCATTTACGCAGAAGGAGAGGGAAAAACCACCCTCAGTACATCCGACTGAGATTCGAACCTCGATCTCATGATCGGCAGTCTAGCTTACTGGCAAAGTAGCGCCTTAAACCATGTGCTCACTGAAGTAAATCGTTTCGATTGATTCAGGTGCGTTCTAATAAAGTAATAATAACAATTCCATTTCTCTTTTTACTTTCGCGTATTGACTACAGCGCTCGGTGGTTGAACTTGTACCTAGCCTCAGAGTCTGCTGTAGACTAAGTAGCCTGTTTCATAAAGTTAAAAGTCTACAATTTACAAGAGAATTCACTTTTAAATTGGTAGAAATGAAAAAATTATGTTTCATAATGTTCCAAGTTAATTATTTATACTCATAAGAGAGATTTTACAATTTACAACTTTATTTACACACTAGTATATAATATATGTGTACAAACATGTGCACAAAGTAGTCTTTGCAATGATGTCTGTCTGTCTGTCTGTCTGTCTGTTACTGGGACTAGAACTGAAACTATGTTACCTATAGGGCGAAAATTTTGTATTTATGGTTTTTATAAGGTTCCCGAGAGGAGTTTTTGGAATTAGATATCTAACCCTAAGACTAAGGGTAGTTTACTTAAATGGCGAAAATAGGAAAAACAATAAATGGATATCAAAATTGGCTTTGACTATTTTGATTAAAATACGGATGTGGGCACTGGTTAACATTTCAAACAAAATGGCGCATACTTTGAACGTTCTTTACATAAGTGTAGATTTCCAAATTTGATCTTATCTTCACAAATTATTTGAGATAAGATATAACTTATCTTTTCCAAGGTTGTAGTACTATTTAAAATATAATTCTTTTATTTGAAAAATAATATTTTCTAAAAGCAAGGTTTTCCGAACTATAGATGAATATATATATATATATATATATATATATATATATATATATATATATATATATATATATATATAAAGAGAGCTTTGGGAAATTGGGAGTTTAAAAGGCATGGCACAAATAATACGTTTCTGTAACAGTGTATATTATTCCGTTTCACATAAATTACCAGTTTAAATATAATTTAGTAAAAGGAGTGAAAAAACCTGCGTAATGTAGAGGATAATTTATGATATTATGCTGATGGTTACGCTGTCTAAGTTGTCATGCTCACAGAAAGAATGGGTTACCTGAAAAGGTGATGTCAAGGTTCAAACCTCAGTTGTGTGAATTGAGGGTGATTAAAAAAATAGTTTTCCACGCTAATACGGGTACACTTCCTCTGAATATAGCCTACATAATCCCTAAAGCCATCAGTGTAATTAGTACACAAATGTAAAACACAAACGGTTAGTAAGAAGAGGCGGTAAAAAATATTTATTTTTTATCTACGTTGATGAAATATATTTAGTTGCGTGTAAATTTTAATGTAAATTAGCTATTGTTTGGTTTGTGATAAGTGTTTGTTAACTAGTTCAATATTACATCGTAGCCATGTTTTTCTCCTGTAAGGAGTTGTGATCTAACATTCACCCTTGGCCTCTCAGTCTTACTTCAAGGTCAGGTTGCAATTATAATCTGCGATAGTAGAAACCTCTCATATTGCCAACCTAACGCCCTTTTAGTGCTAGCGCGATGGCTAAAAGGGACATCAACTAGCAATATTGCCAACCTAACGCCCTTTTAGTGCTAGCGCGATGGTTAAAAGCGACGTAACTTAGCGAGTTTCAGCTAAATAATAAAGATGCCAAACATTTTGTTTTGGAAAGTTTTCCCTTAGTTTTTTCGGGGTAGTTTCCCGTTCTTTGCGGAAATATGGCCCAACTATTTAAATGTAAGGAATTCACTTTTTATATCCATAGTTTTAAAGTTCTCTCATCAGTTTAATTTCTCCCGAGGACGTTAACACCAGAAACATTAACAAATGAGTTACAATAACAGCAATAACAGTTCTCTTCTCATAAGACCGGATATGTTAATATATCAATATTATAATATATCCCTTCCGCCTGGGATTCTTTCATCTGTCCATAAAATATTCAACTATATATTCAGGATAAGGTAAAACTAGCCGGCATTCGCTTCAAGAGAGAACTAGAAAGCACATATTGTCAAAAACCAGTCTATCGAAGGTTAGAGCCAAGTCCTTGTTTTAGAGGTGAGTATACCCTCTTTTAAACCGATACTACCTATTTCAGTGGTTAAATGGTCTAAGGCATCACCCTAGTGCTAAACTGACCTGCTGATGATGGATAGTTCGGGTTCGAGTCCCAGTCACATCTACTGAGAATGTCTGTTTCCCACCCTCCTTCCACGCAAATACGGGTAGATTACCTCTAATATTCTTCCATCCCTATCCCATTAGAGGAATTATAAACGTGCGTATAACCTGAACGGGTAGTAAGATGCGGTGATAAAGAAAATAGCTACGCTCCAAGTTCTGTAGCTGATGTGCTCTAGAGTATTGAACTATAGAGGAGTTTGGAACTTCGAAACATCCACTGAGGCCAACTCCTCTTTGCTTCAACTTTGAACCCCACAGAAACGTTTCGAATCGAAACATTTCCAAGGAAGAATAAAACTTGGATATATTGTGAACATGTTTGAAATCTCTCGCTAAATATGACATATTTCAACATATAATAATTTTTGTATAAGCCACTAAGAAGTAGTTTAACACTAACTGGGGATTATATGACATCTATAACGTAAGCAGAGATAAATTCAAACATGTCAGCATTAAATAATAATATATTGGGATTTGATTTTTAATTCTAAACCTTTAATGGAGAATTGAAACATGAAAACTAGTGCTAAGGGACAACAGCAAAACCATATCTTTGACTTAAGCTACATATTTAAAAACGGACCTTGGTTCACCTTTATCAAACTACCTCTCCTTAAACTAACGTAAGAAACCATTTTGCCGACCTCTCTTCGAATAGCAAGTGTGCTTGAAAACAATGACCTTGAAAACAAAGGCGTCTTTCCTTTCTATGATTGCTTTTTTTTATATATATATATATAATAGCGTCTGTTAAGGCATCACTTAAGGGGGAGATTGCCCGCTGAGGTTATAAAATAGTGTAGAGTATTAAGGTGGTACGGAAAAAATCTCGTGTGTAGTTTTTATAGCAAAACTTAAGGTTGGCCCAAAATAAATAAATTATTGCTTCAGAAAATATATTTATTTTAATTGTCCAGACAAATACGTATCGATCAACAGTTATTAAATTATGTAGTTAACCTCAAAGATCTTGGTATAAAGTTCTCGCCTCAATACTGGGTGTTTGTGGGTTCAAACCCAGCCGGGGTCGATGGATGTATCTTATGCTATAAAAATCCGTAGCACAACTTCCTTCGGAGGGGAAGTAAAGCCGTCGGTCCCATGTCGATAATGGCATGTAAAAGAACCCTAGAAGGTATGGGAAAATATATTTCCCGGCCAAATTGGTAGGCTCTTTTAATCTCGCTCATAGAAATTCTCGCATTATGATATAATAAGTTGGTTTGGAAATTGCACGTTAAGTACCTCAAATTGATGCACAGGAATTTGAATAAAAACTGTTTAAATGAAGAGGAAAAGTTATCATTAAATTCCCGGATTCCCTTGATTGATATTTAAAACCTGTTGGTATTATTACCTAGTGTGGAAAATTTCCCCAAGTGCATTTATTGGATGATTTGGTAATGCTATAAAAACTAATTAACTTGAGTTCCTTTCCATACTACCTTAAGGGTGCTGTCTAGGTAGCTGAAATATTGCAAATCAGATGTTGCACTTAGGTTAAATATAGATAAAATTTTAACGTTACACGAGTTTGGTGTTTCTAGACTGAATAAAAATCTATTTTCTGTGACACTATAGATATATAGACTTGTAAACACGGTTTAAAAGTTGAAATCTTCCCCCCTAAAAGTCCAAAATCTCAGATATTTTTTGTTGATCATTAAGATAATAATATAATAATAATATTTAGCACCGCGTCTTACTACCCGTTCGGGTTATACGCTTTAAGTACTAATTACGCTAATGGATTAGGAATTTGGAAGGTTTAATTAGAGGAAGTGAACCCGCATTTGCGTGGAGGGAGAGTGGAAAACCATTTAGGAAACCACCCCCCCCCCCCCCCCCAGTTCACCCGACCGAGATTCGTACCTGGATCTCCCCGTCCTCAGCAATCGAGCTCAACACGACAAGCGCGTTAGCCAACTACGCCACCGAGGTGGGTGATCATTAAGAGAAAACGCTCCGGAAATGAAAGATAACTATTATAGGCGAGTAGAATGGATCTTTGGTAATAGAATGATGCCATTTAATAGGGATGGTCACAACACTATTGGTATTGCCATTAGTATTTTTCTCTTCCCCTGTTTGTTCCCCAATTCCAGAGTTTTACCATGAATGTCATAAACCCACTTTGTTTCTGGTGTGTAGAAGTTTCTTATCGACTAATCTAGCTCCAAGGGCTCTAGTCTAGGATTAAAGAGACTTCATCACCCATGGTTCCTCTGCTCATCTCAAATATCTACCAATTAATCAGACAACTGAGCTAATATCAGGACGTCCCAAGCACCAACAACCCGGATGAGCCACGAGAGATTAAAAACAAGGAGACTACAAACTTTGAATTATATATTTTACGATGAAGAAACACTGGACCACTTCATTGGCCACATGGTCTTAGGCGTTACTCTCGCAATATTACTAGACTGCCAAAGACCGGTAGATCAGGGTTTGATCCCGGTTGGATGCAGTGAGGTTGGTTTTTTCCTAAATTGTTTTCCACACACTCTACACGCAAAAGCGGGTGTACTTCCTCTAAACGAAACCTTCCTTATCCCTAACACATTAATGTAATTAGTACATGGACGTATAAAACGAGCGTTAGTAAACATTTTGGTCAAACTAATCGTGAATGAGAAATGTTTTATATTATAAAACAGTTTATTCTAAGTTAACATTATTTCTTAAAACTATTTAATTTCCTCCGTGAAATACAAGTTGAAAGTTGTAGAACTATTACGGCGCATCGCAGTTTGAGCTGTGGAACGATATGATATGGCTTCATTGCAAGGCTGAAACTTTGGTGGGAGAGATAACTTTGTGGATCGTTCTTCTTGGAAGTTTCTAATGAGACGAATTAAACTAAAGAATGTAGAAACTTTTAAAACTTACGAAAGCTAAGTGATATTATTCCTATAATTGATATGATGGACATATTATAAATTCAAGAGGCTTTTATTATGTATGTAGACAGCTTCCTTGACTACTCAACCATGGAGAGTTTCCCCTTAATATCGTCCTCTGTGTCCAACATATCAGTAATCAACCAAAGTCAGCACATGGAGAGTTTCCCTTAATATCGTCCTCTGTGTCCAACATATCAGTAATCAACCAAGGTCAGCACATGGAGAGTTTCCCCTTAATATCGTCCTTGTGTACAACATTCAGTAATCACCAAGGCAGCACATGGAGAGTTTCCCTTAATATCGTCTCTGTGTCCAACATATCAGTAATCAACCAAGGTCAGCACATGGAGAGTTTCCCCTTAATATCGTCCTCTGTGTCCAACATATCAGTAATCAACCAAGGTCAGCACATGGAGAGTTTCCCCTTAATATCGTCCTCTGTGTACAACATATCAGTAATCAACCAAGGTCAGCACATGGAGAGTTTCCCCTTAATATCGTCCTCTGTGTCCAACATATCAGTAATCAACCAAGGTCAGCACATGGAGAGTTTCCCTTAATATCGTCCTCTGTGTCCAACATATCAGTAATCAACCAAGGTCAGCACATGGAGAGTTTCCCCTTAATATCGTCCTCTGTGTCCAACATATCAGTAATCAACCAAGGTCAGCACATGGAGAGTTTCCCCTTAATATCGTCCTCTGTGTCCAACACATCAGTAATCAGCCGAGGTCAGGTTTGATGGTGGTCGTAAAGGGAGTACCTGTTTACACATTTCCGTACCCAGAGGAAGTGTTTATCACTCTCTATAGCACGTGGTCCTCACGTGGAGCAAGGCACGTATCCTCGTGTGTGTGTGTGTGTGTGTGTGTGTGTGTGTGTGTGTGTGTGTGTGTGTGTGTGTGTGTGGTGTGGTGTGCGTGCAGGGGGTAATTGGCAGTCGTGACGACATCAGGGGATATTGGGCCGATGTGATGGCTGAGCTTTGAGCAGAAAACTGGAACACACTCTGATGTAGCTGTGACACCTCATCAAGAGATCAACTAGTGTCTTACTTTTATTTGTAGCAGATTCCGACAAGTTATAATTTCTCTATAAAAAATGTCTGGATAAATATTAGGATCATTTGAAGCTTCAAAATGTTGAAGTTGAAGTTCAAATGGCTTTTGTTTTAACTTTGATAGCTATACCTTGATTTTGGTTGGAAGAACAGTAGAGAAAACTCAAACACATTTCTTTGCGGCCAACATTGATAACATTTTACTAGATTGTGTGTGTTATTTTATAGGTATTAATAATATCTATCAAAAGTAACAGCCGTATATAACATGACTTAATGTATGAATGTATTAAAATTATTCTAGTATCTTTAGGAACTAACTTCTAATGTTCTTCCTACTAAAACATAATATACAATAACCTTCGCATCTTGAGTACATTTCGAAGAAAGAAGAAAACATGATTATGAACGGATCCGAAATATCTCACTAAATAGGACATATTTAAATATACAGATGGCCCCTTAACATGTGGGGCCCACTTCAGCGGTAGACAGATACACAAATCATGTGCCCCATTTGACCTTGTACCGAGTTACAGTCATGTTTGTACTCCAGTAATGTGGAGCTCCTTAACATCATAGGAAGACTGAAAACGACCACCATCAGCCTGAATGCAAGCATGAGATGCAAGGTATTTTTGAAAGAGTGTTTGTCTTTCTACGAAACGATCACTGCAGGCTTGCATTCAAATCTAAGGCTGTCATTTTGGACACTTTCTATAATGTTAAGCTTCTCCATATTATTGGAGTACAAACATGACTGTAACTTGGAAATAAGGTCAAATGGGACACATGTTTACGTTAACCCTTTTTCATTGTTTTTATATATCCAGTCCACCGCTGAAATGGGCCCCCACATGTGACAGGGTACATCCTGTATAATCATTTTTAGAACAGCTAACTCTAATGTGCTTTGTTTACTCTAAACCTTTCGCGTTGCCTAGATGAACTTTATGATAAGTTACATGCGGTGGGAAAACAAAAACCTTTTCTCAAATTTCGAATTAGATTTTGCTTCTCATATTTCAAGCTTCACTTTGACTTACCTTCTCGTTTAAAAGATGACATTCGCACACGCCTAACATACATTTGTATCGTGACTTATCTGCTAGTATCTACTATATGGTCACTCAACTGTTGGTTGAGTAGCACACATCATCACTTGAATTAATTAGGGCTTTAACAAGGATTGATCATCAATAGGTAAACAGCTTGGTAGTATTGGCAAAGCAATAATATGAACTTCAATTATGAACAAAGTAGTTGAAACATAAAGAGAGAATGGTATGGGAATTAGCATCAATAAAACCTAAGGTAATGAGGATAACCCATAGAGAATAACCAGTTAATATTGCAGTGGGAAATCAACAGCTGGATAATGTGCAAAATTTCAAATATGTATGAAGTTAATTTGCGACCAACGTGTGGTTTACACAGGAGATAAATTCAAACATAACAATGACTAAAGTTGCTTTCAGCAAGGAGATAATGTTACTGACTAGCAAACTGGACCTAAAGATGAGGATGGAACAGGAGTATATTATTTCTGGAGCATCGCTTTGTATGGCACTTAAACATGGATCCAGAGTAAAGAGGAGAATAAATATTTGGAAAGTGTTGAGATGTGGTGCTGAAGATGAATAGCGAGGTTAAAGTGAATGGAGTGTGTGACTTATCAAGAAGTTCTAAGAAGAATAGATGAAAACAGAACCATTTCTTAGGCGATTCTACCAATAAAGCCCAACTTGATGAATCACATCATGAGAAGAAATTGATTATGAGTGACGTCATATAAGGCAAGGTGGTGGAGTAAAGAGACCAGGAAAACGAGGAATACAACCGATGGATGAACTCAAAGAAGGAAAGAAAGTGAAGTTTCAGTATGAAGGAAAAAAGGTCGATGATGAGACATGGTGGAGGACTAATTTTGCACAGGCTTACGGACCTGACAATACGATTGTCGAAAGCATTTTTTTTGTATGTTTTCATAGAAGCAAAGTAGTAATAGCTAGATAACCAATATAGTTCCTATAAACTTAAGTAACTTGAATATATACAATTCTTCATAAATATGTCGGTTCGTAAAACTGAACCAAACTATTAGTTTTCTGTTCACCAGATTCTTGTCAGCTCTGAGTTCAGTAGATCTGAGGATAAATATCGTGATGGCCAATATTAAGATCGTGTGGTCTTTGTGCGGGTGTATCGGGAATATATCTTGTAGGTTGGTGGGGTAAGGGGATATATGAGTGGTTTGCAGTGGATTGTCCATCCATCAGGAGACGTGAAGAAATATTTTCAGCATTGAATCCTTCTTGAATCAATGTAAAATGTTCTAAGACTTGATCTGGTTTGAAGCTGGTTTATAAAACTCCGATAAGATACGATCCAAGGTAATGGAAAGTAATACAAAAATACGCGACTAAAACGTTTTGGTGGTGGAGGTTTACCACCCCTTGCCCCTCGGGACGGCAATGATTCCACCCTCTTTGGAAATATATAATTGGAATGCCGATATATTTAACAGTTCAATATCCCGTAAAGAGAGAGAATGAGGTGTCACTTGAAATGTTGAGTTCACCAGAGGGTTGGATCCCTTTACCACTGAGTGATGGTAAAGTAAGCCGGATGTCACTCACCTTCCACGAACATCCAGAAGAAGTTTGTGAGATGGAAGTATTCTAGGACGATGATGAGCACCACACACGAGGCCGTGTTGGGCTGCATGTAAATCTGAACCACACAAACATACACTCAGTAAGTCCCTGCAACTGATGACACAGTGATATGAGGGTATAGTATACACAGTACCATACCTGTAGTGTAGATGTGAGTATCCAGACAAACTCGGCCACGAGGTATGTCGACATGAGGTTGGTGTGGATCGTGTTCCTGAGACAACGTAGGTCCCTGTAACAAAATAAACACCCCTTCAGACAGATCGGTATGACATTAAAACCTGACTCTTAGTGGCGACGTGGGCCATTTCCTTTGTAAGTGACTGTAGGTACACACCGTGGCTGTCACTACTTTGGTCTCCCGTCACACTCGTGAAATGGACAGGAAATTGACCAGTCACTAGGGGGAGGGGGGGGGGACATGAAGTCAACTGCATTGCAGGATTTTCTGGAAGCTTCATTCAAAATAAATATTCGTTTCTATTTTATATTCTTTAAGAGGTCAACCTTATTCCGTGCAACAGCAGCATATGTCGTCCAGTTCAAATATTCAGCAGTTACGGATAAAGATTAAGGTTCAATTTAGGTTTTAGATCGTTTCTAACATTTATCTACCTGAGGTATTTAACTTGCACGCTCTAAACCAACTGATTGCATCAGCAGATGAGAATTTCTATGAGTGAGAGCGAAAGGTCCTACCAATTTTCTGGTAAAGTTATTTTCACAAACATTCCAGGGTTCTTTTACCTGTCCACAATGGAGTGGGACCGACGGCTTTACTTCCCCTCCGAAACAAGTTGTGCAACGGATTTTTATCGCTCGAGAAAAGTTCGTCAACCTCTGCTGGTTTTGAACCCACGAACATGGGTCAAAGAGGTTGACCTCGTCTCTTCCGAATCGATTAGCAGGATTAAGAAGGATAAGCAGGATTAAGAAGGATTAGCAGGATTAAGTTTTGAAGAATCTCTCGCAAAAAAAAACAAAGGATTGGTTTCTATCAGCCCCACGTTTTAATACTCGTTTGGATTGCACGAATATGTTCTAAAACTAATAACATAATGTTTTAGGGATGAAGAAGGTTCAATTTAGAAGAAGTGTACTCACATTTTCGTGGATAGGGAGAACAGAAAACCATTTAAGTAAACACACCATCAAGGATTTGGATCCCAACCTTCCCATTATCAGCAGTTAAGTATATTGTGTGAGTGACGCTTTATACAATTCGACCATCGAAGCGATTATAAAGGAATAAAATAAATTGTATGGAGAAAAAAAAATACGTTGCACTAAACATACCTTCTCACTTCCTTTTACCTAAAAATGGAAACATTTACTCAAAATTTAAATGCTATAAGGGAAAGGAAGTAATAGACATTAGGGGGGGGGGGGGGAACAGAATCATATTCCTTCAAAAATTGAAAGTGAAATAATATACACCGTTACAGAAACGTAATATCTCTGCCCACCAAAGAGCATAACAATTAACTCCTAATTTATTTAAAATATATTTACTGATAGCTCAGAAACCGTAGGTTTTTATAAAAACATATTTTAAATAAACCTTTTTTTTTTAATTTTAACTGTCCCAAAACTTTACAATGATAAGTTATTTCATGTCAGTAGTTTTGCGCAAATATGATAGAAATTGGAGGTATCCGTTTATATAAAGTACCTTTAAAGTCATTTTTCCTAAGTTGAAAATTATATAAATCTTTTTATCTTAATACTTTCTCTATCCAAGAGTCTGGGGGAGAAATTTTTTTTAAAAAAATACTGGCTTTAAAAGAAAAGGACATGACTAAACTAAATATGATGGAAATGGATGAAGTAACAAAATAAAATAAATAAAGAAAAATATAAGCAGGCCAAGCAAATAATGGGATTTTAAAAAAAAAAAACGTTTGCGGAACTTGTATATATTCTCGCTCGCAAGTTGGCAGTGTTTTGTTTTTATTGAATCATTATAGCAAATGGAACAAGTTTTCCCAAACTATCTAGTGCAGAACCCCCTTTCCCCCCTTCTCCGCAAAGACTCTTACAAAGAGAGATAAAGAAAGATTTTTCTATAAATGTATTGTTTTAGATTTCCTTCATCGTAGACACCAATATATATATATATATACACCACGACACCTTCACCGTCGCAAGTAGCTTCAAGTTGCGTCGCATCTTTAGAAAATGAGTTCCTTTCAACATTTTACTCTGTAACAATATGTGTTGAGGAGAGGGAGGGGGATATTAAATCATCCCTTCTCTTTTTTTTTTCAGAGGCAGGCGAAAGGGTTGAAAGAAGAGACGAGAAATCGATTCAAATATTGCATCTACCCTCGAGATATTATATAGCGGTAAGAGAGAACTACTTTTAACGTCTGATATTAATTAATTATGATTATTAAATATTTAATAAAATTCCAAATAGGGAAGCGGGGAATTGGTAATATTAAATTTATTCATTAAATACATTAAATAAATAAAAACTAAAAATGGTGGCCAAACACAAAAATTAATAGCAAAACTATACATCTCTTAGGTAAAATATTGCATTTAAAACATTCCACCCCCATTTAATGAGGTTAGTACCAAACTAATGGGATGGAAGTGTCCATAACTGTAGTTTGAACCACATGTTTGCGCTTTGAATTATCTTAAGGGGGGTATGGAAGTTAAGGTCCCTGTTTCCACAGTTTTTATAACCACAAAACATTTCTGACCAAAATAAATACAATATTGCTAAAGTTGGTACGTTTAATCAAACATTCTCTAGATCTGCTTTTGTGGTCACATGGTCTCCGGCGACATTATCACTATAGAGTGCTCTGCCGACGACGGGGAGTTCAGGTTCGAAGTCAGGTCCGGGGGTAATGACGGTGTTTTTTTAGAGAATGTTTTTCCACTCACCCTCCACGCAAATACGGGTACATTTAACATTTAGCTTTATCTTCCTCCCTATCTCATTATCATAATTAATGTATGCGTATAAACCGCTTTGATGGCCACATGGTCTAAGTGCTACTCTAACAAATATAACTTCAATAACGAGATATCCAATAGTTATACAAGAGTTATCAGTGCTCACTACCAACATTGCGTAAGTGCACCAAAGTGGGGGCGTTACTCTCAATTTTTTCCACTCTCCCTCTCACTCAAATGTGGGGCACTTTCTCTAAATTAAGTTTCTTAATCCCTAACACATTCGTGTGATTAGTACATAAGGGTATAGCCCGAAATGGGTAGTAATACATGGTTTAAAGAACTCTTCCCTTTTCCCCCTCCCCTCAGTGGTCAGCAGGAAGAGGTTACAACAAGAACCTGAGGGTTGTCCGAAAATACTACCCATTCCTCCTTCTGTTTGCTGTACATGCAAGGGGGCCTGAGTTCAACGGCGTCAAAGTTGTGTGTGCCTAATCGAGTAGGATGAATTTGATTAAGGACACTTCAAAGGCGTCCCTCCCTGATGTCCTTCCACCTCCCTCACTCGGCGATGACCCTGTGTCCTCAGACAAAAGGACCTCCCTGGACGATATCCGAACTCGTTGAATAGATCCCGCGCCTGCAAGTTTATCTGCCGGAACAATTATCGGTCCTATTGAGGGTTAATGTACCGCCCTCGTTCCCTTTATCAGCTCGCGTCCTTAATTCCCTCGCACCCTTTGAGAGGTTTGTACCCCAGAGACAGCTGTACCAACCCGACCAGACCAAGACAGGGAACAGAGGTGGGGGGGTCACAGAGCAATGGTACTCGTTATTTGCGAGGAATAGTAAATACTTTCTAGAACAAAGACAACATTCAGCGTGTAAGTCACGTTTTCATGTGAACACTCTCCTCTTGCAAGCTTTGGGTCCCTTATTTACATGTACAATCTACTAATATATGAATTGGTGTTTGTCTTTCACGCAAAAAACCAGTGGACCGATTCTGATGAAATTTCACATGGACATAACTCGGGAAATCGGTTGGATATAAGCCAAGGCCAAAGAGTACTCAGGATCATCATTTTGTTTTAAAATGGTGGCTACAAAATTCTTCTCTTGGGCCTTTTTCTTGGATTCTGCTTATCGTTTTTTCATTGGAGCAAACTTAAAAGGCTCTTAGATAATAGGCACGTGTTGTAAAATATATCCCATGGGAAGAACTGGTAGTTAGCTAGTTATTAAATAAAACATTCTGTCTGCTATGAGGAAGAAAGGGCCCTTAAATGGTACAAAGGTGTTGTATAGAGTGTACTTTGTACCCACTTCACATATGCAGCAAAAACATGGACATTGAATGTGAGAGAGACTAGGAGAGCATGTTAGCTGTCACCAGGAGTACATGAGATAGTAGAGGAAGAAGACTGAGATGGTATGGCATGTAATGGATGAGGTAATGGATATGAGAACAATGAGAGTATGTCAGTAGAGGAAGCAGGTGTGAGAAAATGGATGTATGGTCATGTAATGAGGATGTTGGAGTACATGAGATAGTAGAGGAAGTAAGATGAGATGGTATGGCCATGTAATGAGGATGTTGGAGTACATGAGATAGTAAGAAGTAAGCAGAGGTGGAGTAATGGGATGTGGACATGTAATGATGATGGAGGGGAAGAGAGTGAGAAATGAGATGGGAAAATGAAGGTATTACCGAGAGGATTGGCACAGATAAAACAGAAATGTAGGGCAAGAAGAGAAGAGAAAAATGGAAAGAATTAAAAAGGATGAGTTGAGTGTGAAAGACAGGGAATGATGATGTAATATTAAATAAAAAACTGATCCGGGCGCACAGAGTTGGGAAAAAAAAAGGATTGATGATAAAAACGAGGTTAAACGTATTATAAAATTCAGCCGTAGTAAAAGATAAAAATGTGACAACATTCACTTAGTGTTAAATACAGATGACTACATTTTCTCTAAGTTTCGCTTTAGAGTTGAAAGTTTTAGATAGGTTAGTGCTAAGTAGTCCTAATAGAATTCACACAAAACAATGTGTTAAACAAGCTGGCGATGTTGTTGTTAGTATCAAGGACATATTTTTGAACTGACTGGATCAAAGTTGATTTTTTCATCTTAAATCACCACATCTCAATCATCTTCCAGGCTATTTGCATATGTAGGACAATTTGTTAGATAAGTAATGTTGCATTTAGAGGATTTGTATCCGCAATTGCATTAAGGGATAGTGGAAACCCACTTTGACAAAACGTCAGTATAACAAACAGGGAGTCTAACCCTGATTTCACCAACATCGGAAGTCTATCGTGTGAGAATTATGTTCTAGCATATCCCTTTGCTTTCAAAGAGTTAATAAAACCTCCAGACACAAGAAAAAAATTGTCCTAATAATATTTACTACAAGCTCAAGATAGATTACTTAATTTATTTTTAAAGTTGAAGATTTAGGTCCAATCATAAAAGTAAGATCCAAACAAATTTGTTAGACAAGCTGGCAATTTTATTGCAAGTAAAATGGATTAGTTTTTTAACATAATAGATCTTTTAAATTTTATTTGAGATATTTAACGTATTCTTTATAGCTCGAATAATTAGAACTAAATTACATCTAGAACACACACAGCAACTAGTCCCCTGACCATTAATTCATTCATGTGAAGTGGGTAACATATATTTCACAAAAACTTTCGGCCATGTCGGGAATCAAACTTGGAGGCCTTAGCTCGATAGGCAGACACTAACTACTGAGTTAATGTGGCAGGCAATAAACCGGATCAAAAACAAAAAATATACTAAAATAATGATACCTTTTTATAGCTCCATAACAGACACACAGACGGACAGACAGACGGCATCGCCAAGAACACATTTTACGTTTCAAGGGGTCGTGATACGTTGGTATTTATCAAACTCTCTAGTTAGATTGTTCTACGATCACAATACTCCTCTCTCCGGGGAGTCGAGAGAAAGTAAGATTTAGCTTAACCCAGTGGATGTAAAGGGTTGGTGGGGTTTGTATTTTTTTTACCGGCCATTTCTTTTAACATTTTTTAGTTTTTTTATGCAGGAAAATAAACAACCACAAACAGGACAGATACTGTTTCTGTGACTGGAAATTATTCTTTTCGTTGGTTTTGCAAAAAGTTAAAGTGATGGCCAACATATATTTTATTGGGGATAATAAATAAGCTTAGAAATATTATTTTAAAATATTTTAAACTACACAGTGGCTTTTGGAGATTTTTAAAATGTAAGCGTCTTCTATTCCAACTATGTTTTATATACTTTTTTATTCCTTCCAAAGGAAGTTAGTATTTTTTAAGACCGCTTTCAGTGTCCACGTGGTCTGACGCACTACTCTCAAAACATACTTCATTACTGCCGAATTAATACTAAGGAGATCGGAGTTCGAGTAGTCTCAGTTGGGTATTCTGTAGAAGGTTTTTCCCTCTCACTCCATGAAACTGCGAGTATACTTCATCTAAATATATCCTTCCTAATCCCTAAAAATCATTAGCCTAATTAGTAGACAGGCGTATAAACCAAACGGGTAATAAGGCGCGGTGCTTAAAAAAAGAGTTTTTAATTAATCCTGTCAAAGGATGCCTGGGTTCGAATTTCGATCATTCACTGGAGTGAAAGTGAGTATAATGTTGAGTAACTTGCTTACTATCATGAGTGGCGAGAACTGAAGGTACAGCTCTGTTCATAAATAAACCAGTTTTAATTGTTCCATTTTATTCTATACTAGTTCAGAGAGTGACATGGCTTGCTTCTCAACTCCACGATTTAAAAGGCTAAAAGGAGCAAAAACGCGTTTGGACCATTTTAGAATTGAGCTTTTACCAATTGATGCCAACCCATGAAGAATGAATTACTCACTTGAATTAAATGTAGATGTAGATAATTTACAAAATACCAACCTTATGAATGAGAAGTTACTCAGTTGAACTAGATGAATATTGTAACCAAGATACCAACCTATGAAGAATAAATTACTCACTTGAAGTAGATGAATATTGTAACCAAGATACCAACCTATGAAGAATGAATTACTCACTTGAAGTAGATGAATATTGTAACCAAGATACCAACCTATGAAGAATGAATTACTCACTTGAAGTAGATGAATATTGTAACCAAGATACCAACCTATGAAGAATAAATTACTCACTTGAAGTAGATGAATATTGTAACCAAGATACCAACCTATGAAGAATAAATTACTCACTTGAAGTAGATGAATATTGTAACCAAGATACCAACCTATGAAGAATAAATTACTCACTTGAAGTAGATGAATATTGTAACCAAGATACCAACCTATGAAGAATGAATTACTCACTTGAAGTAGATGAATATTGTAACCAAGATACCAACCTATGAAGAATAAATTACTCACTTGAAGTAGATGAATATTGTAACCAAGATACCAACCTATGAAGAATGAATTACTCACTTGAAGTAGATGAATATTGTAACCAAGATACCAACCTATGAAGAATGAATTACTCACTTGAAGTAGATGAATATTGTAACCAAGATACCAACCTATGAAGAATGAATTACTCACTTGAAGTAGATGAATATTGTAACCAAGATACCAACTTATGAAGAATGAATTACTCACTTGAAGTAGATGAATATTGTAACCAAGATACCAACCTATGAAGAATGAATTACTCACTTGAAGTAGATGAATATTGTAACCAAGATACCAACCTATGAAGAATGAATTACTCACTTGAAGTAGATGAATATTGTAACCAAGATACCAACCTATGAAGAATGAATTACTCACTTGAAGTAGATGAATATTGTACCAAGATACCAACCTATGAAGAATGAATTACTCACTTGAAGTAGATGAATATTGTACCAAGATACCAACCTATGAAGAATGAATTACTCACTTGAAGTAGATGAATATTGTAACCAAGATACCAACCTATGAAGAATGAATTACTCACTTGAAGTAGATGAATATTGTAACCAAGATACCAACACTATGAAGAATGAATTACTCACTTGAAGTAGATGAATATTGTAACCAAGATACCAACCTATGAAGAATGAATTACTCACTTGAAGTAGATGAATATTGTAACCAAGATACCAACCTATGAAGAATAAATTACTCACTTGAAGTAGATGAATATTGTAACCAAGATACCAACCTATGAAGAATAAATTACTCACTTGAAGTAGATGAATATTGTAACCAAGATACCAACCTATGAAGAATAAATTACTCACTTGAAGTAGATGAATATTGTAACCAAGATACCAACCTATGAAGAATGAATTACTCACTTGAAGTAGATGAATATTGTAACCAAGATACCAACCTATGAAGAATAAATTACTCACTTGAAGTAGATGAATATTGTAACCAAGATACCAACCTATGAAGAATGAATTACTCACTTGAAGTAGATGAATATTGTAACCAAGATACCAACCTATGAAGAATGAATTACTCACTTGAAGTAGATGAATATTGTAACCAAGATACCAACCTATGAAGAATGAATTACTCACTTGAAGTAGATGAATATTGTAACCAAGATACCAACTTATGAAGAATGAATTACTCACTTGAAGTAGATGAATATTGTAACCAAGATACCAACCTATGAAGAATGAATTACTCACTTGAAGTAGATGAATATTGTAACCAAGATACCAACCTATGAAGAATGAATTACTCACTTGAAGTAGATGAATATTGTAACCAAGATACCAACCTATGAAGAATGAATTACTCACTTGAAGTAGATGAATATTGTACCAAGATACCAACCTATGAAGAATGAATTACTCACTTGAAGTAGATGAATATTGTAACCAAGATACCAACCTATGAAGAATGAATTACTCACTTGAAGTAGATGAATATTGTAACCAAGATACCAACCTATGAAGAATGAATTACTCACTTGAAGTAGATGAATATTGTAACCAAGATACCAACATATGAAGAATGAATTACTCACTTGAAGTAGATGAATATTGTAACCAAGATACCAACCTATGAAGAATGAATTACTCACTTGAAGTAGATGAATATTGTAACCAAGATACCAACATATGAAGAATGAATTACTCACTTGAAGTAGATGAATATTGTAACCAAGATACCAACCTATGAAGAATAAATTACTCACTTGAAGTAGATGAATATTGTAACCAAGATACCAACCTATGAAGAATAAATTACTCACTTGAAGTAGATGAATATTGTAACCAAGATCCAACCTATGAAGAATGAATTACTCACTTGAAGTAGATGAATATTGTAACCAAGATCCAACCTATGAAGAATAAATTACTCACTTGAAGTAGATGAATATTGTAACCAAGATACCAACCTATGAAGAATAAATTACTCACTTGAAGTAGATGAATATTGTAACCAAGATCCAACCTATGAAGAATAAATTACTCACTTGAAGTAGATGAATATTGTAACCAAGATCCAACCTATGAAGAATAAATTACTCACTTGAAGTAGATGAATATTGTAACCAAGATACCAACCTATGAAGAATAAATTACTCACTTGAAGTAGATGAATATTGTAACCAAGATACCAACCTATGAAGAATAAATTACTCACTTGAAGTAGATGAATATTGTAACCAAGATCCAACCTATGAAGAATAAATTACTCACTTGAAGTAGATGAATATTGTAACCAAGATACCAACCTATGAAGAATAAATTACTCACTTGAAGTAGATGAATATTGTAACCAAGATCCAACCTATGAAGAATGAATTACTCACTTGAAGTAGATGAATATTGTAACCAAGATACCAACCTATGAAGAATGAATTACTCACTTGAAGTAGATGAATATTGTAACCAAGATACCAACCTATGAAGAATGAATTACTCACTTGAAGTAGATGAATATTGTAACCAAGATACCAACCTATGAAGAATGAATTACTCACTTGAAGTAGATGAATATTGTAACCAAGATACCAACCTATGAAGAATAAATTACTCACTTGAAGTAGATGAATATTGTAACCAAGATACCAACCTATGAAGAATAAATTACTCACTTGAAGTAGATGAATATTGTAACCAAGATACCAACCTATGAAGAATAAATTACTCACTTGAAGTAGATGAATATTGTAACCAAGATACCAACCTATGAAGAATGAATTACTCACTTGAAGTAGATGAATATTGTAACCAAGATACCAACCTATGAAGAATAAATTACTCACTTGAAGTAGATGAATATTGTAACCAAGATACCAACCTATGAAGAATGAATTACTCACTTGAAGTAGATGAATATTGTAACCAAGATACCAACCTATGAAGAATGAATTACTCACTTGAAGTAGATGAATATTGTAACCAAGATACCAACCTATGAAGAATGAATTACTCACTTGAAGTAGATGAATATTGTAACCAAGATACCAACTTATGAAGAATGAATTACTCACTTGAAGTAGATGAATATTGTAACCAAGATACCAACCTATGAAGAATGAATTACTCACTTGAAGTAGATGAATATTGTAACCAAGATACCAACCTATGAAGAATGAATTACTCACTTGAAGTAGATGAATATTGTAACCAAGATACCAACCTATGAAGAATGAATTACTCACTTGAAGTAGATGAATATTGTACCAAGATACCAACCTATGAAGAATGAATTACTCACTTGAAGTAGATGAATATTGTAACCAAGATACCAACCTATGAAGAATGAATTACTCACTTGAAGTAGATGAATATTGTAACCAAGATACCAACCTATGAAGAATGAATTACTCACTTGAAGTAGATGAATATTGTAACCAAGATACCAACATATGAAGAATGAATTACTCACTTGAAGTAGATGAATATTGTAACCAAGATACCAACCTATGAAGAATGAATTACTCACTTGAAGTAGATGAATATTGTAACCAAGATACCAACATATGAAGAATGAATTACTCACTTGAAGTAGATGAATATTGTAACCAAGATACCAACCTATGAAGAATAAATTACTCACTTGAAGTAGATGAATATTGTAACCAAGATACCAACCTATGAAGAATAAATTACTCACTTGAAGTAGATGAATATTGTAACCAAGATCCAACCTATGAAGAATGAATTACTCACTTGAAGTAGATGAATATTGTAACCAAGATCCAACCTATGAAGAATAAATTACTCACTTGAAGTAGATGAATATTGTAACCAAGATACCAACCTATGAAGAATAAATTACTCACTTGAAGTAGATGAATATTGTAACCAAGATCCAACCTATGAAGAATAAATTACTCACTTGAAGTAGATGAATATTGTAACCAAGATCCAACCTATGAAGAATAAATTACTCACTTGAAGTAGATGAATATTGTAACCAAGATACCAACCTATGAAGAATAAATTACTCACTTGAAGTAGATGAATATTGTAACCAAGATACCAACCTATGAAGAATAAATTACTCACTTGAAGTAGATGAATATTGTAACCAAGATCCAACCTATGAAGAATAAATTACTCACTTGAAGTAGATGAATATTGTAACCAAGATACCAACCTATGAAGAATAAATTACTCACTTGAAGTAGATGAATATTGTAACCAAGATCCAACCTATGAAGAATGAATTACTCACTTGAAGTAGATGAATATTGTAACCAAGATACCAACCTATGAAGAATGAATTACTCACTTGAAGTAGATGAATATTGTAACCAAGATACCAACCTATGAAGAATGAATTACTCACTTGAAGTAGATGAATATTGTAACCAAGATACCAACCTATGAAGAATGAATTACTCACTTGAAGTAGATGAATATTGTAACCAAGATACCAACCTATGAAGAATAAATTACTCACTTGAAGTAGATGAATATTGTAACCAAGATACCAACCTATGAAGAATAAATTACTCACTTGAAGTAGATGAATATTGTAACCAAGATACCAACCTATGAAGAATGAATTACTCACTTGAAGTAGATGAATATTGTAACCAAGATACCAACCTATGAAGAATGAATTACTCACTTGAAGTAGATGAATATTGTAACCAAGATACCAACCTATGAAGAATGAATTACTCACTTGAAGTAGATGAATATTGTAACCAAGATACCAACCTATGAAGAATGAATTACTCACTTGAAGTAGATGAATATTGTAACCAAGATACCAACCTATGAAGAATGAATTACTCACTTGAAGTAGATGAATATTGTAACCAAGATACCAACCTATGAAGAATGAATTACTCACTTGAAGTAGATGAAGATGTAGATGGCGATGCTAATGGCGACCAGTGAAATGGAGTAGCCCACGAAATAGAGGGTGGTGAGCGTGGTTGCGGTGACCGCCTCAATACCCTGTTCGACACTCATCAGATGCATGTCGCTGCATGAATCATAGTCCGTGTAACTGTCCCAACTGCCGTTAGCGTGGCACATTCTGGTGGCGTTCTCTGGAAACCAACATAAACTCAAGATAAACTACTTCCTGTTTCCCCCCCCATTTGACCACAGATGTAACATTTTCAAGAATAAGACATTGACACAAGATTAAAATTAATATATTTGTTATGGGGCTAGACACAATCAAAAGATTGTTTACAAGGGATATTTAAACAATATAAGCTATCATTTCAGACATATTTTATTTATTCGGTAAGTTTGCCTCAGATTATTTTTTCCTAATATTTATTTTGGAGATTATAACTAGTTTTGTTTAAATTTATACTAAATTTATATATATATATATATATATGTGTGTGTGTATGTGTGTATTTCATTCGGTATTAAAATAAACTAGAAAACGAACTGCAAATCATATATATATATATATATATACACCACCTTTGTGATATTGTGGTCAAAACTCTTGGCTACAGATCCACAGGTTCTGGGTTCAATCCCCGGTTCTTCCAGAATCTGTAAAGCAGTGAGTATGGATTCGGGTCAAACTCAGCCTCGTGAGGACAAATGAGGAGCTACTTGGATAAATAAGTAGCAGCTCCGGTCTAGAAAACTGAGATTAACGGCTTGTAGGTTCGTTTTGATGACCACATTTAAACCTCTTTCCGCAAAAGCTGTATCTATCTTCACCAACAGATGGCGGGATATAGGTTGGTAACTATCGGTATCGGCTGACGACTGAGTGTTTTATATGTATTGTAGATCAATCGAATTAATTGGGAGCAAAGGTCGTTCTGATAACCAAATAATTCGGCTAGTCAAACAAATATAAACCGGAAACAAACAATATAAAATTAATTTATCTCTAAAAATTAAACTTCGTAACAGAAATGGATTCCTCATAATATCATATCAACCTATAAATATATAATACTGAGGTACAAGTTTATTTTATGGCCTCATGTTTACGGTTCGGATGATTGACGTTCGGTTAACCAATGTTCGGTCAGTGGTCACTTTAATATACAGGGTGGGACAGAAACAATGGGACGATCTGTGGTGAGGAAAGTGATGGACAACGGGCTGAGACAATGGGACGAGGAAAGTGATGGACAATGGGCTGAGACAATGGGACGATCTGTGGTGAGGAAAGTGATAGACAACGGGCTGAGACAATGGGACGACGGGGTGAGGAAAGTGATAGACAACAGGCTGAGACAATTGGACGAGGAAAGTGATGGACAAGGGCTGAGACAATGGGACGACTGTGGTGAGGAAAGTGATAGACAACGGGCTGAGACAATGGGACGATCTGTGGTGAGGAAAGTGATAGACAACAGGCTGAGACAATTGGACGAGGAAAGTGATGGACAATGGGCTGAGACAATGGGACGATCTATGGGGAGGAAAGTGATGGACAAAGGTCTGAGACATGAATGACGTCCGGTGGAAACCACCTGAGGGATATTATCTTCAAAAAGTGAAAACGTTTAGTATATAGTTTACTTTTACATAGCTATTGAATATTTAATTTTCAAATAAAGTGTTAATTTTTCACGTTACTAATCGTCTAATAGTTTCGGTCCATCCTGTATGTTTATCTTGTCACAGAACTATATGTTATTTGTACAGAACTATATGTTTGAATGCAATGTTCGTCACGAGCAAGGGCGGAATGTATGACGCGAGCTCTTACATTGTGCCCATTCTCACATCATCCCATATGATTGTGATCCTCATCATCTAACTCTCAGGGGTATTGAGGCTTAACTTCTCTTGAGATCAACATGAGATGAACTCATGGGCTGTGAGTCGATTTTGATTCTGAAACTCCTTCATTTCACATGAATTCACTCCTATTTTACTTCTAGAGGGATTTAAGGAGGGTGTGGTATCATTTATTTTACCACCATCTTAATTATTAACTGTTAACAATAAATCTGAAAAATTACTAGTTTATAAAAAAAATTTTTTTTCAAACGATTTGTTGTTTAGAAAAGAGAACATTTCTTCTGTTTAATTATCAACGTCACTTTGTGATAGTTCATATTCCACCTTATGAAACCTTGGTAATATAATTGTTTAACTTATTTCAACAGTCTTACAAGACAGTATCCAAACATTAGAATGAGTTTCTTTTACCTGTTTTGAAAGTACCGCTTTTAAACACAGTTTTGGTTTCTGGAGTTTGGCATACTCCATTTTCTCCAGTCTAGAATCTAACTCGTACCAAACTTAGGACTAGAGATCACTTAGACCTGAGAATGAACTTGTTTAGTCAATTACAAAGAGGTTTTGTTTCCTATAAGCACTGGAGGGGTTTTGTATCGTTGTTAATAATAAGAATAATTTTAAAAGGACTTATTTAGGTGCTTTTTTTTTAGTATGGAAAAATTATCGACCTAGTTTTTTTTTCAAATCTAGATATATATGTGAATCATCAATTTGAATGTAAAAATATATAATACAAAGTTAGGCGCGGGTATGATAATTACTTGAAGATATAAATAACATCTTGAGAACTACCAGAAGAATATATTTATCCAAAACAATTGTATGGTAAATAGTGAAAACTTTTTCACTAAGTTACTAAAGCAGAATCTTCGAAATTGGTTGGACGTAAGAACTCCAATTCTGTTATTTTTATAATTAATAGAAGGTGACACCACATGAAAGTGCTTAGTAAATTCACAATTTTATTTTGTTTTATTATTATTATTATTTTCTATTAAAATTTCTTTTTTTGGAATAGACTGAAAAACTTTGGGTTTTAGTTTTTACTTTATTATAAATGAATAAAAATACAGGGGGGAGAGTAACTAGATGAAGGCTGTAATTCCTTTATATTATCTAAATACCTGTTTTTAGAGCACTAAAGACCCGGGGAGTCCCCGATAAAACGATTTAAGTAACTATGTTTGACACACGATGGAGTGGTTTTACTTTTGTGTCAGAAGTGGGATCGTCCAAAAGTATGTGTGAAGGGACTGTCTTGTCGCCAATATCCAGTTATTTACTGAATAAACAAACAACTTCTGTTAGTATCCATAATATTCAGCACTCAAAACAAAATACAAGATGGATATGCGTTAATTAAAGGACGGTTTATTTTCACAAGGCTGACATAGAAATACATAACATAGATTTGTAAAGGTAAGATACATTTAATTTTATATATTGCCAAATACTTAGTTCTAATTGACCATTGATGTATATATAATGTACAAATGAATTAAATTTTATAAATAGCTTAATTTAAATATAGGTTAAAGCAAACATTATGGTTTCTTAACAAACATGTGAATACAATTTCTTAGGTATATTTTATATAATCTGTTTATGTTAAGGTTAAAAAATTATCAAGTGAGTAAAGAATTGGTTCACGTTTAGGATCCACATCAAGTGCATAGTTGGACAACAAACAAACATCGGCAATAGTTAACAGGTATTGATAAATAATAGCATAGAGCAATAGAGTTTATAGACAAACATTCAATATATAACTAAAATACAAGCAACTCAAAACACACAATAATAATAACAATAATAATGGAAATCAAAGCTCTCGGTGTGAATACAAAAATAATGTAATGCAACACGAGTCCTTGCAATAATTGAGAGAAAATTACTTCTTTAGCTATAGCAAGGCTATGATCAGATGGGGAGGATGTAGCATCTCGTATGCCTTGTTACTCTAATTAATGGATTTTTACTAACCCACAGCAACTCATGATATGTACTTATATAATATATACCTTATGACATTTTGGCATTTGAAACGCAATTAAGAAGAGTAAACACCCTCTTCCTATCTTGAGCTAGTTCTATGCCAGTTCACCTCATTATATAATATCTCTTTCAGGTCAATTCTAATGTTATCCTCTATTCTATGTCAAGGTCACCCCAAGTGTTTCTTCCCAATACCAGTCAATACCCTGAACACAGTTCTATATTCATCCATTCGCGCTGCATGTCCTCTCCACCTCAAACTGTGAGATTCGACTACGCTAACAATGCTGATGATGATTACAGAGTATGTAATTCATAATTATGTTACCTACGAAATTTTATTACCCAAACAATACCTGGTGATTAATACATGGTATGTAACTCACCATTATGTAACCTGCAAGATTTGATTACACCAATCAAATCTTGTTGGGATGCATGTATATTTAAACTAATGTGATTTAATGTGTATTGTGTTATATCTCCGTGCTATAAAAACTAGGGTTATATCATGGGGGGGGGGGGATTTGAAATATTGGACCCGTACTTAGATAAGTAAACGTTTAAACCCTTAAGCAAGTATGCACCAATTATGTAGCTATGTATAGGACTGTTTAGTGAATACTTATCCTTTATACATGTATGTGGAGGGAAATAAGATAATATTCAGAAATCATAATTAAAACTTGTTTTGAAAATTGAAACCTCATAAACATAATTTGATTTCCAAATCATCTAAACATATAATTTAAAAACTCAATAATTTAAACAGTTTCATAGGACGTTCATTAAACAAGCTACGACGTTATCAAAATCAGTTTGTTAATTTAATTAAATATGACAGAGTTTATTCAATGGAATATACACTATTTAGTCATGAGCATCCTCATTTTAAACCATATCATGACGAAGTGAGGATTATTTCCACAAAAAACACTGACAGTGATAGTAATAACCCCAAAGAAAGGATTAAGAAAATTCCTTCAAGTTGGAAAAATTTTAAGGCAACAGGGCCCTCAGGTAATCCTTCCATATAATCGGATTTGTGTTTTATTTCATCAGTTTGAGCTTTAATTTCATCAATTTTGAATCCCATTCTACCAGTTTCATCTTTAATCGTAGTAGTTGCCTGATTGATTTCTTCAGCCATGTCTTTTAATGCTCGAGACTCGTTGTGTCGGATGCGTGACTGGGCTTTCAGATCGTCCATCCACTTTTTCATCAGTCCGGATTCAAAAAGCCTTTTGATAAACTCGTCTAAGATTTGTAACAAGGAACTGCCCTTCCTAACTGCTATTTTGATATCCAAATGAGAGATGGCTTCGTCCAAGATGTTTATAGACGCATGACCACGTTGGGTGTATTGCGAATATATCTTATATTCCGTGGGTAGTCTCATAGAGAGTGTCACCATATTCTGTTTCAAAGCCAGCTCGTCTATGCAGTCTTGATTGCATGTTTCGTCCAACTCATACTTGTCCAAAACACGTTGTAAATCCTCGTTCCTGGTGGATTTTATAACGTCGATAGCAAACTTAGGGAGGCGAATTGTTAGTCCAGAGTTTAGGATTCCTTCCAAGGAGGTGATCCGAGGCTCGTAAGATGTGTGGGTTAGGGAGTAGAAAAGTTTCGATTGGTAAGCTGTGTCAATGTTGAGGCAGTAGAAGGCCCACGCAAGGAAAAACACCCTCAGAGCTGGAGTACGAGGATTCCTAGTGACAGGCACTGCGAGTGCTGTCGATACGATGTTGAGGACACCGCTCCCAAAATCGTGCCAAGTCTCGTGTACTCTCGACGATTTAGATCGACACCTGAAACATCTGTTTGACAGAGCCCAGTAAAAGACGATACCGATTAAGATACTCGCTATGACGCGGATCCAATCGTCCGACGAGAATATAAATACAAGGTTTAACCACTTCGGAAGCCTTCGGCCTTCAGGCACGACCCACACAAACTGCTCTCTGGCGTAGGACTTAGTGTAGTCCACAGGCAGGAGTTTATTATGAAAGAACGGCATGGTGGTGAGTGCGACGTCAGACCTACGGCTGTGGACGTAAGCCACTTTCTCGGAACATTCAACGTGTTTAAATAGAATCGTTGCATTGATGCGTTTTCCTATAGTCATCAGTAATTTGATATCTAAGCCCTCCTTGATGTCAAATTCATTGGTTCCTGTGTATTTATGACCTGATTCACAAGGCTGTGGACGTGTCACGACGGGATGCAGGACAAATGGAGGGTGGGGGCAGCCAGAAGCTATTATGAGGCACCCGTTAAAATCTATACTCTTTTTGCTAGCCCCGTATAGGAAGTGTTTCTTGAAATGGCCACCATTTTCTTTTGACCAACTGTTGGCGATATATAATCTTTCTTTCCTCTGACATTCATCCTGGGAATGACCAGGTGCTCTTTTGTAGACGTTCCACGGACGGTCGGGGTCGCCCAATCCGGTGGCAATGGCGACTAATATCGTTACATTGAGGATGCGAGTCTGGGACACCACCTTAGCGATAGTAAGTGCCCAATCACCCTCTTCTAGTTCCCCAGAGAGCCAGTTTGCCACAGAGACAACCACACATCTCGAGCGGGAGTCCCACGACGTGGAATTCAACCAGCTTATCAGTTTCTCGAGTTGACGGTATTTCTCGCCACCGAGTGATATTAAAACATTATAATCTGACTCTGGGATTTTATCATTTTTCTCGTACCCTGGGGACGATCGCGACAGCAGAACAGGCCTGTTTTCTGACCGCGATTGAAGCTTGGCGAGGAGAACATTGCACCAGTAGCTCGCCTCAAACCTTCCCAAGATTCTCTCCGATAGCATCGTCGGAGGTTTGATGTGGTGTCCGGGGAGGAACGTGCAATCTTTATCCATGATCATTAGCGTCGTCTTGCTCTCCTGGAAGGAGGCGTCTAGGGTCTTCATGGTGCACTTGACCAGATGATCGACGTCCCTGTCAGCGTTGGCAGCTGTCAAGTTGTGACAGAGCACAAGACTCGCCACAATGAGGGTTAACATCACAGACACCTGGAAACAAAAAACGGATGAAGTCTTCCATTGGGACCGCCATCATCGTCTGTGAGTTACTACAAGCCACCCACATCGGTTATCACACAGTATAAGGTGTCATTCTCGAAAGTTAATGGATTGACGGTGGTTAGGAGGTCGGGTCTTAAATCCTTGTCAGCCGTATTGAGGGTGGTGTTTCTTACATATTCTTCTCACTAAGACTCCATGCAAATTCTGGAGCATTTCACGTCTGTCAGTTAACTTTCCCCATTCTAGTCCCACTAGTGTAAATGTAGTGGATGACTTGTACTAGTAATAAAACGGTAAGCACTTTAAGAGATTACTAATCAAATTATTTTACATGGAAATTAAATAATTTACAAGATATATTGGGTTCAAGCTAAAGTTTTTTGGAAGCAGTAGGTATGTACCCGAAACGTTCTTCCCCATGGCTGAGGTCCTGTGATCTGTGAGTGCCCGTGGATGTAACTCTAATTAAATACTATAAAATGAATAAATATATCTCTCACTGAGTAACTATGCAACATCCCGACGTTTATAAGTGAGCGACCCCCAATAACAAAACGAGGTGGTTTTTAAAACTAGTATTTGTTATGAATGCATGTTTATTTGGAAGGTAATTCAATCATATATGTCCCTTAGTTGTCCTCCACGTCTTATACCCGCCCGGACAATCAACGTATATGCACCCATGTGGTAGACAGATAAAGAGTAGAGGTTTATATTGTAAAAATATACCAGAATTTGCGTGGTGGGAGAGTGGGAAACCACTTAGTAAAAAAACTAACAAAACTAAGTCTATCAGACTGGTACTCGAACTTCGACCTATCAGACACTGTAAAACCAAACAAAGTTAATAATAATAATAATAATACCTTTATCCGCGCGACCACCAATATTTCCCCACTAAATAACTAACATTGTTAGGAATACCATAAAGTCATGAACATAAATATATTTGTTTCCAGTTGTAAAATATATGTTTACAAATCAAAATATATTATATTTCATTATTAAAGAGCTACTGTATAGTAGTAGTATTTTAATATATATTTATGTACTGTACACTGTACGTTTCAATAAAATTATATGATTATATCATACCGTTTTATTTACTAAACGGAAATTTATATCAATTTCTCTGCATAAACTCTGGAATTTTTATAATAAATCATATGGGTTTGGGTGACCTGGTGGTCTAGGGGTAAGGTGTCAGACTTCTATGCTGGCGGCCGGGTTCAATCCTCGGTCCCGGCACAGACTTATCTGATTACCAAACCCTTCCTTCACCTCTGACAAGACATCTTGTGAATGTGTGGAATGCCAGGCCTCCACCATAGTTCGGATTCCACGTTAAACTGTAGGTCCTTCATTTCATCTCACAATCACCCTACCATTACACATTAGCGTGTGTATAACCCGAACGGGTAGTAAGACGCGGTGCTAATAATAATAATAATAACATATGGGTTTAATAGTAAATGTTATGTAGTTATATATATATATATATATATATATATAATGTATATATTTTATGTATATATATATATGTATATATATGTATATTGTGTGTGTGTGTGTGTGTGATTATTTTGAGTGATAATATTTGAATCACGCTTATTGCCTACCTTTTACAAGAGAAACAAAATATTTCGATGAAAATGTCTGCGAGTTGTGACAATCACACGTGCAAAATATATACATACGAGTATCTTCATGCAGGTTTTAACACATATGCGAGACAAAACTACGTGTAAACCGACAATGAACCCTTTCAAAGTGTTGAAAAACATGGACAGACACATTGATCAATAAATATTAATCAATCACAAAATTTACTTTGTTAATATTTGATAGTTACGTAGATGGGCTCTGTAAAGTTTTTCAGATAAATATATTTCTCAAGGGTGTGTTCTTTTGTATTTTAGGGTCAAGATTATTTGAATAAACAACTACTTCAACGTGAATAGAGTGGACATGAGATGTAACATAAAAACTTGTAGTTCTGAGAACAGTAGACCTCGCTCCATCTATGCTATTATCGTTTAATATGGTCTTAGCATTCTCTTTGTATTTCAAGATTAAATATATATAATTTTTCATTGAATTTTGATATGATATTTTTCCTTGGTGACCAATTTAGACAGAATAACTAATTAATATAATACTCGAACGTACATTTCACAGAGAATAACCGTTGCTCAGTCAGTCTTGCAATATATTTCAAAATAATAAGCATTTAAACACTTCACTTGACTCCTTTCCTTCCAAATTTCTTTAAAATGGGTCCATGCATTTGGCAGTAATCGCAGAAAAAACTAACTATATGCCAAATGACCAAGTTAAAACAAGACCTCACTCCATCTTGGCTATCAATAAATAGTAATAATCATCATTGTCATCATTAAATAAAAATGAGGGCGATTGAATTTAGAGGAAGTATATTATCTGGATATACGTGTAGGGACAATAGGAAACCATTTCAGCAAAAACATCATCAATACACCCAATCGAGATTCGAACCACAATATCACCATCATCGAAATCCAGTCTATTTCGAGAGTGATACCTAATACCATGTGACCACAGAAACGGGTGTTATGCTATAAACAGGTTTATATTAAACATAAATCTCTGCTTTTCGCTGCATAACATAAACTAAATGTAATCCCTATAACTAACCGACCAATAGAAATGTATTCCATTTCAAAGAGATAGTCTCTGCTGATGTAAACTGACCCACCGCCATTTGACCGTCATTATGTGAGACAGTAGAATGCTCCATTTCACAGAGATAGTCTCTGCTGATGTCAACTGACCCACCGCCATTTGACCGTCATTATGTGAGACAGTAGAATGCTCCATTTCACAGAGATAGTCTCTGCTGATGTAAACTGACCCACCGCCATTTGACCGTCATTATATGAGACAGTAGAATGCTCCATTTCACAGAGATAGTCTCTGCTGATGTAAACTGACCCACCACCATTTGATCATAGTAGTAGGTTCGTTCCTATACATCTTTGTTATTTATTCTCTTTGTAATTAAATTAATTAAAATGAGTCACTAATTACCATGGACCATTACCACTGACTCCAGAGTAAATATTTGAACGGAGCTGATCTAGAGTGGTTGGTTGTTTACTAACACATCTTGAAACACTTACTAGGAAACTATTTATCCTTGGGTCGAGTGGTTAGTTTAGACCACTACTTGGTTCCCAAGTCTCACTGCTGATGAATTTCATAGTTGTCATTAAAGTTCACATCTCTCATCCTGTTAGCTTAAGTCAATAACCACCAGTATTCACATTATTTACCCTCGTCATCTTAAATTAAATTATGTACGTAGCTATATTTTCAATCATTCTGATTATTTTTAAAACTCTAAAACTATAATTAAATTGTTTAAAAAAAGTAACCAAGGATGGTAAAATTTTAATTTAAAACCAACCAACCATTATCATACTTACCAAGTAACTTACCGAGATGGGACATTATGACAAAATAAGCTTAGGCCACCTGTTATTCTTGAGAAGAAAGCATAAGTCACCTGTTATTTTCGAGAAGAAAGCATATATAACCTGTTATTCTCGAGAAGTAGGCATAGGTCAGCTGTTATTCTCGAGATGAAAGCATAGGTAAACTTTTATTCTCGAGAAGTAAGCATAGGCCACCTGTTATTCTCGAGAAGTAAACATAGGCTCGCTGTTATTCTCGACAAGTTCTCAAAGAGACTCCTCGCAGATAGACTGATTGCGACATGTGTCCTTGTCGCCCTGAGCTCTAGATATCTCCCAGAGGGCGCGCTGGTAATCACAGTGAGCCTGTGTACGTCTTTGTGTTGTACAGAGTACATACAGTGTACAGTGTACATTCTACAGTGTACACTGCCTCACAGAAACTGTGTTATTTATGTAGACAAACATGGCATGCTCCGTTAGGACCTGGAAGGGGTCAATGTCAAAGGAACCCCGGGCCACTGAGCTATGCCGCGTCTCAAAAGGAGGGGAGCCGGAGCATTTCCATTGGTGGGCTTCAGAGAAGGGAAACAAGGGAAGTGATATTAACCATCGGGTGAATATTGGTATAAGGGTGCGAGCGACTGAGCGACTGGGTGGCCAGACTGGTGAGCGAGCGCGTGATTAACAAATAGCTCTCAATAGTTGTTAACGAGGAGGCAAAGGTTCGAATCTTGGCTCAGTTAATTGAGGGTGGTTTTTGACAAGTGATTTATTGTTGTGATTTTCTCATCCTCTCTCCACGCTAATGGCTATTTTTATTTGTAAAGGCCTACTTTGATTATAATATTGAAGTATTTTAACATATAACTCTTAAATAGGTGACCTGTGGTCTAGGGGTAAGGTGTCAGACTTCTGTGCTGGCGGCCGGGGTTCGATCCTCGGTCCGGCAAAGATTTATCTGATTACCAAACCCTTCCTTCACCTCTGACAAGAAATCTTGTGAATGTGAGGAATGCCAGCCTCCACCGTGGTTCGGATTCCACGTTAAACTGTAGGTCCTTCATTTCATCTCACAATCACCTACCATTACACTTAGCGTAAGTGCGTATAACCCGAACGGGTAGTAAGACGCGGTGCTAATAATAATAATAATAATAATAATAACTCTTACATATACAGTATGGTTTATGGTCTTACAATAAAATTAGGCCGTTAATAGCAAGTGTGCTAAACCTATCGATAATAATAAAAATGTCAAAATAGAAGTGTTCCAGCACTCAATGGACCAACATACATACTATTGCCTGCGCCTGTAAACTAGACTGTACCGGCTCGAGCGCTCGCCCAGTCTGGACGTAACAAGAGTAAATGTCAGTGTTTTTTTGCAGTTTTTATAGCAAAATTTGTATTAGGTCAAACGAAATCAAATATTTCTCAAGTATAAACTTTGAGTTTAATTTTGATCACATGGTGATATCAACAAATTGTTGAATATCGGTCATGACTACTAGATGGCAATCTTTTTAAATGAAGAGAAAAAGTTGTCATTAAATTCCAGGACAATTCAACAATATTTGTTGATATCACCGTGCGAAGAAAATTAAACTATTAAGTGTTTATTGAAGAATTATCTGCTTTATATTGACAATGTTTTGATATAAAGACTGCAAACTTACTGTCTTTAACTCGTATTTCCCACGCTCCCACCTTAATTGATTGTATATTCCTAGCCTTGTAGTGCACGTATGAGTAAATGTTACGACACACTCGTACGTAATTTCACGTACAATTTGTAATGGGTTTGTGACAAATTAAGAAAATAATTAGTCATCGGTAAACTACCGTCAATTTAAGAATCAAATAGACAAAGCTATTATTTAGTGAGGATTATTCCAATTGGATACCATATTGTGAAAATTTAAAATGACACCTGGACACCGGATTCGAACCAATACACCTTAAAATATGAGTAAAGAATGACCCTGGGCACGGGATTATTTCTGGATAGCTCAGTGGTTAGAGCATTGCCGTACCAAGTCAAAGGTCCCGCGTTTGATTCCCGTGTCCAGGTTTCACTTTTCAGAATACCTTCAATTTGATGTTTTTAATAAAAGTATACATTAATTCTTATTTGTTATTTAAAACACACCCAAAATACCACTTTTTAAAAGAAAGAAAACACGATAATCACATTTTTAAAAAGTTTCTAAATTTTCACAAATACCCTTGAACATACCTCCACAAATAAATACCAAGTATTTGTAACGCTAAACACACTAAAGATATCAATTTTGAACAAAGCCGTAGAGCCTATTTAGAAATAATTAAAATTTCCAGAAAAACTCATCAGTAAATTATTCTTAATTTAAGAAATAGAATCAAAATTTGTTTAAAAAAACACACGATATTACCTTATAACATTAAAATACCTGGTTTTAACAAAATACATCAAACCATTTTGGCTGTGAGCCCAGGCACAGACAGATTGTCCTGTCAGTGATGTACGCTCGTGCTATCTGGGAGAAATCACACGTACCAGAGAACTACTGAAAGCTCGGGGTCTCACGTTGCTTTCCGCATTGAATTTCTACGAGTGAGTGAGAAATATCATACAAATTATGTTGGAAAGCCATCTCGCATAGCTTTCAAGGATATTTTACCCTGTCATAATAGGCATGGAACTTTTCTTTACTATCCGAAGGAAGTTTAGCTACGATATCACTTCTCACCCACCCCACCCCTTCCAGACCAACTGAAATAATCTTAGGTTTACCACCAATGTGTTGTTAAATTTAATATAAATATTACATTCATTAGTTTCATTTGATTTGTTTGATGGTTTTGACGGTTGAAAGCAATAAGGAGTAACTATTGCCTTTCAAATTTTTTTACGATAAAAAACACAGTTACCCTTGTTATTTGAGTATAGGGGGTGATTGTTAACCCCACGAGCTCATGGATAGGTCAGCTAATAATAATCCAGCCTGACACAGTTTCTCTTCAACGCCCTTCAAAAAATATGCCAAGGTTTCTATCATCTTTTGCTTTCACTAAAATTAAATAATGTTATGTACACAATACAAAATGAATGGGGGTGGGGGGGGGGTCTCTTTTAAGCCATCTTTTTCAAAAGGGCTGGGGCCTTATTTACACTCGGATCATTAACTAAACAGCTTGTCATGGGTTTTAAGTGAAGGCTGAAATAGTTTTCAATGCGAAATAGAAATATGTAAATTTGGAGAATTTAATACTCCATATGTGCTCCGTTTAAATAAATGTGACCCACTTCTGTGGCCACATGGCCTAAGGCGTTACTCTCCCAGTAGACTAGAGTGCTGATGACAGGGAGATTGGAGTTTGAATTCCGGTCGAGTGATTTCCCCTAAATGGTGTTCCCATCTCCCTCACACAAATGCTGATACACTTTGGAAACACTTAAATCTAATTTGAGCCTAGCTATCCAGACACTGTTGACCGTTGGGGTAATTCCCCTTTCAGGAAATAAACCCAAGGCACCAGCCAGGAATCTAACCCGGGACCCAAAGACGTGTAGCCAGTTGCACTGACCACTACACCATAGAGCTGGTAATATTTCACTTCAACAGCTACTCTGAAACCTAGCAGTAGTGAGTGGTTTTTATGAATGTAATTTGAGTTCCATCATATGTGTAGTCCAGATCGTTTGGAACCGGCCACAACAACCTGTATTCAAATATCAACAGATGTTAATGCCTTTTTTACTTAAACCCAACTCTCTCCAATTCTTGGAAGTATGAAAATGTTGCCTTTGTTTGAAAATTACTTGAAGACCATTTCTGTAAAAAGAACATTAAATGAGAAATGTGTCATAAAAAAAAGTGAAACCGCGTTGTTATGACGACGGACACTACAGCTTTTTATCACTATCGGGGAAGTTCTAGTAATGTTACAAAAATACAAGTGTCTCTCATAGTGAGGTTTCCATGGAGTTTGATGGGAAAGAATAACAAGGAATGTTTTTGTTAAATAACCTCGTCGTCACTCTTTTGTTGATGATTATTGTATGAACGTGTCATGTAAATTGAATGTGGTGGGTAAGTAAGGCAAGGTATTGCTTATTTCTACCGTGTTAAAACACACAACGTGGACAGAACCGATAATGTGTCTACATTGACTGATATAGCTTGGTGACATGAGTGGCTCTGATAGAGTATGGTGACATATTAGTGGTCTGATAGAGTATGGTGACATATTAGTGGCTCTGAATAGAGTATGGTGAACATAGTGGCTCTAATAGAGTATAGTGACACATTAGTGGCTCTAATAGAGTATAGTGACATGAGTGCTCTAATAGAGTATTGGACACATTATGCTTATAGAGTATAGTGACACATAAGTGTCTCTAATAGAGTATGGTGACACATAGTGGCTTTAATAGAGTATGTGACACATTAGTGGAGCTGATAGAGTTTTCAATGTTGCCCCTCTTATTATTTTCACTTTCCAAAGTTTCCCTTAAGGCTGCATTACACGTAGCAGGTTGCAGCGCTGCTTTCTGACGTCGTTTTGCAGCGCTTCAAGATGACCATGTAATATGTCTAAATGATCGGTGCGCGTACGAGAAAGCTGGCAGCGCAAATATCAAACGAGTTTTATATTTTCTGATCGGACGAGAGCTTTCTGCGCTTCCAACTTGTCGAATGTCGTACTGCGCATGCGTGCGCCTGGTCGAGATAAGGTAGTACCAGACCAGAGGATATATTTTCTCAACATTTTCGTTCATGTGGACCACGTTCACTGTATTTATATTAGACTATAGACTAAATATGTTTGTAGGTGTCTTCATTCATACGTTTAAGTAGTTTCGGAAGTCATCGGCATCTAATTCAGGTAAAATCGTGACAGTATGTGACACATTGTTCCGTTTTAACACGAAATTTCGACTCCACACACGTTTGTTTCTGCGTTTTACGACACTACGAGATTTCAAACTTTGGTAGTACTCGTACAACATAGACAGCTCTTCGTCTTCTTGTTGTTAACGAGACATGTTGGCACAAACTGAACCAGCCAAACTAAGTGTGGACGATAAAATAACTTTCTCTCCACTGAGTGGCAAGATGATCATTCGTCAGAATGCAGCTTGTGTGTAATAGGTAGCCCAGATTTGTCATCTCGCAGCGCTGCAACCTGCTACGTGTAATGCGGCGCCTATATGATGAGATGAGGAGGACACCCTTTGACAAAGTGACCATATTGCGTTGACGCAGAGGATAAGGACCCCCAGGATGTAGGCCATTCAAGTTAAACGTCGGGAGTTACAAAATGTTTAGAATGTATTTGTACAAATCCACGTCATGTGTTTTATTGTTAATCATATTACCATTTTACTGTTAGTTCAAGCATAACTCTCAGTCTATTTTTTAATGTCTTGTTGCTTTACAATTAACTTTTAAAACTACGACCAAATTAAATGCTTGAAATTATACTTAACTAACAAAAAAAAACTTTTCTGAATCTCTATCCAAGTATAATCCCTCATTTTTTCAACTGGGTAGAAATTAATTTTGCTAAAATGGAGGACATTTTGGAATGATTGAAAGTTCCTCCTGGACACAGGGTATAGGGTTGAAATGTAGGACGTGTCCTGTAAAAAGAAGACGCCTGATCATCCTTGCCCACGCCTTATACTATTTATCACTGAAGCAGGTCTTTAATTTATTACTGCCCTTTTCAGAAGATTTAAAAAAATTAAAAATCCATAGACAATCGTAGCTTTATTCAACCTTCAGTGTTTGTTTATTTATCTATTTTTCACCTAAACTAACGTAGAGTTGGTTTCTAATGAACGAGTCCAGATGAAGTATTTATCAGTTTATAAACACAGCCCTCTCTAGTTTTTACTGCTGTGAACAGTGGACCGTTGTGTTGAGGAACTCAGGGGCAATAACACACTATCTCACAACAAATGTAGCAGTATTGTGTTTTTAAATATCTCGCAGCCTATCTGGGAGCACTTAGGGAGGGGAGAGGGGGTTCTACCTGTATTCCAGGGGAAATTGAATTCAATATCTTTCTCCATTTCCCGGTCAATCACTAAAGATTATCACAAAATCGATTAGCTTTAATAATAGCAAAGTCAAAATTTATATTATTGAACACGTCGTTTTGATTTCAAGTAAGAGTAGGTAAAATAAATTGTTTAGAAGCTATATTTGTAACACCTATAGTCTACACTTGAGGTCAATCATAGAATAGTGATGTGGCAATATTTGTCAGACAACAGACTGTGTCAGATATCCATAGTGTGGTCTCTTGCGATGAAAATATGTGATGTGGCAATATTTGTCAGACAACAGACTGTGTCAGACGAGTCTGCTCACATAAACGGAGCAGTTAATGTCCCTCTAATGTCTGGGATTGTGTCCAGTTCAGGAATATATATGTGCGCTTGCAATACCTCTACATATTCATGCAACGCTCAATGACTGGCAACCACCAGAATAAATTCTATCACGGCTCAATGACTGGCACCACCAGAGTAAATTCTTCACGACTAATGATTGTAACCACCAGAGTAAATTCTGTCACGGCTCAATGACTGGCACCACCAAGTAAATTCTGTCACGGCTCAATGACTGGCACCACCAGATAAATTCTATCACGGCTCAATGACTGGCACCACCAAATAAATTCTTCACGGCTCAATGACTGTAACCACCAAGTAAATTCTATCACGGCTTAATGAATGGAACCACCAGAGTAAATTCTGTCACGGCTCAATGACTGGTACCACCAGAGTAAATTCTATCACGGCTCAATGACTGAACCACCAGAGTAAATTCTATCACGCAGGCCACCTCAGGACAAAGTAATCTCAGCATGACTGCACGCCTAATTTCTGACTGATCCACAGTATTCTATCACGGTCAAGATGCACACCAAAGTAAATTCTACTTGCGACCTACATGGCATGTCAAGTAATTTCGTCAGTGGATCAGGCGTTTGTAAAAGGTCTTTATTTCATTCACCTACCTGTCAAAGAGTTGTTCACATCTCTCATTAAAGACGTTGCCTACTTGTGACGTCATGGCAAGTCAAGATACGATTGTGATGACAGGGAGATCAGGGTTCGAATCTTGGTAAGGTGTAAAAAGGTGTTTTTTTTATAAAATGGTTTTACATTCCCCTCCACGCAGATGCGGGTACTGTTCCTTTAAATTAAACCAGCTTCATCCCTGGCTCAATAGCGTGATTGATACATATTCGTAGTATTCGCCATTTTAATGTACTACACTTTTATTTTGCGATTTTTAAAGATATAACATTGAAACCAAAAAACAATAAGTTATTAACTAGCTCTTAAAATAGTTATATATTTTCACAACATATTTTTTTATCTTGATATAGTTTATTTGTAACTTCACTAATATTTTTAGAGATGTTTATAATTCGATTCTTGAATCCGAATCTTAAATTGTATTTCTAATCTATAAACCAAATTTGAATCCTGGAAACTTAAAAAAAATGTACAAATGTGAAAGGATTTAAAAATTAATCTAAAGATATTTTGTTTGTAATGTATATTTCGTCATTGTTATTTTAATACAATTAATTAATTATATTAATACAATTTTTACATATTTTTTTAAATTATTGATTTCGTTATTTTTCCAACCACAAATATCCATACAGTCCATTTTACCGGTTAATTAAAATTGTTATATCAAGTCTATGTCTTCATAATAATTGTGTTAGAGGTATTTTTAAAAGATTTTTATGAATCTCAAATCTCTTGAATAACACTGGATTCTAGGTATTCGAATAATCAATCTCTAATGTTTTTTTAAATCGTCCACACCTCGGGTTATTTGGTTTATTCCTGAAAATCTCCTTGCATAAATGTAGCTTAAAAAAGTCCATGGTAGCAAATGTATATCTGGAGTAGGTAACAAGGAAAAAGTGTATTTTGAAATGCAAGTCCAAGCACAAATAGTTGAGTAATGTTTATACTCGTCAGAGGAAGAGGGGCAGTGCTATTAGTATATAAACAAGAGGACTTCATTGAGGGAACAACTCATTTTCTTCCCTCTTTCTATTTCGTACATTGGCGTGGAGGTGGGATAGCTTGGCGTGCATAGGCTGCATTAATTTAAAACAATTAATGATCATCATCAACTATTTCCAACCTGTTGCCGGGTCAGTTTAGTAAAATATCTTCATTTTCCTCTTTCCTTCCACCACTCTTCCTCTTTTAATTGCTTCCATTCTTCTCCTCTCACTTGAACACTTTTTGTTATCTACTCCTCCCATATAATTCTTTGCCTCCCTTGTGGTCTTTTTCCTAGATTCTTAATTTCCAACATTCTCTTTGGCATCCTCTCTTTTTCCATACGCATTACATGTCCATACCATCTCAGTCTTGCTTCCTCTACTATCTAATGTACTCCAACATCCTCATTACATGTCCATACCATCTCAGCCTTGCTTCCTCTACTATCTCATGTACTCCAACATCCTCATTACTTGACCATACCATCTCAGTCTTGCTTCCTCTACTATCTCATGTACTCCAACATCCTCATTACATGCCCATACCATCTCAGTCTTGCTTCCTCTACTATCTAATGTACTCCAACATCCTCATTACATGTCCATACCATCTCAGTCTTGCTTCCTCCGCTATCTCATGTACTCCAACATCCTCATTACATGTCCATATCATCTCAGTCTTGCTTCCTCTACTATCTCATGTACTCCAACATCCTCATTACATGTCCATACCATCTCAGTCTTGCTTCCTCTACTATCTAATGTACTCCAACATCCTCATTACATGTCCATATCATCTCAGTCTTGCTTCCTATACTATCTCATGTACTCCAACATCCTCATTACACGTCCATACCACCTCAGTCTTTCTTCCTCTACTATCTCATATACTCCAACATCCTCATTACATGCCCATACCATCTCAGTCTTGCTTCCTATACTATCTCATGTACTCCAACATCCTCATTACATGCCCATACCATCTCAGTCTTGCTTCCTATACTATCTCATGTACTCCAACATCCTCATTACATGACCATACCATCTCAGCCTTAGCTTCCTCTACTACCTCATGTACTCCAACATCTCATTTACACGTCCATACCACCTCAGTCTTTCTTCCTCTACTATCTCATATACTCCAACATCCTCATTACATGCCCATACCATCCCAGACTTTCTTCCTCTACTATCTCATGTACTCCAACATCCTCATTACACGTCAATACCACCTCAGTCTTTTTCCTCTACTCTCATTACTCCAACATCCTCATTACATGCCCATACCATCTCAGTCTTGCTTCCTCTACTATCTCATGTACTCCAACATCCTCATTACATGTCCATACCATCTCAGTCTTGCTTTCTCTACTATCTCATTGTACTCCAAACATCCTCATTACATGCCATTACCATCTCAGTCTTGCTTCCTCTACTATCTCATGCACTCCAACATCCTCATTACACGTCCATACACCTCAGTCTTTCTTCCTCTACTATCTCATATACTCCAAAATCCTCATTACATGCCCATACCATCTCAGTCTTGCTTCCTCTACTATCTCATGTACTCCAACATCCTCATTACATGTCCATACCATCTCAGTCTTGCTTCCTCTACTATCTCATGTACTCCAACATCCTCATTACATTCCCATACCATCTCAGTCTTGCTTCCTCTACTATCTCATGTACTCCAACATCCTCATTACATGCCCATACCATCTCAGTCTTGCTTCCTCTACTATCTCATGCACTCCAACATCCTCATTACACGTCCATACCACCTCAGTCTTTCTTCCTCTACTATCTCATATACTCCAAAATCCTCATTACATGCCCATACCATCTCAGTCTTGCTTCCTCTACTATCTCATGTACTCCAACATCCTCATTACATGCCCATACCATCTCAGTCTTGCTTCCTCTACTATCTAATGTACTCCAACATCCTCATTACATGTCCATACCATCTCAGTCTTGCTTCCTCCGCTATCTCATGTACTCCAACATCCTCATTACATGTCCATATCATCTCAGTCTTGCTTCCTCTACTATCTCATGTACTCCAACATCCTCATTACATGTCCATACCATCTCAGTCTTGCTTCCTCTACTATCTAATGTACTCCAACATCCTCATTACATGTCCATACCATCTCAGTCTTGCTTCCTCTACTATCTCATGTACTCCTTGTATCCCAACTATTTCCCAGATAACTTCATTCCTAACCTTGTTTCTCCTCGTGACAGCTAACATGCTCCTCACAAACTTCAGTCCCATGACCTCCACTGAAGAAAAGTAGCTTCTAATTCTTCAAGTAAGCAACGCCATTAAACGACAAGTTGAAATATTATCATATCGTCCTCTCTCAGCGAATGTGTTCATAATCTAGACACTAGAAACTCTCTGGTCGCCGGGTTGCGTGACGTGAAGTCGCCCGACCATCACTCGGGGTGCTGGGATGGAGAGGGAGGGGGGGAATTAAAGGGAAGGTTGGAGGGAAAGCAAGAGAAGATAATGAGGTTGAAACGGACAAAAGGGTTTGGGTTAAACCTTTTGTTAAATAACCACTTTTGTTCCCGTCATAAAATGAAAAAAAGAATAATTAAAAAGCATGACATATTAAATTAATAATTCTAGTCGTTGGTCTGGAGAAGACAAAAAACAAAACATATGCACACCGCGTATTCATTTCTGAAGTCCTTTAGCTTCTGACCAAAGGGGAAGAGGGGGAGGATAGGGTGGGGAGGAGTAAGAGAGGGGGTATAAATGGAGAATAAATACAAACAAAAGAGGGAATTAAATTAAAAAATTTAATGTTGTCTCCTGCAGATGAATTTTTTGTAGGGAAACTTTTTATTGTTTTATGATTACAAGTTCATGTCACTTTTTATTTATTTGTGGGTATGAAATTATGTTGGTATTTACTTTACACCACCTTTTTTTTCATCCCGCGATACCTTATCCCAAGTGAACATCAGCTGCCAAAAAAATGCCCAAGATAATTATTGTCAAACTTCCTTTTTTTTAAAATATAGATATGACTATAATCGAGAGTTAACTTGATTAAAATCAAATATTTAACATTTGAACAAAGGCAACACACACAAAATTATAACTGTTATATTTTCCCTGATGGCTCTTCAATATATTTCATATATTCGGGACTTGATTAGGTTTATCAACAGGTACTAATTTTGTATTGAAACCCAATGGCGGCTCGTGTATAGGCACTGCGGAACTGCAGCACCCCCTATTTCCTCTCGATACTATCGATAACATTTAATATAATGAGTTATTTTTTCTTTAATTCTTTCTTTATTTTTGTAGTACAATTTATATTCCTTAAGCTTAATGTCAGCACTTCAGTAGCCATCCCCCAGTTTATGAAAAAGATAAAAAAAACTTTGTATGGAACTGTGCGCTTCACAGTGCCAGCGACTTGGTGTTTGACTGTTGTGCGCATGCATACATAGGAAGGAGGTGGGGAGGAAGACGGAACTGCAAGGTAGAGAGAGCACTGTTGCTCTAGCAGTGCCGTGATGGTGGAAGGAAGTTTTTTTTTTTTACTCAGCGTGTGTTGTACTTAAAAATCGTGTACCATATTCTTGAATGTGATAAAATGTAGAAGGATGTAGTATTAGATTATTATTCTGCTTCCAGCTATTCTATTTGATTAATTTTTTTTCGGTTCTTTTATTTAACAGAAAACTTTAACCATGTCCTTGTATCCCCAAGAAATAAGTACTGTGACTGAAAAAGAACTTCAACAGCTTTAGTTTTCACAGCTATCTCTCCATGAGAAAGTTACAGTTAAGAAAAGAGGTCTTTTAACACCTGATATTCTAATATCTCAGCCAGGAAAAAGCAACAACAAGAAATATATTTGTAGATTTAATTCTGAATGGTACCAACGGAAAAGTTGGCTTTGCAGCTGTGAAGTAAAAAATGCACTGTTTTGCTTCCCGTGTTAGCAGCACCCCCACTAATTTTAGCTACGAGCCGCCACTGTTTAAACCAAACCATCATGAGAAAAAAGCCTCCACGACCTAAGTCCACAATCGAGCTATATCTATTGAGCGGCCGTCAACTATTAGCGAAAATAATGCAAACAAAAGCGAGTGTAACGGAGTCAACAAAACGAACCCTGTGGCCGCTAATCTCAGTTTTCTAGACCACAGCTAGTAACTCTAGTAGCCCCTCATTTGTCCTCATGAGGCCGAGTTTTACTCCGTTCCAGACCCACTGCCTTACAGATACATTCTGGAGGCACCAGGGAATGTTCCCAGTACCTCCAGAACCACTGCTTTACAGATACATTCTGGAGGCACCAGGGAATGTTCCCAGTACCTCCAGAACCACTGCTTTACAGATACATTCTGGAGGCACCAGGGAATGTTCCCAGTACCTCCAGAACCACTGCCTTACAGATACATTCTGGAGGCACCAGGGAATGTTCCCAGTACCTCCAGAACCACTGCTTTACAGATACATTCTGGAGGCACCAGGGAATGTTCCCAGTACCTCCAGAACCACTGCTTTACAGATACATTCTGTAGGCACCAGGGAATGTTCCCAGTACCTCCAGAACCACTGCTTTACAGATACATTCTGGAGGCACCAGGGAATGTTCCCAGTACCTCCAGAACCACTGCCTTACAGATACATCTGGAGGCACCAGGGAATGTTCCCAGTACCTCCAGAACCACTGCCTTACAGATACATTCTGGAGGCACCAGGGAATGTTCCCAGTACCTCCAGAACCACTGCCTTACAGATACATTCTGGAGGTACCAGGGAACGTTCCCAGTACCTCCAGAACCACTGCTTTACAGATACATTCTGGAGGCGCCAGGGAATGATCCCAGTACCTCGAGATCTGAAGCCAGAAACTCTGACCACTAGACAACAGATCGTCATGAAATACAGGGTAGGTCAAAAATCGGGGGAGAGGGGGTGATAAGGAGTAAAATGTCTGTAAATATATGTTTTCTTGCAGGTTTGGGTGACATATAATGGCATTGTCAAATGAAGAACGCATTGATATATTCTTAAATGCTGATAGCGGCATTTTCAGACAAACTGCAGAGTAATTCAACCCCCTCGCGATACCTGGAAATATAAATAAAATATGTCATGCCTGATAGTAGCTCGTGAGGGATGTTGGTGGTTAAAATCCTCTGAAATGTGTCAGAAACAGCTGTCGCTACCAGCATTTAAGAATGTATCAATGCGCGCTTCCGTTGACAATGTCATCTATCACAACTCACTCAAATCTTGCAAAAAAAACGTTTAGAGACATTTTACAAACCATATTGTCAGACTTTTTACTCATTCTGTACATACTTTTACTTATTAGTTATACTAATATTGGTTTACGTTTAAAAGAGAGTTCACAATATTAAAAAGTATTCATAAAACGACGATAATTTGACTTTCGATCAAAGTATAGCGATGGGGAGTACTAAGATAAAAGTTAACAGTTTTTCGAAGATAAAATGGAGAGGGGGGATTAGGGTGAGGGAAGAGACAGAGACGAAAGAATAAAACCACCTATCGTACAAGTGAGATTTTTCGAGAAAAAAAGTGTGAGATAGTAAATGAAAGCCACTTCCATTTATTTATGAGTATTTTTAAAGATTTAAAGGTAGAAGTTGTATCTCTGTAAAATGCTAACAACAAATGTCTTTACCAAATTTATTTTCACATTAGCATTAAAATTTATAGTTGAAAAGTTTATCTTGGGTATAATAATTAATTGAAAATTACTTTAAAAGGAAGAAATCCTTATTTAAAAATATCTATTCTTTTGAAAATCTATCCACCAGTAGTTTAGTGAACAGTAGACCTCACTTCCTCCATGTTATTATCGTTACTACAATCTTGATAGTAGATAAAATAATACTACATAGTAGTAGATAGCATACTTTAGAACTAATAAGTAATATTTATCAATTTTCTTTATGGAAATTTGTATTTGTATTAATATTAATTTTATTCGAAGGTTATTGTAGATGTTGAACTCGAATCAAAGGAGACATTAACTCCCCTCCAAACCAGTGGCATCAGGCTCTATGTTTCAATGATCCCCATGTTTTGTGCGAGAGACTATACAAGTAGACACTAACTCCCTCCAAACCAGTGGCATCAGGCTCTATGTTTCAATGTTCCCCATGTTTTGTGTGAGAGACTATACAAGTAGACACTAACTCCCCTCCAAACCAGTGGCATCAGGCTCTATGTTTCAATGTTCCCCATGTTTTGTGAACGAGATACTATACATATGTAAAGTCACACTTACATCCCCTCCAAACCAGTGGCATCAGGCTCTATGTTTCAATGTTCCCCATGTTTTGTGTGAGAGACTATACAAGTAGACACTAACTCCCCTCCAAACCAGTGGCATCAGGCTCTATGTTTCAATGTTCCCATGTTTTGTGTGAGAGACTATACAAGTAGACACTAACTCCCCTCCAAACCAGTAAAACGACTCTGTGACACAGTAGACTTGTTATTAATAGCCAATAGTTTGTGGAAAAGGTAATTGCTCACTTTGTCACATGACGTGGGGGCAATCTTCACTATCTAAGGCTTATTAATTCAGCGTCACATTATAATCATCGTTACTAAACAGTCATTACCAGCAAAATGGAAGAGAAGGGGTAGTAATATAGCACATGATGTAACAGTGTACTGCCTACTTTAAGGGGGAATACAACCCACCACAACTAATATGGAGCGCACATCACACACACTGCACACATCACACACACACTCCAGAATATAACACACGATCCTCTATAACTGCAGTAATGCTGACACAACCCTCTGATTTGCATGTCCTCTCCTCTGGCCTGTATTTATCCAGTAGATATATTTATATTTACCTCTTGTTCTATTGGCAGCAGAGGTGATACATTATTCAGGCACTTAGGGTCTGTTGTGGGGAGGGTAGGTAGGAACTAGTGCGTATTACATGGGGAGACACGTTGTCACAATGTCTAACAGTGACAGTCACTAGTGCGATGAAAGATATGTTGTCACATGATCTATCATTTGTAAAATAAAGGTCCAAACAAAGATTCCACCTTGAGTTGCAGCCTCCGTTCTAAAAGGTAGAACATGTCTAGTTCTACATCAACTGGTTCCCGGAGGCGCACAGCCGAGCAAACAACATGCGGCCGGTTCCTTTGAACTCCGTGCCAGTGTTATTGCGTGTTATTGTAAGGGACCGTGATATTTCTCTTCTAGCGGTAGTATTAACAAGTACTCTTGATTATCATCATTCACTTGTTTGGTCGGATTTCAAATTTATATTGTATTTCACCGTTACCCTTAACGTTAGATGTGTGCTTGTGAGTTTGTCTCTGGTTCTAGAGAATCTTAGTTCGACTCCCACCACGTGTTTCCCAAACCTCTCTCCAATAATGAGCTTCAAGGTAAAGACTAGGTCTAGGACTTGTAAGACTGTACGAGTCAACACAATATTTTCAAGTTACCTGTCACAGGTGAAACTTTCTGTCCGGCCATTTGTGAAGTAACACAATATATTGTAACATCCAATTAATCTTCGCAGACCCCCACGAGTGAAATGTTTGTTTCATTTAAACAGAACACTAGTCCATGTTATATCTAAATGTTATCAGAGAAAACTGTTTTGGAACCCATAGACATACACCCGTGGGGGTGTTGTTTATCAAGTCCAGCCCTGGAAACACCCGTGGGGGTGTTGTTTATCAAGTCCAGCACTGGAAACACCCGCAAGGTGCACGGACTGCTGTATGTTGTTGATTTACCACCCCCCCCCCCTCTCTGCACAGGTACAACATTGGTGTTAACACTTAATATGTTCTGCAGGTGCGGATCCACATCATTTTCATAAGGGGGGGGTCATAATTATAAATAACAAAGCTTCTTACAATGTTAGATTTATGTTTATCGTTCATATTTGATCTTGTGGATATTTTAAACCTTGGTTATCCTCTACAATTATTTAAAATCAGATAGTTTTTATAAACTATTTGGACTGAACCTCCTTCAACCATTTTTTGAAAAATTGTTTATTCTAGAAGCTATGAGTAGTCTTTGCCTTGAATATTTTTATTAATGGATTCTTTTATAAGCCATTTAAAAAGTTACTCACCTAGACATTTTTGAAATTTGGATGTTTCTCGAAACTATTTAGAGTGATCCTCACATTAATTTTTTACGATACCTCTATAAGATAATCTTTGACGTGGTCTCTGAAAAAAAATTTGAAAATTGAATTATTTCAGATACTAGACTATTTTGGGTGGTCCTCGCCTGCCAATTCTTCAAAATGACATGCATATAGAAGCTATTTGGAGTTGTCCTCCCCTATACATTTTTGAAATTTGTATGGCCTTGGAAGCTATTTAGAGCTTACCTCTTCTGACTTTTTCTGACAGTTAGATACCTCTAATCTTATCAGTTATTTTATGTGGTCTTTTCCAGCAAATTTTTTACAATGGAAGGCATCTAGAAGTCATTTGGAGTTTGATTTAAAGCCATTGATAGCTTCATATTCGATAATATCAGAGTATTTGAAATCTATCTGAGGGGGTTATTCCAGGGGGCAGAGTCCCCCACAGTTCCACCGCTCTTCTGTCCACACGTACTCTATATTCGGTATTCGTGATGAACTGCTCTCAGCGATTATTAGTCTTCTTTGATTGATGTGTGGTAGTCTACCGGCTCTATACGAAACAATGTTCACTACTCGGTATTCACTACAAATATTCAGACATGATAACCAATATTTTTTCCACACTTGCTTGAGTCATATCAAAAATTGAATAAACGTGGAGGAATAACGAACGTGTGGATCCAAATTGAGAGTTTTCTGCGCGTTAAAAGATTAAAAATAATTGAATAATTTATCTGTGTTGTATTTTCTTTCTAAAATTTGAACTTTCATTTTGATTTTTGTATTAGTTTTCTAACTTTCACAGGGGGGTCAACTGGCCCTTTGGTCACCCCACCCTTAATCCGTGCCAGGGTTCCGGGTCACACACTGTGTTAGTATATTAAGATTATATATAAATATATATTTGTGAATGTAAATAAAGTTCCGATTGTTAAACTCCAATGTGCTCCACCATGGTACCACCTGGCCACACTAATACAACACACAAAGCTGTAGTAATATACATGTAAACCTTGTACAGACAAGAACAGAGACAAGTTCTCTTGGTAGTAAAGCCTTACAGCAAACACTCCTATCTACACATTGGACCAAATATATTACCAGGAGCTCAAAGGATAGAGGAGGTGTTGTGAGTACTGAACATAATATACAATCAATGTGTCTGTGTTGGGTTGTCGTCTTACTCAAGGTATGATAGGATTCTGGTAAGAAAAAGGTCAGAAGGTACTTCCTAACAAGATAAATAGCAGAGCAACAAGGGTGTTAGTTGCCAGTATTAAGAGAGAGAGAGGTATTTGCAGAAATGAAACAAGATTATTTGCCAGAATGAAACATAATGCTATTGCCAGAAATGAACATAGATGTTATTTGCCAGAAATGAAACATAGATGCTATTTGCCAGAATTGAAACATAAATATATTATTCGCCATAATCTAAACACAAATGTTATTTGACAGAATGAAACATATAATGTTATTAGCCAAATTGAAACATAAATATATTATTCGCCATAATCTAAACACAAATGTTATTTGACAGAATTGAAACATAGAATGCTATTTGCCAGAATTGAAACATAAATATGTTATTTGCCAGAACTTAAACACAAATGTTATTTACCAATCCAACCAGTTACCAAATGAGAATATTTTTAGCAAACATTTCCGAAACATCAATGTGATAGCTTGATAAATAATCCCATATTTATTTTCCTAGTTAAGGAATAATTTGTTCAATTCATTTTTTTTACATATATTTAAAGTTTTATAAAATTGTATATTTCCACTAGCTCGCTCATAAAATGTATTTTAAAGGCGTGTAGAACACTTTAAAAAACAAGAGTTAGACATAACGTAAATGAATTAATACTGAGGGATCAACTTTAAACATGTTAAGCCATGAACGAGCTCCATAAAGCTTTTTTTTTTTTTTTACTTTCTCCGACTTTGTTTAGTATTAAATAATAAATCCTGAAAGCTATTTATTCTCTCCATAATAAGATTAAATTGAGTAGTTAAAAAGAAGTAATTAGCATGTTTTAAACATTTTATTGTGACTACAAAGAGACTCGCTAGTAATAACTCAGCCACGAGGGGCCATTGCTGTTATTTCGTACTATAGTTGCGATGGAGAGTTAAGATGTTCGACTCATGCCCCCACCCCCACCCCCCCACCCCCACCCCCCTTTCCCCACCTCACATAACCATCACGGGGTAAATCTTCTTTGCTCTGACCTACTTCTCTCGCAGTCCAGCGGTAAATACAATAAAATACTCTTTGGTCTTTTTTCTTTGATCCGCCTCTCTTGCGATCGTAACAAAGAAAGAATTTGGAAACGTGATTTGGTTTTGAGTTCGCGTTTCAGTGTAAAGGTTTAACCTGAATGCATCTTTCACTAAAGGAGGCAGGAGGGGAAGAATGAATTTATCTACGCATTTATCGTTTAGTCTTGAACGCGTCCTCGCCTTTATAGCATTCCAGTGGCGGATACAAAGGAATTAATTCAAAATAGTAAAAAAAATATTTGTACCTCAAGGTGTGGGGGTGGGGGTGTATTGCATAATTTGAAGTTTTTATAGAAAAAAAATTGGCAAAATAAATCAAATATTGTTCCAGTAGAAATATATTGTTTAATTTTCTTCACATGTTGATATCACCAGTTATTGAATGAATATCTATCGAGGTTGTCCTGGAATTTAATGACATATTTTTATTTTTATTTCTAAAGTTTCTCATATAACGCCGCTATGCTAATGACAAATATTCAACTGTTGATAACACCACGTGAAGAAAGTTAAACTCTAGGTTTTTACTGGAGCAATATCTTATTTATTTCACCGAAACAATTTTTTGTTACAAAAACTGCAACCACAAATGCCTTTTACTATGTCCTCTTCCATTCCACCTTAATTTTGTAAATAGTGGCCAACTCCTGTAAGTTACAAAAGACAATTGTAGAAGAATGGCTTGCCACATTTCCACTATGATATTCCGAAGATATTGTTCCTGAAGATGATGTGTAGAAGAAAACAAGGTTAACAAAACAATGGCAATCGCAAATCTTAATTTGGTATTTAGAATTAACATTTTGGTGTAGTAATTAGATTACAAAGTTTAGCATGAAAGCCAAGTATTTGTATTAAAATACATTTATTATATTAATACTAAAACATTTTATGCTCTTATACGTATTTATTACTTTTATTGTGACATTTCCTTTTTGTTTAATGTTTGTTTGTGTAAAACCTCAAATATACTAACCTCTATATTTAATTCAAATGCTGCCATCTATACAGTGCAACCATAACTGGAAAACAGCCTGCTGTTGATAGTCAACCTTGCAGTCCAACCAAACACATCTTGACCCGAAGAAGGTGTTTGTGACAGTGAAAGCGTTTCCTTGAAAATGTGTGTTTTTTAGTGTTTTAGTGTTTTATCCAAACAATGTCTACTCCAGTTTCATCAAGGTAAGTGTTCTGGCTATCCTTACTAATCCGAACAAGAATTTACTTACGAAAAATTGTGTCTCTTCTTACGAGTACTGTATTTTATCATATTAATTAATTCTAATTATTTTTATAAACTAACAATATTATTATCATATTAATTAAATTCCACATGAATTAAAATCCATATATTAATAATACTTGAAGGACTGATATTAAGAGTCAGTGCTGGAATAAAACCGAGCTGGAATCCGTTCGTCATACACCTCCAATTAACAAGCGTCAGATCAAATTGTGAGATTACATCTGAGAAACTTGGAACATCTCTCGCCTTAACATTAGTCTGGGGGGCCCCACGTCTATAAAAGAGGCGCGCGGGGTCTACTCCAGGGACATTCTAAGATCAAAGCTAAAATATCCGGCTAGGGACGAGATTGAGAACATGTCGTGGTCGGAGAACCAATCTCAGAACAGAAGCTTGCGTGTGCTCTGTGGGAGAATGGGAAGCTGTTCTCGGTCCGAGTGTCTGCCCAGAGATATACAATCCTGTTCCTCTTCCCTGGACAGAAACAGGCTCCCTGGGGCATGAACGAAGGATGCTCCGACAAGTTGGGGAAAGTAGCGACATGTGAACAGTTATATCAGTCTTTAGGATTGAATTATTTTAGCAATAAAGGAAAGTTATTTTTATCCAACAAACCTTACTACCCGTCCGTGGAAGACGCCTAATAGGATAGTCATGATAAAGGTAGAATTTGGAGAAAATTTATTTACATTTTCATGGACTAAGACAACCCACCTCTTATACAACATAAACATTATCCCTTTCTGACGCCGGATAACAAATACCCCACTTATGACAACACCATCTGACAAACATCCCTCTTCTGACACCAAATAACAAACATCATCATCTCTTACACCAAATAACAAACACCTCACTTCTGACAACAAATAACAAACTCATCATCTCTTACACAAATAACAAACACCTCACTTCTGACACCAAATAACAAACATCATCATCTCTTACACCAAATAACAAACACCTCACTTCTGACACCAAATAATAAACATCATCATCTCTAACACCAAATAACAAACACCTCACTTCTGACACCAAATAATAAACATCATCATCTCTGACACCAAATAACAAACACCTCACTTCTGACACCAAATAACAAACACCTCACTTCTGACACCAAATAACAAACATCATCATCTCTTACACCAAATAACAAACACCTCACTTCTGACACCAAATAACAAACATCATCATCTCTTACACCAAATAACAAACACCTCACTTCTGACACCAAATAACAAACATCATCATCTCTTACACCAAATAACAAACACCTCACTTCTGACACCAAATAACAAACATCATCATCTCTTGCACCAAATAACAAACACCTCACTTCTGACACCAAATAACAAACATCATCATCTCTTACACCAAATAACAAACACCTCACTTCTGACACCAAATAAAAACATCATCATCTCTTACACCAAATAACAAACACCTCACTTCTGACACCAAATAACAAACATCATCATCTCTTACACCAAATAACAAACACCTCACTTCTGACACCAAATAACAAACATCATCATCTCTTACACCAAATAACAAACACCTCACTTCTGACACCAAATAACAAACATCATCATCTCTTACACCAAATAACAAACACCTCACTTCTGACACCAAATAACAAACATCATCATCTCTTACACCAAATAACAAACACCTCACTTCTGACACCAAATAACAAACATCATCATCTCTTGCACCAAATAACAAACACCTCACTTCTGACACCAAATAACAAACATCATCATCTCTTACACCAAATAACAAACACCTCACTTCTGACACCAAATAACAAACATCATCATCTCTTACACCAAATAACAAACACCTCACTTCTGACACCAAATAACAAACATCATCATCTCTTACACCAAATAACAAACACCTCACTTCTGACACCAAATAACAAACATCATCATCTCTTACACCAAATAACAAACACCTCACTTCTGACACCAAATAATAAACATCAACATCTCTGACACCAAATAACAAACACCTCACTTCTGACACCAAATACACCTCTTCTCTTCCTCTTCTATCCAACATTTACTAGTTGGGTGGGACTCTTGCCACTGGGATGTTAGTCTATAGTTAGTTAGTTAACCCTCCTCCATATTTATTATAACTGTACCTCCCTCCAGTTGGAGGATGTGTGACCTTACACCCGCTCCCCAACTACAGAACAGGAAGTTAGACTGCACGAACGCTGGTTCGGGGGACAACTGTTGTGTTGGACCGTGGCTTAAAATAGAAATGCTCCTAGAAAGTTCACGTATCAAAGCTAATCAATCTTACTTAAGTACTTCTGTTATCTGGATGGTTCAAAATATGATCACCAACATCGCATGAAACGGGAATAGACTTTAATTAAAAGATAGAGAGAGAGAAGAGAAATCCGATAGAATTACTAGTGAAAGCTATCCACAAAAAAAAAAAATTCATCTCCGTTAAAAACATCCCCTTTTTGCCCTCCATGTTTAAATAAAATACATTCTTGTGTGAAGGCTGTAAACGGGATGACGTCATTCCACCGTGGGAAGGAGGGTTTAGGTATGTGTTATAAAACTATGATACTTAATGTTCCTTTACGAGAGACCTTTTCCACACAGCTCTACTTTCCCTTGGGCTAGGAAACAGGGCATGACGTCACTTCCTCTTTACATCATAAAGCTATGCGACTCATGTGACCCGACAATATTGGAATATGGTACATCTCCTTCTAGTGAGGGAGAAGGGGTGGGTGGTTGTAGGGGTTGCCTCAGAAACCATTACAGCCGCCTCTTTCTCTGGGGCATTTTTTAGTCACTAGTTTTTATGACGCATAACTTTACTCGGAAGACGTTCGCGTCGAAAGCGAAAAGTAAGACGATAACGATTAGTACTTATGACTAGCTTTCTCACAGGGATGAAGTTCTTACAAAAGCCATGTAAACTCCTGACACCGTGAAATAAATATAATACCACATCTCAAACAGTTGTGTGATGAGGGGAGTATAATTATACAATACAAGGCTGAAGGTACCACAAGTTGCATTTACACTAAAGACGCCGTGAGATAAAAGCAATACTATACATCATACATTTGTGTAATACCGTGAGTATCATCATCAAATACAAGGCTGAAGGTACCACAAGATTAATTTACACTAAAGACGCCGTGAGATAAAAGCAATACTATACATCATACATTTGTGTAATACCGTGAGTATCATCATCAAATACAAGGCTGAAGGTACCACAAGTTCCATTTACACTAAAGACGCCGTGAGATAAAAGCAATACTATACATCATACATCTGTGTAATACCGTGAGTATCATCATCAAATACAAGGCTGAAGGTACCACAAGATCCATTTAAACTTAAGATTCCGTGAGACCAATGCAATACTACAATTTACTATGATATAGTCCCGCACCAGACTTCACCTTTATGTGAGTGTTATGTTCTTTCAGAAACATTCTAGTTAATAAATAAAATGTATTAATTTTGAACAAAGATACAAATACCATTTACATTTTAATAACGCAATATATATAATTTTGTTCATTCTCGTTAATGCTAAAAAGAGAAATCATCAAAATTGGAGATCCAAATAGTTGAAATATTTTTGCGGCCTCCCTTGCCCTTTTAACCTAACACAACGTAAACAAAGAATAGGGATTAGTCAGAACTGTGTGTTAAGCCCATTTATGTATTTTTATTGCTCAAAAATAGTTTGTAAAAATATCATCATAGAAGAAAAAGAGGAAACAAATTTAAATAACAATATACGGAAATATAAAAATACAAGGAAGATGGAGGAAAGTTTTAAATAAAATATTAAATATAGCCCCATAAAAAGTTGTTTGTTTTACTGCAGGTTTTATGTTTTAAAATAATCATGTTTTTTCCTCTTTTACAAAAACTGTTTTTATTATTTTGGTATTTTTCCGCTGATGGCTTCACTAGAACTTCCTGAACGACAAATATAAATAAAAAAACATGAGTTAGCTTATATTGTTTGTGAGTGATAGAGCGAATGAGTGAGGGAGTATCAGATAAGTGAGTGAGTGGGTGAGAGAGTAAGGTATAGAGTGAGTGAATGCATGAGTGATAGTGATTGAGTATGGGATTAATATAATTTGTAGGTGAGTGAATAATAGATTGAACGAGTTAGTGAAAGGGTTAATAGAGTGAGTGATTTAGGGAGTAAGTAAGTTAGTTAGAGAGTAATTGAGGGAGTGAATGAAAGATCGAGTAGGTGAGTGAGAAGTAGTTTTACATAAGAGGTGGTTTAAGAAGCAAATATTTTTACAAATTTACAAGTGATGATATTTTAAAACAATGATTAGCATTTGGTTGAATTTTTTTATTATTTGTCTGTGGTAAGAAGATTATAAACCACGTCTTACCACACTTCCCGGGTTGTTGGTGTATGCATTACGACACGGTAAGAATAATTCAGGTAGAATATAAAGGAGATTTACTCCAATTTGCGTGAAGAGAGGTGAAAAACAATATTTAAAAAAAACTAGTCCACCCAAACAGGATTTTAACCCTGACCTACCTAACCTCGATAGCCTGATATATTGCATGGGATGACGCCTTAGACCTTGCAGCCAACGATGCGGGAATTATAAAACTCGTTCGACTTTCTATTTTTATTTTAGCGCCGAGTTTAACGTACACTTTCTAAACACAAGGGTAATTCAGCACACGACTTACAAACTAGTTTAACAAAGGAAGAGCAACATTTAAGATTAAATAAACCTTCTTAGTAGCAAAATAAGATCTCAACACTTACCCTAACATGGCAAAGTGCTTATTTTCTTGTTTAAGGGTGTCTGGGTTTGATTCCAAGTAAGGTTACAAATATGCCATTATTGTGAAATTGATACTTTTCCTCTCGTCTGATTTTTAAATTAATGGCATTGCGTTTAAATGAGTTAGAATATTTCATCTCTAAGAGCACACTAACAACTAAATAGCTTGCCCACTTCTGTGGTCACATGGTCTAAGACGTCACTCTCGTAATAAACATAACTGCCGAAGATGTGGAGATCGGGGTTCAGTCCAGGTCAGATGTGTTGAAGATGGTTTTAACTAAGTGGTTTTCTCTCTCCCTCCACGCAAATGCGGGTATACTTCATCTAAATTAATCCTTACTAATCCTTAACACGTTATCGTAACTAGTACATAGGCTTACAACCGGAACGGGTAGTAAGACGCGGTGATACATAAAAACAACTAAACAGTTCGAGCCTCTACGTAAGTATAATATTGTTGTAGTTCCTGGTGGGTATCAAACCAGGGCCTCTTTACCCGGTGAATCATCGGTGCAGATATATTGTAAACGCACCCACTTAATATTTAAACGGTCGATACGGAAAAAAGCTCAGGTGGTTTATCAAGGGCCCATTGAAGCTTCGAACAAACAGTTGTCAGTTTATTTAACGAGGTATGTAGCCATTTCCATATTCGAACAGAGCTGATCCTTATTACAAGGGATAGAGGGGAAATGTCTGTCTCTCCCACCTCTTATTACAAGGGATAGAGGGGAAATGTCTGTCTCTCCCACCTCTTATTACAAGGGAGAGAGGGGAAATGTCTGTCTCCCACCTCTATTAACAAGGAGAGAGGGGAAATGTCTGTCTTCCCACCTCTTATTACAAGGGAGAGAGGGGAAATGTCTGTCTCTCCCACCTCTTATTACAAGGGAGAGGGGAAATGTCTGTCTCTCCACCTCTTATTACAAGGAGAGAGGGGAATGTATGTCTCTCCCACCTCTTATTACAAGGGAGAGAGGGGAAATGTCTGTCTCCCACCTCTTATTACAAGGGAAGAGGGGAAATGTCTGTCTCTCCCACCTCTTATTACAAGGGGAGAGGGGAAATGTCTGTCTCTCCCACCTCTTATTACAAGGGAAGAGGGGAATGTCTGTCTCTCCCACCTCTTATTACAAGGAGAAGAGGGGAATGTATGTCTCACCACCTCTTATTACAAGGGAGATGAGGGGAAATGTCTGTCTCTCCCACCTCTTATTACAAGGGAGAGAGGGGAATGTCTGTCTCTCCCACCTCTTATTACAAGGGAGAGAGGGGAATGTCTGTCTCTCCACCTCTTATTACAAGGGAGAGAGGGGAAATGTCTGTCTCTCCACCTCTTATTACAAGGGATGAGAGGGGAAATGTCTGTCTCTCCCACCTCTTATTACAAGGGAGAGAGGGGAATGTATGTCTCTCCCACCTATTATTCCAATGCCAGTATAAACCTCAGAGCTATTTTATTGGTGGTAGATCAACATATCAAGGGTGCGAGGGAGGGGAGTGGTAGCTATGTACTTTCTGAACCGACTGACTATATCAGCCCACGAGGTTTTCTAAGAGCAAGAGAGAAAGGGCCTACTAATTTTGTAGGGAAAGGTATTTTCACATACCTTCCAGTATTCTATTACATCCCACAATCGACACGGGACCGACGGCTTTGCTTCCCCTTCGAAGGAAGTTGTGCTACGGATTTTTATCGTTCAAGAAAAATTCGTCGACCTCAACTGGGTTTGAACCCTCGAACAATAAGTCCTGAGGGAAGCACTTTACCACAAGACCACGGAGATCAAAGAAGTGATATTGGATCTTAAAAACTTTTTAAAATAAGACTGCATAAATATGGCTGATAGTTATTATTCGTTTATCGTTTGTAGCAACAGATTAAATATTTTTTATTGATTTTAAATAAATCATATGTAAATAAATTTGATGATTATAAACTATTGTTGTAAACATAAGAAAATTAATCCAAGCAAATTAATCAAATCAATTACGAGGCTTTTTTTTCACACTAACATAGTTTTTGGTAGATTTTCCTCATCAACCTTTAATAAAATCAAAAGCCCGAAGTTACACCCCTTTAAAACACGCCTATATCAACACCCTGTAAAACATTTCCTGTGGCCGCATGGTCTAAGGTGCTACTCTCACAATAGATTTGATTGTCAATGACAGAGAGGTCATGGTTCGATCCCAGTTAGATGTACTGAGGGTGTTTTACCCTAAATAATTTCCCGCTCTTATCTCTTCATGAAAATGCGGGTACACTTCCTATAAAATTAACCTTACTCATCTATTCATTACTATAATTAGTACATATGTGTATCAACTTAATGGGTAGTAAGACGTGGTGCTAAAATAAACCTGTTCTCGAAATATTTTGATATCCTTATCTTATCATTTTTTATGCTCATAAAAACCCTCCATGTTGAAAACCCAAGATAGAGTCATACTACCCAAGCGGCCGCCACCGTAACTGGATTTGTGAATAAAGGGTGTCAAGTGATCAGCACAATCTCAGTTTTCTAGACCGGAGCCGCCACTTCTTAATTCAAGTAACTCCTCATTTGTCCTCAGAAGGCTGAGTTTGACCTTGTTACAGAAACACTGATTCACAGTTAAATTCTGTAAGTGCCAGGGATTGAACCAGGGACCTATGGATCTGTAGCAAGGAACTCTGACCACTCGACAAGAGAGGGATTGAACCAGGGACCTCTGTATCTGTAGCAAGGAGCTCTGACACTAGACAAGAGGGGATTGAACCAGGGACCTCTGTATCTGTAGCAAGGAACTCTGACCACTAGACAAGAGAGGGGATTGAACCAGGGACCTCTGGATCTGTAGCAAGGAACTCTGACCACTAGACAAGAGAGGGGATTGAACCAGGGACCTCTGGATCTGTACAAGGAACTCTGACCACTAGACAAGAGAGGGATTGAACCAGGGACCTCTGGATCTGTAGCAAGGAATCTGACCACTAGACAAGAGAGGGGATTGAACCAGGGACTATGGATCTGTATCTAGGATCTCTGACCACTAGACAAGAGAGGGGATTGAACCAGGGACCTATGGATCTGTAGCAAGGATCTCTGACCACTAGACAAGAGAGGGGATTGAACCAGGGACCTCTGTATTGTAGCAAGGACTCTGACCACTTGACAAGAGAGGGGATTGAACCAGGGACCTCTGATCTGTAGCAAGGACTCTGACCACTAGACAAGAGAGGGGATTGAACCAGGGACATCTGGATCTGTACTAGGATCTCTGACCACTAGACAAGAGAGGGGATTGAACCAGGGACCTCTGGATCTGTATCTAGGATCTCTGACCACTAGACAAGAGAGGGGATTGAACCAGGGACCTATGGATCTGTAGCAGGACTCTGAGGGATTGGGGGCGAACCACTCGACAAGAGAGGGGATTGAACCAGGGACCTCTGTATCTGTAGCAAGGAACTCTGACCACTCGACAAGAGAGGGGATTGAACCAGGGACCTCTGTATCTGTAGCAAGGAGCTCTGACCACTAGACAAGAGAGGGGATTGAACCAGGGACCTCTGGATCTGTAGCAAGGAACTCTGACCACTAGACAAGAGAGGAGATTGAACCAGGGACCTCTGGATCTGTATCTAGGATCTCTGACCACTAGACAAGAGAGGGGATTGAACCAGGGACCTATGGATCTGTATCTAGGATCTCTGACCACTAGACAAGAGAGGGGATTGAACCAGGGACCTATGGATCTGTAGCAAGGAACTCTGACCACTCGACAAGAGAGGGGATTGAACCAGGGACCTCTGTATCTGTAGCAAGGAACTCTGACCACTAGAGCACACTAATATGTTTGTTTAAATTCAAAATAGATTCTAACACATGTTTCACAGACAGTGAAATAATTCTAATCCAGTTTTTAAATAACACTTTCCCAAAGTTTGAACTTTTTATCTCTAACAGTTTTTAATGGTACCGCTGGTTGTAAAAATGTGATATAAAGAAAATTGTGGCTGACAAAGTGTAAATTGAACAGTAAACTAAACATAGATTTATTGATAAACTGTGAACGTGTACGAATTAACAACCTATTTAAGTAAATATTTAAGCTAATATTAAAAACATTTACTGAGCTATGGAACAAAATTGACTACAGTTGGCACAACTAAAACATTTTAAATGCATTTTTTAGTAAAAGGTGACATTGAAATTGGCGTCACCCACGTATGTACTGTATATGAAAAATTTTAACTCTAGACATTTTGTTCCAATATGCAATTTGTATAAGAAATTAATCCTTAAGATTTGTTTTTCAAAATTAATTAATAATAACAGATGATATATGTACGGCGACATATAATAGCTTGTCTATTTAATACACCATGATATGCACATTCGTACAGTTGTCAATGTACTGTTTTATTACATCCGTGACTGTTTCCAGTCAGTTTTTTATTCAAGACATATATTCTCCACTACCGGCTTGATAGGCCTGTCGTAGCTTCATATGTCTTATAATATAACTTAACACTAGGACAGACACAACATCCAGTCCCCTGTCGTAGCTTTATATGTCTTATAATCTATCTTATCACAACATCCAGTCCCCGGACGCTAATTTATCACTGTGAAAAGGTAAGCCCACATTTCACCAATGATACATTTTTCGGCCATGCCGGGAATCGAACCAAGGACCTTTGGATCAATATACAGACAACCTACCGACTGAACTAAGGTGTCGGACTGTCAATGTGCTATTGAAAACATAAAGAACTCTTGAGTCAAAGATACTTGCGTTATCTGAGAGCTCATGATATTAATTGATCAGGCTTTTGTAGCTGACAATTTTCACATGTCCATCACAGACTCTGCCTCAAAATATGAGTGAAGAATGACACTGGGTATGGGACGATACCAGGATACTTCAGTGGGTAGAGCATGAGTGTAATGGGCCAAAGATACTGAGTTCTATTCCCGAGACCAGGTGTCATTTTCCAATTTTAGAGAATATGAATTTCTTTGGGATTTAGAGGAGATATTTTTAAGTACCGTTAAGAACATAGCATGAAAATTGTAATTATCGATTATAAATACGGGTCCTTGAAATGGATGGCACTAAGTTGTGGTGCTAAACACCTCCTCCTCACAGGTATTCAACCCCTCTCCCTCCGTAATAGAGACAAACTCATCAGTTTTCCACGTTCACACGTTCACGTTCCACGTTCGTTAAGGCACGTACCACCGAGACAATGGGGACCTGTTGCTTTGATATTCATTCTAGAGACTCAGTCATATTTATCGAGTCTATTTTCATCCACGCATAAAATTGGGACTAACGCTCACCCGCTGATGTATCGCCAACAGCTACAAAAATATTTATTAAACATTCATAAAATGTGCCAAGTTGGTAGTTTAAAAAAAAATCACACGGGGCGCTCACTTGAATAAACATTTCTCCACAGGTTTTACCACGTATTCCAGTTTCCATTAAAAAATATACCAGCAAATAAAATACCCCTCGTTAATATTCGTCAACGCTCGAATTATAATAATAATAATTATTATTACTGCATGGACTGTTTATCTTCCGACTGGACATAAAAGCGTTCAAACTGATAAATAAAATAAAGATCCAAATCACAGCATGCGAATGGTATTTGCTATCCGTTTTACGTTGACCTCCGTGGTCTCGGGGTAAAGTGCTCGTCTCAGGACTCGGATATTCGGTGGTTCAAACCCAGCCGAGGTCAACGAACTTTTCTCGAGCGATAAAAATCCATAGCACAACTTCCTTCGGGAGATGAATTAAATCCGTCGGTCCCATGTCGATTGTGGAGTGTAAAATAACCCTGGAAGATATGTGACAATATCTCCGGCAAAAATGTGTAGACTCTTTCTTGCTCGCTTGAAGAAATTCAATGTGTAAAGGAAAGGGGAACCACAACACTTCTTGTTCAATCCTAGTACACGTGATTTCTACCAGATGGTGCAGGTAGTACTAACCAGCCAAAGGGCCCCAGCTCCAGAGGGATATAAATCACATCAAACCAACCTCCAAGTTGTTGACTCAAGGAGAATAAATGTGTTATACTATTTAATACGAAATGTTTTTGTCACCGCGTCTTACCACCCATTCGGGTTGGACACCTGTGTACTAATTACACTAGTATGATTAGCTAGGTTGGATTCAGAGGAACTGTACCCGCATGTGCATGGAGGGATACTGGAAAAACCATTTAGGAAAAAACACCCTCAGTACACACGACCGAGATCGAACCCCAATCTCCCCTAGCCTCCTGAGACCCTCCCTCCACTCCAGACGCATCTACGGAAATATCACTTCGAGCCTCAATCAAGTTTTTTCCGTCAGTCGAAGTTCTCTCGTTCTAATTCCTTCCAACTCGGATCCTTGTAGCTATCATTCGCGCTATGACGATCAACTAATGTCAAGGTCAAAGTGTTGCTACATACAGCCTTCTCACACGGACAACTTTATCTCGCCACGAACTGTTCTTGGTCTTATAACGGAGATAAAATATTTCTTTATCAAACCAATGAGAAGGGAGTGAACACAATATATTTGCCATCAGGCGAGATAATGTTGTCCAAACTGAAGTTTTCTCAAACCCTTTGTAAATATGAATACCTCATATATATGTTATAAATATTCCATTTCTAAAATAAAGTTTCTTTGAAACTAAAATTTACGTTTCTTTGTATTTTATTCATTAGAGAAAAAATATGTATTTTATTTAGTCCAGACAAAGTCTTTACAAAAGAATTTTTTCTCTATTTTTATTTAGTATTTCAGAATTTGCATATGCATTTGCTAGGGTTTTTTTTACCAGGGGAATGTTTGATTCTCTCATTAGTCGTAGCATTAATTTCTATCAATATTGTTAGTAAAACCTTTAAACAAGCTCAAAAAATCAAACACTGTTTACAAAATTGTGAAGTAATTGAAGACCTTGGAATTGCATATGAAATATTGTGTGCTTCAAATTGATATATTGAAATGAAGGTTCTAGCATGGGCAATATCGTGTGTGTTGAGTTAACTTATGTCGTACTTGATACCAGGGTCAGGTTGACAGTAACACAAGCACAGGGACTGTGTAGTGTCGTACTTGATGCCAGGGTCAGGTTGACAGTAACACAAGCACAGGGACTGTGTAGTGTCGTACTTGATACCAGGGTCAGGTTGACAGTAACACAAGCACAGGGACTGTGTAGTGTCGTACTTGATACCAGGGTCAGGTTGACAGTAACACAAGCACAGGGACTGTGTAGTGTCGTACTTGATGCCAGGGTCAGGTTGACAGTAACACAAGCACAGGGACTGTGTAGTGTCGTACTTGATACCAGGGTCAGGTTGACAGTAACACAAGCACAGGGACTGTGTAGTGTCGTACTTGATGCCAGGGTCAGGTTGACAGTAACACAAGCACAGGGACTGTGTAGTGTCGTACTTGATGCCAGGGTCAGGTTGACAGTAACACAAGCACAGGGACTGTGTAGTGTCGTACTTGATACCAGGGTCAGGTTGACAGTAACACAAGCACAGGGACTGTGTAGTGTCGTACTTGATGCCAGGGTCAGGTTGACAGTAACACAAGCACAGGGACTGTGTAGTGTCGTACTTGATACCAGGGTCAGGTTGACAGTAACACAAGCACAGGGACTGTGTAGTGTCGTACTTGATGCCAGGGTCAGGTTGACAGTAACACAAGCACAGGGACTGTGTAGTGTCGTACTTGATACCAGGGTCAGGTTGACAGTAACACAAGCACAGGGACTGTGTAGTGTCGTACTAGATGCCAGGGTCAGGTTGACAGTAACACAAGCACAGGGACTGTATCAACTCACGTGTAGTGTCGTACTTGATGCCCTGAAGCTCGTCAAAGCAGGGCAGGAGAGCCAAGCTGCCGGCTGAGGTCTCTGGCCAGCACAGCAGTCTGTCCCAAGACTTGGGACAGTAGAGCTCAGCTCTGGGTGTCGTGAGGGTGCCCTCGTCCTCCATCTTGAAGTCCGCCATGAGGCACTCCAGTTCCCTGTTCATCTCGTCACTCGTGTTGTTCAGGTGGCCTCCACCGGACTCAAGGAGGTCTCCATTGAGTCCATTTCCCCCTTAGTGTCCCTGGCGCTCATCCTATCAGCATCCGCCCCTTCTTTCCACTCGACACGTCATTGGTCGAAACTTGACGACGGTAAAACACTAGAGTCACGCTCGCGCTCTCTTCTCCACCCTGTATACAAAACTCAAGACGATGTCCCCGAATTATGAAAACACATTTTGGTCTCCCTGACGTCGGGTTTGTTTGGCACACGACTTGGAAGGTCTACTTTCAGCGGAAAGTGAATACACTGTCGTTTGTCTTCACGTTTCGGTATCGATCTGTTTGTTTTTGTGAAACTTTGCGATGGACAATCAATGAAAGTATTTAAACGTCCGAAATCCACCTAGTTCCATTTTTCAACCTTGAAAATAATACACGTATATTATCTTCTTTTTTTTTAATATAAAGCTATTAAAAATAAACTATTTATCTCGTGACAAGTAACTGAGCTTTATTCAAATCAAATATAATAATCAATATAATTCGTGATTTCTTAGTAGAAAGAATTTATTTCAATAGACAACAAAAAAGTTTAAAAAAAGATCTGTGGTTAACTTTCTCTGTGAGGTAAATCCTCCGTTAAACGTGACTTGACGAGTAGATGAACTCTGTCAGGTACAGAGAGGAATTTGTCTGGTGGTGGGCCCTTAGTTCCAGCCCCAGACAGACTAACACATTCTCGATAGACTCCCTGCTCGGTCCCTCCAGTCTTACGCAACCCCCTCCCTCTCCTCTCCTGGCTGTGTTGATCCAAGGCTCGTGCGAGTTAAGTCTTGGATGCAGCCGCTACCTGAAACAATATAAGGAAGAGTTTGTGCATTAATTCTTCTGTCAACAGTCGGATATTATGTGCGGAGGGAGAGGAGATGTAGGGGGCTAGGGGGAGGGGGAGGGGGCACTCTCGCACGCACACACGCAGTTGTTGAAGTCAACAAGTCACTCGACTCTTTGTTCAACTCTAACTATATATGTAACAGGTGTGAGATAAAAAATAAAAAATACCCATATTTCATTAATTTTTTTCTGAAAACAGTTTCGTCTCTTTTTTTATTATTATTATTATTTGAGGTAGATAAGGTGCACTTTCTAAACTGACTGAGTATATCAACACACGACCTAAAAACTAGCTTAAATCTAGATCAGACAAAAACAAAAGCCCTCCCCCCCTCCCAACTCTGATTTATAACTGAGAAATGAGAAACCCTTATTTAAACAATTATAGTTTTTCCACCATACCGGGAATCGAATCCAGCTCAGTAAGATGACATGCTACTGACGGAAACTTTCAGTTATTTAAATGTAACAATCTCACTCAAGAAGTCTTAAGTTTTAGAGTTCCCTCATCAGTTTAATTTCTCCCGAGGACGTTAACACCAGAAACATTAACAAATGAATTACAATAACATCAATAACAGTTCTCTGCTCACACTCACGTATAGACTACAGCACTCGGTGGTTGAACGTGGCACTAAAATCGGGTCTGCTGTAGACGCAGATACAACCACTTACCTTGGGATTCAATGATCTGAGAAATTTTCCTTCATCCCAATTTTCCATTTTAAATTTGATTTATTATTTATATCAACCCCACCACATGTCCCACATTTTGTATACTCATACTTACCCTGCCCCTCCCCCACTAGCAATGCCCATACCCACCTCAGTGGCTTAGTTGGCTAAAGCGTTAGTTTCGTGTTGAGCTAGACTGCCGAGGACGGGGAGATCAAAGTTCGAATCTCGGTCGGGTGAACGAGGGGGGGGGGGGTTCCTTAAATGGGCTTTCCACGCAAATGTGAGTTCACTTCCTATAAATGCAACCTTTCCAATTCCTAATCCATTAGCGTAATTAGACTTAAGCGTATAGCCCAAAGAGTTAGTAATATGTGGTGCTAAATTTAAAAAAAAATCATGAATGTAATTACCATGAGTAAAATATTAATAAACTAAAAAATGTATCTACTACTGGATTCGGTATTTTATTTATTTGGCCCATAAAAGGGTTTTTATTTTTTAAATGTTAAAAATACAGACTATATCCACTCCCTACCTCCACCCCCTCCCGGGTAACGATTTGAACCAAAGTGGAGAACTGTTTACATTTAAATCAGTTTCATAAGCTTAGCCCTTAATATTAATTTTATTTATTTCCTTCTTGTAGTTAATAAATTAACAGTTTTTTAGCAACATCCCCCAAAGAAATGGGATGTAAAAAAGTTGTTCTGTTTGATAAAACAGTTGTTTTTGTCTTGTTTATTAACCATGTGAAGAGAACAGTTTAAAAAGAAGGGTTTTATTTTTGCATGAGGCCATTTAATGATAAGGTTTAAAAGTTAGATATGCATGTAAAAGTGGCATAAGAACCTTAGTGAATTATCCGTGGTATCTTCTAACATTCATATTTCTTTGTTTAATAGTCGATATAATTCTCACACATGTTGTGGTTAGTTTGTTAAAACTTTTACAAGATTTTCAAAGAATTATTGTACTGATTCACAATATTTGGAAACGCATAGCCCAAACTACACACATAGTTTGTTCGAACTAAAAGTAATACAAAATCCCTATATACATTCGTAAAACTATGCCGATACCATTAAATTGTGTTCAGAGTTTCGGCGTACAGCGCCGGGAGAGCAAATCTGTGCAAGCATGCGTGTACAACATGTTGCTTAGGAGCTAGGCGCGTGGCACTGCACACAACATATTTGAGCACGACAGAACATACCACAGTTATTATTATTTATTATTATTATTATTATTATTAGCACCGCGTCTTACTACCCGTTCGGGTTATACGCACTTACGCTAATGTGTAATGGTAGGGTGATTGTGAGATGAAATTAAGGACCTACAGTTTAACGTGGAATCCGAACCACGGTGGTGACCTGGCATACCACAGTTAATAGTAAACAACACACCAGTCCATCTATAAATGTGAATACTTTCTGAGGGTCTACATTAACTGTCCCACATCACAGAAATGTTTTGCCATTATTACAATGTGCAGTGCCGAATTTCCAAGCCAGGGTTTCAGGAGTTTGTAAGTCACGGTACTACAGTGTTTAGAAATTGCATGTTAAATACCTGACATTACCTGGATAGTCCCAAACTCTCGCCAATACCGGCTTCGGTGATCATGTGGTCTGATCCGTAACTCTCACAATAGACTGGACAGGGGGATCTGGGTTTGAATCCCAAGTCAGGTGAACTGAAGATGTTTTTACAATCTCTCTCTATGCAACAGTTGGTATACTTCCTCTAAATGCAACCTTCCTAAGCCCTGTGTGTTTGTAATCCAAGCATGTTTGGCTCTATCTTGGTTCGATCCTAGCCCGGGTTCATTTAGATTATTAATCTCACAGATAGTGTGACACGTTAACTTAGCTGGTAGTGTGACTGCCTACTGAACTAGGGGTACTGAGTTTGATTCCTGGCATGGCCAAAACATTAATTAGTGAAATTGGGGCTTTCCCCTTTCACAGTGATGAATTAATTAATGCACAGGGGCCTGGATAATTATTGTGTCAGTTTTAGAGTTAGGTTAGTTTGTAAGTCGTGTTCTGATATGATCAGTCAATTCAAAATGTTCGAGTCAAATACCTCAAATATTTTTTTAACGCACAACTGGTATCTTAGCCTTTTACCAAACGAATTATGGTGCATTTTTCTATCATACTTTCTACATGTTGTAATATTTAAGTTTATTAATTGAATGAGGGTCAATGTAAGCACTAAATGTGCTTGTGTATTTCATTTGTGTATGTGTAACGATTTCAAGAGCTCTGTATTTGTCATTCATAGAGTTGTGTATTTGTCAGAACTTCTAGAGCTTTGTATTTGTCATTCATTATAGTTGTGTATTTGTCATTCAATAAAGTTGTGTATTTGTCATTCATATAGTTGTGTATTTGCCATTCATATAGTTGTGTATTTGTCATTCATATAGTTGTGTATTTGTCATTCATATAGTTGTGTATTTGCCAGTACTTCTAGAATTGTATCTGCCATAATTGGCCACACGGTTTTGATATGTTATGTGTGCTTGATAATAAAACATATCAGTCTCCACGCGTCATTGTCACTGACTGATAAGATCCATGTCCTAGAACATAGTACAAACCGTTGAACTCACCTTCACAGGTAGAGTGGTTATACTGTGACAAGGCCTGTTCACATCTCCCACCTTCATAGGTAGAGTGGTTATACTGTGACAAGGCCTGTTCAATCTCCACCTTCACAGGTAGAGTGGTTGTACTGTGACAAGGCCTGTTCACAATCTCCCACCTTCTAGGTAGAGTGGTTATACTGTGACAAGGCTGTTCACAATCTCCACTTCATAGTAGAGTGGTTATACTGTGACAAGGCCTGTTCACAATCTCCCACCTTCACAGGTAGAGTGGTTGTACTGTGACAAGGCCTGTTCACAATCTCCCACCTTCACAGGTAGAGTGGTTGTACTGTGACAAGGCCTGTTCACAATCTCCCACCTTCATAGGTAGAGTGGTTATACTGTGACAGGCTGTTCACAATCTCCACCTTCACAGGTAGAGTGGTTGTACTGTGACAAGGCTGTTCACAATATCCACCTTCACAGGTAGAGTGGTTGTACTGTGACAAGGCCTGTTCACAATCTCCCACCTTCACAGGTAGAGTGGTTGTACTGTGACAAGCTGTTCACAATCTCCACCTTCACAGGTAGAGTGGTTGTACTGTGACAAGGCTGTTCACAATCTCCCACCTTCACAGGTAGAGTGGTTGTACTGTGACAAGGCCTGTTCACAATCTCCCACTTCATAGGTAGAGTGGTTATACAGTCACTGACTTGTTAACAATATATGTTTGTATATAGAGTGAACATTATTCTATACGTAAAGAAAGTGTTCACATACTTCTTCAATGTCCTGTACAAATCACATCCACAGATCCAGGAGGGAACTGGTAAGTATTGGCGTCTCAGGAGGTGTTCAATTATCTAGGGTCCTCCACAAAATCAGAAGCCACCACCCAAGTAACTCCTCCTAAGGAGGTTATTCTTGTATATTCCCATGAAGGTCTGTTGAGGTTTTTCTACGTTCCCTGCTTTAGTTCTGGTCCTGCAGGACATACAAAGAGCCTCCACGGAAAGTGTGTACTTATTAGTACATTCGGGCGTCCCCTGGGAAACGGTACATCATTACGGGCAGATCTTTTCACAAACTGAGCTACACTGAAAGATCTATGAAGAACAGATTTAAATACTGCTTTCGTTTAATGTTCCTTTCATCTTATTGCTTATTTGTGTTTGATTGATAAATGTCATTAAAACTCGGTAGAAATAATATTAATATTTAGCACCACGTCTTACTACCCGTTCGGGTTATACGCTTTAAGTACTAATTACATTAATGGATTTAGGAATTGGGAAGGTTGAATTAGAGGAAGTGAATCCGCACTTGCGTGGAGGGAGAGTGGAAAATCATTTAGGAAAAACCGCCCCAGTTCACCCGACCGAGATTCGAACCTCGATCTACCCGTCCTCAGCAGTCGAGCTCAACACGACTAGCGCGTTAGCTAACTACGCCACCGAGGCGGGTTCGGTAGAAATAAAATGTATGAATACAGAGCTTAAAAGATTTTGTATGGCTTTTTTTTTTGTACATCTGGTTTCACTTCCCACCCGGGCTATCTATGTAGTCCTAACAGTAAGGTATGGATGAGAAAGGTATAATTTAAGGGAAAATGTACACACAATTGCATGGAAGTATTATGTAAAAATCATTTAGATTCAAAGAAACTCAGTACGCGTGAATATAATCAGAGCCCGAAAAATTCACCGCAACCATAAAAAAAATCCGACTAAGTTTACACCTCAGCCCGCGTGGCCACCGATACGGGTGACTTTCTTTATGCAATGTTGTATAACTATAAAAATTAAAACGTCTTAAGAAGAACTTTAAGGGGGGGGGGGGGGGGAGAACAAGGACGCGAGTAGATGTAAGTGTTTTTGAAATTTTTATATCAAGATTTTTTTTTGGCAAAACTAAATAAAATATTGTTCTAATAAAAACCTATAGTTAAATTTTCTTCGCATGTTTATATCAACAGTTGTTGAATATCTGTCATGAGCATAGCAGCATTATAGGACAAACTTTTTAAATGACGAGAAAAAGTTGTCATTAAATTTCAGGAAATCCTCGACAAATATTCAACAACTGTTGATACTATAGGTTTTTAATGGAGAAATATTTGTTGTAAATTTTGATCAAAATAAATGTTTTGATGTAAAAACTGTAAATATACTTACATTTTCTAGCACTTCTTACATACCCACCCACCTTATGTTGTCTTAAAATAACCCTAGACCTAAGTGCATCTAAAAGTGTTTTCGTTGGACAGGAAGTGACTGCCCCGCTGTGATTAAACGAAACTTCCATTGTCAACAGTCGCTGTTACATCTGCTTGCGACATTTGATTACAGTTCGTACTGTTGTAAAAGTGAAATAAAACACAAGCCATTCAACAGAAAGTATTTTGCGAACTTCTTTGATGTTGATCTTTTTAGTGACAAAATTGGAAAGACAATTCTTAAATGCTTGCGGACTGTCAGACAACACTTGGAGTTGTCCGGAGTCTAATATACAGTTTGTAATCCAGTCAGTCACAAACTAGAACTCCACACTGTGTCAAGTATCGCGTATTACTCATTTATAATATAACAAAATGAGTAAAGATGGATTAAATAACCAACCTAAGCATCCGATTCGGTGGCCGCATGGTTGCAGTAGACTAGACTGCCGATGACAGGGAGATCAAGGTTCGTATCCAAGTGGGATGTACTTCCAAGGTGGTTTCCCATTTTACCTCTACACAAATGCAGATACAATTCCTCTGAATTAAACCTTCCTCGTTCCTAGTCCATAAGCGCAAATAAATTCATGCTTATAACCCAAAAGGATGAAAATATTTATTGCCAAAATAACAAGTAAGCTATAGCTCTTCATTATATATAATTATATAATCACCACGCCTGCCCAAATGTACTAACTGAGCTAATAACTGGTCCCTCGCTGTTGTGGTCAGTGCACCTGGCTACGAGTTTAAAGGTCCCGGGTTAGATTCTCTGCCCATACCACGGGTAATTTTTCTGAAAGGGGAATTACCCCAATGGTCCTCGGAGTTAGGTTAGTTAGGTTTAAGCAAGATTTAAGTGGTTACACTGGTTTCCCGCACTCATATTCACTATCCCCTCATACTCACTATCACCTAATACTCGCTATCACCCTCATACTCGCTATCACCCTCATACTCGCTATCACCCTCATACTCGCTATCCCCTCATACTCGCTATCACCCTCATACTCGCTATCACCCTCATACCATCATCTCATCTCTTCAGGACATGGAAATGTCCTCCACGGAAAGGACGTACTATTAGTACTGGCTGGTCTTTACACTTTTGGGCTACGAATGATGTAGATCAGACGGGAAATATATATATTAGCAAATGTGTCAGGGATTAGTAAAGTTGAGTTTGGGAAAATTTCAGCCACATTTGCGTGGGGAGAGAGTGGAAAACCTCCCTTAGACCATCGTACCACCAGCAGAGCCGCTATCTTACATACGAGTATATAGTATCTATGTATCTGTCCTGGGTTCAAACAAGGACACTCAGGAGAATGTTATAGGATGAAGGTGCAGGGTGTTTGGTCGCGGCCTATCAGTCACGTGTGTGTGTGTGTGTGTGTGTGTGTGAGAGAGAGAGAGAGAGAGAGAGAGAAGAAGGAGCATGACGACGCAGGAGCTGTCAGTCCCTTGTAGTCTGATCACCAGGGCGAGAGAGGTTTGACTTTTGAGCCGGCGCTGGGCGTCGTGGCGTCTGACGTTGATTGACTGATCACATTGGGGTGGGGGGCGAGCCAGCGGTGCTCTGAGCCAAAACCTCCTGCTCCTGTCGGTGTGACCACACATAGTCCTCCTTGTTGCGTTGTTTACCTTCCAGTCGAGCGCTACACAGTTCAAGAAACAGTTTGATTGACAGGTCTGAGAAGGGTGTGAAGAGTAGGAAGGTGTACGCATAATATTCTCGCCAGTATTAAATAAAAAATAAAAAACACGTTGTCGAGTAAAACGCAATATGTGCCAAAAAATGATTTCTTTAGAACGTTGCCTATGTGTGACGTCACCAAAATTCAAGATAGGATTCCCTTTATTAATGTATTTAGCGAGTCTTAAAGATTTATTATTATTATTATTATTATTAGCACCGCGTCTTACTACCCGTTCGGGTTATACGCACTTACGCAATGTGTAATGGTAGGGTGATTGTGAGATGAAATGAAGAACCTACAGTTTAACGTGGAATCCATACCACGGTGGAGGCCTGGCATTCCACACATTCACAAGATGTCTTGTCAGAGGTGTAGGAAGGGTTTGGAAATCTGATAAATCTGTGCCGGGACCGAGAATTGAACCCCGGCCGCCAGCACAGAAGTCTGACACCTTACCCTAGACCACCAGGTCACCCTTAAAGATATAACATCCAAACAAAAGCCATCAACTATTAAATAGTTCTGAAAATAGCCATACTTTGTCACAAAATTGTTTAATTGTACTCTAAGCAGTTTCTTTGAAAACGTATTTTTTTTTCTACATCTTTTACAGCTCGAGCTATTTGCCCTATCCCCTAAAATGTCCTGTGGGAATATTCCTGCCAGGATGTAAATTAAAAATGTCCATAGAAGCATTTGTCTATCTGGAATAGTAAACAAGGAAAAACTTATTTTTAAATGCATGTCAATACTGTCCAGACGCAAATAGTAGAGTGAGTGTTTATACTCGTCAGCGGAAGATGAGAAGTGTCATCAGCAGATAAACAAGGGTAGTTTTCAGGTTGAACCACCCATTTTCTTCCCTCTATTTCTTACATTGACGTCCAAGTGTTATGGTGCCTTAGAGCGCTTAAGCGCGTCAATTAAAATGCAATCCACTTCGCAAAATATCTTCGAATTCACCGAATAGATAACGTCGGGGATGTCAATCCTGAAAATAAAAGAGATCCTCAAAATATTTACATTTCAGATAGGTTTTCTAAAGCCTCAACAATAGCAGGCACATAAATATCCCTTATAAAGTTCTATAAAATAAATATTTGTGACATGTTGTGCCCTAGATCCCTGGGGTTATATATGATACAATCAGTAAATAATGGATGTTTCTTTACTCGGGTTATTGGAGCATGATCCTGGCTGGACTGCTTACCACGGTACATAGCTCATGCATGAAATGTTTTTACTAAAAGCAGGTGGAATACCAGGTCGATATGCCCCAAGCCAGTCTGGTTTTCCCAACCTCGCCCCAAACTCCCGGGGAACTAAAAAAAGCAGGATACATTCATTATTCATGAAATCTTGTGAGCTATATGGCCGGGAAGGGATAGATAGATTACTGTTCATGGAGCAAGAAATTATGAATAGCGAAGAGGTAACGACCAGGGCTTGCGTTGCATCAGGAGATCATGAATTGTTGGGAGGTAATTTTGTGTTATGATAGGAAAGTGTAGAGCCCGATATTACAAATAGCTAGGAGGTAATATTGTGCTCTGAGAGCAATGTGTAAACGAGGAGATTATTAAAAGCTAGGAGGTAACTTAGTACCGTACAATTGATGCTTGGAGCAGGATATTATGAAAAGCTAAGAGGTAACTTAGTACCGTGCGATCAATGCTTGGAGCAGGATATTATGAAAAGCTAAGAGGTAACTTAGTACCGTGTGATCAATTTTGGAGCAGGATATTATTAAAAGCTAAGAGGTAACTTAGTACCGTGCGATCAATGCTTGGAGCAGGATATTATGAAAAGCTAAGAGGTAATTTAGACCGTACGATCAATGCTTGGAGCAGGATATTATGAAAAGCTAAGAGGTAACTTAGTACCGTGCGATCAATGCTTGGATCAGGATATTATGAAAAGCTAAGAGGTGACTTTTTACTGTGAGTGCAATCAGTGAAGGTCGCCATGTTTAAATTCACAACTCTGACAGGAACAAAACAGTTTGATAGATTACTTTCCTAATGGCGTGGGATCAAGTAATAAAACTATAATATTACTAATACTACGCCGGTGTGAAAAAATAAAAAAATATTATTTATAATAGATTTTAACTTAAATATATTCCAGGTCAATCCTTAAAACATAATTCAGGAGAACAGCAAGAACAACAGATGAGTAGGGGTAGACATTAATATTTTGTGTGCAGTCCCGAACGCACGTGATGACAGCTTAGAGCTTTCAGTATCCCCTTATTCAAATCATTCCAGAGGCCTGAGCATGTTAATGGAACACCCTGTAGACATAATAAAACTTGGGGAGTTTAATCGAGTTGCCAACAGAGTGCTTAGTATTCTATCACAACAGGCAATAACTTGGACCTAATCAGCCGTTAACAAGGTCCATTAAATTGAACATTAAATAGATTCTGCTTTCTCCTACCCCCACTCCTCCCTCTACCACCTTCTACGTCCAGCCACCCTCCCCTGCCTCTTTGAAAAGTTTTATTGCAAGGGGCATTTCTAGAATTCCCGCAGTGTTACCCCCTAAAACCCACGGTAAGTAGTATAATCCCCTAATTTTAAGGGGGGAAACACATAAATAGAAATCAAATGACGCCGTAAAACATAGTTTAAAAATAATTAGTGTTTTGTTTGATGGCGTAAGAGTCGAACGTCTCACCATAAACTCAAAAACTTGGGCAATCCTCGACACAACTTTTAACGTATATTTCTCTCGAAATATTGATACAAATGCCCGACCGGCTACAGGATTAGTTGGAGGTGGGTTGGAGTTTACGATAACTAACGAGGTGTAGTGAAGGGACAAAACTGAAGTACACGAAACATCGGGGGGGGGGGGGGGGGCTGACACAATGGGCACCATTTCATTTTATCTAATTTGGGAACCAAGACCCATTAAACCTAAACTACAGTTAAATTTAGTGTCGGCCACCAGTTACGGTGACCGCAAGAGAAATCCAATTTAACTCCCCACAACTCGTTAGTTAACCTGAAAATGTATCCAAAATATAAAAAATGAAATGTAGAATTCACTGTGGATTACTTTGAAATTTTAATACAAATATGACCTTGGTTAGAAAGTTTCACAAAATAGTTTACATAAGGGAAATTTCGTAGGTACATAATATTGATCGAAAACAGGGGTGAAAAGATTTGTATGACAAAAAATTATTATTATTATTATTATTATTATTATTATTATTATTATTATTATTATTATTATTATTAAGTGTAAGTTAAGCTAAAGTTAAACAATGGTAAAACCCTCTTAAATAGAATTTCAGGGAATCCCCTAAACCAAATTAGGGGCGATTTATAAGTCAAAGGTCCCAAATAAATTTTCTAACTCCTGAATAGGCATAAGCAAAATAAAACACAACAGAGAAGTATTTACTTACATAGACACATGGATATAAACCCTCCAGTAACACAAAAACAACTCCATAGACCACCAGCCAGGGCACGAACCCAGGATACCGCACTACTCACTGAAGTGGCCGAGCAGTCAATTAGTAAATTACATAGGTTGAGGGTCCAAGCTAGTCATTAGTCAAGCCAGTTATGGTCTAACATGAATCTTAACATTCCGGTGAAATGTATCATTATGAATGTATTACATCAATATAGGACAGGTCTATATTGCGTGGCTTAGCCCGGTTTGGCTGCTCGTGGGACTGTGTGAGGGTCCGGAATCAACTCCCACAGGATCATGGTAGTCACCAAACTCCGACATGTCCTTCTGGATAGATGTGTGGGACTGTGTGAGGGTCCGGAATCAACTCCCACAGGATCATGGTAGTCACCAAACTCCGACATGTCCTTCTGGATAGATGTGTGGGAACCGGATAACAGAGTCTCATCCTCGTAGCCCGGATGAGAAGATCCCGCCTTCAAGACTCGATAACTCACAAATATTAAAATATAAAAATTAATAACAAAAGAAAATAAATAAATTCCAAGCTACAAAACTGCAGTTGGAAAATAGCTTTTGCCCGTCGGAATCACATCTTGAAGGCAGTCTCAATCCTCCATCGCACATCCACGACGAACATAAAATAAGATTCCTGCCTTCACCTCATATTAATTGGCGTTCGAATGACCATCAGCATTTTATTTTTTCCAAATTCTCCACACATCCTGCCATCTTACCCCTTCCCTTTTCATGTTGCCAACCCTTACTTTCAGCTCCCTAGTTCAGCCACGCCAAGTGGGAGGCGCTAGTAGTCACCCTGAGCTGCTTCCAGGCACTAATTCCCCGTAGATAGATTTAATAATCGTAGTGGCCATCTAAAATTATTCGAGGGTTTATCCACTAACCAAGCTGAAAGCTGATAAAATAAATGTCATCACAAACTAACCAACTGTTGGTTGTAAAATGACAAGGTTGGTTACATAACCAGGTTGTCATCAACCCCCTTTCCTCCGGCAACAAAACGTATGGCTGAAAATTCACTATGACGTCAGAGCAACGGAGGGGAACTAGAGGCATCTAGCGGGCCAAACAAGTACTAATAAAAGGGGATGCCAATTAAGGCACGCCCTCAGGTCCGACTGATCGGAACATTGTTCAAGGGAACATGAGGTGAAAGCAGGAATAACCTTTGTAGTTCCTTCATAAGCTGAACATTATCAAACCCTGTGAACAAAGAGGGAGGGATTTTCAAAATTATAGACAAATTTCATAAATAGAATGTGAGTTATATCATGCTTTGGTCTTGGGCTTTGTTGATTATCTCTCCACGTCTTTCATAAATTACAGTACCCTGGATTGTCCAGAGAAAATGGACAACATGGACAACTGGAGAACAGTAGTGTCTAGAGGAAATAGACACATGGACAGTTGGAGAGGAGTGTCTATAGGAATGGACAACATGGACAACTGGGGAAAAGTAGTGTCTAGAGGAAATAGACAACATGGACAGTTGGAGAGGAGTGTCTATAGGAAATGGACAACATGGACAACTGGGGAAAAGTAGTGTCTAGAGGAAATAGACAACATGGACAGTTGGAGAGGAGTGTCTATAGGAAATGGACAACATGGACAACTGGGGAAAAGTAGTGTCTAGAGGAAATAGACAACATGGACAGTTGGAGAGGAGTGTCTATAGGAAATGGACAACATGGACAACTGGGGAAAAGTAGTGTCTAGAGGAAATGGACAACATGGACAGTTGGAGAGGAGTGTCTATAGGAAATGGACAACATGGACAACTGGGGAAAAGTAGTGTCTAGAGGAAATAGACAACATGGACAGTTGGAGAGGAGTGTCTATAGGAAATGGACAACATGGACAACTGGGGAAAAGTAGTGTCTAGAGGAAATAGACAACATGGACAGTTGGAGAGGAGTGTCTATAGGAAATGGACAACATGGACAACTGGGGAAAAGTAGTGTCTAGAGGAAATAGACAACATGGACAGTTGGAGAGGAGTGTCTATAGGAAATGGACAACATGGACAACTGGGGAAAAGTAGTGTCTAGAGGAAATGGACAACATGGACAACTGGGGAAAAGTAGTGTCTAGAGGAAATGGACAACATGGACAGTTGGAGAAGAGTGTCTAGAGGAAATGGACAACATGGACAGTTGGAGAAGAGTGTCTAGAGGAAATGGACAACATGGACAGTTGGAGAGGAGTGTCTATAGGAAATAGACAACATAGACAGTTGGAGAGGAGTGTCTAGAGGAAATAGACAACATGGACAGTTGGAGAAGAGTGTCTAGAGGAAATGGACAACATGGACAGTTGGAGAAGAGTGTCTAGAGGAAATGGACAACATGGACAGTTGGAGAGGAGTGTCTATAGGAAATAGACAACATGGACAGTTGGAGAGGAGTGTCTAGAGGAAATGGACAATTTACGCTTTAACTTATTTTCCAATTTTGTACTATACTATTATAAATAAAAAACTTTTAATAGAGACATATTTTTATATAACCAACCGTTTCCAAGCTATAAGCAAATATATATTTTAATGTAGGTATGTTATACTCTTTGGTGGACATAATATTACTTTTTTCCTCATATGTCTGTGTAACAGTGTATATTATTTTATGTATGCTCTTTAATGGAACGTGATGCCATTTTCTCCTTAATGTTTCTGCAACAATGTATGATAATCCGTTCCACATAGCTTACCAGTTTTAAGTAAAATATCTCCATTTTTAACTAAAGAAGCGAGAAAATATGTGTGTTTCACGGTACCACTTATTTTCCACGTGACGTATTCCCGAATATCCTTGAATATTTATCATAGGCATCCTAGAGTATTATGACAAACCTGTAGAACATCTAAAACATTTAAAAAGTTAAATCAATACTTTTATACTATGACCATGACAGATATTTAAGAGCACTGTTGCAGAATATTCAACTAAACCAGACTACCAGAGAGATGTATTATTTATTTTTGTTTTTTTTTACTATAAAAATTGCAAAAAAAAACACTGGACCTAGCTCGTGTTCGCTTCAGACCCACCTTAATTAAGTGTGTGCCCTTAAGATGCTATCCCAGTTTAAATATCTGGACACGGCCTATGGCGTGTTATGTATTCATGAGACGGCTTGTAGAGGAATTAGACCGACATCTTCACGATAATCTCCCCAGACTAAGCTACACACGACTGGAGGGCCCCCCCTAACCCCAAGACTGTTATAACCGGGCCAAGAATAGCACCCCTACACCCCTCTTAAGCACGTACCATTTAAATTACACTCCACGGGGAAAGATATCACAATAATATGTGAGCACAAACAAAACAATTATACTCTGAACTTCCTTATGAAAGAAACAACTCATTGGAGAGCAGAATTGTTACCCCCCTGGATCCCGCGTGAGGGTAGGGGTCAATACACCCCATTTCAAGCCCCTCTCCAGTATTCCCAACCAACCATCAAGTTAAGGTGGGAGTGAAAGGGACATGAGATAAGACAAGTGTAGTTTTCAGATTCTATATCAAAACATTTTTTGGTCGAAATGAATCAAATATTGCTCCAGAACAAACATAGAATTTAGTTCTCTTCTCACGATGACCTTAACAGCTTTTGAATATCTGTCATGAGCATAGCGCATTGGATGACAAAGATTTAAAGGAAGGAAATATGTTATCAATAAATTTCAGGACACCCTTATATTGACAGATATTCAACAACTGTTGATATCACCATATGAATAAAATTAAACTCTTATGTTTCTACTGGAGAAATATTTTTTTTATTTTGTCGAAAAAAAATTGTTTGTTATCAAAAATTGCAAGAACACTAACCCTTTCCAGGGTCTCCTTTCATTGTGCCTTAGTGTTGCTGCCTTACTGTGACGTCACGACAAATCAAGATATTATTTACCATGTTAATGTATTTATCCTTTATTCAACGAGTTTTAAACATGCAGGTCAAACACTGAAACTAAACACATACATTCCTAAATAATTCTAAAACTAGTATTAGAATGTCCGAAAATTATGTTTCTGATTATGAAGTAGTTTTTTTTTTTTTGTAAAGGTACCTATTATTTTTAATGATCTATTACTCTGAATATTTGGTTTACCCATGAAAATGTCCTGTAGGAATAGTCCTGCCAGGATATATATTAAAAATGTATGTGGAAACAAATGTCTACCTAGAAAGGAAAAATATTATTTTGAAATGCGAGTCAATGTTGTCCAGTAGCGAATAGTATAGGGAGTGTGTAAACTCGTCAGCGGAAGTGGGGACGTGCTATCAGCAGCTGAACAAGAGGATCTCACGGGATTAACTGCTAATTTTTTCCTTCTTATTCTATTTCATGCATTGACGTCTTAATGTGAGTGTATTGTTATGTACAGTACATTGCAAAATAACTTCAAATCCACTGAGTAGGCAACGCCACTAATACTGGATACATTTGTGAAAATTCCCCCTCCTCCACTCTGCCCACTTAGCGTACAGTTACAAAGGGCAGTAAGACGAAGGGCTAAAAAAAAATCTGCCCCATAGAGCTGAAACACATGTCAGCACTGATTGTAACCAAACCCAGACATTCGCTTAGTAAGTGTGTGTGTATGTGTATGTGTATGTGTGTGTGAATGTGTATGTGTATGTGTATGTGTGTATGTGTGTGTATTTGTATAGTTTTTTTAGCACCACGTCTTACTATCTGTTCAGGCTATACACATATGTACTAATCACGCTAATGAGTTGGTAAGTTTGAATTTAGAGGAAGCGTACCCGCATTTGCGTGGAGGAGCTTGAATAAACATTTTGTAAAATCACCCTAAGTACACCTGACAGGAATTCAAGCCCTTACCTCTCTGTCAGTGGCATTCTAGTCTAACACGCCTTGGACCATGTGGCCACCAAAGTGTGTATGTGTGTATATGTATGTGTATGTGTATGTGTGGAGGAAGGGGTGTAAAAAGAGAACACAATGTATTAACACTGCTCGAGGTGACTGCATCTGATATCACCTCTGAGGGAACTGCACGTCCTGTTGCCAAATCTCCTTGCTCTCAGTTATGTCTGAAGGGGTAAGAAGGAGCTACTGGCAACCTCGACAAACCAGCGTTGCCAAACTTGGGGAAGTTTGACCAAACGAAAACAAAGAGTAGGCATGCGGTTACCTCCAGTGTAGTAGTCATCTTCACCCAACCATACGTCAAGCACACTATCCGTCTCCCCTAGGACTCCAATGTAATCATGAGACCCATATTGGGGTCGAAGATGATCCTCCGCGATGAAGACCTCTAGAAAACGTCAATTATTTGGAATATAGGCCCCCCCCTCCCATTCTGTTTCCCTGAGTCTCCGCTGAGGGAAGTGATGTTTGTTTGAAAACCCCTATTCAGAGATTTACAGGATCGTTAAGGAACGTTTTTATTCGCCAGTAAAAACGTCTGAATAGTTCGTTTGAAAGGAAATACAGTGTCGATAAGATGTCCTTACTTTCCTGGCAGAGGACTCGCCCGAGGTATCGGGACCAGAGGGAGGAGGAAGCCTAGACAAGTCCCAATCCTCCCGGCGACAGATTATGGTCCTCCCTGGTCCACTATCTCTCCAGACGCTCTCATCAGAGTAGACTGCACTATCAGGATTAGTTCAAACGGTTCATTTCAGGGAAATGAGTAGTTCCCTCCATCATGAATGATCTGTTCTTATCTTGTGGTTAATTCAGTCATATGAGTGACCAACATATGACAGTGTGACATGTTATATCTCTATTACAGTGTGACGTGTTATATCTCTATTACAGTGAGACGTGTTATATCTCTATGACAGTGTGACGTGTTATATCTCTATTACAGTGAGAAGTGATATATCTCTATTACAGTGAGACGTGATATATCTCTATTACAGTGAGACGTGTTATATCTCTATTACAGTGAGACGTGTTATATATATCTATTACAGTGAGACGTGATATATCTCTATTACAGTGAGACGTGTTATATCTCTATTACAGTGAGACGTGTTATATCTCTATTACAGTGAGAGGTGTTATATCTCTATTACAGTGAGACGTGTTATATATATATCTATTACAGTGAGACGTGATATATCTCTATTACAGTGAGACGTGTTATATCTCTATTACAGTGAGACGTGTTATATCTCTATTACAGTGAGACGTGTTATATATATCTATGACAGTGTTATATCTCTATTACAGTGAGACGTGTTATATCTCTATTACAGTGAGACGTGTTATATCTCTATTACAGTGAGACGTGTTATATCTCTATTACAGTGAGACGTGTTATATATATCTATGACAGTGTTATATCTCTATTACAGTGAGACGTGTTATATCTCTATTACAGTGAGACGTGATATATCTCTATTACAGTGAGACGTGTTATATATATATTACAGTGAGACGTGTTATATCTCTATTACAGTGAGACGTGATATATCTCTATTACAGTGAGACGTGTTATATCTCTATTACAGTGAGACGTGTTATATCTCTATTACAGTGAGACGTGTTATATATCTATGACAGTGTTATATCTCTATTACAGTGAGACGTGTTATATCTCTATTACAGTGAGACGTGTTATATATATCTATGACAGTGTTATATCTCTATTACAGTGAGAAGTGTTATATCTCTATGACAGTGTGACGTGATATATCTCTATTACAGTGAGACGTGTTATATCTCTATTACAGTGAGACGTGTTATATCTCTATTACAGTGTGACGTGTTATATCTCTATTACAGTGTGACGTGTTATATATCTATTACAGTGAGACGTGTTATATCTCTATTACAGTGAGACGTGTTATATCTCTATTACAGTGAGACGTGTTATATCTCTATTACAGTGAGACGTGTTATATCTCTATTACAGTTTGACGTGTTATATCTCTATTACAGTGTGACGTGTTATATCTCTATTACAGTGAGACGTGTTATATCTCTATTACAGTTTGACGTGTTATATCTCTATTACAGTGTGACGTGTTATATCTCTATTACAGTTTGACGTGTTATATCTCTATTACAGTGTGACGTGTTATATCTCTATTACAGTGTGACGTGTTATATCTCTATTACAGTGAGACGTGTTATATCTCTATTACAGTGAGACGTGTTATATCTCTATTACAGTGAGACGTGTTATATCTCTATTACAGTTTGACGTGTTATATCTCTATTACAGTGTGACGTGTTATATCTCTATTACAGTTTGACGTGTTATATCTCTATTACAGTGTGACGTGTTATATCTCTATTACAGTGAGACGTGTTATATCTCTATTACAGTGAGACGTGTTATATCTCTATTACAGTTTGACGTGATATATCTCTATTACAGTGTGACGTGTTATATCTCTATTACAGTGTGACGTGTTATATCTCTATTACAGTGAGACGTGTTATATCTCTATTACAGTGTGACGTGTTATATCTCTATTACAGTTTGACGTGTTATATCTCTATTACAGTGTGACGTGTTATATCTCTATTACAGTGAGACGTGTTATATCTCTATTACAGTGAGACGTGTTATATCTCTATTACAGTGAGACGTGTTATATCTCTATTACAGTGTGACGTGTTATATCTCTATTACAGTTTGACGTGTTATATCTCTATTACAGTGTGACGTGTTATATCTCTATTACAGTGAGACGTGTTATATCTCTATTACAGTGTGACGTGTTATATCTCTATTACAGTTTGACGTGTTATATCTCTATTACAGTGAGACGTGTTATATCTCTATTACAGTGAGACGTGTTTATATCTCTATTACAGTGTGACGTGTTATATCTCTATTACAGTGTGACGTGTTATATCTCTATTACAGTTTGACGTGTTATATCTCTATTACAGTGTGACGTGTTATATCTCTATTACAGTTTGACGTGTTATATCTCTATTACAGTGAGACGTGTTATATCTCTATTACAGTGTGACGTGTTATATCTCTATTACAGTTTGACGTGTTATATCTCTATTACAGTGAGACGTGTTATATCTCTATTACAGTGAGACGTGTTATATCTCTATTACAGTGTGACGTGTTATATCTCTATTACAGTTTGACGTGTTATATCTCTATTACAGTGAGACGTGTTATATCTCTATTACAGTGTGACGTGTTATATCTCTATTACAGTTTGACGTGTTATATCTCTATTACAGTGTGACGTGTTATATCTCTATTACAGTGAGACGTGTTATATCTCTATTACAGTGAGACGTGTTATATATCTATGACAGTGTTATATCTCTATTACAGTGAGACGTGTTATATCTCTATTACAGTGTGACGTGTTATATCTCTATTACAGTTTGACGTGTTATATCTCTATTACAGTGAGACGTGTTATATCTCTATTACAGTGAGACGTGTTATATCTCTATTACAGTGTGACGTGTTATATCTCTATTACAGTTTGACGTGTTATATCTCTATTACAGTGAGACGTGTTATATCTCTATTACAGTGTGACGTGTTATATCTCTATTACAGTTTGACGTGTTATATCTCTATTACAGTGTGACGTGTTATATCTCTATTACAGTGTGACGTGTTATATCTCTATTACAGTGTGACGTGTTATATCTCTATTACAGTGAGACGTGTTATATCTCTATTACAGTGTGACGTGTTATATCTCTATTACAGTTTGACGTGTTATATCTCTATTACAGTGAGACGTGTTATATCTCTATTACAGTGAGACGTGTTATATCTCTATTACAGTGTGACGTGTTATATCTCTATTACAGTTTGACGTGTTATATCTCTATTACAGTGAGACGTGTTATATCTCTATTACAGTGTGACGTGTTATATCTCTATTACAGTTTGACGTGTTATATCTCTATTACAGTGTGACGTGTTATATCTATATTACAGTGTGACGTGTTATATCTCTATTACAGTTTGACGTGTTATATCTCTATTACAGTGTGACGTGTTATATCTCTATTACAGTGTGACGTGTTATATCTCTATTACAGTTTGACGTGTTATATCTCTATTACAGTGAGACGTGTTATATCTCTATTACAGTGAGACGTGTTATATCTCTATTACAGTGAGACGTGTTATATCTCTATTACAGTGTGACGTGTTATATCTCTATTACAGTTTGACGTGTTATATCTCTATTACAGTGTGACGTGTTATATCTCTATTACAGTGAGACGTGTTATATCTCTATTACAGTGAGACGTGTTATATCTCTATTACAGTGAGACGTGTTATATCTCTATTACAGTGTGACGTGTTATATCTCTATTACAGTTTGACGTGTTATATCTCTATTACAGTGAGACGTGTTATATCTCTATTACAGTGAGACGTGTTATATATCTATGACAGTGTTATATCTCTATTACAGTGAGACGTGTTATATCTCTATTACAGTGTGACGTGTTATATCTCTATTACAGTGAGACGTGTTATATCTCTATTACAGTGAGACGTGTTATATCTCTATTACAGTGAGACGTGTTATATCTCTATTACAGTGTGACGTGTTATATCTCTATTACAGTGTGACGTGGCAGTGCTCGTCAGTTCCCCCCCCCCTCCCCCCCGGGAGGTCACCGCCCTCACACGACGCGTGGCCCCGTCACGTGCCTGCTCGTAAAGAAAGACGAAAGGATTGTGAGGACAGCAACTTCGCTCGCTCGTCTTTTTATCACCCCCCCCCCCCACGGGGAGAGGCTGGGAGGGTGGATGACACCCCTAAACCACTCTCTTGGGCCCCGCCGAGTAGAACTGATGGGTACAGACCCCGAGGGGGGTACATCAAGTACCGGAGTCAGGGTTGCTGTTTGGGATTGTCCACGATAGGAACAAGAGAAGTGTTACGATCACCCGCTTCAGTGGCTGCATGGTCTAATGCGTCACTCTCGCTATAGACTGGACGGCCAATCACAGTGAGATTGATGTTAAAACTCAGGTCTGGTATTGAGAGTGACTTTTCCTAAATTATTTTCCACTCTCCCTCCATGAAAATGTGGGTACAAAACCTCTAAACCTAGCTTTTATCATCCATTGAACATTATCGTAATTAGTACATAAGGGTATGTAAGACCCTAGTGGGTAGTAAGACGTGGTGCTAGAAAAAATCTCCCATACAACTGTAAATACTTTCTAATATAGTATATTGTAGTTTGTGGGAACGTTTTCAAAAATCAGTAAATTACCCTCAAAAGTATATTTTTATATAAAGAAATTGTCCAGACACACAATTTTAAACAAAATATTAGGGTAATTTTCAAAATGTATTTTACCAGTAGATTACCCCTAAGCCGATTCCCTCCCCTCACCCCCACCGTAAACTAAACGTGCAATGTTATTTGTCACGTCAACACCCCCAGATATATTTCAAATAATATTTTTATAACCATTCTCAAAAATGTAATCTAAGTTTTCAAGAATTAGTCATTAGTAAGCTAAATTTAAACGAATATTTACTGGAAAAACAAGTCTACAGTGGGTTTTTTATTCGAGTTTTTTTTATATGTTGAATGCTCCCCAGGTACCCGTTTCAAACAAAATCGTTAAAGTCAATCTCAAAAATTTTCAAATTTTCAAAAATTATTGTCCAGTAAGCTAGCTTAAATTTTAGGGTTAGAATCAAACTTATAAAAATACCAGAGGTATGACAAAATCCATCAAAACGTTTTGGCTGTAGTCCCAGGGACGGACAGACAGACAGACAGACAGACAGAATTGTAGAACAGCTGTTTTGTGTTTGAGCCGCAATATAACTTCAAGATCCATCGTAAAACCTCGATGCAGGAAAGGCTCGAGATTGTAATACTCTCTCTATATGAAAAAACAAAATAATATTGGATATTTATTTATTTTAATTCGATATGGTATTTCATGAAAATATTCTAAAAAAAACTGCCGTTACGTTTTTAATTAGGTCGTTTTAGTGTCTCAGAGATATTCGAATAATACAGGAACACTTAAAATAACCTCTTCAGACTCCTAACGGATCTAAAAACACTCGTTAATTAACGACCTTGACATTTTATTACCCAGGAGATGACATCAAAATAGTGGGCTCACCTTTTTATTGAGAATTCAGAGCCAACTTCAGGGAAGCAAACAGGGTCTAGGCCAGGCGCAATTTAGACTTCACGCGAAGTTTGTTTCAACTCTTAAATAATCAGTGTTAGACGTTTCAACTTTATACCCCCTAGGGAAGTTTGAGGAAACCTCTGAATGGACAAACAGACACCATGCGGCTTTTATTACTGTATATAGATGACATCGTGCTAACTACCAGGTCATGGATCCTTCAAGGCGAGGAGAGAAGAATCTGACGGTGATACAAGGACTTAAGGAGTCGAGTCAGTTGCTAGTGTGTAGAAATAGTTTGGGCCAAGGGTTAACCCCAGAGGTAACTCCTCCTTGAGACATTGAGTTGGTTGCTAAGGATCCTTCACTAGAAGAATCTGACGGTGATACAAGGACTCAAGGAGTCGAGTCAGTTGCTAGTGTGTAGAAATAGTTTGGGCCAAGGGTTAACCCCAGAGGTAACTCCTCCTTGAGACATTGAGTTGGTTGCTAAGGATCCTTCACTAAAGGAATGTGAAGGCGATACACGTAATTGAAAAGTCAATATCAAGCGTTCGAACTGTGTTTGGGAGGGATGGCTGATTGTTAGCGCACGGAGATTGAAACTCCTTCCTCATCCCAGCAGATAGAGCTTTAAGTGGTTAGCACTCTAATACGTGTTGGTCATATGGTTAACGACGTCAGTCTCGCAAAGTATGTCAACATTTAAAAAAATACACCTTAGGTACTAGACCGATTGTTTAGAATTATAAATTCAAATCACTTAGATGAGATTTTGTTATTTTTTTTATATTTTTATCACCACGCCGTACTATCCATTTTGGTTAGGCTATACTCGTACTAATTACGCTTATAGTGGTTTTAGTGATTAGGACGACTGTATTTAGAGGAAGTGTACCCACATTTGCGTTGAGCGAGAGTAGAAACCAGTTTTGGAAAAACCACCCTCAATACACCCGATCGAGATTCGAACCTTGAGCTTTCCACCATCAGCAGTCTAGCTTACTGCGAGAGTGGCACCTTAGACCATGAGTTATTAAATGATAAACTTTTTGCGTAACCGCCATATTTGAATGGAGAGCCCGATTAAAAAACCATTAACTGTGCATGACGTTGTTTGTCCTGGGTTAATGGAATGTTCTACAAAATAGTATTAAAGTTGGTCCATGCAGTTGACAGCTATCGATTGGCAAAGATTCAAACAGACAAACCATGCCAAAAGTGCAAGTTAAAACAGGACCTCACTTTGCTCGGTAAATCAAAATATAAGTTTTTATAAGTTAAACTATATTTTAGAAACCCCTTTCCCCCTCGTACGGACAAATGGCGCTGCCAGTGGCCAAACTTTGAAACCGCACTAACCCCCCTTACCCCCTACATATTTATTTTATACTTCTTATTTTTCATTTTATCCTCCTGTCAATAAAGACTTGAATAAATGAATTCACGTGGAGCAAACAAATGTTTCTTGGCTCGAGATGAAACTCTCTCTGTTTCTCTTCTATTCTCTCTTTCTCTCATTCGTGATACACTTGTTCCCAAGGTCACGCTCGATAGTCCCAATATAGAACTGATGTCTCGGAACTTATCTTCCTTACACTTGTTCCCAAGGTCACGCTCGATAGTTCCAATATAGAACTGATGTCTCGGAACTTATCTTCCTTACACTTGTTCCCAAGGTCACGCTCGATAGTTCCGATATAGAACTGATGTCTCGGAACTTATCTTCCTTACACTTGTTCCCAAGGTCACGCTCGATAGTTCCAATATAGAACTGATGTATCGGAACTTATCTTCCTTACACTTGTTCCCAAGGTCACGCTCGATAGTTCCAATATAGAACTGATGTCTCGGAACTTATCTTCCTTACACTTGTTCCCAAGGTCACGCTCGATAGTTCCAATATAGAACTGATGTATCGGAACTTATCTTCCTTACACTTGTTCCCAAGGTCACGCTCGATAGTTCCAATATAGAACTGATGTCTCGGAACTTATATTCCTTACACTTGTTCCCAAGGTCACGCATATGTGCTAATTAACCTAATGTGTTAGGGAAATCAGAAAGTGGGAACGAAGGTATGTGGAAGGTTTTGAAAGATGGTTGTGGAGAAGGTGAAATGGATGGACCGGGTGAGGAATGAGGAAATGTTGAGGATAGAAGAGGAGCTTGATGAGGCTGATAACGGAGAGAAAAACGTCTTGGTTGGGCTACACACTTTGTAAGGAATATTTAATGGAGGGGAAAAGAGGAAGGAAGAAGGTTTGGAATGCTAACAGATATCAAGGAAGTAAGAAGCTACAAAAGGATGTAAGAAGACGTCAGGACCGAGGGAAATGGAAGATGTCCAGTTAACACTGTCTCAGGACAGATCCACAGAAGAAGAAATTAGGAATGAGGAAAATCTGAAATTACAAAAACTGTGCTGGCCAGTATTTGAACCCCGTTCTCCCCTACATCGAAAGCCAGGTATATTATGAGAGTGACGCTTTAGACCATTCGACCACCGAAACGTGTATCACTGATACCGTAATGATAGAAGACGCAGTCTTGTGTAAGATATATTTTGGTCGCTGGCCAAGTTCAGCTCATCATGTTTTGACCATCTCTCAATTTTTCTTCCCTTGACAGTAAAGAGTTCAATCTCAAAAAAAATATTTATATATATCCGCAGAAACGAATTACCGACGCCCTCGCGACTGTAGAACCAGATATTCTTCTTTGTATATAAAGGGATGTGGTATACCGTTTATAAACATTTCTGAAAGTGGTCGGTTAGAATGTAGAACGCACTCCATTATCAAGATTCCGGATTTTACAGACAACCTGTAGAGTGTAAAATATTATAAACATCACTTCTATCAAATAAAGAACGCAAGGTTGTCATTAAACTGTCTGCAGTCTCCATATTAACGACATTTTCCTACCTGTGACTTAAGGTAAAGTCAAGATAGTATTCCCCATGTTAATCAGTTTATCTTTTATTCAGCGAGTTATAATGAGCATTGAAACAAATTATCTAAATGATTAAATGATTCTAAAAATAGTCTTACATTATTGTTTTCTTAAATTTTTTTAAAATCTTAAATTAGTTTTTAAAGCATTTTTTTTCAACATAAATCGTCTAAGACCTGGCATATTAAATTTATCCACGAAAATGTCCATTATAAATATTTCTGCCAAGATTTAAATTAAAACATTCAGTGAAAGATTATGTTTACATAGAATAGAAAACAAGGAAAAATATTATTTCGTAATGTAACTCAATGCTGTCCAGGTGTAAATTGTGTTTATACTCGTCAGTGGAAAAGGGGAAGTGTTATCAGAAGATAAACAATAATACCTCACAGAGTGAACTGCGTAGTTTCTTATCTCTCTTTTCATTTCATTCATCGGCGTCAATGTCTGAAAGTGAGTGTAATATTTAAAGCATGTCAAGTTAAGATGTAACAAGTTTCTCAAACCAGTTTCGAAATAGTCAACGTCGTTAAACTTGTTTGGTCCTCTAGGCCAGTCCAGGATGTTCACCAGTCTCTGGTTACTGAATATTTACATCTCAAGCAAGTAAAAGTGTGACATGTTTACCCCTCGACCGCCTAGACAGATGTCGGTCCCAGCTGTGACAACAATGTTGTTATATGACCTAGAGAGTGAGGTCAGGGTTCGATACAGACCATGTACAGTACTGTACATTCAGGGGAGTGTCCCCAACCTTCTCCCAGGCACATGCTATCCAAAATGCTTTCTCTTTTTTAATAACCTCGAGAGAAAATTAATAACGAAACACATCGTCAAGATATTTTAGAAATGTGATTTTTTTTAAACTAAACATGACAAAGTCATCTTCAATCAGTGGTAGCTGAACTGGCTTACAAGGGAGGGGGTTAGTGCCCCCCCTAGAAAAATATGTTGAATTTTATAGATTAATTTCACTCCGCTCTGATTTTTTTCAAATATTAAGCTGAAATATGGCCTTGTATCAAAATGCAAATAGCTTCTAGAGGCATCAAATTTTTAAAATATTTCTGTGCTAGGACCTCTTAAAATATCTTTGAGAGAAGTATAATTTAAAAACAAAATCAAGACAAGGAACACTCAGAGTAACATCTAGGGGGTTCCCAATTTTCAAACATTTGTTGACTTCACTGTACCTCTTAGGTTTGGGAGGCCAAACTTCTTTAAGATACATTTTTTGTTCTAACTGCTCCCCTTATACAAGAGTAAAGTTCCACTGCCAATGACTTCAACTAATCAGTTTTTCACACAGATAAGAAATAAATAAATAGGGTAAAGCTGTACTTTTTCTTGCATTTAATAAAGTTTAAAATCTGAGAAGATAACTAATATGTCATCACACAGCTTGAAACCATATTAATTATTATAAGTTGTTCTGTCTTACGACAGGTTCATTCCTTTTGTCAGTGAACTTAGACCACCAGTGCATCCTGTCCTCTGCCTCCTTCTTCAACTCCCAGAATTGTCTTCTTTCTTTCAAGTCATCCAATATTTGAATCCTCCTCCTTCCTAATCTCCTCTTTCCCTCAACCTTTCCTCCTATGAATTCTTGTAAAAAACAGTTAATCCTAAGCATGTGTCCGATCCAGTTTTCTTTACATATTAAAATAGATTAAAACCAGATTTGTCGATGTCACTTTAAAGTAAATATATATCTTCGTGAGATGTGAAATAAAACATGTAAATTAATATTATAAGTCTGAAATGATCAATTTCTAAAGCGATTCCACGACAATAATATACTAATTAGAACAACCATTCCTGATCATTAGGCTTGGGATGCAACTCTTCCTGATCATTAGGCTTAGGATGCAACACTTCCTGATCATTAGGCTTGGGATGCAACACTTCCTGGTCATTAGGCTTGGGATGCAACACTTCCTGATCATTAGGCTTGGGATGCAACACTTCCTGATCATTAGGCTTGGGATGCAACACTTCCTGATCATTAGACTTGGGATGCAACACTTCCTGATCATTAGGCTTGGGATGCAACTCTTCCTGACCAGTTGTCTTGGGATGCAACACTTCCTGATCATTAGGCTTGGGATGCAACACTTCCTGATCATTAGACTTGGGATGCAACTCTTCCCGATCATTAGGCTTGGGATGCAACTCTTCCTGACCAGTTGTCTTGTGATGCAACACTTCCTGATCATTAGGCTTGGGATGCAACACTTCCTGATCATTAGGCTTGGGATGCAACACTTCCTGATCATTAGACTTGGGATGCAACACTTCCTGATCATTAGGCTTGGGATGCAACTCTTCCTGACCAGTTGTCTTGGGATGCAACACTTCCTGATCATTAGGCTTGGGATGCAATAATAATATCCAGCACTGGACGCCTGTAACACTAGACACGGTCGATGACTGGGCTATAATACAATCACGACAGACGCCAGGCATCCGTTCCACAATCACCTTATGAGAAAAGTTATCGTGCGATCAATTCGAATGGGTTCTTGGTTTTCTATAGAATGAACATAAAAGCTACATTTTATTGGGGGAGTTTCTTTACAGACAATTTGCACATCTGGGATTCTAAAGGGTTGAACATTTTAAAATAGTGAATAGGGGTTCCCTGCACTTGATATCTCCAGTCAGGATTACAACCAGAGACACTCAGAGATAGACCAGTCTGTTATCACCTCCTGATTGTAGTGTAGTGTGGTACCCTGTCAGGATTACAACCAGAGACTCTCAGAGATAGACCAGTCTGTTATCACCTCCTGATTGTAGTGGAGTGTGGTACCTAGTCAGGATTACAACCAGAGACTCTCAGAGATAGACCAGTCTGTTATCACCTCCTGATTGTAGTGGAGTGTGGTACCTAGTCAGGATTACAACCAGAGACTCTCAGAGATAGACCAGTCTGTTATCACCTCCTGATTGTAGAGGAGTGTGGTACCCTGTCAGGATTACAACCAGAGACACTCAGAGATAGACCAGTCTGTTATCACCTCCTGATTGTAGTGGAGTGTGGTACCCTGTCAGGATTACAACCAGAGACACTCAGAGATAGACCAGTCTGTTATCACCTCCTGATTGTAGTGGAGTGTGGTACCCTGTCAGGATTACAACCAGAGACACTCAGAGATAGACCAGTCTGTTATCACCTCCTGATTGTAGTGGAGTGTGGTACCCTGTCAGGATTACAACCAGAGACACTCAGAGATAGACCAGCCTGTTATCACCTCCTGATTGTAGTGGAGTGTGGTACCCTGTCAGGATTACAACCAGAGACACTCAGAGATAGACCAGTCTGTTATCACCTCCTGATTGTAGTGGAGTGTGGTACCCTGTCAGGATTACAACCAGAGACACTCAGAGATAGACCAGTCTGTTATCACCTCCTGATTGTAGTGTAGTGTTGTACCCTGTCAGGATTACAACCAGAGACACTAAGAGATAGACCAGTCTGTTATCACCTCCTGATTGTAGTGGAGTGTGGTACCCTGTCAGGATTACAACCAGAGACACTAAGAGATAGACCAGTCTGTTATCACCTCCTGATTGTAGTGGAGTGTGGTACCCTGTCAGGATTACAACCAGAGACACTCAGAGATAGACCAGTCTGTTATCACCTCCTGATTGTAGTGGAGTGTGGTACCCTGCACTTGACGTCTTATGTCAGACACACTATATGAGGACAACCACCCAACTTGAGATATTTTTTATTTCTTGCACAGTTCAGGCTAGAGCAGTCTAATTTCCAATCCTCGCACTAAAACTAGCTCCTGGTTCAGAAATGCACTTCAAAGCAGCCAAGTAAAGACCAATAAAAGCGGATCGTAAAACGAACAACCTCGGAATTATTTTCAAGATAGACGTAATCTTTCCCTTTACCCCCTTTTCCGTACATTTTATTGACCAGTGGCGTGAGAGGGAAACCTTCCTAGTGGCACAATATAGATATTATCGTGTCTTCTTAGACTGGTGCTCCTCCGCCAGGCAGGTTACAGCCAAGTACACTCCCTGAACAAACTGCTGAGTGCAATATTAGATTACCTGACTATTCCTGAGTAACATCCAGTGAACATTTATAAGCTAGAAACGTTATACTTGAATTCACAATTAGGTTATTGTTTGTAAATTTGGTAAATGTCACCTGGACCCGGGAATCAAACCCAGGACTTTAGGATTAGTATGCTAATGTACTCTACCACTAATAATATATACATAAAGGATTCGTCACGTGTCAAGGCTTATTGTTTATAGTTTTAAGGCGGAGTCTGTGATGGACGTGTGGGAATCAACGGATACAATGAGTGGTCATTGACATCACAAACACTGGAGACTAGGGTGCCTTTATGTGCCGCCAAGGACTGTGGTATCAATGATATAATAGTGTGCCTTTATGTGCCGCCAAGGACTGTGGTATCAATGATATAATAGTGTGCCTTTATGTGCCGCCAAGGACTGTGGTATCAATGATATGATAGCCTGTGTTTGATGACCATAAACAATAACTGAAAACAGGAGACTGCAGAGAGGTCACTGTAAGAAGTCACAGGAACATAAAGGTCAACAGATGCTGCTCTCAACCCTAGCTCAAGGTCACTGTAAGAAGACACATGAACATAAAGGTCAACAGATGCTGCTCTCAACCATAGCTCAAGGTCACTGTAAGAAGATACAGGAACATAAAGGTCAACAGATGCTGCTCTCAACCATAGCTCAAGGTCACTGTAAGAAGTCACAGGAACATAAAGGTCAACAGATGCTGCTCTCAACCATAGCTCAAGGTCACTGTTAGAAGATACAGGAACATAAAGGTCAACAGATGCTGCTCTCAACCATAGCTCAAGGTCACTGTTAGAAGATACAGGAACATAAAGGTCAACAGATGCTGCTCTCAACCATAGCTCAAGGTCACTGTAAGAAGATACAGGAACATAAAGGTCAACAGATGCTGCTCTCGACCCTAGCTCAAGGTCACTGTTAGAAGATACAGGAACATAAAGGTCAACAGATGCTGCTCTCAACCATAGCTCAAGGTCACTGTAAGAAGACACAGGAACATAAAGGTCAACAGATGCTGCTCTCAACCATAGCTCAAGGTCACTGTAAGAAGACACAGGAACATAAAGGTCAACAGATGCTGCTCTCAACCATAGCTCAAGGTCACTGTTAGAAGATACAAGAACATAAAGGTCAACAGATGCTGCTCTCAACCATAGCTCAAGGTCACTGTTAGAAGATACAGGAACATAAAGGTCAACAGATGCTGCTCTCGACCCTAGCTCAAGGTCACTGTAAGATGTCACAGGAACATAAAGGTCAACAGATGCTGCTCTCGACCCTGGCTCAAGGTCACTGTTAGAATTCACAGGAACATAAAGGTCAACAGATGCTGCTCTCGACCCTAGCTCAAGGTCACTGTAAGAAGACACAGGAACATAAAGGTCAACAGATGCTGCTCTCGACCATAGCTCAAGGTCACTGTAAGAAGACACAGGAACATAAAGGTCAACAGATGCTGCTCTCGACCCTGGCTCAAGGTCACTGTTAGAAGTCACAGGAACATAAAGGTCAACAGATGCTGCTCTAGACCCTGGCTCAAGGTCACTGTTAGAAGACACAGGAACGTAAGGGCTGATATTGTATAAACGTTCAATTGCAATCGAGTATTTTAGTTTATCGAAAGCCGATAAAGCTTACAAAACAAACGACAACAGTTTATTAAAAGATTCCCACCATCAATATTTTTCTCGTGTCTCCAGGCACCACGTGACAGAACTAGGGATATCTCTAGTGACATCTCGCTGAGCCTGGAACAAATAAACATCAAAGATCCCGGAATCTTTCAAAAGGAATTCCTTTAAACAACGTAGGGACGAAGAAGAATTTCAAGATGAAAAAAGAATGTTTAGTAGGTGGACATATTTATTTAATCTGATAGCATATGGGGCATATTTGTAGTAGCACACACAAACACACACAGGTGCGCGCTTCTTTTTATCCAAATACGTATAATGTACAGACAGGCGTATCTTTTCTATCTTCTCAAATATAGAAAGTATTGTAAGCATGAGATTTCTCACTCTCAAGATTTTGATAAATCTAGAGGCTCTAGGTACCCCCGAAACCCACAATATTAAGTCTTACAATTATGTTGGTAGCCATGTATGTCTGTCTGTCTGTTTGTCTGTCTGTCTGTCCTGGAAGCCTCAGCCAAAACGGTTTTTTGGGTTTTGTTCAGATTTTATATTTAAGGTGATTGGCCCTTTTCATTTGTCGTGGAAATGCAGAGACAAACGGTTATCTTCAAGAGTTTTTATTGTTTTGCAATTTTATCTCCGGGAACGGTTTATTCAAGAATAGAAGCATGTTGATTAAGTCACACTTTTTAATATATACATCTCCTTCATGATTTTAACAGTGATCAAATATCGATAAAATTGACATTTTTTAATAGAAAACTGCCGGATTAGTAACAAAAAAAAAGTAAATGCAACAATTAAGAAACATAGATACATTATCTTAGAAGGGGTGTTTAAAATATTAACACAAAAGTTTCACTCGTTCTCGAGAAAACTGATATTTCCAAATATGTGATTTTTCCGCAAGACCTGTCCAGTAGCTAGCGCCATCTACGGTTTCCGTGATCCATCTGTTCTTGTGGGCGCGGAAGGATACTTGGTAGATTATGAATACACTCCACGCCTTTCACCCTCCCGACCACCATCCCACAAAATAGGTTTTAGACTTGCACTCGACAGGGCAAAGAGCCTTAAGAGGCTTTATGGTCCTAACTCGATTTTGTTCTGTTTTGAATCTAGCACTAAGATTAAGGGTAATTTACTTAAGAATGATTTTTTTAACATTTTAATTTTTTATAAATGAGCTCTAAAGTTATTGTTTAAAGTTGATAAATGGGAAGTGATTGGCCTAAAATATAACAAGGGCTAAAGGAAACTAAATATGTTTTTACTCTAACTATTATCAACTGAAGAAAAGAAAGTGTATTATCTATTTATTATTGTGTGGACAAGACTAAACAAATTTTGATAAATATTAATTATTATTAGGTTAACGGCCTCAAATAACTTGACCAGCTGTTTCATCTAGGGTGCTTCAATTCTATCTGACCAAACATATATTATTTTTGGTAATACCGTTAATATTGAGTGTCTTTGCCCTTCACTGACAATAAACAAAATATCTGTGTGCCCAGTTTCCAAACTGATTTATTTCAAAGTATTCCCCACAAAGTATCCAAGGTTCGTATATATGTAAAGTCAAGTAAAACTGTTTGATGGACGAGAGCCACCATATATGAAACTTGAACCCGACAGACTGAATGATGACAAATTGGATTCAATCTCTCCCAATCTACCCTGAACAGGTTTGTTACCAGCAGCACTGGCATGTCGAGAGGGTAGTCGTCAAACTTCCAGGGATAAGGTGAGGGGGGGGGGGGGGCTGATCAGCTTTACCTCTTGTTACATGACGTGTGGAACTAGGCTCAGATCTCAAGCGTTGTACGACACATCGTGTCGGTGGGACACACGGATTAGACATCAATAGCTTCTGGTATTGTTTTGCCACTGGTGGATAAACAGTTGAAGCTCAAATTCCAGTTAGGTGTACTAAATTAGTTTATCATAAATAGTTTGTCCATCTCAATCTCCGAAAATGTAGACACATTTACTTAAATTTTAACTTTCGCATCCCTATTTCATTGATATATATTAGGTTATTAAAGAGCGCTTTCTTACTCAAATTATTATATATATATATATATATATATATAATATAATATATATATATATATATATTATATAAGCACACGACTCATAAATTAACTTAAATCTAGAACAGTCACAACATCCAGACCCCCAAACGTTAATTTGTCACTTTGAACGAAGAAACCTACAAATAGTTCACCAATGACCAATTTTTCGGCCATAGCGAGGTTCAAGCGAATGTTCTGACCAATTAAAAAATTTAGATTCCAAGTTTAAATTGTTTTTTTTTAACTATGTGATAACTTACATAAAAACCTATAAAACTATCCCACATTATGTTAAAATATTTATTTTGTGACCAAAGAAAACACGACTTTGTTTGATATAGGAAGGCTGGATCCGGGTTAATAAACTGTTTTTAACTGTCAGAAACCTGCTGATAACTTATCACTTACATTTTGTTTAAAACAATATTTAAAAAAAAATAGCAAGTATTTTGTTAAATAATGCGAGATTTCTAAACGTCTACAACGCGACTCGTTGCTAAACCATACAGCACCCTTAACAGACATTCCTAAATACAACTGAAGCTAGGTTTCACTGCTGATGGTTTAGTGAAAAAAATTATATTTTTATTATTAGTACATTTTAATCTTGAGGTAATTTCAACTAAATAAGCGATTATTACGTCACTATTCAGTCCATCTAAAACTATCAGTTTGTACTTTCTACCAATATGAGCATAAAATGCTTCTAAATTGTTAGACAATATTTGGGAGTATATTGTTGATACATTTAAGTTTGTAAAATGATCTTTCCAGCTACTTGTGTAGATATATTATTAAAATAGTAACAGTTACTATTCAGTAAACACGTTCTTTCACGCTTGGATTCAAAGATTGTTTATAAACAACACCAAAGATCAACAAACGGGACGGGTTTAAACTTAATAACATCGTATATCTTCACAAATTACGTATTCTGGGCACTTTCAAAAATGTACTCACTTGATCTTTATAGCTTACAATTTAGGTATAATAAAAACAATCAAATTAACTGTTTTCAGCTTGTAGCCGGGTCACTTTAGAAAAATGGATTTATCCTTATCTATCCTTTCATTCTTCCTCCTTGAATTGCTTCCATTGTTCTCCTCTCAAGTGCACACTTTTAGTTATCAGCTCCTCTCATCTCTATTTTGGTCTCCCTTGCAGTACTTTCCCTACATACTTCATCTCCGTCATTATTTTAGGTGCTCGCTCATTTTCTATCCTCATTACATGTCCATACCCTCTCAGTCTTGCTTCCTCTACTATCTCATGTACTCCTGTTTCTTCTGGTAACAGATAATTTACTCTCCTTGTGACAAATAACTTACTCTCCTTGTGACAGATAACAAGCTCTCCTTGTGATAGATAACAAGCTCTCCTTGTGACAGATAACAAGCTCTCCTTGTGACAGATAACATGTTCTCCACAGCAGGTCTCTCACACAATAGAACAACTCTCCCTGCTGTCCTCTTCTCATCACATCCTTTATACTTCCTCCCTTCTCCTCAATCACTCTTCCAAGATATCTTACGTCCCGTAGAGAATTGAATAGACATCTTTATAAAGTATTTGCGTCAGTCCGAATAAAACCGACCCACCCAGATACCTACCGGCGACCCAGCCCACCCCTGTTCTTGTCCTTCCATGAGTCGAGTTCTGTGTCACCCTTTGCGGCCAGGAAGAAGGACAAAGTTTCGAAAAGAAAGGGAATAAAGAAAGATGGTCGTGAAACTACAACAAACAAGAGAGTCAAGGTCATTCTTTCTTTCCGTCCTGTTGCCCAGCCTGTGCGGGAAATTCAGTTACCCATCTAGTCGTTTATTTTTTGTAAGTGTTATTTTATTTTTTTTACAAAATGTCGACGATAAAAGTGCGTTTGCTGCCGGAAGTTAGTCACAGCCGGATGTCGGAGGCTTGTAAATATTAATCTCGGAATATAACCGAATAACCGAAGCTTTCTAGAATCTATGCTTTTTTTTTCAATGTTTTTTTTTATCATTCTTCAAAATATTATTTTTTATTTTTTTTATATTTTCAATGTTTGGTTTCTGGAAGACTTTTTATCGCTCTGTTTTGCTCATTCGTATTTTTGTTAGTAGAAATATGGACCGTGTTGAGGACGTATGAAGGATAGAAGAGGAAAAGTGGGATAGTCCCATTTTAGCTAAAACTGAGTTAGAGCTAGAGTTAGAGTTAGACAATCACGAGACCTTTATAATGAACTTGATTATGGTTAAAAGAGGTCTCTGTCATGATTAAGATATTTATTTTAAATAAGTATTTTCTGGGGTCCTTGTGGCGTTTGAAATATAAAACATGTCCCTGAAATTGTGTGTGAGGTAACAGTTTACTAGTACAGTCCTGTCAAGTGGAGCTAGCCCTGGTAACAACCCACTAGTAGCCCTTGGAGGTAACAGTTTACTAGTACAGTCCTGTCAAGTGGAGCTAGCCCTGGTAACAACCCACTAGTAGCCCTTGGAGGTAACAGTTTACTAGTACAGTCCCAACAACTGGAGTTAATCCACTCCAGTAGTCACATGCACTAACGCGCTACTCTCGCGGTAGACTAGATTGCCGATGTCGGTGGATTAAGGTTCAAATCTCGGTCGGATGTACTTATGTTTTTCAAAATAGCTTTCCACTTTTTTTCCACCCAAATTCGTGTACACTTGTTACAAATATAACCTTCCTAACCTTAAAACCATTATTGTAACTAGTAGATAAGCGTATAGATCGAACGGGTAGTAAGAGTACTCGCTTGTGTACTAATTACGTTAATGTGCTAGGGATGAGAAAGGTTGAATATTTAGAAATGTATCCACATTTTAGGTAAGGAAATTATAAAAAAACATTTGATAAAAATCCCATTAGCGACAGTCCAGTCTATTTCGAGAGCGACGCCTTAGATTCTGGTGTTAAGAAACTTCTGGAAATATTAAAGGAAATAAGTCCCGTAAATGTTCCAACATTGTTTCTTTTACTGTTAGATATTTCGTATTTATTTGTTCCATTTTAATACAAGTGTAGAAATTTTGCAGATACTATCAAAGAAAATGTTCCATTTCCCCTGAACAAGCGGGGGCAACAACCCCTACAGCAGACCGGACGTGACGTAGGCAGGGAGAGAACGAACTAAGTAAACGTACCAACCGGATCATAATTTAATCATATTGTAGCTAATAGGATTCTCCAAGGTTCCCGAATAATAGAAAAGGGTTTTGGGAAAGGGCGGGAGGGAATGAGAGGCTCCGACAGGAAAAGGGAGAGAAAGTTTTGGGCTATAAAGTAATCCTCGGTGGAACACCTCCCTCCCCCTCCCTCGCATCACCTAGGAACTCCTCAGCCACTTGTTGCTCGGGGTGCTCTATACAGGAAGTCCGCGGCGCAAACACTTCCTGTGAGAAGGAGATGGTATGCAACCAGCCAGACTGCCGCTTGATGAGCTGTGGTTGGGTGTGAACATGGTGGGGTGGAGGTAGTGCCTAACGGGAAGAGCAGAGGGCTGTAACGGCGCCGGGACGACGAACTTTTGATGTATATAACACGAAGGAGGGAATGGCGGGCGGCCTCCTTCATTGTGGATTCACTCGCTCGCCAAAAATCAAGAGCAGGACAGGAACAGGAGCACGTGACGAGCTATAAGCCAATCACACAGATTCCGCCTCGACTGCGCGAGTTGTTCTGTTAAAAGTTCAATTCCTTCGTTCGCTCTGCCTGAGATCTTCGGAACGAGAGATCCAATCAAATCTCATAACGGGCCATCTCAAATTAATGCGCGTGCGCTGTAGAACTGGAAGCAAGCTGACAGTTTCGTTATAAATGCAAAGCGTGTCTATTGAATTATTTCAAGACGCAGCGTTATAATTTGAAAAGATCCACCGTGACAATGATCTAAAATATAAGTTTATCCTCTAGAAATTAAAATAGGTTTATACTCAGGCGCTTTAAGTTTGCTTTGCAATGCATCATGGGTCAACACACATATTGTGAATATCTGCGCCAAAAAAGCAGAAACTACTATCTATCTGCATCAGTTGTGCGAATCAAGCTTTACCATAGTCTTGGTTCGAGATGTATCACGTGTCTTAGTAAGGAGCACAAAAACTCAACGTTATTTTAACCCTGCGTACGTATTTTATATTAAATTAGGAACACTGTCTGAAGAAAAAGTATCTGATATAAATGTTACTCTGGAGCCTAGGATTCACTTGGAAACATTGTTTCTTGAGCGTTCTGAAATATTTTCTGCTGCTCACAAACATAGGGAAACAGTTTGCCAACAGTCAAACAAATATCATATGATGAAACATTGTTCCTCTTCCAGAGTTCAGTTGAGTACAAGATGTCAGCCGAGGATTCTTCTGCCATGGCTTGTGCCTTTACGTCCAAGAAGACAGAGAAGAAGAACTCTGTGTTGGGTTGGTACAGGGCTTCAAAATGGTTGGTACTATTGTGCAAGTAAGCTTCTGACAGAACTGAATTTCTAAGAGGGCAGTGGTCTTGGAAACTTCACTCGCAAGTCTCCTACAGATTTTGAAGTTCTTTCACAAAATGGTTTGTCCCAGGTTAGTGGAACATTATTTGTTTGCTGTCGACAATGTTGGCAAACACGTCCAAACACGCAAAAAAAACGTTTCTTGTAACCCATTTTGAATGGATCACAAGAAACAGTTTCCTCTTTGGAAAAACAAAAAGAAAAAACTAAAAGATATTTGCAAACTGTTTCCAAAAACACTAAAACACATTTCTGTACCCACTGTAGTCTCTGTCAAATACAACATACAATCATTCAAACATTCCCATCAGTCATTGTATGTGCTATCACCACTGTAGTCTCTGTCAAATACAACATACAATCATTCAAACATTCACATCAGTCATTGTATGTGCTATCACCACTGTAGTCTCTGTCAAATACAACATACAATCATTCAAACATTCACATCAGTCATTGTATGTGCTATCACCACTGTAGTCTCTGTCAAATACAACATACAATCATTCAAACGTTCAATAATATTTCTTATTTGAGCTCGAGTAGGAGCAATAAATATTATACAAGACGACATTAATAAACAATAACAGAGTTATAGTTGCGTTTTGTAAAAAAATGGAATGGAAACTAGATTATCCCACGTCTAAAACGTTTGACAAAATGAGAATATCAGATTATTATAGAAGAGAATGCCATGGTTGTTGGGAAGACCAGAGCAAGTAACAGAGATGTTTCTGTGGATAAAGAGATATGTGACTAGCAGGGATACGATGGGATAGTGTTTGATAAACAGAGAAACGTGGTCTGGAAATGGCAGACAATGGAACGCGGGAGATTAGAGCGAGCTACGTGGGGGATTGTTGATTACCAACGTTGGCAACAACTTCTCACAGGGAAATTAATTCTAAACTTTCTATTGGATACATTTGGTCCCCCGTGCCTCTCTTTGTCCAGGAATAAGGGACTGGAGTTAGGATGACGTCACCGTTATGGTTTAAATACAAGCTCAGGCATAGATAGGTGTGGCCTTGACTTCATGTTTTATACAGGAGTGAACTTTGAGGAGTTCTTTAATCAGAGTGCATGTTAAAGGGAAACTTTTATTTTTCCCCGGTCCCTGACTTTTAAATATGTGAAATGAGCCTGTGATAATATTTATTGATTGAGGGGAGCGAGGTCTTGTTTTAACTCAACCATTTTTCATTCCATCTGTCAATCTGTTGGTTCCTCAAAAATTACCAACGTTTTTAAATCCTTGAATCCCGTGGGAAGGGGATGTATTATATTATTGATGTATATCTGGTCCACAGCAAACTTTATGTTAGTGTCACATTCAGCCACCAAGCGCTGTAGTCGATACGTGAGTGTGAAAAGAGAACTGTAATCAATGTTTTTGAAATATTGTATCTCATTTGATGCTTCTGACGTCCTCGGGATGGATTCTAATAAAGAGAAAGCTTGGGGTAGGCAATAAATTGTTTACATAGCTCAAAAAACAACAACTCCATACTTAATCCGTCCTCACCAACTTCCTCCACACTTCCCTATCCTTGCATACTCCCTTTACATCACCAACATTCATACACAGAGTCATACATGCTCTTTTATTCTTAACACTCTTCATGTTTCTCTTTTTCACACATTCGTCTACAGCATTTAGCCACGTCTTACATGACCTACCCCTTCCTTTTGATCCACACTCATCCTGTCAACATGTCCAAACCAACGTAAGACTCATCTTTCACATTTCCCTATTGGATTCCCTTTCAAACCACACCCCGTTAGCACCCATTCATTACTGTCTATGTTCATATGAGTTTTACCTAGAAAGCCACCATTGAAATAATATTCAAAGTATGACAATTTTCTGTAAATGACTAAAGGCCAGATTTTCCATGCTACTTTTCTAGCTACTGGGCGGCCAAATATTCCGTGATATGGAAGAATATTATCTAGCAATGCCAATTAAGTGATAATAAACAGCAGATAATTAAATCCGCATATTATGCCGGTATTATAACCGATATATTTTCCAGGTCATGGTTACATAATTATAATGGTTTGACACGTTAACATCAATTGTTGATTTCTGTTCACAGTGTTTGTAGTTTACAAACTGGTTAGGTTTTCTGCCGTAAAAAGCCTTTTTGGTCAGGTTGTGTTTATTAGCATATTTTGTGAATAGTTATTATTGAAATAATTCACCCCTGACCAAGGACTAGATTGTGTGTGATTAAACCTAGCACAGAGATAATTACGACACTAATAAATTAATGAAAAGATTTCAGTTATTAAATCCAACCTGTGTGAACGTAGTTATTTCAGCCTATTGTCATATTTGATGGAAATTAGAGCCCATGCGTGATTCGATAAAAAAAAATAAGGGGAGGGTGATTTGTTTATTCCAATCACATCATGAAAACCAATATGTGTTTATATAGACCAGTGGCGTGTCATGAAGTATTGCCAGGGTAAGCTGCAATGGTTTAAACTGTACCTGTGAATTGTTCTCATCACTCAGTAGAACAATCATTGATCAGGTATCAACGAACATACATTCCCGTGTGAGGTAATTAGGGCAGATCATATGTATGATTGGTCAAATAGGGCCCAAGGGGGCGAGAACATATCACAGGTACAGATTTAACAAGGTCTGCTTCCCTTGCAATACTCCAAGGCACGCCACTGATCGAGACCGTGGTAGTTTGAAGTTATGTCTATGTATCGATCTATTAGGTTATATTATTTGATTTGAATAACAGTTTCATTGCTAGGAATAAGAATAATTGTTAAACTACTACAGCCAGGAACCAATCACAGAAGAGTATAAGTTAACTGGAGGAGTTTTTGGCTAGCAAAGATGGCCGTGGTATAACTACGCCAGTTATTGCTCCCTTGTGAACCCCGCTCTAAATGGTCACATATTTCTTCCCCCTCCCCCTGGTTGCTAATGAGTTGGTCTTGCCAACACCTTGAGGTGGTTTATAGGCTGCAGTGGGAGGGGGAGGAGATCTATCAATAATAATTTCTGCTCCACCACGTGACATCAAAGCTTGGATTTGTTGGCTCGAGATATCAACAGTTGGCTGCAACAGCGTCATATGTCACATTCCTAACAGTTCCTCACTCATCTTAACAAACGTGCTGTAAAACAATAACACAACCTCTTGTACAACCAATTAGTGTATAACTTGTGATAAACACTAATGGTCCATAATATTTAATATATGTCAGAGTATAACAAACTGGCCCCGTGGTGTAGCGGTCAATGCACCTGCCTACCAGGTTAGGGACTCGGGGCTCAATTCCCGGCTGGTTCCTTGGGTAATTTTCCCGGAAAGGGAACCACCATAATGGTCACCAGGGTTTTGTCAACTAGGTTTAAGTTAGGTTTAAGTGTTTCCACTAATAGTCACTATAACCCTCATAATCACTGTCACCCCATACTCACTATCACCCTCTATCATATCACCTCATACTCACACCCTCATACTCACTATCACCCTCATACTCACTATCACCCTCATACTCACTATCACCCTCATACTCACTATCACCCTCATAATCACTGGGGGCTTGGTGGAGAGGGGTTAAATCGTAGAGGTGGCACTAGAAGCCTATTACACTTCAAAATAAGGTGTGTTAAGAGACAAGTGGGTTATAAGATGGGGACATGGGAGTGGGGAGGGGTAGTAAGGAAGCACGGAGGATATGGGACGGAAATATATGTTGGGCGAACCTTAAAATTATTTTAGTTAACTTATTGATAGTAAAAAATTGAGGTATATATTATTAACATAACGGGTCTACAAAGGCTCATATTCATTTGTTTCTTTATTACGTTTTTCAAGCACCATGTCTTACTACCCGTTGGATTATACGCCTATGTACTAATTAGTATAATGTGTTATGGATGAGGAGGGTTGAATTTAGAAAAATTGCACCAGTGTGTCCACCAAAGCTCGTTTGATGATGTTTCTGATGTTAACGTCCTTAGGAGAAATTAATCTTGAATATAAATGTTGATATTTGGGGTATCTACATTCCGATTACATTAGTTCTATTTAATCAGTTGAAATTAATATACAGAAATAATAACTGAAAATTTTCCAAAATAGAAAATGTTCCATTTCACATCTCTACCCTCCCCTCATCTCATCAGGATATGGAAAGAGCCTCCACAGAAAAGGATGTACTATTAGTATATTCTGGAGTCCCCTGTATAAGGGTACATTAGTACTGGCTAGTCTTTACACTACTGGGTTACAATAAGTTATGTTGCACAGACGCGCTATCTTTTATTGTTTGGCAAATAAATTGTTTATATTCTTCTAGTGGAAACATGGCTTACATCACTGTTATAAAGCAGTGATTTAGATCGTTACTACAGAGCTCCGATTTACATCGTTAATAAATAGAGCGCTCCGTGTGAAATTTCACAGTCCATTACCTCCGCGTGCGAAATTACACTTTCACGACGTATTCAGATTAAGTCCCAACGAAATGCGTCGTCTCTTAAGTTAAGTGTTCGTGTCCTTAATACCTTGAGCCATGGTTGACTACAGTCCTCCATTCACAAGGCCAGGACTTCAAAACGGTACTTAAACTGGATCGGGACATAATTCATTAACGAACCTACTTTCCTTCTTACCAAGTATTTATCAAAATATTATACAGTTTTAAAAATTCACAATATCGTTTAAACTACTGTTCCAAGATAGGAGTATATCACCACCAGTCTCACTGACCTAGCTAGAAGTATATCACTACCAGTCCCACTGACCTAGCTAGGAGTATATCACCACCAGTCTCACTGACCTAGCTAGGAGTATATCACCACCAATCCTACTGACCTAGCTAGGAGTATATCACCACCAGTCTCACTGACCTAGATAGGAGTATATCACCACCAGTCCCACTGACCTAGCTAGGAGTATATCACCACCAGTCTCACTGACCTAGCTAGGAGTATATCACCACCAGTCCTACTGACCTAGCTAGGAGTATATCACCACCAGTCTCACTGACCTAGCTAGGAGTATATCACCACCAGTCCTACTGACCTAGCTAGGAGTATATCACCACCAGTCTCACTGACCTAGCTAGGAGTATATCACCACCAGTCTCACTGACCTAGCTAGTAGCATATCACCACCAGTCCTACTGACCTAGCTAGGAGTATATCACCACCAGTCCGACTGACCTAGCTAGGATTATATCACCACCAGTCTCACTGACCTAGCTAGGAGTATATCACCACCAGTCCTACTGACCTAGCTAGGAGTATATCACCACCAGTCTCACTGACCTAGCTAGGAGTATATCACCACCAGTCCTACTGACCTAGCTAGGAGTATATCACCACCAGTCTCACTGACCTAGCTAGGAGTATATCACCACCAGTCTCACTGACCTAGCTAGGAATATATCACCACCAGTCTCACTGACCTAGCTAGGAGTATATCACCACCAGTCCTACTGACCTAGCTAGGAGTATATCACCACCAGTCCTACTGACCTAGCTAGGAGTATATCACCACCAGTCCTACTGACCTAGCTAGGAGTATATCACCACCAGTCTCACTGACCTAGCTAGGAGTATATCACCACCAGTCTCACAGACCTAGCTAGGAATATATCACCACCAGTCTCACTGACCTAGCTAGGAGTATATCACCACCAGTCCTACTGACCTAGCTAGGAGTATATCACCACCAGTCTCACTGACCTAGCTAGGAGTATATCACCACCAGTCTCACAGACCTAGCTAGGAGTATATTACCACCAGTCTCACTGACCTAGCTAGGAGTATATCACCACCAGTCCCACTGACCTAGCTAGGAGTATATCAACACCAGTCCTACTGACCTAGCTAGGAGTATATCAACACCAGTCCCACTGACCTAGCTAGGAGTATATCAACACCAGTCCTACTGACCTAGTTAGGAGCATATCACCACCAGTCCTACTGACCTAGCTAGGACACAGCACAGAGAATTAAGTAACCAAGGGGCAGATAGTCTACTCTTGCACCAGTCTCCACCGTAACTTGCATTGATTACCTTCCCTTGTGACATTTTATTGCGGCGTGCTCGGGTAAGATCGGTTTTAATTGCCCCAGAGTGATGTCTAATTTGTAGTACATATGTCAGATCTTGCTCCCAGTTTTCGGAGAAGGTAAGGGGTACGGCTTGTTGAACATTACCAGCGTTTACGATGTCTCATCACTAATGGGACAACTACAGTTTAGTTGGTTCTAAAGCAATCACTGTAATCAACTATCGTTATAAAACAAGTTTAATATGATAATGGCACCGCGGTTTGCTATCCGTTTGGTTTGTACCCATACGCACTATTTAAATTAGTGTGTTAGCGATGAGAGAGGTTTAATTTGGAGGAAGTGCACCAGCAATTGTGTGGGGCTAGAAGAAAACCACCATCAGTACAAACAACGGTATTAGAACCCCGCTACTCCCATCAATGGCAGTTCATTATAATGCGAGACAAGCTGTTATCAAACCCGTGACCCTCTTTACTAACGAGGAAGCTGTGCCCTTGTTCCCTCCTAAACATTATTATATGAATAAAAATATTTTGTTTGTTTAGTGTGCGTATTGTATTGCCTACGTTCATTTAACATTTTGTAAATAAATGAAGAAAACATCATTTAAATAGAACAGTATTATTTAATCAATTTCAATAAATAACTCAACACAAAATAATAATAGTTTTTAAACATCAGAATGTATTAGAACATTAACGAAAATAGTATCATGAAACTATTTAATTTAATTAATTAATAATTGTTGATGTTTGCTCGTGTAATAATGTTGATACTTAGTATGATGGATATGCTCGTCTCTGAACACAAAGTTTATGAAAACGAGGAGTAATATTAGAAAGAGAAACTCTCAGTCATTTTGGAGTAATCCAGTCTCGCTCTATAGTTACTCTCCATTACCGCCAGAGCTAAAAATACAGTTTCACACAAGACTAATCCAAAAACTCTGACAAGTTATTTTATAAAGAAATATAGTTCTGTAGATCAATAATATGTTATTAATCAGTCATGTTTAATGATCTTTGTTGTAGTGCATTTCCAAATGGATTTTTTTCCATCCGGGTCAGTGCTTATAGACCTTAATAAAAATGCTGTTTTAAAATGTCCTTGACACGTGATTAGTTGTTCAGTCAAACATCCTCCCAGCTGTGAGGGGATTCCCCTGACGGTCTGTTGACGGCATATTGACAAAAGTAGGAGAGGTTACCAAGTCAATGCTTTTCAAAACATTTTTACAAAGTTGTAGTTTTTTTTAAGAATATATATTGTTTAAATTGAAAAACAACACCTGGACATGTAAATCAAACCCGGGACCTTTGGCTTAGTACGCCAATGATCCAACCACTGAGCTATCCAAGAGTCGTCCCGTGTCCAGGGTAATTCTTCCCTCATATTTTCTTAAAAATAACTGAGCTTTATCATTGTTTTTAAAGGGATTGGTTCATAATGTTTCATTTTAAATTAAATATTTTGGCAAAGCTGATAATCAAACCTGGGATCCTTAGCTATGTATGCAAACATGTTATAACTGGAATATGACTCGTTTCAGTGGCCGAATAGTCTAAAGCGTCAGTCTTGCAATAAACTGGACTACCAATTACAGGTATATTGGGGTTAGAATCCCGGTCGGGTGTACTGAGGGTGGGTTTTACATATAAAAAAAGTTCACTCTCCCTCTACACAAATGTGGGTTCACTTCCTCTAAATTCAACCTTCCTTGTCACTAACACATTATCTTAGTTGGTGCATGTGCGTACAACCTGAACAGGTAGTAAGACGCGGAGATAAAAATAAGCCATGTTTAGAGAACGAAAAAAACCTTAAACTGGGAGGTCGGGTTAGTGCTCAGTATAAAGAACTTATTCCAATTAAAAGTTTTGAACATATTTTAGCACCATGAACTGGATACGCGGCTGCAATGATCCATTAGTAAATATACAGGGTGCACCGAAACATGTGGGACGCCCTTCAGCGGTGGACAGGACGCACAAAAACCAAGAGGTCCATATAAACAGGTGCCCAATTTAACCTTGTTACAACCAAGTGATTCCGCAAAACTATTGGTATACCAGATTGGGTATCTCTCAACCTGTTGATTAGGTTTGTTCTGTGGGTTATACCTGGTTACTACAAAGAGCTGGTATTTTTGAAAGAGTGCGGCTTTCTACGACACGATGACTGCGGGCTTGCATTCAGACCTAAGGCGGTCATTTTGAACACTTCCTATAATGTTAGGAAGCCCCATATTACTGGAGTACAAACATGAATATAGCTCAGAACCAAGGTAAAATGGGGAACATGTTTATATGAACCTTTCTCATTGTGTTGGTGTCTTCTGTCTACCGTTGAAGTGAATCCCATATGTTACGGTACACCCTGTATAGAAATGGGTGTATTTGCTCACCAAGATAATTTAGATCCGTCTATAAATCCTTCATCTTTCCTTTTCCCTCTTTTCCGACCTCGAATTCTTTCATTATCTTTAGATTCACGTTTAGTCTCCAAGTCGAACCGGCAGATTAGCTGAGACATAAATCTCATCAGCAAATCCCTTCCCTCCCCCCCCCCCCCTCACTCCTCCTAGCAAACAACTTCTCTTTTGTGAGCTAATTACTGGATAAGAAGCGTTTGAAAATCAAAGTGAGTAACTTAATTAATTACGTTAATCTGTGATGTCGGGAGTAAGAAGTGAAGGGACAGTTTCAAAATGGACTCGCAAGTGTTTTTTACAGCCGGAGGAAAACGGCAAGAAAATTTAAATATTTCAATACATCATCTAGAACCGATTTCACCGAAGTTTAATGTGGTTTTTTTTTAACAAGGTATGCCAACTTTATTCTATAAATGTCATTCATGCAATGTATGACAATATTTAGAAATAAATTCACCCTACTTTACTCGATCGATTACTTAGAATTTTAAATTCAAACCCCTTGAGATAAGCTATTAAATGAAGAAACCTTTGAGCTGACACCATTTTGAAACGGATACATAGATTGATAAACCATGTATATGCGTCGTTTGGCGTAAGTTCAAACAACGTCCCGGCTCAATTTCGTTAAAATCAGTCCATTCATTTGGCTGTTATCACGGAGCAAACTTCCGACCAAACAGACTAATTTACAAATGGTCTAGTTAAAACAGAACCTCTCTAAGATATGTTCACTAAACGCCGAATTAATATTAAGGTCAGTATTTTTATCAGTTTTTGTAGAAAATAGTATTTTTGGACAAAATAAATCAAATATGGCTCCGGTGGAAACATAAAGTTTAATTTTCTTCGCGTGGTGATATCAACAATTGTTGAATAGATATGAATTGAATTTAGTGACCACTTTTTCTCTTATTTTGAAAAGTTTGTCGTCTAATTCCACTATGCTCATGACAGATAATCAACAACTGTTGATATCACCACGTGAAGAAAGTTAAACTAAACGTTTGTACATGATTAATGATTGATTTATTTTTATGAAAGAAAATGTTTGTTGTAAAAACTGCTAAAAACACCTGCCTTATCTCGGACAGTAGAATGTGTGAGTCTTGTTTATAGTTATCTCCGTATCTCCGTATCTCCGTATCTCCGTGGAGGAACTAACACACGGACAGAACATTTCTCTTGTGAATCAGAAACAAGGCCAAAACATGCCAGGACTGAAGATACCTAAATAGTCCTAGTAATAAAAAAAAGTCTTATGGTAAGCGTCCGCTAATCCGCATTGGTCGGACCACGCTAATCGGATTTAGCTTACTGCGTCCACTACATTCGTAAAACTCGGATTTCCGAAGAAGACAGTTCCCAACATTTTTCCTTCGGTTCTATCGTGTCGCCTTTTGTGTGTGCTAATAATGACATCATTGGAACGGGTGGTCATTAGGATATAAACTATTTTAGACAAATACTCTAGCTGCACTCCCCTAGTATATAATTAATATACCAGCTGGTGCTGTTGTAAATAATCTAATTTGACATTAAAGTATTATGTTTCTGAACAACAATGTTTTTTTAATTATATGTAAGAATGTTTTGCTTTGTTTTTAAACGTATCACAGTCATTTTGACAAAGAAAACATGTTTAGATTTGATTTGTGAGCATAGTTAAATGAACTTTAAAAACGTTCCCCAGACGGTAGATCTTTACTGATGTGAGGGGGGAACATTTTAATCTGTCTCCTGGAATTCTTGTTGGCATTTCCAACTTCCGATGCGTGCAGTGCGGATAGGTGACTCAGTTTCAATAAAACTAATGTAAGGAATACTCAAATCCGAGCATGTGGTCCGCCTGATGCGGGCTAGGGGACGCTTACCTTTGTGTCAACTTGGCACAAGTTGATCAATCCACGGGCACGGTGCGTTAAATAACCCACCTCATCAACCTTGCGTTGCCTTGGAAGCGGTTAGTACCAACACAACAGGAACAAATTACTCTCCGTGTGAAGGCTGTGATAATGCTGTTGCTATCAAACGCTAATTGGACGGAGGACGAAGGTAGCTGAGTGAATATTAAACTAATGTTCACTAAACGGGTGGTTACTCGCCCAACGGAGAGGCAGGTTCATGATACGGGCTTGCCAACGTCTTCACAGAGATGTAATTACGGTTAGCGTGCATACCTTAAATACCTAAAGCTCAGCTTCAGTACGTGAAGTGATTCTCTCACAATGTGTCCAACCATCTTATTTTAAAATAAAATTAAAATCACAACATTATTTAAGAGGCTTAAAGTGAGGCTAGTATGGTCTTTTTGTAAGAATATTTTATTCACTGCCTTTCATTACTCTATTTATAAGCATACATTAGCAACGCTAATCGATTAGGGATGAGTAAGGTCGAATGTTATAGGAAATGTACACACATTTACGTGAAGGTAGAGTGGGAAACCGTATAGAATAACAACACCCTCATTACACCCGACCTGGATTCAAATGGTTATGACAAATATGAATATGGCAAAGGTATGAACGATACTAGTAATAACATTCAATATACATCCAGTCCCTGTGAAGAGGTTCACTTGTAGGACCAGTTGGTCTCTGGGCAGACTGATGTACGACAGTACCTTCTGGCTCAGTGAGGAAACTACCTCACTCTTCATTTCACTAGTACATCTTTCAGCACTGTCTAGGATTTACAGCTGACGGTGGAATGATTGGCGATCCAACCAATAATCTGGTAGCGCACTATATATACAGAAATACTTCAATTGAGATCATGACATTTGTAAACTGGTTATTGGATATTGGTGGCGATCAAACAAAATGAGGTTAGTGAATATGAATTTTACTCTTGCTCAACTAAAGATCAATTCTAGAAAGTTGTAAAAATGTGTGCACCAAATATGTGCAATGTATGGCTGGAAAATAGTATGTGAAGAGCTGTTTTCTCTTATGAAAAGACACAGACACCCGAGGCATCAGCGACTTGCAGACACGCTTATCATCAATTATGAAGTGACTTCAACACAAGATTTAAAGAATCTATGTCCAACCTGAGGCCCACGAACCATTTGCAGCTCAGAGTTTGTTCTGTGCGGCCCGCCAGTCCCAAATTGAGATACTTCAAATTGCAGAAATAAACAACCAATTATTCTCTTGGAGCAAAATGCTTTCTTATTTCCATGAAGTTTCCCTAATTGCAAGTATAATTTTACTCGTGTAATGTATGTATTTGTTAAATATAAATAATTAACCTTTCATGTTTTACTACTATATTTGGGCATAGGTATTATAAAACAGCTGGATAAGGGTGGACATGCCTGGTTTGGATGATTATTTTTAAATAAGTAGGGGTCTATTTTTTGTATTACTGTTTAAGCGTGATCACCTTAATAATTTATTTTTAATAGTAATTTTAAATAAACCAAATATTTCCCTTTGTTTATAGCATTGTCATTCTCTTTTAAAGATTAATAAATAAATTGATTGGGAATAAATTACCCCTCAGTTTGTCCCAGTTGATTGAGGTAAAAATAGAACCACTGTTAGTCCGGTAAAATTACATGATACTCACCGCAATACACAACTGTATGAAATCTAGTATTACATCTACCTCACGGCGTTAGTGGTTTAAATGGATCTTATAATTTTAGCCTTGTGTTTGATGGTGATACTCCCCGCAACACACAACTGTATGAAATCTAGTATTACATCTACCTCACGGCGTTAGTGGTTTAAATGGCTCTTGTAACTTTAGCCTTGTATTTGATGGTGATACTCCCCGCAACACACAACTGTATGAAATCTAGTATTACATCTACCTCACGGCATTAGTGGTTTAAATGGATCTTGTAACTTTAGCCTTGTATTTGATGGTGATACTCCCCGCAACACACAACTGTATGAAATGTATTATTGAATTTACCTTTCAATTTTAACTGTGTCAATGATAAAAAAAATAGTCCCAAATATGGTTAAAGAATCGTTTGATTTAAATTTCTTTTAGACACTTGTAATAACGTGCCTATTTCAATCTTAAGATCATTGTAACGTTTTAAAAGGTCCTAGTTTGATTCTCTGGCCAGGACATCTTGTTCCAACCAAACCACACCAGATGGATATAAATTATGCCCCTGTATTTTCTCACTCAGCTGACACCGCTTCGTTTAGTCGTCATTGTTGAGTGATTGTTACTCTCGTTAATGGCATCCGGGAATATATTCACGAAGCCTGAGTGCAAAATGGAGAACGTAACATCACACATGAAAGGAGAACACAGCTAGTAATTAGTTTAGATTAGTTTTAAACATTTTTGCTGGCTTCCAGTATTATAGCTGTTTGCAACATTCTGTTTAAAAAAAATAAAGTAATTGGGCAAATTATATTAATTCTGTTTTATAATTTAATAAAATATTTCTGATTCTGTTGACGGCTAAGCTGTGACACGTTACAGGTTTGATTTAGTATTTATATATATATATTTATATATGTGTTTATATATATATTATTTTTTTGTCGCCGCGTCTCAATATCTCCAGTTTGGTGCCTGGCTACAGATCCAGAGGTCCAAGGTTCGATCCCTGGTGCTTCCAAAAGCTACCCCTGTGAAGCCGTGGGTATGGAACGAGGTCAAGTCCTCTTCGTGAGGACTAAAGAGGAGCTACTTGAATAAAGATATAGCGGCTATGGTTTAGAGAACTGAGATTACCGGCAGGAAAGTACGTTGGGCTGACCCCATGACACCCTCTATCTGCAAATGTTGGCGCTATCCTTGCTAACGGTGGCGGCCACTCGGTCAGTATAGCTCGTTTGTGGGCTCACGCCGTGGAGACTCACTACCCTTTCGAGCTATAAGTATAATAAGTAATAACTAATTTCGTTAAATAATTATAATGGGTAAGGTTTAATTTAGAAGTGTACCTGCATTTGCATGAAGATAAGGTGAAAACCTTTTAGCAAAAACAAACCCATTCATAAGCTGACCTGGATCTAAAACCCTGATCTTCCTTGTCATAAGCAGTCCAGTCTATTGCAAGAGTGACGTCTTAAACCATTCGACCACAAAAGTGAGTTAATTTTTGGTTGAGTTCTTATTAGTAGAGAGGGGTCGAATCTTTTATGTGTGTGTGCAAATATGGTTACAATTCCTCTAAATTCAGCCTTCCTCCTACCTAACAGATTAGTTCATACAAGATATTACCAGAGTAATAACAATTGACAGGTGTTCCCCGCATTAAAACTACTAGGGAAGATCAATATGTGGTTCTGGGGCCATCTTAGTGTGGTCAAATGGGGCGATAGGAGACTCCCGTGAGTTGAGCTAGACAGAGAGAGCAATCATAGGGTATCTGATCGAACTGGGTGGTCTGACCGTGAGAGCTGTTGGATAGATTAGTGGTCCAAGGTAATTCAGGACCAAAAGAAGGATCTATTCGGGGTTGTTAAGGTGGAACGGAAGAGGGAACTAAATAACATGTTTGTATTTTGAAAGAAAAAAAAATTGGCCGATATAAATAAAAGATTTCTCTAGTGAGTACATTTAGTTTAATTTTCTACACGTGGTAACCTCGACAGTTCTTGTATATTTGTTAAGAGCGTAGCGGCATTTGTCGGAGAGTTTTTATATTTATCTAAAAACAATTTATCATCGAATGCTCCTAACAAATATTAAAGGACTGTTGACACTACTATGGTTAAAAATTTAACCTGTTCATGTTCATACTTCAATGTACTAACTACGCTGATGAGTTAAGGATGAGGAAGGTTGAATTTTGAGGAAATTTAACTGCATTTGAATAGAGGAAGTGTGGGGAAATATATTTTTTTTAAAGAAAAAACAACCCTTAGTGCATACAACCAGGATTCTAACCTTTAGCTCCCCGTTATCAGAATAACAGTTTATTAAGAGAGACAGCTCAAACCATGTGGCCACCGAAACAGGTAGAAAATTAAGATAAACAACAAGTAAGGCCAATAATTGAACCAGTCGGGATCCGAACACAAGACGTCCGGTGAGAATAAGTAACGTGTGGTTTCGTAATACAGGAACGTTAGTTAGGTCGAGTTAGAAAACAACCCGTGGGTCGAAAGTTTACATACACGCTCTACGATTTTAGTATTTCAATTGTTTATTAGGGATCGAAGACCATCTTGTTTTGTGAGGGGAGTTAAAATAATAAGTAAACAATATTATGAAATGATTTGAACCGATGACCATCTCTAGAAGAGTTTATCGGGGTCAACCACAACCGGACGTGGGAATGTTCTGTAAATTCTGCTCTTTCTATATAACCTACCAACACACGGGTCGTCACTAATAATGTGGACCCCTTACCTCCTTCCTATTGGTTATTGTGGCAGGCCTGCTTCGTCCACGGAGAGCGGTCCATCAGTTGTGGACATTGGGGCGACCCTGGCGCTGCCACTGTACATAGCGGCCACCACGGTAAATATTGGACCTTGTCGCGTTTCGCTGAGTGGCTCACTCCCACGATGAGTGTAGGCGTGAACTCACGAGTGGGACCGACAGGAATATACCAATAGTCGTTGTAAGACGTAAAACACAAACAAATACAAAAAATTTCTGAAACCATCGTGGATAAAATTTTCTTACTTGCATTATAGGGTGTTGTTTTGCTTTTGTTTTAAGAAAAAGAATGTCATCTCTAAAAAACGACTAAAAACTACTGTTAAGACTGTAGTAACGATAATAACATGGAGGGAGGTCTACTGTTCACAGAACTACTAGTAAGACTGTAGTAACGATAATAACATAGAGGGAGGTCTACTGTTCACAGAACTACTAGTAAGACTGTAGTAACGATAATAACATGGATGGAGGTCTACTGTTCACAGAACTACTAGTAAGACTGTAGTAACGATAATAACATAGAGGAGGTCTACTGTTCACAGAACTACTAGTAAGACTGTAGTAACGATAATAACATGGAGGGAGGTCTACTGTTCACAGAACTACTAGTAAGACTCTAGTAACGATAGTAACATGGAGGGAGGTCTACTGCTCACAGAACTACTAGTAAGACTCTAGTAACGATAGTAACATGGAGGGAGGTCTACTGCTCACAGAACTACTAGTAAGACTGTAGTAACGATAATAGCATGGAGGGAGGTCTACTGTTCACAGAACTACTAGTAAGACTGTAGTAACGATAATAGCATGGAGGGAGGTCTACTGTTCACAGAACGACTAGTAAGACTGTAGAAACGATAATAGCATGGAGGGAGGTCTACTGTTCACAGAACTACTAGTAAGACTGTAGTAACAATAATAGCATGGAGGGAGGTCTACTGTTCACAGAACTACTAGTAAGACTGTAGTAACGATAATAGCATGGAGGGAGGTCTACTGTTCACAGAACTACTAGTAAGACTGTAGTAACGATAATAACATAGAGGGAGGTCTACTGTTCACAGAACTACTAGTAAGACTGTAGTAACGATAGTAACATGGAGGGAGGTCTACTGCTCACAGAACTACTAGTAAGACTGTAGTAACTATAATAACATAGAGGGAGGTCTACTGTTCACAGAACTACTAGTAAGACTGTAGTAACGATAATAACATAGAGGGGGGTCTACTGTTCACAGAACTACTAGTAAGACTGTAGTAACGATAATAACATGGAGGGAGGTCTACTGTTCACAGAACTACTAGTAAGACTGTAGTAACAATAATAACATGGAGGGAGGTCTACTGTTCATAGAACTATTAGTAAGACTAGTAACGATAGTAACATGGAGGGAGGTCTACTGTTCACAGAATTAACAGTTTTTGTTCATCCATTCAAATAATAATACATTCCCTTCAGGTGTGTAAGATTTTTAAATTTCAGCTCATAAAAAGAGACACAGTTAGCTCTGGCCTTGAAGGTCCCCTTTTTCAGCTATCTCTTGCCCCTGGAAGTATACCACCAGTCAAATGTCCAAGTCAACAAAGAAAAGAATACATATCCCCTCTTCGTAAGAGAATGAATGTCATTAATGCAAATGAACGTGTTTTTTTATATAAAGAAATGTCTGTACCTGGGATTGGTGGGGGGTCTCGAAGTAAAAGGAATAGGATGAAAATGTTACGGCGATATTAATACCATTATAAATATTAAGAGTTCCAGCTTAGACGTTATTTAAAAGGATAATCTGGATGAAATCCAGGAAAGATGTATTGTCTTGTTGATAGGTGGGGGTCTCTACCCCTACACTACAAGGGTCTTAGATTAAACGTGTATTTTATATTAATACTGCTTTATCCGTGCTCCCTGCACTACGGTTTATCCACAAGTTTACACTATCGGTGTGTGTGTGTGATTTATATAAAGTGTGTTCACATTTGCTTGAAGATAACGGTGGAAATCGAACTAGTAAAAATCATTTTAAAGCACTAAGGTGTAGAGAAGATAAATCTGCCCCAGTGGCGTCTTGCGGCCTAATATGCAGGGGAAAAGGTTGGGATAGGAGAGGAGATACCTAGATATATTATATCAATATATAGGAGAGAGAGAGATATTTTATAATAAATATAGATTTATATACGTACATCAAATAGTGTGTTAAAGGACATGTAGGGGCAGAATTAGTTAGCAAATACTAAAGCCAATCTTAAAACTATTTTAATTGACTTATTAATTATGGATTAAATAGCCAAGCTACTATATTTGTTTGTTACAGTTATAGCCGCATCTAAATATCATATTATTTATTCAACACGTCCATCACAGACTCTGTCTTAAGATATGAGTGAAGAATGACCCTGGGCACGGGACATTACCAGGATAGCTTAGTGGTTAGAACATTGACGTACAGTTATATCAACCGATATTCTTCCACGCTTAAAGTATGTAATGCCGGTCCTCTACCAGATGGCCGGAGCACCCCTGTCCGGTTTATTCCTGTCACCCGTACTGTAATTCTCCCGGTGCCCCATTTCGACTTCAGCATACCACATCCATCTCCCGCTTCACATCATGCATGTCCCATCCACATCCGGTCACCCACCCTCCTATGTTTTCTACCTTGTCTTCCGTCTCTATGCGTATTTATATATATATATTTTTAAGTCCCTGTCGACCAAATACCGGCGACAGGGCGGGTTTTTATTTAGTTTTTCCCGCCCATCAAACAATGGAACACGTTTAATCAGCCCGCAAGGGCGACAAAAGACTTTCGTTTCATGTTTTTATTATTTTCCTACAGAGCTTAACTTTCGAGAGCCCCTCGGGGCTGGTGTTTGTCCTATCTGTGTCTATTCAATGTTTATACATGTAAGTCATTATTGTGTGTTACCAAAATAAACGTCCAAACAAACAAACAAACATTGACGTACTTATCCAGGGGTCCCAGGTTCAATTCCCATGTCCAGGTGTCATTTTTCAAAAATTACAAATTATTTAAGCACGTTAAAATAAGTACACTTACTAATGTTCCTTCCTAAATATGAATATTAAATTATATTAAAGCACAAATAAAAAAGTGTGTCGATATCTAAATATATAAAGTATTTGACTTGCACTTTCTGAATCATCCTATTATTATACAAGCATACGATTTGTAAGCTAACATACATCTATGACAGACACAACACCCAGCCCCCTTACCATCAATTTATCACTGAGAAAGGAAAAACCCTAAATTCGGACACGTCTGGAAACGGAGCCGGGACCCTTAGTTCGGCAGATATACAGGCTACCCACTGAGCTAAGATGTTTTATTAAGACAAAGACATGAATCGTTTCAATATCACTAATCTGGACTAATTACGCTAACGTGTTAAAGATTAGGAAGGCTACATTTAAAGAAAGTGTACACACATTTTCACGGAGGGAGAGTGGAAAGGAATTAAGGGTGGGAAAAATATACTCGGAACACCTAACTGGGATTCAAACCTCAATCTCCTCGTCACCGACATCCAAGAAGGGTAACATTTGTATTACTACCCGTCCGTGTTACACGCTAGGAAGGGTAACATTTGTATTACTACCCGTCCGTGTTACACGCTAGGAAGGGTAAGACTAGGCTAGGACGAACTACTAGACATCTTAGTTGGTTAGTATGATTGAACATGTGGGTGTGCACACACGAGACTTGACATCCGTCATAGCTCTGTTAGGGTGTGAAAGAGGAAATGTTGATACTGAAACAGGAATAGTCAAGAAATTCTGGAGGGAAGGACTTCCTACACGAGACCAGTATATCTGAGTTATTCTCTTTTTTCAAGACCCAATTAGAACGGTACAAATAATTGCAGTTTCCTCCAAGTCCATTTCAAATCATCTGTCCGCGTCAAATTGGGTCGTCTTCACTCTGGATCGACCAACCAACTATTATATGGAAATATTAACGAGTTTTAATAATAAAATATCCCGTACGTACGTACGTATGTATTATGTATGTATGTATGTATGTATTATGAATGTATGATGTAATGTAGTATGTATGATATGTATGTATGTATGTATGATGTAGTATGTATGTATGTATGTATGTATGTATGTATGTATGTATGTATGTATGTATGATGTATGTATGTATGTATGTATGTAATTATGTATGTATGTATGTATGTATGTATGTATGTATGTATGTATGTATGTATGTATGTATGTAGTATGTATGTATGTATGTATGTATGTATGTATGTATGTATGTATGTATGTATGTATGTTATGTATGTATGTAGTATGTATGTATGTATATGTATGTATGTATGTATGTATGTATGTATGTATGTATGTATGTATGTATGTATGTATGTATGTATGTATGTATGTATGTATGTATGTGTATGTATGTATGTATGTATGTATGTATGTATGTATGATGTATGTATGTATGTAATGTATGTATGTATGTATGTATGTATGTATGTATGTATGTATGTATGTATGTATGTATGTATGTATGTATGTATGTATGTATGTATGTATGTATGTATGTATGTATGTATGTATGTATGTATGTATGTATGTATGTATGTATTGTATGTATGTAATGTATGTATGTATGTTATGTATGTATGTATTAGTATGTATGTATGTATGTATGTATGTATGTATGTATGTATGTAGTAGTAGTACGTATGTATGTATGTATGTATGATATGTATGTATGTAGTACGTACTACGTACGTACGTAGTATGTATGTATGTATGTATGTATGTATGTATGTATGTATGTATTATGTATGTATGTATGTGTGTATTTAATGTATGTATGTATGTATGTATGTATGTATGTATGTATGTATGTATGTATGTATGTATGTATGTATGTATGTATGTATGTATGTATGTATGTATGTATGTATGTATGTATGTATGTATGTATGTAATGTATGTAGTATGTAGTATGTATTATGTATGTATGTATGTATGTATGTATGTATGTATGTATGTATGTATGTATGTATGTATGTATGTATGTATGTATGTATGTATGTATGTATGTATGTATGTATGTATGTATGTATGTATATGTATGTACGTATGTGTGTATGTACGTATGTATGTCCGCTCTTGAATATGAGGTTTCTCTTTCTTGTGCCTTCTCCATCTCCTTCACTCGTAGACCGAAAGTCTAAAAGGGCTTAGACAACGGTTAATCGAGTTGAAAGGTTACTTACGGCGCTGTGAGGCGGAACAATGGGTTGCAGAGCTGCTAACAATGGGATCACCCGTCACTGGGGAGTCAACAATATCGACTGTTGCAAGTCCAGAGAGAGACAGAAATAGAACTCGATAAATTAGGGAACAAACTAAAAGGAGAGGACATCAAATAGCGGGTTCATGTATTATTATTATTATTATTATTTTCATGTCCCCTCGTCTTACTACCTGATCGCACATGTACTAATTACGATAGTTTTTTAGGGATACGTGAGGCTGGATTTATATGAAGTGTACTAACATTCTCGTGGTTTTCGTGAGGGAAGATTTGAAACCATTTAGGAAAAAAATACTCAGTGTACCTGACTGGGATCCGAACCCCGATCTCCCCGTCATCATCAGTCCTGTCTATTGCAAGAGTGACAGAAGTGGACATCTCTTAATTGAAGTACATTTTGAGCGATGAAAGTTTGTTTTGCATAACAAGATCCTCTTCAGTCGTATCGCAGTTTAGTTCGAGCCGCTTACCTCTCCCCTAGTTTTAGACACTATCAAAGTCTACCAGCTTCAACTGTGGCTGTTAAATAATAATACTTGGTAGATGATCTAAACACGTGTCTCAGTCGTTTCAAAATGGACGAACTACCGAGTCATTTGTTTTGAAGGTTTTCACGGCCTGCGATTGAATTAATGACAATGTCTGTGACAGCCCTCACCTGGAATGAGCGATGAAAACATGTTTGTAAAATTAAAATGGACAAACCTGCCTCGTTGTAAATTTTCGGGAATATTTGCAGTTGGTCATCATCGTGTTGTAGCTTTTCAGGATTAAAATGGGCAAACTCGTGTTATAAGTTCTAAGGATTAAAAGGGACAACCTTGTGTTGTAAAGGCTAAGGATTAAAATATACACCGTTGTGTTGAAAGTTATAAGGATTAAAATAGACAACCTTGTGTTGTAAGTTCTAAGGATTAAAATAGACAACCTTGTGTTGTAAGTGCTAAGGATTGAAATAGACAACTTCTTGTTGTAAGTTTGAAGTATTAAAATGGACAGCAGAGTAAGCATAGAGATGTTTAGAGCTGATATTGGTTCAAATCTAGTCTCGGTGGTATCCAACCATTTAAATAACTAATAACACTAACCCGAGGTGGGTGCACTATCCGTGTGACCACAATAATAGCTGATTCCTTGTCTCTCTCTTCAGGATTCATCCATCCACCCGCGTGATACCAATTATAGCTCTCTCTTATCGTCGGGAGTTATTATTTTTTTAGAAAAAAAGAGCTGAGCAAACAAAACCCCTTTTAATGGAAATCTTCTTCCCTTCCCCTCTCTCCGACCCCACGCACAGTCTAAAAAGAGGAGGAGAGGAATTGGGGTAAAATAGTACATGTCCAGTCATTTCTTTTGATTGAAAAAACATGTCCCGAATATTCAAACAAGCAGCTTTAAAATAGTCAGCAAATAGAACCATTACGTTGGAGAAACCTAGCTCAAGATAGGGATAGGGTGTAATGAGGTGGACTGGATAGAACTAGCTCAAGATAGAAATAGGGTGTAATGAGGTGGACTGGATAGAACTAGCTCAAGATAGGGATAGGGTGTAATGAGGTGGACTGGATAGAACTAGCTCAAGAAAGAGATAGGGTGTAATGAGGTGGACTGGATAGAACTAGCTCAAGATAGGGATAGGGTGTAATGAGGTGGACTGGATAGAACTAGCTCAAGATAGGGATAGGGTGTAATGAGGTGGACTGGATAGAACTAGCTCAAGATAGAATAGGGTGTAATGAGGTGGACTGGATAGAACTAGCTCAAGATAGGGATAGGGTGTAATGAGGTGGACTGGATAGAACTAGCTCAAGATAGAGATATGGTATAATGAGGTGAACTGGATAGAACTAGCTCAAGATAGGGATAGGGTATAATGAGGTGGACTGGATAGAACTAGCTCAAGATAGGGATAGGGTGTAATGAGGTGGACTGGATAGAACTAGCTCTAGATAGGGATAGGGTGTAATAAGGTGGACTGGATAGAACTAGCTCAAGATAGGGATAGGGTGTAATGAGGTGGACTGGATAGAACTAGCTCAAGATAGGGATAGGGTGTAATGAGGTGGACTGGATAGAACTAGCTCAAGATAGGGATAGGGTGTAATAAGGTGGACTGGATAGAACTAGCTCAAGATAGGGATAGGGTGTAATGAGGTGGACTGGATAGAACTAGCTCAAGATAGGGATAGGGTGTAATGAGGTGGACTGGATAGAACTAGCTCAAGATAGGGATAGGGTGTAATAAGGTGGACTGGATAGAACTAGCTCAAGATAGGGATAGGGTGTAATGAGGTGGACTGGATAGAACTAGCTCAAGATAGGGATAGGGTGTAATAAGGTGGACTGGATAGAACTAGCTCAAGATAGGGATAGGGTGTAATGAGGTGGACTGGATAGAACTAGCTCAAGATAGGGATAGGGTGTAATAAGGTGGACTGGATGGAACTAGCTTAAGATAGGGATAGCCTACGTACTCTTTGTAAGTGCTGCAGTGAACTTTTGAGTTCTTAAAGGCTTAGAGTAAGTGGCACACACGGATAGGTCCTCTTACTTGGGACTTCCTGATTCTAGCTTAACAAAAACCCCAAGTTATATATAGTTGCATAGTTTACAAGAGTTTTGGTACCGCTACCCCCTCCCCCCACCCCTTCTCAAGCCACAGTATCCCATTTCCTTCTCTTTCAACCCCCTGAAGTTGAAGTTGAAGTATAAACTTGATCACATGAGCCCGTACCGAGCATATGAGGAGAAATAAAGTACCCGAGCTCTTAGTGGTCCGAGGCTCCATCAAGAGGGGAGTTCACTCATTTATTTAGGACGAGGGTTCGAGTTTTTATCCACAGTGGACAAATAAATACAGAACCTGAGTCGTCCTTAGACTGTAGTTCGGGAACTTACGGGGTCTGGAGTTGAATGTATTCAGTTGAAGACTAAATGATCATTTAAATACCAGGAAAATTTCCGCAATGGTAGCTTGCGACCTAATAAGTATGGTATAAATAAGACGTCATATCACACCATGGTAAAGATAGTACTGTCAGTTGAGACATAGCTCACTCTTGCTTATAGATACTCAGTAAGACGTCATATCACGGTAAAGATAGTACTGTCAGTTGAGACATAGCTCACTCTTGCTTATAGATACTCAGTAAGACGTCATATCATGGTAAAGATAGTACTGTCAGTTGAGACATAGCTCACTCTTGCTTATAGATACTCAGTAAGACGTCACTTGACGGTAAAGATAGTACTGTCAGTTGAGACATAGCTCACTCTTGCTTATAGATACTCAGTAAGACGTCATATCACGGTAAAGATAGTACTGTCAGTTGAGACATAGCTCACTCTTGCTTATAGATACTCAGTAAGACGTCATATCACGGTAAAGATAATGCCGGCCGTACAAACATCGCCTGTTCGGTCAGCCCAACAGAGATAAGTTAACAGGAATGTATTGCAGGAGGCTGTGGAATATACCTCGGAATATACCACTTGATGTGGTTAGAGGAAATACCACGCCACTGAGCTACCGGTATTCCAACGCATGTTAGCGGAGGGGTGAGGGGGTAGGAGGTTGTTCCATTAGCCGATACCATCAGGAACCTCCCCCCCCCCCTTCTCCTATCCTGCCTGCCGTATTCTCATATCAGAATCTCGAACCTCGATTTCCGATTTTCTTTTTCGAGTGGTTTAGATGGATAAATTGTGAAACTTAATACAAGCTTTGAGAAATAATATAATCCACTTTAGGGATATAAAATAAAACTGTTATGAGAATTCCTCAGGATTGTAAAAGGGAAGGTGGAATTATTTGGAGCACTGGTTTTATCTGTCGGCCCCTGTTTGACGTCATAGTTGTCAACAATTAATAAAGTGTAGCACCATTGGTGGTGTCTTTACTTGGAAGTTATCCGTTCAATTACAGGTTAGGTGGAGATCATGTACTACACTGGATATCCTCTCTGAGGGTGAATGTGGGAATGCCAGGCCTCCACCGTGGTTCGGATTCCACGTTAAACTGTAGGTCTTCAATTCATCTCACAATCACCTACCATTACACATTAGCGTAAGTGCATATAGCCCGAACGGGTAGTAAGACGCGGTGCTAATAATAATAATAATAATAATAATAATCTCTACTTACTATTGGGAAACAGCGTTGTCATTATCTTGTTTTTGTGTGGTCAATCTTCCCTCAAATATAAGACAAGTTTGGCAACGCTGTATAGTCGATGTTGCCAGTAGCTCCTTCTTACCCCAGCACACCACCTCCCGACATAACTGAGAGCGAGGAGATTTGGCAACAGTTAAATGAGAGAGAGCTAAGATAAAGATTTCCTCCATGGGACCTGCAGTTCCCTCGCCAAAGATATTAGGTGTAGGGAGTGGAACTATAAGAAATAATGTTTATTACTTCAATATGTCAGAAACTTTGTTTCGTGTCCTAGAATTGCTAGATTGTATAATAGCCTTGTATTACAGATGTTTCGTGTCCTAGAATTGCTAGATTGTATAATAGCCTTGTATTACAGATCTTTCGTGTCCTAGAATTGCTAGATTGTATAATATCCTTGTATTACAGATGTTTCGTGTCCTAGAATTGCTAGATTGTATAATAGCCTTGTATTACAGATGTTTCGTGTCCTAGAATTGCTAGATTGTATAATATCCTTGTATTACAGATGTTTCGTGTCCTAGAATTGCTAGATTGTAAAATATCCTTGTATTACAGATGTTTCGTGTCCTAGAATTGCTAGATTGTATAATATCCTTGTATTACAGATGTTTCGTGTCCTAGAATTTCTAGATTGTATAACACCTTTGAGAAATAACTGTGGCAGTATAAACATATTAGCACATATTTCAAACGCCTGCTATTTATAGTCCATTCCATGTTATCATCTCAGTAACCACACAAGGGCAAAGATATAATATGGCAGGTAATTAGAATTGTCAACTACTCTTATAACTCATTACAGCGCCAGGTATAAATAGTTCACTGCTTTCACACATAACATTCTGTCCTGTTCTCCCTCACACCTGTGATAACAAGCTTCACTTTTTATTTTATGTTTGTATGTGTGTGGTGTCTGTGATATAAAGATAGGTTTATAATATCTGTGTGTGTGAAGGCTTATATCGCACCCAGACTCCCTCTCTTGTCAGTGTCACAAGTGGCCAATGGTCGAGATAACATGTTAGTTGACTGAATGGCCGCTAGGTATCTCTCATATTGTTGGGGATGAAGTGCTGTCAGTTATTGAGTGTGCTCCATTCTGTCGCTGCTATTGAAGAGCAACTATTCTAGTTCGGGCTTGAAATAGTTCACTGATGTATGTATATATATACATGTCAATAAGTGGTATCTGTGTCGGCTGAAAGGAACTAGATCAACTTTCGGTGTTCCCGTCCATAAACTTTAGTTAATGCCTCATTTTATAAATTGTACATTTTATAATGTTGATCTATACGGTTTCTCTCCAAAAATGTTCCTTCCCCTTATTACGTCACAAGGCATATGTGAGATTGTGTGAGAGCATGTGTGAGATCATTTTAAATCGTTTGTGAGCGCATGTGTGACAGAATATGTGTTTGTATTTGTGAGAGAATATGTGTTAGAGTATGTATGAGAGCATTTGTAAGAGCATGTGTGACAATATGTGTTAGAGCATGTGTGAGATAATTTTAAAGCGTGTGTGAGCGCATGCGTAAGAGAATATGTGTTTGTATTTGTGAGAGAGTATGTGTTAGAGTATGTGTGAGAGCATGTGTAAGAGCATATGTGACAATATGTGTTAGAGCATGTGGGAGATAATTTTAAAGCGTGTGTGAGTGCATGCGTAAGAGAATATTTGTAAGAGCATATGTGAGAGAATATGTGTGAGAGCATTTTAAAGCGTGTTAGAATGCGTGGGAGGGAGCGTATGTTAAAACGTGTGTGAGAGAGCGTGTATTAAAACGTGTGTGAGAGAGCGTGTGTTAACGCATGTGAGAGAGCATGTGTGTGTGTGTGTGTATGTGTAGTATTACCGTGTAGTGACGCACGGAACTGTATCGATTGAGATGAGGCAGAAGCTGAATCTCCAGCTGATAGATCAGCTAATTGCCAGTTCTCGGTGTCAGCAGTGAGACGATATCTCTCCCTTCCACTCCTGTGAGACACGTGATACTCTGTCTAGACCACTGGTCTCACACTTTTGCCGGTCCATGTCACAGATTATACAAACACAAGGCGTGTTGCTAGCCACAGATCATACAAACACAGGGCGTGTTGCTAGCCACAGATCATACAAACACAGGACGTGTTGCTAGCCACAGATCATACAAACACAGGGCGTGTTGCTAGCCACAGATCATACAAACACAGGGCGTGTTGCTAGCCACAGATCATACAAACACAGGGCGTGTTGCTAGCCACAGATCATACAAACACAGGGCGTGTTGCTAGCCACAGATTATACAAACACAAGGCGTGTTGCTAGCCACAGATCATACAAACACAGGCGTGTTGCTAGCCACAGATCATACAAACACAGGGCGTGTTGCTAGTCACAGATTATACAAACACAGGGCGTGTTGCTAGTCACAGATTATACAAACACAGGGCGTGTTGCTAGTCACAGATTATACAAACACAGGGCGTGTTGCTAGTCACAGATCATACAAACACAGGGCGTGTTGCTAGCCACAGATCATACAAACACAGGACGTGGTTGCTAGCCACAGATCATACAAACACAGGGCGTGTTGCTAGTCACAGATTATACAAACACAGGGCGTGTTGCTAGTCACAGATCATACAAACACAGGGCGTGTTGCTAGCCACAGATCATACAAACACAGGGCGTGTTGCTAGCCACAGATCATACAAACACAGGGCGTGTTGCTAGTCACAGATCATATAAACACAGGACGTGTTGCTAGCCACAGATCATACAAACACAGGGCGTGTTGCTAGCCACAGATCATACAAACACAGGGCGTGTTGCTAGTCACAGATCATACAAACACAGGGCGTGTTGCTAGCCACAGATCATACAAACACAGGGCGTGTTGCTAGCCACAGATCATATAAACACAGGACGTGTTGCTAGCCACAGATCATACAAACACAGGGCGTGTTGCTAGCCACAGATCATACAAACACAGGACGTGTTGCTAGTCACAGATCATACAAACACAGGGCGTGTTGCTAGCCACAGATCATACAAACACAGGGCGTGTTGCTAGTCACAGATCATATAAACACAGGACGTGTTGCTAGCCACAGATCATACAAACACAGGGCGTGTTGCTAGCCACAGATTATACAAACACATGGCGTGCTGCTAGCCACAGATCATACAAACACAGGACGTGTTGCTAGCCACAGATCATACAAACACAGGGCGTGTTTCTAGCCACAGATCATACAAACACAGGGCGTGTTTCTAGCCACAGATCATACAAACACAGGACGTGTTGCTAGCCACAGATCATATAAACACAGGACGTGTTGCTAGCCACGGATCATACAAACACAGGGCGTGTTGCTAGTCACAGATCATACAAACACATGGCGTGCTGCTAGCCACAGATCATACAAACACAGGGCGTGTTGCTAGCCACAGATCATATAAACACAGGACGTGTTGCTAGCCACGGATCATACAAACACAGGGCGTGTTGCTAGCCACAGATCATACAAACACAGGGCGTGCTGCTAGCCACAGATCATACAAACACAGGGCGTGTTGCTAGCCACAGATCATATAAACACAGGACGTGTTGCTAGCCACGGATCATACAAACACAGGGCGTGTTGCTAGCCACGGATCATACAAACACAGGGCGTGTTGCTAGCCACAGATTATACAAACACAGGGCGTGTTGCTAGCCACAGATCATACAAACACAGGGCGTGTTGCTAGCCACAGATCATACAAACACAGGGCGTGTTGCTAGCCACAGATCATACAAACACAGGGCGTGTTGCTAGCCACAGATCATATAAACACAGGACGTGTTGCTAGCCACGGATCATACAAACACAGGGCGTGTTGCTAGCCACGGATCATACAAACACAGGGCGTGTTGCTAGCCACAGATCATACAAACACATGGCGTGTTGCTAGCCACGGATCATACAAACACAGGGCGTGTTACAGTCCATAGATTATACAAACGTGTCTTTTCAGCGCGTATTACTATAGACTATGGACATTTTAATCAAGCTAGTTGGTAATATATGATTAATATTTAATTTAGAAGAAATGTAGCATCATTTGAGGGAAAAGAATGTGGTAAACCATCTAAACAAAAACACCCTTTATACCGAGATTCGTACCCTAACCTCCCAACTTAAGCAAACCAGAACAGAAGAGCTTGACGTTTAATCCGCCTTTCCACCGATGTAGGTCAATACGAGTTACTTGATGATGCTACCTATTTAAAATCATTAATATGTATTTAAAATATTTAAAATCTTAGATTTATGTGAGATAGCTAAACACTTGAAGTAAATTACTAAATTCATAGATTTAAGGTGATAAAAAATACAGCACCGTTTGAACTAGTTTTAAAAGCTTTTTGTTATTCAAAACTATGTGCATGATAAAGTGAAACTATCATTTATTTTTTTGTGTATATGACTGCAGGCTGGATAGTAATATAATATACACCTGCTTCAGTAGCCATATGGTATAACGCGCTACTCTCAAAGTAGACTAGATTGTCGATGGAGGGTAGATCCGAGATTATCGGATGTATTGAGTGTGTTTTTCCACTCTCTCTCCACGCAAATGAGGGTACACTTCCTTTAAATATAACTTTCGTGAATCCTAAAATCATTAGCGTAGCTAGTATATAAGAGTATAACCCGAACGGGTAGTAAGACGCGGTGCTAGTAATATAAAAGTAGTTTAAGCAAGCGGGCCGTGAGTATGCGAACCCTGGGTTAGGAAACATATTATAGTCGAGTGGTTAAGGAGACTGACCACGAATCTAGATGACCTGGGTTCAAGCTCATTTTGGAGTAGAGTACGGAATTAGTTTCATTACCTTACCACCCTTGTGTTAAGGGTGGTCAGTGTTGAGTTTTGCTGTCCTAGGTTAAATTAATGTACCTTTGGGGGTACAGTCCTGTGTTTAAAAATGTGCGTCAAATAATGAGACTAATAAATAACAAAATAGTATACGTTTGTATGGAGAGGGGGAAGGGGGGGTTTGGAACTAAAATTGAACAATTTTCTCAGCTTGGTGTCTTATCTCAGTCGCTAGCATGTCTCTCTGAAGAGATAAGGGTCCCGCTTTCAATTACCGGCATGGTCATTGGGGGTATATATCTCCAAGTTTCACAGTGATACATTAAAGGACGGGAGGCTGGGTGTTGTGCCTATCCTAGAATTAGGTTGGTTCTATAAGTCGGTTGTTGATACGATCCGTCACTTCAGAAAATGAACGTTAAAAACTTCAAATAATGAGAGAACTACTCATTTGATAATAATAGTGAACTAATATTCCACGGAGCAATCCCCCTTGTGATTGGCTTATTGGCGCCCGCGGGGTATCAGGTCGTCCCTCCACGGGCTCCTAGGAAACTATTGGACCTAAGCCAATGTCGCGAAGCCAGCTTTGAAGAAAAACTGCAGCGGAACCACAAGATTATGAAATAAATGAGACCGCACTTCAAACGTTTACTAATCCCGGATTATTTATCGAATGCTTTGATATATATTTTAAATATTACTCTCACCAAAATGTAAGAGAAAGTTCCGACTATTTAAAATATTTAAAGTTTAAATTTAAGGTATTTTTGTTAATGTGTGATAACTTAACATAAAAATAAATACTTAACAATAATAATTTAATAATATTTAGTATTAATTATGTTAAATAAAATAAATAATACATACGGATAGTTAACCTCAATTATATTGGAGCACTTGAAAAAGTCTATAAGCACAATTTTTTTCACTAATATTTACGAATAGTAAATAATATTAATCAAAATATTCAATTTAAATCACTACTGAATATAATTTATTAGCACATATATAATTCGCACTTGTATGAAACTAAAACACGTGTTGTGAATGTAGAAACTAGAAACATGTGGATAAATATTATATATATGAAAACAGTGATCAGAGGCGACGAGCGTACCAACATGCGCGACTAACAGTTGGTAACTTTATTTTTTTCGAGACTTAATGAGCGGTTTAGCTTCAACCTGTTACTTTTGTGTTACAGTGATGCGCGCGCATCTTAAAATTTCATTCTCATCATTTTTTCATAACGCGCCTAAAGAAGTATAACTTCAAATATTATTAAATTATCCCACATTATGTTAAAATATTTTTGTTGTAACCTTATCAAAATATTACTTCATTTGATAGAGGAAGGCTGGATCTGGGCTAGTAACTCTTTGATACACGCTTCGGTGGCCACATCGTCTAAGGCGCTACTCTCGCAGTAGACTAGACTGCCGGTGAAGGGGAATCTAAAATCAAATATCAATCGGCTGAACTTAGAGTTTCTACAAAATGATTATTCCCTCTCTATCCACGTAAATGCGGGTACACTTCCTCTAAATATAACTTCTCTAATCCCTAAAACCACTATCATTGTTAGTATATAAGCGTACAACCCGGACGGGTAGTAAGACGTGGTTCTAAAGACACATTCTAAAGCGTGAACTGAGAAGGAATTAGATAAAGGCGGAGGGTGGGGGGGGGCAGTTAATTACTGCAGCTGATGAGGTGTGCCTCATTATCTCGTCTCGCTGACCACTTACAAGCCTTGGTTCAATTACGCTATCCATCTTGCGAGTGGAGTGCCATTCAATCACTGTGATAAACATGTTTGTTAAACGGGAGATGCGGGTATACCGATAAATACTAGTTTATATTTATTAATAACACAAATACATGACTAATACTTTAGTCCTGTTTAATTAAGTTCTCCGCCATATATCTACTTCCAAATTATCAATATACCTAATTTAAAAATGCAATGCTTTAAATCCCCTTTTCCGTGATATTTCAAAACCACGGGAAGAGCGGGGGTAAATTATTTAATATAATCGTATTATATAAACTTATTAACTGTCCATTCAATAAATTATACTATTTACACAAAAATAATGTAAATACTGTTTATATTTTCCCAGCGTAATTTTGCTCTGAAATTCTATTTTCCTTGTTCTTAGCACGTAACTTGATAGCAAAGGAAAAATATCAACTTCAAAACCAAAGAGAAATCTTAGGGAGGAAGTCACATTAAGAGTATGGAGGGAGCGAGGACTACTGTTCACAGAACTAATAATAAGACTGTAGTAACGATAATAACATGGAGGGAGGTCAACTGTTCACAGAACTACTAATAAGACTGTAGTAACGATAATAACATGGAGGGAGGTCTACTGTTCACAGAACTACTAGTAAGACTGTAGTAACGATAATAACATGGAGAGAGGTCTACTGTTCACAGAACCACTAGTAAGACTGTAGTAACCATAATAACATGGAGGGAGGTCTACTGTTCACAGAACTACTAGTAAGACAGTAGTAACGATAATAACATGGAGGGAGGTCTTCTGTTCACAGAACTACTAGTAAGACTGTAGTAACGATAATAACATGGAGGGAGGTCTACTGTTCACAGAACTAATAATAAGACTGTAGTAACGTTAATAACATGGAGGAGGTCTACTGTTCACAGAACTACTAGTAATATTGTAGTAACGATAATAACATGGAGGGAGGTCTACTGTTCACAGAACTACTAATAAGACTGTAGTAACGATAATAACATGGAGGGAGGTCTACTGTTCACAGAACTACTAGTAAGACTGTAGTAACGATAATAACATGGAGGGAGGTCTACTGTTCACAGAACTACTAGTAAGACTGTAGTAACGATAATAACATGGAGGGAGGTCTACTGTTCACAGAACTACTAGTAAGACTGTAGTAACGATAATAACATGGAGGGAGGTCTACTGTTCACAGAACTACTAGTAAGACTGTAGTAACGATAATAACATGGAGGGAGGTCTACTGTTCACAGAACTACTAATAAGACTGTAGTAACGATAATAACATGGAGGGAGGTCTACTGTTCACAGAACTACTAATAAGACTGTAGTAACGATAATAACATGGAGGGAGGTCTACTGTTCACAGAACTACTAGTTAGACTGTAGTAACGATAATAACATGGAGGGAGGTCTACTGTTCACAGAACTACTAGTAAGACTGTAGTAACGATAATAACATGGAGGGAGGTCTACTTTTCACAGAACTACTAATAAGACTGTAGTAACGATAATAACATGGAGGGAGGTCTACTGTTCACAGAACTACTAGTAAGACCGTAGTAACGATAATAACATGGAGGGAGGTCTACTGTTCACAGAACTACTAATAAGACTGTAGTAACGATAATAACATGGAGGGAGGTCTACTGTTCACAGAACTACTAGTAAGACTGTAGTAACGATAATAACATGGAGGGAGGTCTACTGTTCACAGAACTACTAATAAGACTGTAGTAACGATAATAACATGGAGGGAGGTCTACTGTTCACAGAACTACTAGTAAGACTGTAGTAACGATAATAACATGGAGGGAGGTCTACTGTTCACAGAACTACTAGTAAGACTGTAGTAACGATAATAACATGGAGGGAGGTCTACTGTTCACAGAACTACTAATAATACTGTAGTAACGATAATAACATGGAGGGAGGTCTACTGTTCACAGAACTACTAGTAAGACTATAGTAACGATAATAACATGGAGAGAGGTCTACTGTTCACAGAACCACTAGTAAGACTGTAGTAACCATAATAAACATGGAGGGAGGTCTACTGTTCACAGAACTACTAGTAAGACAGTAGTAACGATAATAACATGGAGGGAGGTCTACTGTTCACAGAACTACTAGTAAGACTGTAGTAACGATAATAACATGGAGGGAGGTCTACTGTTCACAGAACTACTAGTAAGACTGTAGTAACGATAATAACATGGAGGGAGGTCTACTGTTCACAGAACTACTAGTAAGACTGTAGTAACGATAATAACCTGGAGGGAGGTCTACTGTTCACAGAACTACTAGTAAGACTGTAGTAACGATAATAACATGGAGGGAGGTCTACTGTTCACAGAACTACTAGTAAGACTGTAGTAACGATAATAACATGGAGGGAGGGAGGTCTACTGTTCACATAACTACTAGTAAGACTGTAGTAACGATATAACAATGGAGGTAGGTCTACTGTTCACAGAACTACTAGTAAGACTGTAGTAACGATAATAACATGGAGGGAGGTCTACTGTTCACAGAACTACTAATAAGACTGTAGTAACGATAATAACATGGAGAGAGGTCTACTGTTCACAGAAACTTACTAGTAAAGACTGTAGTAACGATAATAACATGGAGGGAGGTCTACTGTTCACAGAACTACTAGTAAGACTGTAGTAACGATAATAACATGGAGGGAGGTCTACTGTTCACAGAACTACTAGTAAGACTGTAGTAACGATAATAACATGGAGGGAGGTCTAACTGTTCACAGAACTACTAGTAAGACTGTAGTAACGATAATAACATGGAGGGAGGTCTAATGTTCACAGAACTACTAGTAAGACTGTAGTAACGATAATAAATGGAGGGAGGTCTACTGTTCACAGAACTACTAGTAAGACTGTAGTAATGATAATAAAATGGAGGGAGGTCTACTGTTCACAGAACTACTAGTAAGACTGTAGTAATGATAATAAAATGGAGGGAGGTCTACTGTTACAGAAACTACTAGTAAGACTGTAGTAACGATAATAAAATGGAGGTAGGTCTATTGTTCACAGAACTACTAGTAAGACTGTAGTAACGATAATAACATGGAGGGAGGTCTACTGTTCACAGAACTACTAATAAGACTGTAGTAACGATAATAACATGGAGAGAGGTCTACTGTTCACAGAACTACTAGTAAGACTGTAGTAACGATAATAACATGGAGGGAGGTCTACTGTTCACAGAACTACTAGTAAGACTGTAGTAACGATAATAACATGGAGGGAGGTCTACTGTTCACAGAACTACTAGTAAGACTGTAGTAACGATAATAACATGGAGGAGGTCTACTGTTCACAGAACTACTAGTAAGACTGTAGTAACGATAATAACATGGAGGGAGGTCTACTGTCCACAGAACTACTAGTAAGACTGTAGTAATGATAATAAAATGGAGGTAGGTCTACTGTTCACAGAACTACTAGTAAGACTGTAGTAATGATAAACATGTAGTGAGGTCTACTGTTCACAGAACTACCAGTAAGACTGTAGTAACGATAATAACATGGAGGTAGGTCTACTGTTCACAGAACTACTAGTAAGACTGTAGTAATGATAATAACATGGAGGGAGGTCTACTGTTCACAGAACTACTAGTAAGACTGTAGTAACGATAATAACATGGAGGGAGGTCTACTGTTCACAGAACTACTAGTAAGACTGTAATAACGATAATAACATGGAGGGAGGTCTACTGTTCACAGAACTACTAGTAAGACTGTAGTAACGATAATAACATGGAGGGAGGTCTACTGTTCACAGAACTACTAGTAAGACTGTAGTAACGATAATAACATGGAGGGAGGTCTACTGTTCACAGAACTACTAGTAAGACTGTAGTAACGATAATAACATGGAGAGAGGTCTACTGTTCACAGAACTACTAGTAAGACTGTAGTAATGATAATAACATGGAGAGAGGTCTACTGTTCACAGAACTACTAGTAAGACTGTAGTGAACGATAATAACATGGAGGGAGGTCTACTGTTCACAGAACTACTAGTAAGACTGTAGTAATCGATAATAACATGGAGGGAGGTCTACTGTTCACAGAACTACTAGTAAGACTGTAATAATGATAATAACATGGAGGGAGGTCTACTGTTCACAGAACTACTAGTAAGACTGTAGTAATGTTAATAACATGGAGGGAGGTCTACTGTCACAAAACTACTAGTAAGACTGTAGTAATGATAATAACATGGAGGGAGGTCTACTGTTCACAGAACTACTAGTAAGACTGTAGTAACGATCATAACATGGAGGAGGTCTACTGTCCAAAGAACTACTAGTAAGACTGTAGTAACGATAATAACATGGAGGGAGGTCTACTGTTCACAGAACTACTAGTAAGACTGTAGTAACGATAATAACATGGGAGAGGTCTACTGTTCACAGAACCACTAGTAAAACTGTAGTAACGATAATAACATGAAGGGAGGTCTACTGTTCACAAAACTACTAGTAAGACTGTAGTAACGATAATAAAATGGAGGGAGGTCTACTGTTCACAGAACTACTAGTAAGACGGTACTAACGATAATAACATGGAGGGAGGTCTACTGTTCACAGAACTACTAGTAAGACTGTAGTAACGATAATAACATGGAGGGAGGTCTACTGTTCACAGAACTACTAGTAAGACTGTAGTAACGATAATAACATGGAGGGAAGGAGGTCTACTGATCACAGAACTACTAGTAAGACTGTAGTAACGATAATAACATGGAGGGAGGTCTACTGTTCACAGAACTACTAGTAAGACTGTAGTAACGATAATAACATGGAGGGAGGTCTACTGTTCACAGAACTACTAGTAAGACTGTAGTAACGATAATAACATGGAGGGAGGTCTACTGTTCACAGAACTACTAGTAAGACTGTAGTAACGATAATAACATGGAGAGAGGTCTACTGTTCACAGAACTACTAGTAAGACTGTAGTAATGATAATAACATGGAGAGAGGTCTACTGTTCACAGAACTACTAGTAAGACTGTAGTAACGATAATAACATGGAGGGAGGTCTACTGTTCACAGAACTACTAGTAAGACTGTAGTAACGATAATAACATGGAGGGAGGTCTACTGTTCACAGAACTACTAGTAAGACTGTAATAATGATAATAACATGGAGGGAGGTTTACTGTTCACAGAACTACTAGTAAGACTGTAGTAATGATAATAACATGGAGGGAGGTCTACTGTCACAAAACTACTAGTAAGACTGTAGTAATGATAATAACATGGAGGGAGGTCTACTGTTCACAGAACTACTAGTAAGACTGTAGTAACGATCATAACATGGAGGGAGGTCTACTGTCCAAAGAACTACTAGTAAGACTGTAGTAACGATAATAACATGGAGGGAGGTCTACTGTTCACAGAACTACTAGTAAGACTGTAGTAACGATAATAACATGGAGAGGTCTACTGTTCACAGAACCACTAGTAAAACTGTAGTAACGATAATAACATGAAGGAGGTCTACTGTTCACAGAACTACTAGTAAGACTGTAGTAACGATAATAACATGGAGGGAGGTCTACTGTTTACAGAACTACTAGTAAGACTGTAGTAACGATAATAACATGGAGGGAGGTCTACTGTTCACAGAACTACAAGTAAGACTGTAGTAACGATAATAACATGGAGGGAGGTCTACTGTTCACAGAACTACTAGTAAGACTGTAGTAACGATAATAACATGGAGGGAGGTCTACTGTTCACAGAACTACAAGTAAGACTGTAGTAACGATAATAACATGGAGGGAGGTCTACTGTTCACAGAACTACTAGTAAGACCTTAGTAACGATAATAACATGGAAAGGGAGGTCTACTGTTCATAGAATACTAGTAAGACTGTAGTAACGATAATAACATGGAGGGAGGTCTACTGTTCAAGAACTACTAGTAAGACTGTAGTAACGATAATAACATGGAGGGAGGTCTACTGTTCACAGAACTACTAGTAAGACTGTAGTAACGATAATAACATGGAGGGAGGTCTACTGTTCATAGAACTACTAGTAAGACTGTAGTAACGATAATAACATGGAGGGGGGGTCTACTGTTCACAGAACTACTAGTAAGATTGTAGTAACGATAATAACATGGAGGGAGGTCTACTGTTCACAGAACTACTAGTAAGACTGTAGTAACTATAATAACATGGAGTGAGGTCTACTGTTCACAGAACTACTAGTAAGACTGTAGTAACGATATAACATGGAGTGAGGTCTACTGTTCACAGAACTACAGTAAGACTGTAGTAACGATAATAAAGGGGAGGTCTACTGTTCATAGAACTACAAGTAAGACTGTAGTAACGATAATAACATGGAGGGAGGTCTACTGTTCATAGAACTACAAGTAGGACTGTAGTAACGATAATAACATGGAGGGAGGTCTACTGTTCACAGAACTACTAGTAAGACTGTAGTAACGATAATAACATGGAAGGAGGTCTACTGTTCACAGAACTACTAGTAAGACTGTAGTAACGATAGTAACATGGAGGGTTTGCAAGGGTTGATAAAACTTTCTGAGCAGGGATCCAAGACAAAGAAGGAGCGATTGAGTGACTAAATATAACAGAAAGTGTTTCCCTGGAGGCTCTTTGTGGGTGTTGACAAATACCCTGGGAGCGGTTCATGTCTTCAAAAGGGTTGGTGGGTAAGTGTTTTGGAAGGGTAGGGGTTTCGGGGGACAGCACACAAGGTTGAGTCTCGAACTTATTTAAGAGTTTTACACAAAGACGATTTTTGTTTCTTTTCCAAATTCGGTGACAAAAGTAAATAAAATTTTACGCTAATGTTAGAATGCCGGAAAAACTTTCTTTTTTCGTTTGTTTTTCTTCTTTCAAAATGTGGTAAATAGACATTTAAGGCAACATTTCAAATCTTTCTCCTCCGTAACATCAAAGAGAGTAACTTTATTTTAGTTTCAAAGTAAAATAACGTTTAACGCCATTTTTGTTTCCTAATATTTCCTTCTGTCCCGGAACGCAGTAAGGTAAATACAGTCTCTGTGCGCCAAAAGACAGACTGAAGTTTTACTCAGGAATGTTTCTTTACACTAAGTCGGCACTCTCGCAATTATTATTATTATTTTTCTCAATAGCTCTTATAAGGTAAGCCCTATAGGTCGTTGTATCCATAGTCGGCAATTCTAGATTTGTCGAATTCGACTTTTATCATAAAAGAAAAGCTAAACTCAGAGTTATTTAAGGAAATCCCTTATCAATAATTTATCACTAAGAGGTTCTGCCTATAATATTACATTTTACAATATTCTGATTTATTTTTTTCATATTGTTACTGCTTTTAACCACTCTTATTAATTACTTTTTTTGTAATATTAATCATTAATTAGCTATTATTGTTTATCTTATTTTCTCGTGTAAATATATGTATTTGTAAGGTAGTGTTACTTTTCAGTGCTGACCTGTTATAGGTCTTATGATTGTTGGCCAGCACTATAATAAAGGAAATTGAAATTATTATCATCATTATTATTAGTTAGTAGTAATAATAATATTACTTGGACTTATTAAATTTATTACCTCACCATTTAAGAAAGTTGAGTGTTTTAATGTGTGTACGATACGCTGGTTATATCTAAGCTAGAACGCGCAAGTGATGCTTGGAATTCAATCATCTTAACTGACTTTCTCAGGTTAAAAAACGTTCAACTTTAATTTGTCACTGTTTGCTTTGATAATTTCTTTAATAACCGGATTTATTACGATTATGATAGAATTTAAAATAATTTTAAGGGATCAATACTCTCTTCTAGCTTATAATTTATTGTGATGCCATTTTTTGTCTTTAATATTTATAATAACAACATTTCTTGTAAATTTGCCCTTGATCATGTTCAGGCGTTCATGTCCCTTCTCAGGCCTCTCGTGATCCAAAATTGTTTACTATCGACAACTCTTACAAGGTAATTGTACTCACAGCGTTAATTACAGATTTGTTGAATTAAACTTCTATAACAAAAGAAAAGCCAAACTCGGAGGGATATTTAAGAACTCCCTTATCATTAATTTACCTAGTGCATGTTTTACCTCTAATATTTAAATTCGCATTACTCTGTTTACTGTTTTGTAAAGATATCACTGCTTTTTGGTTTTAACTACTACACATTATTAATATTGTTATTTTTGTTATCACTTAGTAACTATTTATTTGTATGTGTCATTAGTTATCTTCTTTATGGTTGTCAGTTTTTTATCTTATGTGTTTACGCTCACATATTGGGTACTTGGGTACTTTTCAGTGCTGTCCTGATTTAGGGTTTGTAATTTTGGGCAGTATTATAATAAATAAAATTGAAATTGAAACGATCAACATTTTTAATAGTGCCTTCTAAAGATCTTAGAATATTTTCTATCAGTAGCTCCTACAAACTCAGCCTTGTCAACTGTTGTACAAGCTGAGCTAGCTCTAGATTTCCAGAATACGATTTTTTACCCAAAAAGGACCGAAATTAGAGAGTTATTCAAGGAACACCTATATCATTAATTGCTATACGTTTTTTTTAACTTTTCCCTAAACAAATATTATCACTGAATCATCTTTTTTCTTGCTTTCCTCTTTATTATAATTTAGCTATTAAATATATTTATTGTAATCACCTATTTACAAAGATGATGTGTTACAAATCATAAATGTTGGTATTCGTGTGTCCTCAGTTCTAGCCCGTTATATATTGACTGTTGTTTATCACTTTAATGAAGGACAATAAAAAGTTTTAAAAATATTTTAGGTTCTTAATGTGCACTTCTCAAACCGGTTGATTATATCAATACACCATGACATATTAATTTACTTAACTCTAGAACAGGTACAACACCCAGCCCCCCGATCCTTTATTCATCATTATGTAAGGGAAAACCTACACTTCACTTATGATGAAATGACGGCCTTGCTGGGAACCGAACATGAGACCCTTAGCTCGGAAGGCAGACACACTACCGACTGATTTAAGGTGTTGGACTCACCCTTATAATATACTGGAGTGCTGATGACAAGGGATATCGGGGTTCGAAACCCAATCTGATTTACTGAAAGTGTTTGTTTTCTCCCCTAATTGGTTTTATACTCACTCTCTTCACGCAAATGTGGCTACACTTCCTCTATATTCAACCTTCCTTATCCATAACACATCAGTGTAATCATTAAATATGTATACAACCCTAAAGGGTAGTAAGAGTCTGTGAACATAATAATAGACCGACACCTTAGCTCAGTCGGTAACATTTTGTCTACAGAGTTAAAGGTCCCGGGTTAGAGTCCCGGTATCATTGGTGAAATGTGAGTTTCTCCTTTCACAGTGGTGAATTAACGACCGGGGGTCTGTGTGTTGTGCCTGTAATAAAATTAAGTTAGTTTGTAAGTATTGGGCTGATATAATCAGTCGGTTCAGAAATTACAAGCTAAATATCGCAAATAAATTAAATAAAACGGAAGAATAAAATATGAAGCTTTAAAAAACAAATATTTTTAAGGGAGGTTCCAGATAGGTTTTTATTTTTTTTTATTTTTTTGTGAACGTCCTCAAAGTTTTCCTACTTAGGACCTACTTAAAACTTTTGAAGCCCCGAGTGTTTTATTTGTTCGATTCTATCAAGCTCCTTGACTCGACTTTTAAGTAAAACTTCCATTGACTTTATTGGCAAGGCGAGGAAATTAGAAACAAATGGTGCCGCGAGCCGGATTGGACCGGGTGGAGGACGCGGGGGTGCTCCTTAAGGGGCCCGGCGGAGGCTGAGCATTTGAACGGCGAGTAAATAAACTATTCCTTGTCGTGGGCTCTTGCCTCTTGGGACTCGTCGTTCCGTCTCGTGTGTCGTCCACACTCCATAACATTTTGCACGACACAAATTTATGTGTTCGATGATTTATACAGCAGTCTTACCGTTACTGATTACACTATGGTCCTCTCTTATAAGCTACACCATAGTGGAACCAAGCAAGGTAGCAGTCTTACCTTGACTGATTACACTATGGTCCTATCTTATAAGCTGCATCATGGTGGAACCAGGCAAGGTAGCAGTCTTACCTTGACTGATTACACTATGGTCCTATCTTATAAGCTACAACATACCAAGCAAGGTAGCAGTCTTACCTTGACTGATTACACTATGGTCCTATCTTATAAGCTGCACCATACCAAGCAAGGTAGCAGTCTTACCTTGACTGATTACACTATGGTCCTATCTTATGATCTGCATCATGGTGGAACCAGGCAAGGTAGCAGTCTTACCTTGACTGATTACACTATGGTCCTATCTTATAATCTGCATCATGGTGGAACCAGGCAAGGTAGCAGTCTTACCTTGACTGATTACACTATGGTCCTATCTTATAAGCTACACCATAGTGGAACCAAGCAAAGTAGCAGTCTTACCTTGACTGATTACACTATGGTCCTATCTTATAAGCTACAACATAGTGGAACCAAGCAAGGTAGCAGTCTTACCTTGACTGATTACACTATGGTCCTATCTTATAAGCTACAACATACCAAGCAAGGTAGCAGTCTTACCTTGACTGATTACACTATGGTCCTATCTTATAATCTGCATCATGGTGGAACCAGGCAAGGTAGCAGTCTTACCTTGACTGATTACACTATGGTCCTATCTTATAAGCTACACCATAGTGGAACCAAGCAAGGTAGCAGTCTTACCTTGACTGATTACACTATGGTCCTATCTTATAAGCTACAACATAGTGGAACCAAGCAAGGTAGCAGTCTTACCTTGACTGATTACACTATGGTCCTATCTTATAAGCTACACCATAGTGGAACCAAGCAAGGTAGCAGTCTTACCTTGACTGATTACACTATGGTCCTATCTTATAAGCTACACCATAGTGGAACCAAGCAAGGTAGCAGTCTTACCTTGACTGATTACACTATGGCCCTATCTTATAAGCTACACCATAGTGGAACCAAGCAAAGTAGCAGTCTTACCTTGACTGATTACACTATGGCCCTATCTTATAAGCTACACCATAGTAGAATAATCCTAAATCTAGAATAGGAAACATTGAAAGGCTTATTTTAAAATGCCGGTAAAAATAGTAAGAGTGAGTGTTTATACTAATCAACGGAAGAGGGGAAGTGTCATCAGATAAAATAGAGGATCCTGCTGGGGGGGGGGGGGTACCGTTCCGTTTCTTCCCTCTCTTTCTATTTCGTACATTGGTGCCTGAGTGTGATGAGTGCTTAGAGTGTTTAGGTACGTCAAGTTAAGATGTAACCACTTCTCGAAATAGCTTCGGAGCAACAAGGTAGGCAACATCGTTAAACCTTTAGTTTTTATGAAAACATAGATCCATTAAATAGAACTTTATAATGAGAGAGTTATTTAATTAAATTCCCTCACCTCATGGAAAGACTAATAAAATGTGGCGCCATTGCTCTAACTTTGGCTCTAGATGGAGTTGACCCTCGTCTGGCCATGTATGTGGGGGGAGAAGGGGGTAGGGGGGTGAATATTCTGTCTCGGTGACAGCATTTCACTACAGAATGACCGTCTGACCGTCTGCCCTTTAAAACCCTTCCGATAGCAGAGAGAGACTCGTAGAGGATTAATGTTAGACCTGGGTTTACGTTTGTTTCATTTGAAGAATTCAAGGGAAATAGGAGGAAAATCCAATAATAGCTCGAGTTGAGCAAGTGCTGACATCTCTTGGACAGCTATGAGAACTTTACAATGCACTTGAGATTAATGTTAAAATAAAAATATTATGTGATATTTAAATTCACTTTTTTTATCACCGCGTCTTACTACCCGTTCAGGTTATAAGCTTTTGTACTAACTACTCTCATGATTTATGGAATTATTAAGGCTAATTTTATAGGAAATGTACCCACATGTGTGTGGTGGTAGAATGGAAAACCATTTTAGAAAAAACCTCAGTACACCCGATCGAGATTTGAACCTCGTTCTTCCCAACATAATCACTCTAGTCTACTGCAAGAGTAGCACCTTAGACCATGCGACCACCAAAGTGGTTGAAAAAAGGTGTTTACATGTTCCAATGACAATTTCTCGCTGTTAAATGGTCTGTCAAAATTCCCCACCTTGAAATGTTCTCTGGCCACCAAACTTTCTCTATAGAAGACCTCTCCTATCGCTTACAGTTTTTTTTACAAAACTGTCTGAGATCAAGCTCCGCCTAAAAAAAGCTTTCAGCAACCTTCCCATCCAGTCGCTTTACGTCAAAAATATCTTCAGTGGCAAAAAAAGTCGATCAACAACAACAACAAAATAGGATAACAAATAAACTGTGGCCTCAAAAATATTTCTTCCCTCCCCCCCTCTTTCCCCCAGTGAGAATCCGTTGTAGCATGTAGAATAAAGTGGATAAAAACCCTGAGAATGGCGATGCATTTTTCGGTAGTTTCTGTCCCTCCTCCTGGAAAACCAACCTCTCCGTCACTTTGATCTTAAGGAAGGACGACTCAGAGTTTAGATTCCTGATTATAATTTTGATCCTCTTGTTAAAAAGAATAGTTTTGTTTCTTAACATCCTGTATTTTCATTGAATGTGTGAGATTGTGGAGGGTAGAGATTAAAGAAAATTGTGGGGGAGATTAAAGAGATTGTGGAGGGATATTAAAGAGATTGGGTGGGGGTAGGAGGGAAATTAAAAGAGTTTTTAGAGAGAAAGAATAATTATTAAATTAAAACATCCGAGGCATTATTAATTGATCACTATTTTGAAGCGCATCCTGAAATAATATATTCATTAAAAACCTTATAAAAAACTCTCCTTCAACCTGTGGAATAAAGCCGCACCCCCCCCCCCCCCCCCCAATCTTGGGCCGGAGCAAACCAACATCCGCGCATCTGTTCATTTTACCAAACCACGTCGTTAATTACATCATTAGTTGAATCGTTCATTAGAAACTATGGAAGGGTGGGGTGGGGGAGTCATTAATTTCCCTCAATCATTCAAACTTCGCCAGCTATCCAATAAAACGGGTTACTCCCTCCCCAATGTTTTGGGGAAGCGGGTATCGGGGAGGTTTTTTTTGTCCCGATAATCTGCAGACCTCGGGTTGCCGACACTTCAGGGGCTAATCAGCTATAAGGTGAGTGTGACGTCATCGGTCTACAAGACGACAAGAGTATTTCCCTCAAGCCATTGGAGGAGGTAGTTCCAGTTAATGATTGTTGTTGTTTTAAATAAATTTGTGACTGCAATTATTTAAAGTGCGTACAAAGGTATACTTTATGTATCATGGAGTTATATAGTTAAATGAAAGCTACATACAACATGGCTGCCCTTTAAAGTGCGAACGGATACTCTCCTTATCATGGCGGTATATAGTTACATTTAAGATACGCACAACATGGCTGCCTCGCTTAAAGTGCGAGGATACTCTCCTTATCATGGCGGTATATAGTTACATTTAAGATACATACAACATGGCTGCCTCGCTTAAAGTGCGAAGGGATACTCTCCTTATCATGGAGGTATATAGTTACATTTAAGATACGTACAACATGGCTGCCTCGCTTAAAGTGCGAAGGGATACTCTCCTTATCATGGCGGTATATAGTTATATTTAAGATACGTACAACATGGCTGCCTCACTTAAAGGGCGAAGGGATACTTCCTTATCATGGAGTATATAGTTACATTTAAGATAAGTACAACATGGCTGCCCTCTTAAAGTGCGAAGGGATACTCTCCTTATCATGGAGGTATATGGTTACATTTAAGATACGTACAACATGGCTGCCTCGCTTAAAGTGCGAAGGGATACTCTCCTTTTCATGGAGGTATATAGTTACATTTAAGATAGGTACAACATGGCTGCCCTCTTAAAGGGCGAAGGGATACTCTCCTTATCATGGAGGTATATGGTTACATTTAAGATACGTACAACATGGCTGCCTCTCTTAAAGTGCGAAGGGATACTCTCTTTATCATGGCGGTACCTAAGTTTGAGTCATCCCGTGTTTGAAACATTAGTTTGGGTATTTATTAAACGACTCAACATATGAATACGTAGGTAGAGTGAGGCTGTAAAAGAGCAATGGCTGTCTTTAAGGAGATCTATTTCCCATCCCACCAGACGTTACATTTGAATTAGTTGACGCTACAAAGTAGTATTTATAAAACACTGTTGTATTCCTATGGAGGGGTAATCACGTAAGAAGGTAATACAAACTTATGCATCATATTTTTTAACTGTTTAAATAATAATGTTATCATCAAAATATTCTACCACAAGCTTAATAATCAATTGTGCACACATTAAAGCACGTTATAAATGGTAACTAATCCTCTCAATACTTTATTTAGAAGTTGCAAAGTTGTTCACTATTCCTCTTTGCAGCAATGATATTTATGAATGCTCTGAAGAGATTATCTGTAAGAATGCTCTGAAGGAATTCTCTCTATGAATGCTCTGAAGCAATTATCTGTATGAATGCTCTGAAGGAATTCTCTCTATGAATGCTCTGAAGAGATTATCTGTAAGAATGCTCTGAAGGAATTCTCTCTATGAATGCTCTGAAGAAATTATCTGTAAGAATGCTCTGAAGGAATTATCTGTAAGAATACTCTGAAGGAATTTTCTCTATGAATGCTCTGAATGAATTCTCTCTATGAATGCTCTGAAGAAATATCTGTAAGAATGCTCTGAAGGAATTATCTCTATGAATGCTCTGAAGAAATTATCTGTAAGAATGCTCTGAAGGAATTTTCTCTATAAATGCTCTGAAGAAATTATCTGTAAGAATGCTCTGAGGGAATGGTTTGTATAAGTGCTCTGAGAATGTTGTGCAGGAATATCCTTTATCGATATTCTGTGGAGGTGCTCTAGCAGAGTGGTCTGGAGGAACGTTATTTGTGAATTCTCTGCAGATGAAATCTGTGATGATGCTTTGGACAGTTGAAACAAGACTATCAGTGGCACCGAGAATTAAGGTTTTATTTTGCACAGAACTTCACAGAGCACTTGACTCTGTTATTACGTGGGTTGAGGTAACATTCTCAAGAATTCTCCCTGCCTATTTCTCAAGAGACGCCATTGTTGCCAAACTTCCCCGGGTGTAACATTGTAGCCAACCTTCGTCACGTCTTATATCTCGAAAGCAATGTACTTGTTGCTGGATCTGTCAGGTTGGTAGGGCGTTAGATCGATTCTTCGGTGGGTCGACTTAGTTTGAGCGCGTCTGTAATAGTCTGTGGTTAGAATCCCGGCTCTAGCGGTGTTGGTATAATAGCAGTTGTTGATCACAGCTCTAAATCAGGACGACGGTCCAAATGAAGTTTAATATTTGAAACAAGATTGAGGAAGTAATTATTCATACAGAGAACTTGGCTTCCGGGTTTAACTGCTCCGTTTCTATTATGCTATGTTAGGTATTGTGGAGTGGAGCGCGTTGTTCGTGCAAGTTTCATCTGTTGTCTTCACTGGGCTATTGTTGTGGTGACGGCAATTAGCACTGGCTATATATGTTGATTTACCAAGCATAGCGAGGTACTGCTATATCTGGACCAGTTGGCATTTTGTCTGTCTGTCTTTCCAGATGTTTGTTCAATAACTGTCAAACGTGTCGACCAATTTTCACTAAGTTTGACAAGTACATTCTTAGAACCTAAGCCTAACGATGTATGTACATGTTTTTAGATCTGGCTATCCGTTAAAATGTGGTGACCTTTCAAAGCTTTCTTGTTTTATTGATAATCTAGAGTGATTTGAATTTAAAATGATAAGTAATTGATCGAGTACTTGGGGCAGTTTTTTACTACACATATAGCGAGAATGACGTATTAAACTGCCTCAAGGGATGCTTTAAATATATAACCAGACTATATCTCGCTCTCCTTTCATAAGCCCTCCCATCGTCAAGTCGACAGTAAAAAAAAAATTCCTCCACTAAATACATTCTCACCGTGTGATATATTTCACATGAAATGACCCGTGAGCCATTTGGTTTTGTTTGAAATTAAATTCTGATCCCACCCCTGCCCTTCTGTCCACACCCAACCATTCCCCTTTCTTGTGTAGAGGTGGTGTGAGAGGGGAATGGCAGGTTGCAGAGCTGTAGGGGAAAGAGAAGAGGTTCGGCTGATGGTGAAACTATGGATCATATACAAGAACGAGTCTGGGTAGATGGTGAGGCGTTTATTTGCTTGTCAAAACAAGTTTAAAAAAATAATAATCAAGAAATGACGTAATAACGTGTGTAGCGCGTTAGACCTAGATCACACTGGGATGCTGCAATAATAATACACGGAGTGAGGTCATGACGGCAGACCACACAAGTGCCAACATATCTGCCGTGGCATCCCTGTGTGATATAGGCCTTAGTCTAGTCCCTGTTTACTCGGACTAACACACCACTTTCACTTGCAGGCTCTTTCTTGTACACCATCTTATGTGTCGTATCTTATTGATCAAACCAATAGCGCATACCATAACCTAATTGTAGCCTCGTCTTTAAGGCCTGGAACTACGTTTTGGAAGAAAATTCTCACTTTGGGTTATCCAGTTGTAATTAATTTCAATAGAGGTACATCCTGATAATAGACTAAGTTAATACAAACAAATGGTATAAGTTGATTTTTTGCAGTGCTGTATCTGTACAGGGTAAACATATTTTACAATTTTTGTTACCGCAGGACCCGTTTAAACTACTGACGCCGTGGGATAAATTTAATACTACATTTTATACAGTTGTGTAATGCGGGGAGTATCATCATCAAATACAAGGCTGAAGTTACCACAAGACCTGTTTAAACTTCTGACGCCGTGAGATAGATGTAATACTAGATTTCATATAGTTGTGTGATGCGGGGAGTATCATCATCAAATACAAGGCTGAAGCTACCAAAAAACTGTTTAAACTTCTGACGCCGTGAAATAGATGTAATACTAGATTTCATACAGTTGTGTGATGCGGGGAGTATCATCATCAAATACAAGGCTGAAGTTACCACCTAAATACCTGTTTAAACTATCTGACGCCGTGAAATAGATGTAATACTAGATTTCATACAGTTGTGTGATGAGGAGCATACATATTTTTTTAATTTAGTATAGTCGCTTTTTAAAGTCCATTTTGAATTTTGGTTCAAAGAGATAGTAACATAATAATTTAGCTTACGTAAGTTAGTCTTGCACACTATCGTGAAATCAAATTAATAACAATTTTAATAATAATGCAGAAATAATTACGTGCTATAGATTTCCAAAAGGAGAGTACCTCATAACTGTATTATTTTGGTCGTATTCCGACTGTGGGCGTAGATTTTTATTGCAAATTAATAGACTGGTCCTAACCAAACACTTATAGCTCTGAGTTATTTTGTTTCCGCCAATTTACTACTTGATTATAGTTTCAGCCAAAACAAACATTCAATATAAACAAAAAGCCGTTTTGTTTCCCCCGCGTCATCATGGCGTGGCTTGGTCTATCGTTTATTGTTGAACCTGCCCTGAGTTGTGTTAAATGGAATAATTAATATCTCATTACCCTGTTGTGTTAGTATTGGCATGACGTTCATTAATGGAATCACCTACAATCATGATGATGGAATTGATTGCTTTGGTGAGTACTACACTGAGAGTTCAGTTAAAAACATGTGACAGAATAAATAAATAAATATATATATATATATAGTACATAAACGTATGGCCCAAATACTATTATATTATTATATTATTATTATTATTATTAGCACCGCGTCTTACTACCCATTTGGGCTATACGCACTTACGCTAATGTGTAATGGTAGGGTGATTGTGAGATGAAATGAAGGACCTACAGTTTAACGTGGAATCCGAACCACGATGGAGGCCTGGTATTCCCCACATTCATAAGATGTCTTGTCAGAGGAGAAGGAAGGGTTTGGTAATCAGATAAATCTTTGCCGGAACCGAGGATTGAACCCCGGCCGCCAGCACAAAAGTCTGACACCTTACCCCTAGACCACCAGGTCACCCTATGGCCCAAACAGATTGTAAGACGTGGTGATATATATATAATATATATTATATATATATATATATATTAATTTATCACTCATAAAAAATAGAAACAACCTGTATCTTAAAACTTATTGGTTCTGGCTAATCAAGTAGAGTTCAATTAACTCGAATCCACACGACACATCACAGGGAAACAATCAATATTTTTATAATATTAATAAATTAATATTAATTATTATTGCAGTGCAATACAAGAGACAGTAACCAATATTAATTAAATTATTTAAATTACACTTGATTGGATGTTCGCCGCATGGTTAAATTATGGCCCATGTAAATAGTCTAATAAAATGAAGTAAAAGTTAAAATAAAATATTTTACGAGCATTCCCTGGCAATATTTCCTCCAATTAACAGATGAATATTCTAAACAGTTATTACTGTTTTATTTTAGTACCAGGGAAATAAACCAAACATGTGCACTATAACTGAACACGAGTAGAAGATACTGATTACTACTTTAAATCTGGAGGATGCTGGAATCAAATAACTGAACCTCCATCTCGCTGACCCATTTGACTGAACCACTTGTCTGCTATCTCTAGCCAGATCCTCCTCCTGAGAAATACTGGTGCTATTTGAACCACTTGTCTGCTATCTCTAGCCAGATTCTCCTCCTGTGAAATACTGGTGCTATTTGAACCACTTGTCTGCTATCTCTAGCCAGATCCTCCTCCTGAGAAATACTGGTGCTATTTGAACCACTTGTCTGCTATCTCTAGCCAGATCCTCCTCCTGAGAAATACTGGTGCTATCTGAACCACTTGTCTGCTATCTCTAGCCAGATCCTCCTCCTGTGAAATACTGTTGCTATTTGAACCACTTGTCTGCTATCTCTAGCCAGATCCTCCTCCTGAGAAATACAGGTGCTATTTGAACCACTTGTCTGCTATCTCTAGCCAGATCCTCCTCCTGTGAAATACTGGTGCTATTTGAACCACTTGTCTGCTATCTCTAGCCAGCTCCTCTCCTGAGAAATACGTGCTATTTGAACACTTGTCTGCTATCTCTAGCCAGATCCTCCTCTGAGAAATTGTGCTATTGAACCACTTGTCTGCTATCTCTAGCCAGATCCTCTCTCCTGTGAAATACTGTTGCTATTTGAACCACTTGTCTGCTATCTCTAGCAATCCTCTCCTGAGAATACAGGTGCTATTGAACCATGTCTGCTATCTCTAGCCAGATCCTCCTCCTGAGAAATACAGGTGCTATTTGAACCCTTGTCTGCTATCTCTACCCAGATCTCCTCTGTGAAATACTGGTGCTATTGAACCAATTGTCTGCTATCTCTAGCCAGATCCTCCTCCTGAGAAATACTCTTGCTATTTGAACCACTTGTCTGCTATCTCTAGCCAGATCCTCCTCCTGAGAAATACTGGTGCTTACTTTCCAGAGTCTCAATACTTTCTGAGCACTGGTACCCATTTATCCTCGTGTTTAAATCTCCTTCCTCTACCCTAACCAGTGTTATAAAACAGTATCATGGAGAGATAATCATACAAGGATTACAGCTCCTCTCTTGTAAGTTTGTGTGTTATTAGCACCACGTCCTACCACCCATTCGGGTTATACACATTAGTACTAATTACACTGTTGTTAAAAGGATGACTAACGTTTAATTTAGAGTAAGTGTACCCGTATTCGCGTAGAGGTAGAGTGAAAACTTTTTTTTAAATCACCCTCATTACACCCAACTTGGATTTGAAGATCGATATCCTCAATCTGGGTAGTCATATATATATTGCGATAGTATCGCCTTAGACCATATAGCCACCTAAGTGTTTTTTATTTATTATTATTTATATTTTTCACACGCCTACTCTACATTAACAATCCGGTTTGTCAAAATTTAACTAAGATTTTGGAGAAGTAATGAGAAAGGTATAAATTAGAGGAAATGAGCCCATTTTGCGTGAAAACAGATTGTGAGAGACAATTTATGAAGAATAAAAACACCCTCTAAGTGGATTTGATCTACGATCTCCCTGTCACTAGGAAATTAAACTAAGTGAGCTGAACATTTAGTCCACGTGACCAGCCGTACAGGCTGTTTTTAAGGACTTGCCGACGTTTGACGTCACGGCAAGTCAAGATAACATATACGTTTCATTCAGCGAGTTTTAAAAATAAAATGTTGAAACAAAAATTATGAATGCTTAAATAATTCTAAAAATAGTATAATATTGTCACAATATCATTTTTTATATCAAAGTAGTGTTTTGTAAACTTTTTTTTAAATCGTCTACAGCTCAGAGCCTTTGTTAGATTATTATAAACAAAAGAATGTCTGTGAATTCAAGAGACGGACTGGATTGTTTTAAATGAAGGTACGATGACGTCATCTCCAAGTCCGAGTGTTTTAGTGGATAAATAAAACTGGGTACTGTTAACCTAATGTTCAAAATGTCTGACGAAAATAAAGAGTAATTTTTTTACAACCTTCACTAAAAGAATGCAACGAAATATGTCACTCATCAACATTTCCCGGTAAAAAAAAAATTGTTGTTAATTTGCAAACAAAAAAACAGAGAGAGATAGCGAGAATTAAAAACGTGTAGATGATTATCCAGACATATTTTAATTCGATATATTTCTGGCAATATAATAATACAATATAATATATATATATATATATATATATATATATTATTATATATATATAATCTACTGGATGTTTATTTTATTTTCCTCTCCACAAGCGAATATTTGAGCAGTTCTTTAAAACTTACTCTCCTAGTGTTAAACTAAAAAAAAATATATAATTAAAAATATTTTTAATTTAATAATATTAACTTGATATTTGTATATATTTCTCAAAATAAATAAAATACCCGATTAAAAATGACAATGATAACATACATATGACGAAAAGTATTGTCTACTTTAGATTTAATTTGAAGTTAATTAAATTTATTAGTTTTATTATAACTTTTTTTATGAAGGAGTTTGAAATTATAAAAGTATTTCAAATTAATGCTAAATATTAAATTGTACAAGAGCATTTGTTTAATTTTCTAAATCAGTGTATAATTAATTCATGGTTAGATATAACAGTAACTCATGTTCTTTAGACTTAAATTTATGTAATATTTTGTTTTATTTATCATGTATGTTTATTATATTAATAATACATTTGGTGCTTTGAATATAAGTAGTTATTTTATTTTCAACCATTTTACTAACTTAAAAAAAAGGATTACACTCTGCAACATTAAAAATTATTTTATGTCCAATATGGCGTTGTGTGTTTTATTTAAACAACGATGGCAGATATTGTAGGTCAACCCATTAACCTAGAATAACAATGACGGAGGTTTGTTGCCATCTTCCTTCAACCTTTCCACATTACTACTGAAAATACACCCCCCCTCCCCTCCCATGCACCCCTAAAACACCCTTACTCCCGAACGACGCTATTGAAAGGATCAAATGAAAAGGTCTTTGTTGCTGCCCCGAAGAAATTATTTTGTCGAGCATGGTGCCTAAATTCTTCGGGCGGATATCAAAAAAACGACTGGCTTACAATTAATTTTTTTTAACAAAAGGATGTAAATTAGATTGACGGATTTTTAAAACTAAATTTGCTATAAAATAGTGTTAGCATCACACAAAATACTACAAATATACATAAAATGGTGTTAGCATCAAACAAAATACTACAAATATACATAAAATAGTGTTAGCATCACACAAAATACTACAAATATACATAAAATGGTGTTAGCATCAAACAAAATACTACAAATATACATAAAATAATGTTAGCATCACACAAAATACTACAAATATACATAAAATGGTGTTAGCATCAAACAAAATACTACAAATTATACAGAAAATAGTGTTAGCATCACACAAAATACTACAAATAGACATAAAATAGTGTTAGTATCACACAAAATGCTACAAATTATACATAAAATTGTGTTCTTATCACACAAAATGCTACAAATATACATAAAATGGTGTTAGCATCAAACAAAATACTACAAATATACATAAAATAGTGTTAGCATCACACAAAATACTACAAATATACATAAAATGGTGTTAGCATCAAACAAAATACTACAAATATACATAAAATAGTGTTAGCATCACACAAAATACTACAAATATACATAAAATGGTGTTAGCATCACACAAAATACTACAAATATACATAAAATGGTGTTAGCATCAAACAAAATACTACAAATATACATAAAATAATGTTAGCATCACACAAAATACTAAAATATACATAAAATGGTGTTAGCATCAAACAAAATACTACAAATTATACAGAAAATAGTGTTAGTATTATACAAACTACGACAAATAAACTTACTTGAGTATTAAAACAAAATAAAGGTCAATGTAGCTGAATAGTAAACATTGGAGTTATATTTTACATCTGTATAAAATCATCTAGGAAATAGATTTAGTAATTAAATGAGCAATTATTATTTTTAACGTTTAAAATGTGCGAATTCGACAGGTTTTTTCAACGACACGTACTATTTTGGTATACTTATATGAGACTTAATTGGATGAAGTAGTTTAATTTCTGGTTCGAAATTTAATAAATTACAAAAATTATACATTTGCTTATTTTTATTTACAGTTACATTGAAACATTTGAGGAAATGTATTCTTAAAGATATTTTTAATCTAATTTAATAGGTTCTATATTATATTGTTTACATTGTGAAAATAGATATTTCCCCCAACTTGGAAATTTGAGAAATTTATTACATTTATTGACCTCTCTGGCCTCAAAGAACTCGAAAGTTGATGGCTGCCAGAAGGTATGCTCACCGTACAACATTATCTCGAGACACAACCTCATTCGATTATATTCTCACACTATCCTCCAATCAACATCTCGGCCTAGCAAGCGGTCTCGTATCTTCAGGTTTCCCAACTAAAGTGTTGTGTACACGCCTGTAATCACCCGTATGCGCCACATGACCACTCCCCCTCATCCTGTGCTCCTTTATTATCATTAAGATGCTATTTATGTATCAATGTATTATGAAAAGTTGTAAAATTATAAAAGTTATCAAAGAAAGTTGTATTAAAACCCAAATAAACTTGTAAAATATAACATTAGTTTTATATTATAAAAGAAACATCCACCATAAGAGCCTTTGTAACAATAAAAACTTATTAAAATTAATACATATTACATTTTAAATTATCAGACTCGTGAACAGCGGGGAATTAGATTGTTATTAGATAAATAATTAGTTGTATATCATTTGATTAATATTTTAATAAAATTAGAACTGATTATGTCTGACAAATTAGCTCAGTTGATAGCGTTTCTGTCTGAGCTAAGAGTTCCGGGTTCGATTCCCAGTATGGGCGAAAAATATATAATTTTTTAAATATGGGTTTAACCTTTCACAGTGATGAATTAATGGTCGGGGACTGGATGTTGTGCCTGTCCTAGTGTTAAGTTGGATTATAAGACACATGAAGACACATGAAGCTACGGCAGGCCTTGCAAGCCAGTGGTGGGAAATATATGGCTTGAATAAAAAACTGAGCACAGGCTAGAAACTGGAATAAGTAAAAATGCTGAAAAGTTTTTACAAAATGGTGAAAATTGAATCAATTCATAAAGTTAAATAGTTTTGAGTTTACAGATTGATGATTCTTAGTCTCCTTGTGGTGCGATGCCGCGGGAGCAGTCCCCATTTGACTACTAGTTCCTCCTTGTGGTGCGATGCCGTGGGAGTAGTCCCCATTTGACGACTAGTTTCAACATTGTTCTAAATCACCCTCAGGTGGGAATCTTGAGAGGAAGGTGCTCTCATTCATTACATGGTCGTCAAGGAATATGTCTGGAGATGGATACAAGACATGGTACGGTGTTCTTCATTATGTAATCTTCCCTATTCTTCTGTGTGTTCATCCTTATTACTCTTCTCAGTACTTTGTTCTCAAAACCTCTCCATTTATTATCGCGGGACCACGCTTCACATCCCAGAGAGAGTATTTCTGGTATTTTCATCACCAGGAGAACTCGCACATTATTTTATCACCGCATCATTTAGATTGTACGTGGATATACTAATTATGCTAATGCTTTGGGTGGTTAGGGGTTAGGGGTTGTCTTTAGAGGTTATGCACCCGCATTTTCATGTAGGGAGATTAGAAAACTATTTAGGGAAAAATTTCTGCACAACTGATTAGGATTCAAACCTCGATATCCCTATCATCGGCAGTCCCAGTCTATTGCGAGAGTGACGCCTTAGACTATTCAGGCATCGAATTAGGTGAGAACCTAAACTGAAGTGAGAACTTTAAAACTCAGGGTATCTAGATTATATTCGCTAAAATTAAATAGCGATTTTCCAAAACCGATTTTATTCTCATCTCACAGCTATATTTTCTCAGTGTATCGCGGTTAGTCTAATTTACGAACGAGGGGAAAGATCTCTGCAATGATAAAAGGGGAAAGATGACTTAAAATCTGCTGTTATCAAGATAATAGTTCCCCGTTCCGCCGCCAAAGTTGGGCATCGCGCCAACGCAAAGTTTGGCGAGGCCATTAATTGGAACATAAATAAGTTATTTCCAACATTCGTGGTAATATGTGGGTCTCTAGTTTCACAACTCACCACGTGGATGTTGGCGGATGTTGGTGGATATTTGTTTATTGGTTGTGGAACTTTATCTAAGTGATACAAACTGTTCAACAAACATTTGTTTGTAAAGGTGGTTTTGTCAATGTTAGGAACATCCAAACTCTTAATTCTGTCAACTGTAGACCTTGTTCTCTCAATAAGTACCTTATGTTTATAATTACTAATTACGTTTTAACATTTATCTTTAAATTTAAATATTAAATATCTACTATAGTTTCTCCTTGGATTTCAAGTAAGACAGAAACAAATTAATATTGTATTCAATAGGACATTTTATTCATAGAAAGTAGACGATTTTCAGGTATTTTAAAAGTAAGTTACAAATATATGTCAAAACTTAAATAAATACACCCTAGGTACTCGATATAAGGCTGAGAGTATCAAATTAAAATCACTTTAAATGCGCTAATTAACGAGAATGTGTAGATATGTTTAGTTTAATGATCTACCATAATAATACAAGCAGTTGTTTTATTATGTCGTTAGAATTTGATGAGAAATCTTTTAAATAAAAGGTTCATGTTTAAGTTCCGGGATTCCCGTGAAAAATATTCAAGAACAGATGAGATTAAATTTAACTAAATATAGCTATTGAAGCACTATTTTATATATTTTGGACACACATTTTATTTTATAAAGACAAATAAAAAAAACTTAAAGTCTTGCCCCCTTATATCCCATCTTAACACTAGATAAGTGCTTGCTGCCCCTTGAAGCTCCACGTCGGCAAAAAGCCTGACGCCGGTCGGGCCTCACGTCCTGTTTTAATAATTAGGCGGAAAGTTTCTGACCCGCATAACTCTGATAGTAACTAGGATATTAAAACCACCGTCACGTTGGCGCACCTTACACGAGTCAGTGCTGCCAACCTAGCAGTCCCTTCAGACCTAAACTTCCCTGGGCAGTCGATTCAACAGATCACTGAGGCATACTTCAGTCGCCGCACCGAGGCGCAGATATAGACAGCAATGTAGGGGAAGAAACAACCCCGCCTTAACACGTCAATCACAATATATTCTTACTCATAGTAAGAATCTCTAAAGCTCCCAATTTTAAAGGAATAGCCCCGCCTTCGTACGTCGACCACAGTACATAGAAGGACTTTAGAGCTTCCAATTTAAAAGCAATAACCCGGCATTACCTCCGATTTTACGATCGCTCACCATTAAATTCTGTACCTTAGACTGCGCCAAACTTCTAGAGTTCCCTCGTTACTGTGCATACATGCGCTTCAACCTCTCATTTACACAGTTAGAGGAAGTTTGGTTCTTATAGCGCCCGATAGACTTCAGTGGCTGAAGTAACTACTTTATACTTATTTACAACTAGTTATTAGACAGGTTAATTATACCATATTAACAAAACATAACCTTCAATTATTGATGAACGCAATTAAGATTAGACTTTGTGTGTGAGAAAGTATATTTTTGTCAGTTATTGCGTAAGAGTGATAAAGTGATAATAAGATAAATTAATTCTATATTTATTAAATTAATATTTCTACGAATTGGGATATAAAATATTATACAAAAATAACTGTTATCCGTCTCAAAATAAAGGAGATGTCGGGGTAGATAGGAGAAAAATAGATTTTCGGTAATAAACATATATTCCCTTCAAATTATCCTGTTAAAATTGTTGAATGGATTAGCTTTTAATATAATTTTGTCCCTGCTATACGCGTTCCATTACATACGCCGTGTTGTTGTTCCTTTTACATGTTTCTATCTATCTGTTCTATCATTCTTTACATTTCTCCATTTTCTCCCTTTTGTGTTGTTATTGGTTTCCTCTTTTATGAAGTTACGTTGCGCGTTTCACACTCCTCCCTGATGAGTTCCGATAGAATGAAACCTAGGTCTGGGGAATGGGCGGTAACGATATATTTTCTTTAAGAGGCAGCCATTACCTCTTTGTCCAGTAGCAGCAGTGTAAAGTGTGAACTGTGTTCTTCTTCTTTTTCATTGTAAAGGCCATATTGTGTTCTTCCCCTTTTATATGTTTCCATCAATCTCGTCCATTACAGAATCTGCCTTAAGATATGCGTAAAGAATTACCCTGACCGCAGGAAGATCCCTGGATATCTCAGTGGTAGAGAATTGGTGCGATAAGCCAGAGGTACCGGGATCAATTCCTGTGTCTAGGTGTCATTTTAAAATTTATTTGACTTAAGATATAAAGTTTTAGCACGATCGATAAAATGGTTTCGACTTTATTATTGATTCACCCTAAGCTGAGACCTGACGTAAACAAAGCCACGTGGAAGTCTATGCGCTGGTTTGCTGGTGAACGGACTTCAATGGTATCCTTTCACTAAATAGTCCCTCCTTTGCTTTGTACTCAACTTGTTTTAAAATAACATTATGACATTATAATAACTAAAACTATCCCTTCATTTGGTTTAGAAATTGTACTTTAAACTTTGCAGGCGCTGTTCGAATACCAACAAATTCCTGACTCAGTGTTTAGAGGCCCCCTGGTACAGTCCTTGTCACATGTTAACGTCAAGTCAGCAACTGTCAGTCGACTGTTCATATCTGCAGTGTTCAGTGATTGTTGTAAGTGTTGAGAGACCCCTGGTACAGTCCTTATCACATGTTAACGTCAAGTCAGCAACTGTCAGTCGACTGTTCATATCTGCAGTGTTCAGTGATTGTTGTAAGTGTTGAGAGACCCCATGGTACAGTCCTTATCACATGTTAACGTCAAGTCAGCAACGGTCAGTCGACTGTTCATATCTGCAGTGTTCAGTGATTGTTGTAAGTGTTGAAAGACCCCTGGTACAGTCCTTATCACATGTTAACCTCAAGTCAGCAACGGTCAGTCGACTGTTCATATCTGCAGTGTTCAGTGATTGTTGTAAGTGTTGAAAGACCCCCTGGTACAGTCCTTATCACATGTTAACATCAAGTCAGCAACGGTCAGTCGACTGTTCATATCTGCAGTGTTCAGTGATTGTTGTAAGTGTTGAGAGACCCCATGGTACAGTCCTTATCACATGTTAACGTCAAGTCAGCAACGGTCAGTCGACTGTTCATATCTGCAGTGTTCAGTGATTGTTGTAAGTGTTGAGAGACCCCTGGTACAGTCCTTATCACATGTTAACGTCAAGTCAGCAACGGTCAGTCGACTGTTCATATCTGCAGTGTTCAGTGATTGTTGTAAGTGTTGAGAGACCCCATGGTACAGTCCTTATCACATGTTAACGTCAAGTCAGCAACGGTCAGTCGACTGTTCATATCTGCAGTGTTCAGTGATTGTTGTAAGTGTTGAAAGACCCCCTGGTACAGTCCTTATCACATGTTAACCTCAAGTCAGCAACGGTCAGTCGACTGTTCATATCTGCAGTGTTCAGTGATTGTTGTAAGTGTTGAAAGACCCCATGGTACAGTCCTTATCACATGTTAAACTCAAGTCAGTGTTCAGTGATTGTTGTAAGTGTTGAAAGACCCCCTGGTTCAGTCCTTATCACATGTTAACATCAAGTCAGCAACGGTCAGTCGACTGTTCATATCTGCAGTGTTCAGTGATTGTTGTAAGTGTTGAGAGACCCCATGGTACAGTCCTTATCACATGTTAACGTCAAGTCAGCAACGGTCAGTCGACTGTTCATATCTGCAGTGTTCAGTGATTGTTGTAAGTGTTGAAAGACCCCATGGTACAGTCCTTATCACATGTTAACCTCAAGTCAGTGTTCAGTGATTGTTGTAAGTGTTGAAAGACCCCATGGTACAGTCCTTGTCACATGTTAACGTCAAGTCAGCAACGGTCAGTCGACTGTTCATATCTGCAGTGTTCAGTGATTGTTGTAAGTGTTGAAAGACCCCATGGTACAGTCCTTATCACATGTTAACCTCAAGTCAGTGTTCAGTGATTGTTGTAAGTGTTGAAAGACCCCATGGTACAGTCCTTGTCACATGTTAACCTCAAGTCAGTGTTCAGTGATTGTTGTAAGTGTTGAAAGACCCCTGGTACAGTCCTTATCACATGTTAACATCAAGTCAGCAACGGTCAGTCGACTGTTCATATCTGCAGTGTTCAGTGATTGTTGTAAGTGTTGAAAGACCCCATGGTACAGTCCTTATCACATGTTAACCTCAAGTCAGTGTTCAGTGATTGTTGTAAGTGTTGAAAGACCCCCTGGTACAGTCCTTGTCACATGTTAACCTCAAGTCAGTGTTCAGTGATTGTTGTAAGTGTTGAAAGACCCCCTGGTACAGTCCTTATCACATGTTAACATCAAGTCAGCAACGGTCAGTCGACTGTTCATATCTGCAGTGTTCAGTGATTGTTGTAAGTGTTGAGAGACCCCATGGTACAGTCCTTATCACATGTTAACGTCAAGTCAGCAACGGTCAGTCGACTGTTCATATCTGCAGTGTTCAGTGATTGTTGTAAGTGTTGAGAGACCCCCTGGTACAGTCCTTATCACATGTTAACGTCAAGTCAGCAACGGTCAGTCGACTGTTCATATCTGCAGTGTTCAGTGATTGTTGTAAGTGTTGAGAGACCCCATGGTACAGTCCTTATCACATGTTAACGTCAAGTCAGCAACGGTCAGTCGACTGTTCATATCTGCAGTGTTCAGTGATTGTTGTAAGTGTTGAAAGACCCCATGGTACAGTCCTTATCACATGTTAACCTCAAGTCAGTGTTCAGTGATTGTTGTAAGTGTTGAAAGACCCCATGGTACAGTCCTTATCACATGTTAACATCAAGTCACAAGTCAGGTCAGTCACTGTTCATATCTGTAGTGTTTTCTTAGTCTGATCCGAGTTTTGTTAAACATGAGAGAGAACCTTTTAAAGTATTAAAAAATACAAACATTAGGAGGAAACTACTATGCTATGGAATTGACTATACATGGTCACGCCTGTTTAAAATATTACACTGGTGTTCCACCAATCATGTATGTCCTTCACGTGGTGATATGTGGATGTTTGTTTACTGCCGGTCTCAGGTTAGGATGGACCAATAATAGACCAACAGAAAAATGTCGTTGAAAAACCCCTTTTTTCATGTTTGGTGGGTCATGAAAGGTTTGTATATATTAACATCTATAATTCAATTATTATTTTTTACGATCACAATAATTTCTCTCTCCGTGGGGGAGTAATAAAAGGCTGTCCACCCCTGATCGTAGAAGGAGCTGTCTAAGTATGAATGACGTTGGTCAGGATCACAGACGAGTCTTTCTCAGAACCTCAGTTCAGTTTTACGTCGTATCTTTGAGACTTCCTAAGAGTTTGGGGCAGTTGTTTATTCAAGTGTGTGATTTATGGCCGCCACTTGAAGTTCAACCGGGCGCCGTATTCAAGCAACAGCTTGTTTCTAAGTGCATACTAAAATGGGGGTGATTTCAAGTTTAACGATATCTGGAAACTCTTATTGGACGATATCAATGTCTGAAGCACCGCAATACTGGGCTATAAATAAAATAACCGCTTTTTGGATTCGTATATTTACTGCCGTCTCAACGTTTGTCTACAAACTACACTTACCTAACACAACGCTTTAGACCCCCCTCTATGGCCACATGGTATAAGAAGTTAGTGCCGTAATAAACTAGACTACCGAGGATGGGTAGATCGAAGTTCAAATCTCAGTCGGGTGAACTGACTGTGGTTTTTCATAAAAGGTTTTCCAGTCTCCCTCCACGCAAATGCGGGTTGACTTCCTATAAATCTAGTCTTCCTCATCGCTAAAACCAATATATTGGTTAGTTAACAAGTGTATAGCGTGACTGGGTAGTAAGACGTGATGCTCCAGAAGAGAAAACAATCTTAATGTGGCATTAAAATTAAATGAAGCTGAGATAAGAATGTTTTCAGTTTTTATAAAATACAAATAATTGATCACAGAAAATAAAATATATTATTTTTTGTCACCACATATTACTACCCGTTCGATTTTTATACATGTGTACTAATTATTCTAATGAGTTATAGATAAGGAAGGCTGAATTTAGAAGAAGTGTGCTCGAATTTGTGTGAAGAAAGAGTGTAAAACCATTTGTAAAAAAAACTCCTTCATGATACCCAACCGGGATTCTAGCACCGATCTCCCCGTCATCGGCAAATCAGTCCAACACGATAGTGACGCGCTAGACTGCATGACCACCGATGAGGGCTATTAAAATAACGTTTAATGTTTAGTTTGACATAACTCGTTCTTCCACCCAACACGGTTAATCAATTCGTTCGTTTCATCTTCCAAGAGACGCTACAGCGTTCCCCATCCTCACGGCTCCACAGGTGACGTCAGAAATATTCATTATTATTATTATTATTATTAGCACCGCGTCTTACTACCCGTTCGGGTTATACGCACTTACGCTCATGTGTAATGGTAGAGTGATTGTGAGATGAAATGGAGGACCTACAGTTTAACGTGGGATCCGAACCACGGTGGAGGCCTGGCATTCCCCACATTCACAAGTTGTGATTAATACACGTCTTGTCAGAGATGAAGAAAGGGTTTGCTAATCAGATAAATCTGTGCCGGGACCGAGGATTGAGCCCCAGACCTCCAGCACAGAAGTCTGACACCTTACCCCTAGACCACCAGGTCACCTGTTTTGTTAGTTTGTCATTGCTTAAAGTATAACAATGCTGTTGCTGTTGTTTTATTTATTTCGCTGAGTCTTACTGCCCGTTTGGTTAAATGCATGTGTACTAATTACTCTAATATGTTGTTATAGATGAGGAAGTTTGAATTCAAATGAAGTGCACCCGCGTTTTCGTGGAGGTAGAACAGTAAACTATTTAATGAAAAAACAACTCCTGGCTCAGATTTTAACTATAACCTCCCATCATTGGCAAACCAGACTAAATACCAGCTATATCTGAACATGTCTGTTAGAATACCAGCTATATCTGAACATGTCTGGTTAGAATACCAGCTATATCTGAACATGTCTGGTTAGAATACCAGCTATATCTGAACATGTCTGGTTAGAATACCAGCTATATCTGAACATGCCTGGTTGAATACCAGCTATATCTGAACATGTCTGGTTTGAATACCAGCTATATCTGAACATGCCTGGTTAGAATACCAGCTAATAAGATTTGTGGCATAGATCGGACTTAATTCCAATCAGTTTCCATCGATTTGTATTTCAGGTGTATTAAATCTTAGAAAACAAAGAAGGGGAAAAAAGGATAGTATATTTTAGTTTAAAATCGTTGGTAATTTTACGGTAAACTTTAAAGTGACACTTGTTGTCTGCTAACCAGCCATGTTTGGATTGAAACACAAGCGTTTCTTTTATTAAATTGTTGGTTTTGGAGTCTTTTAGAATATCACTTATTATCTTTAACCTTCGGGCCTATCGTTATATTGTACGCCAGATTCCTTGATATCCTTAATGTAAATGTCACAGGAGATTGCGAAAAATTGTAAAACCTTCTAGCTAAGCTTCTTAAAATACTTTTTAATTTTATTACTATGTAAAGAACTTGAGCTGCTTAAAAACTCATATTTTTTAGTTTCAGTCCAAAAAGTTTCTCACACCTGTCGTTAAGAAACTTTTAAGGGTGTCGTGTTCTAGATACACAATTTGTTTGTGTTTAATCTTTTACTATGCACACGCGCGATAACACATTCTACGCGTTTTAAAAATTGTTCAATGATGTTTTTAGATAATGAATGTTTTTGAATAATATATTAATTCTGATTTCATAATGACTACCATTTGCTTCCACCGCGTCAGTTGTTTGATTCAGATATATTTTTTTAAATTGTTTTCACAATTTTTTATTAATTTTGACAAAATGTGTGCATTAATATTTAACATAATGTTACTGTTTATATGACTTATTTTCATTCGTGTTTAAAATAACTATTTTTAGTAGCTATGAGAACAGTAGACCTCCCTCCATGTTATTATCGTTACTACAGTCTTACTAGTAGTTCTGTGAAACAGTAGACCTCACTCCGTGTTATTATTGTTACTACAGTCTTACTAGTAGTTCTGTGAACAGTAGACCTCCCTCCATGTTATTATCGTTACTACAGTCTTACTAGTAGTTCTGTGAACAGTAGACCTCGCTCCAAGTTATTATCGTTACTACAGTCTTACTAGTAGTTTTGTGAACAGTAGACCTCCCTCCATGTTATTATCGTTACTACAGTCTTACTAGTAGTTCTGTGGACAGTAGACCTCACTCCGTGTTATTATTGTTACTACAGTCTTACTAGTAGTTCTGTAAACAGTAGACCTCCCTCCATGTTATTATCGTTACTACAGTCTTACTAGTAGTTCTGTGGACAGTAGACCTCACTCCGTGTTATTATTGTTACTACAGTCTTACTAGTAGTTCTGTAAACAGTAGACCTCCCTCCATGTTATTATCGTTACTACAGTCTTACTAGTAGTTCTGTAAACAGTAGACCTCCCTCCATGTTATTATCGTTACTACAGTCTTACTAGTAGTTCTGTGAACAGTAGACCTCACTCCGTGTTATTATTGTTACTACAGTCTTACTAGTAGTTCTGTAAACAGTAGACCTCCCTCCATGTTATTATCGTTACTACAGTCTTACTAGTAGTTCTGTAAACAGTAGACCTCTCTCCGTGTTATTATCGTTACTACAGTGTTACTAGTAGTTCTGAAAACAGTAGACCTCCCTCCATGTTATTATTGTTACTACAGTCTTACTAGTAGTTCTGTGAACAGTAGACCTCCCTCCATGTTATTATAGTTACTACAGTCTTACTAGTAGTTCTGTGAACAGTAGACATCCCTCCATGTTATTATCGTTACTACAGTCATACTAGTAGTTCTGTGAACAGTAGACCTCCCTCCATGTTATTATCGTTACTACAGTCTTACTAGTAGTTCTGTGAGCAGTAGACCTCGCTCCATGTTATTATCGTTACTACAGTCTTACTAGTAGTTCTGTCAACAGTAGACCTCCCTCCATGTTATTATCGTTACTACAATCTTACTAATAGTTCTGTCAACAGTAGACCTCCCTCCATGTTATTATCGTTACTACAATCTTACTAGTAGTTCTGTCAACAGTAGACCTCCCTCCATGTTACTATCATTACTACTGTCTTACTAGTAGTTCTGTGAGCAGTAGACCTCCCTCCATGTTATTATCGTTACTACAGTCTTACTAGTAGTTCTGTGAGCAGTAGACCTCCCTCCATACTATTATAGTTACTACAGTCTTACTAGTAGTTCTGTGAACATTAGACCTCTCTCCATGTTACTATCATTACTACAGTCTTACTAGTAGTTCTGTGAACAGTAGACCTCACTCCGTGTTATTATCGTTACTACAGTCTTACTAGTAGTTCTGTGAACAGTAGACATCCCTCCATGTTATTATCGTTACTACAGTCTTACTAGTAGTTCTGTGAGCAGTAGACCTCGCTCCATGTTATTATCGTTACTACAGTCTTACTAGTAGTTCTGTAAACAGTAGACCTCCTCCATGTTATTATCGTTACTACAGTCTTACTAGTAGTTCTGTAAACAGTAGACATCCCTCCATGTTATTATCGTTACTACAGTCTTACTAGTAGTTCTGTGAACAGTAGACATCCTTCCATGTTTATTATCGTTACTACAGTCTTACTAGTAGTTCTGTGAGCAGTAGACCTCGCTCCATGTTATTATCGTTACTACAGTCTTACTAGTAGTTCTGTCAACAGTAGACCTCCCTCCATGTTATTATCGTTACTACAATCTTACTAGTAGTTCTGTCAACAGTAGACCTCCCTCCATGTTACTATCATTACTACAGTCTTACTAGTAGTTCTGTGAGCAGTAGACTCCCTCCATGTTATTATCGTTACTACAGTCTTACTAGTAGTTCTGTGAGCAGTAGACCTCCCTCCATACTATTATAGTTACTACAGTCTTACTAGTAGTTCTGTGAACATTAGACCTCTCTCCATGTTACTATCGTTACTACAGTCTTACTAGTAGTTCTGTGAACAGTAGACCTCACTCCGTGTTATTATCGTTACTACAGTCTTACTAGTAGTTCTGTGAACAGTAGACATCCCTCCATGTTATTATCGTTACTACAGTCTTACTAGTAGTTCTGTGAGCAGTAGACCTCCCTCCATGTTATTATCGTTACTACAGTCTTACTAGTAGTTCTGTGAACAGTAGACCTCCCTCCATGTTATTATCGTTACTACAATCTTACTAGTAGTTCTGTGAACAGTAGACATCCCTCCATGTTATTATTGTTACTACAGTCTTACTAGTTGTTCTGTGAACAGTAGACATCCCTCCATGTTATTATCGTTACTACAGTCTTACTAGTAGTTCTGTGAACAGTAGACATCCCTCCATGTTATTATTGTTACTACAGTCTTACTAGTACTGTTTGTTTTTATCTATCTCTAGATTTATCATGACAGGTTGTGTCCATGGTTATACCAGATTATCAGGACATATGAAAACCAATTTAATTTACATGTAGCGTTAGCCATATTGGGTTTTTTTGACGTTTCAAACTTTCCTCGTAAAGATGTAGTGTTCCATTGCATCGCTACCCAATTTCATCTCCTTGTGACTAAATTTGTATTTTTCACCCGCTATCTTTGATTCAACACCTTGTATTTTTCAACTTTCCAATTTGTTTCATATAGATGATGATCTCCATTGCATTCATACAGAATTTGAATTCTTTAGAGTTTGAACTCTTTAGAGCACAGGTTATTAATATATGTGTATTAGTTACACCTTTTCATAAGATACAAGTACCCGAAACGTTCCCGGGCAAAGATGGTTAAGTTTTTATACTCTAGTGTGTTACTCTGTTACAACACTTAAACTAAAGAGATTGTTTGGCTCACCACTAAGGCCCCAGTTGACCTCGTCTAGGCAAGGCTCCACTCCACTAACACATCGCGGCACTGTCAACATCGAACTTACTTGAGGGACCTTGGTTAATTCCTCCCCACGAGTATTGTGCCACGTCCGAGAAAAAAAAGATGTACAATATGCGTGAACTGAATGCGCACCATCATCAGTGTTCATAAACAATAAACTATTGTTTGGTATGCGTTTAAAAAACGCGTGGACTGTTTGAGCATGTTCTAGAAGACTTCTACCCTCTACCCCTCTCCTTTGGTTTCCACACCTTGAGAACACATGACATCATTCGTCGGGTATATAATAGCCTCGTTCTGTAATGCCTGTATACATTACACTGCGATCAATAGATGAGAGACCTTGGTCTTAGAATAAGTTTACGCCTGTATATTTAAAATTCTGTTTTGCTGTAATAATTCAAAATTGTCGTTCAGGATTTTATATTTGAAGCAATCATTTATTAACTGACCTGGTTTCTTTTAATTTGCTTGTAGACCATGAATAATCTATATATCTTTGCACGGTTTGACCGAACCGTTTATCTAACGTTACCTTGTGGTCTTTTGAGAGAACTCTTTTATTTATTCAATGTAGTTTCATCCACTTCACGGATGGGCTTATCCCTTGAAGTACTGCCATCTTAGGTTCATAATTGATTATGTATTTAAAGATTATATCTCTTGTTATTTATTGGAAGATAATTTATTATTGTTACTTTTTTTAAAGTTTATACTATGTTGGTTAAATGTGGGGCCACGAGTTAGCATATTTACTTTCTAATATAGGCTTTAATATTTAATGTTAATGCAGCCAGTTAAGGCATATATTTCTAAATTAAATTCTTGTTTTTTGTTTCTAATATGCCCAATTCGGGTGGTGGCGAGTAAATATCTTTCACATTACTAGTGCTTTTGACTCTCCATTATTATTATATTCATGGGGTGTTTACGAAGGTCAATCAAACTTCAGATTTTTAAGATTTATTTTGAGTCACCATTTAAGATTGTAGGAAGGCGTCCCTCATGTTTCTTATATAATTGTTCAATTTTTATTGTTGTTTACGGAACGAGCGTTTAACGCTATTCATGTCTCACTTGCTCATATAGCCGTACTTATGTTTCTTAGAGAAATATAAACTCTCTTGTGACCAACCTGACTGTTGTTTATGGATGACAATTAGAGAGCGGGTTACAAATGTAAGTTTTTGAGCAGTTTTGGATCAAATGATAGCTGAACATATTTATTTCAAAAAATTTCAAACCTGCAGATAACCGATGGAAACCAATATAGTAGTTTAGTTAATTAAACAAATGATAATAAAAACTGTAGGTGTAATCATTCCGGACTATGTTTATTTCTGCAACTAAGTAAACAAATATATAATGAAAAGCTGCGGTGTATTATAATTTAAATAATTCTTTCATAAATATTTAATTTACTCATGTTTGTCACTGTTTACTGCGACCGCCAGAATATCGTGTTATATTTATATAATCTTTGAGTAAACTTTGAAATGTATCACTCGAGATGAATAAGTTGCCATTAGAAATATAACACAAGCGTTAACGTATTATTTTCCTATTAAATAAACGAGTTACAAAGTTTGCCATCGTGCTAACTTCGTAATCACTTTAACTCTCACAAAACTGTCATAGTTTTTACAATCTACGTCGTCCCTTTAAAAACCAAACTTTCAAATTCCCCACCCAAAAGATTTTTGTAATTGTTTTATTTATAAGAAAGATAAAACGAAATGGAACAGAATGCAATCACGTTACCAGTAACAAGTTTCCATCTTCACGGTCTGAATTAAACATGTGTTCCTTGTAGGAAGGGGGTAAAAAAAAAAGCAGAACTTGGAGCGACAATTTGAGAGGGTTTGTAGGGATGAAGGGTGTGGAGAAATGACCTCTGTGATTGGTTGTATGAGAGAAGGACCAAGTTCTACGAGTTTTGGTCTTTCCTCTTTGCAGTAAACCACTAGATAGAGTTAGTGTCACGGTCAAGAGGGGTGGGAGTAAGGGAAGGACTTAATACCCACTCCCTCCCTACATTCTACGTCACAATCAGTTTACCCCGGGACAAGCCTGAAAAGAAGTAACGTACTTAGTTACTTAGAAACTTGATCTAGCTTTTCTACCGAACCACACTCGAGGATATATATAATAAACCACTAAAGAAGAGATTTAGTTGATTTCTTTTCTTGTTCCTCAGTGACACGAAGATTGTAAAAACTATACGGCACACAAAGTACAAGACTGTAATAATTATATATGAAGGTTACGAGGGGCGGGGGGGGGAGAGTCACATTACATACACACATGACAGAGACCTCTTTTAACCATAATGCAGCAAAGTCCATTATAAAGGTTTCATGGTCGTATAGCAGGAGTCCACAAACTTTATTACATCGTGGGCCGTAGGGGGTTATAAACAAATTGATGGGCTGTTTTTTCTTTTAAATATTGAACAAAAATTTCAATTCTATATCTCTCATATAGTAATTAATTTAAACCCACTTCGGTGGTCAGGTAGTCTAACGCGCTACTCTCGCAGTAAACTATACTGCCAATGATGGGTAGATCGCGTTTCAATTCTTGGTTGGGTGTATTAAGGGTGATTCTTTCCAAAATGGTTTTACACTCTTCCTTCAAGCATACTACCCGTCAATTTAACCTCCCCAATCCCTAAAACCATTAGTGGCATTGGTAAATAAGTGTATATCCCGGATGGGTAGTAAGACACAGTGCTAAAAAAATAAACTTTGATAAAATATTAAATAAATGTAATAAATATTAATAATATTTGTATCAATAAATGTATCACCAATATTATCAACCTTAATCAAAATAATATTTTGACTTACTCTGGACACACATATTTTTCTTTTCCATACAAAAGCAATGAAATTGGAGACAGTCAAATTGTTTGAAATTAGATTTTATAATAAAAATATTAATAACCGAATCAACACAGAATTGTATTGGATTGTATTTCACCCAGCAGGATACTATTTTGTTTTCTCTATAGTAAACTGGAAAAATAAAACATGTCACTTATCAAACAAGTCCTTTATTATATTTTATTAAAAACATTCGCAAACACTTACAAAGATAATTTCCAAGCCCCCGGGTTACAAGTCAAACCAAAATTTAATGCTGTAATTTGTATTTTGAATTCATTGGTTGGAAAAACTGTTTCTCAGAAAATTATCATGTTCTCAGTATTTAAAAAAATTGTTTTAATTTTTGGAACGGGAAAAGAAGAATACGCGATTTTGATAAGTCAAAAAGAGTATGGGTATTCCTTAAAGAGTACGTTTGGTAACCCTGTAATCACCCCATCTTGTTAAAACCGTCACTACTTTCTGTCCACTCGGTAGAGATAGGCGTAGATATAATTGTACTGGACTGTACCTGGAAGATGTGAGTGTACAATGGAACTCTTCGTCTCTCCATCACGTGAGTGTTGGTGGTTCTAGGACAAGCATTCCTCCCACCCGCCCACCCGACCTTATTGCACAAACTAACCATGCGTGCAAAGCAACCTTTCAGCCCTTTTCCAACATCCCCTTTGACTAATTAGCCTCGCAACCTCGTACACGCACGCACGCACGAACGCGAGGAAATAAGTCTAACCCTGTCTCTCTATGCAACAGTTGCTCAAGTGACGTCACCACCCTTCGTACTTCAAGTTCCACAGGTAGCTCTGACACCAACACGAGATGTGAGTGGTTTAGTAAAACATGAGAACATCGCTTGGTATACACTTTAACCTTGCTACACTCCACAGACTGTACCTTGTAGTGTACTAACCTTGCTACACTCCACAGACTGTACCTTGTACTGTACTAACCTTGCTACACTCCACAGACTGTACCTTGTACTGTACTAACCTTGCTACACTCCACAGACTGTACCTTGTACTGTACTAACCTTGCTACACTCCACAGACTGTACCTTGTACTGTACTAACCTTGCTACACTCCACAGACTGTACCTTGTACTGTACTAACCTTGCTACACTCCACAGACTGTACCTTGTAGTGTACTAACCTTGCTACACTCCACAGACTGTACCTTGTACTGTACTAACCTTGCTACACTCCACAGACTGTACCTTGTAGTGTACTAACCTTGCTACACTCCACAGACTGTACCTTGTACTGTACTAACCTTGCTACACTCCACAGACTGTACCTTGTACTGTGCTAACCTTGCTACACTCCACAGACTGTACCTTGTACTGTACTAACCTTGCTACACTCCACCGACTGTACCTTGTACTGTACTAACCTTGCTACACTCCACAGACTGTACCTTGTACTGTACTAACCTTGCTACACTCCACAGACTGTACCTTGTATGTACTAACCTTGCTACACTCCACAGACTGTACCTTGTAATGTACTAACCTTGCTACACTCCACAGACTGTACCTTGTAGTGTACTAACCTTGCTACACTCCACAGACTGTACCTTGTAGTGTACTAACCTTGCTACACTCCACAGCTGTACCTTGTACTGTACTAACCTTGCTACAACTCACAGACTGTACCTTGTAGTGTACTAACCTGCTACACTACAGACTGTACCTTTAGTGTATAACCTTGCTACACTCCACAGACTGTACCTTGTACTGTACTAACCTTGCTACTCCACAGACTGTACTTTGTACTGTACTAACCTTGCTACACTCCACAGACTGTACCTTGTACTGTACTAACCTTGTTACACTCCACAGACTGTACCTTGTACTGTACTAACCTTGCTACACTCCACAGACTGTACCTTGTACTGTACTAACCTTGCTACACTCCACAGACTGTACCTTGTAGTGTACTAACCTTGCTACACTCCACAGACTGTACCTTGTAGTGTACTAACCTTGCTACACTCCACAGACTGTACCTTGTAGTGTACTAACCTTGCTACACTCCACAGACTGTACCTTGTAGTGTACTAACCTTGCTACACTCCACAGACTGTACCTTGTACTGTACTAACCTTGCTACACTCCACAGACTGTACCTTGTACTGTACTAACCTTGCTACACTCCACAGATTGTACCTTGTACTGTACTAACCTTGCTACACTCCACAGACTGTACCTTGTACTGTACTAACCTTGCTACACTCCACAGACTGTACCTTGTAGTGTACTAACCTTGCTACACTCCACAGACTGTACCTTGTAATGTACTAACCTTGCTACACTCCACAGACTGTACCTTGTAGTGTACTAACCTTGCTACACTCCACAGACTGTACCTTTTACTGTGCTAACCTTGCTACACTCCACATTGTGAGCCTCAACGAGGAATTCTGTTAGTAAAACAACGTCACAACTTTTCAGCCATGTATAAGGCACCAAATGGTAATTATTTAAATCTACGAACCGAAATAAATAACTGAGTGATTGTGAATCTACCAGTGTTTGTATGGTGCGAATCTAAATAGTAGTTCTAGCACTTGTAGAAAGTAAGCAGCAATAGTTTTGGTAACATAAAATATTTCTCCTTTAATTACCTTAACAAGGTGGCGTCAAATACTGTTCTGTTTAGCAGACCATTACAATGTTGAGCTATTTTACTTGTTTCGTATCTTCTTCTGTAACAAATGACATCTAGCCCCTCTTTATAGATCTTAATATTTTACACCAGCTCAAAATATCTGTACATAACTTAATCGAACCTTGGAAATAAACTAACAAGCTTCAGATTTAATGTAACTAATCAAGAAGACGTAAACGAGGCGATGAAATTGAGTAAGTTTACCGAAACATTTAAAACTACACCGAATGTGACCAACCAGTTCGATAGGAGTACGGAAGAGTCGACTAATTAATTCTTGAAGTGTCAAGTTTAGAACTTTGTAGACGCTGAAACAAATGCGCCACCATCTAAATACTATTATGTCATGTAATAGAACCTCATTTGCCTTTGAGTTGAGCCCCATTGTGGTTTATCGTGTCGTGTTGTTTTGTTTAAAACTGCATTGTTATGAGCTAGGAGTGGGCTCCGACAGGAAATTTAATGTGCTTCAAACAACCATTCAATGAAACATTTTCAATTTTCTGATATTGGAAAGTGAAAAGCACATTTGTAACAATATATGTTTATTAATAATAACTGGTAAACACTAAGCTTCGCGCATTTTACAAAAAAAAACATTCAAAATAAAATATTATTCAAATCCAAATTATCTAAGCTTAATGGATGTAAATAAATAAATATAGAACTTGACGTGAGCACGTAATGTAATACGTATTCACAATGCCGCCCACCCTCTCATACTAACTCTTCCCACTTGCATTTGACGTCAATACCTCCCTTATGACACAAGTGAATGTGACGTGGAGGTATATTTATCTCACGGATTCCGTATTTTTAAATGGATCTTGTTGCTTTAGCAATTCAATTTTTTAATAGAGAATCGCAACAAACAACTGAATGATATATATATACATCCTACTGCGTCAGAAGTTTAAACGGGTCTTGTGGTAACTTCAACCTTGTATTTGATGGCGATACTATCCACATTACACAATTGTATGAAATGTAGTATTACATCTATCTCATTGACGTCAGTAGTTTAAATGGAACTTGTAACTTCAGCCTTGTATTTGATGGGATACATCCACATCACACTACTGATGAAATGTAGTATTACATCTATCCCACGGCGTCAGTAGTTTAAATGGAACTGTAGTAACTTCAACCTTGTATTTGATGGTACATCCCACATTACACTACTGCATGAAGTGTAGTATTACATCTATCCCACGGCGTCAGTAGTTTAAATGGAACTTGTAGTAACTTCAGCCTTGTATTTGATGGCGATACTATCCACATCACACTACTGTATGAAATGTAGTATTACATCTATTCCACGGCGTCAGTATCTTAAATAGAAATTCTAAGGACTACAGCTTTACATTTTATGAATACAACCCGCATCAAATAACTTATAAAATATGTATAATACATTCTAATTCATTGCTTTACTCTTGTCATAAGTATTTTAAATATTTGGATTTTTTTTTTCTTTTACGGATTTAATCAGAACTACGATATTTTTAGTAAAGTACACCTCTCAATCTTTACTTTCTCGTGATCGCTTGAAGCTAAAAATTATTGTGACTGTAAAATATGTAATTCCATAATTTAATGGATGTTGACGTTTCATGACCGACTGAATCCGGAAAAAAATTGATGCCGTCTGTCTATCTGCGGTTGTATGTCGTCCTAGAACCAAAATAATTGTACCGTTCAGGCTAAAATTTGTTATCTAGGCTTTTAATAAGGTTCCTCAGATGGGTTTTAAGATTATCTATATAACCCTACAATTAAGGGTAGTTTATTCATGGGCAAAAAGAGAAAACTTCACTTTATTTTAAATTGGCTGCAACAATTAGTTTGATTAACATTCATATCTAAGCATTGTTTAACATTACAAACAAAAGAGCGATTTTTTTTTCTGAAAAATTATTTATTGGGTACCTTAATATCTTCACAAACATTCGAGGTGAGAAATTACTTATTGTATAAAGCTGTAGAACTTTCAAAAATAAACAACTTTTATAAGAAAGAATATTTTCCAAGTTATAAACAATTATATATTTTTAAATATAAATTTAGGAAATGGTGAGTTGAAAATGTGCAAGAACAAATATGTTGCTTAAGACTTGTATATTATTTCATGAATGTTATTTGGTGAAATGCAATTTTCTTTACCCCCTCCCCCCCCCCACCCTTAATGTATGGTGGACATAGATATTTTTTTCTTTTATCAGCGTTTCTGTAATAGTGCATGCTATTTCATTTGTGCTCTTTTGTACAATGTTTCTGCAACAATATATATTACATAGTTTTTTTAATTGATGTCTCCAACTTAGGATAAAAGAGACACATTTTGTATGTGGTGCACCGTACCAGTTACCTGATTAAATAGTCGAGTACCAGTTACCTGATTAGATAGTCGAGTACCAGTTACCTGATTAGATAGTCGAGTACCATTACCTGATTAGATAGTCGAGTACCAGTTACCTGATTAGATAGTCGAGTACCAGTTACCTGATTAGATAGTCGAGTACCAGTTACCTGATTAGATAGTCGAGTACCAGTTACCTATTAGATAGTCGAGTACCAGTTACCTGATTAGATAGTCGAGTACCAGTTACCTGATTAGATAGTCGAGTACCAGTTACCTGATTAGATAGTCGAGTACCATTTTATTGGAAGCAAGGATAAATTCCTTCTAGACTCGAAGTAAGGTACCTAATAGTTGAGAGAGCAGCAGTTGTTCCTGAGACCCGCTAACATGTTGATGAAAGTTGGCGCTGCAGTATTCCCGACTATTAATAATCAACCACCTGCTGACTATGAGAAGTGGACCCTCTCTCTGCCCCCCTGGGGCGTTACTTCATCTTCGACACGGTTACAGCAGTCACCCACAAGTGTGTCAACAAATGGATCCATGGGGACTTTCCACACTTCCGTTTATTCCTGTACGCCCGTGGGCGACAACACATAGCTACATCTGTATAGGGAGAGGTTAGCACGCCCGACTTGCCCAGGAGGTGAGGATATATCTTGTACGCCCGTGGGCAATAGAACATAGCATACTGTGTAGGGATAGGTTAGCACTCCTGACTTGCCAGGAGGTGAGGATATATCTTGTACGCCGTGGCAATAGAACATAGCTACATCTGTGTAGGGAGAGGTTAGCACTCCTGACTTGCCCAGGAAGTGAGGATATATCTTGTACGCCCGTGGGCAATAGAACATAGCTACATCTGTATAGGGGAGAGGTTAGCACTCCAGACTTGCCCAGGAGGTGAGGATATATCTTGTACGCCCGTGGGCAATAGAACATAGCTATATCTGTGTAGGGGAGGTTAGCACTCAGACTTCCAGGAGTGAGGATATATCTGTAGCCCTGGCAAACATTTGCTACATCGTATAGGGGTAGGTTAGCACTATATTGCCATAGTGTAATGAACCTGTAACTCTGTGGGTGACCAACAATAACAAAGGGTAACTTATTTATGACTGATTCTTGAATATGTTGTCACAATTTATATTAAGAATATATGACAAAGTTTGTGCATTGTGTATATCATTTATTTATTGTATTTGTATTTTTAACACTAGTCTTATCAACGACTGCATCTAAAGTGTGAGTACTGGGAAAATCATGATCAAGTCAATAGTTGACCCCGTCTTGACCTCGTCATTATGTTTATTATGACTGAACAAACGAAGTGACATACTGCCATTTGCACTGATATGTGTGTTTGTGTATGTGTATGTATGTGTGTATACGTGCATGTGTTCATTAGTGTGTTTGTGTATGTGTGTATTAGTATATGTGTTTAGACTATCTGTGCATTAGTGTGTATGTGTGTAATAGTTTATATGAATGTGTTTATGTCTATAATAGTGTGTGTATTACTTATGTATGTGTATGTATGTTTGTGTATTAGTGTGGGATTGTGTGTAAGTGTGTGTATTTGTGTATATATATATATATATATGTTGTATATTAGTGTGTATGAGTGTGTGTATGTATGTATGTTAATTTGGTGGTCATTGGCTGGTTCTTGCACAAAGTTTCTGTTGAACTGACAAGTTGCCTGTTGCGCGCAAAATGGAACTACGTCCAGTGAAAAGTCTCTTAACATGAAATATAAAATATTGCTATTTTATTTTTAGGCTGAAATAAATAACTCAAGCCAAAATTAAATTAAATGCTCGATTTTTTTTAAATGTATTACGAAATATTCTTCACGTTGACCTGGAAAAAAAACCTGGCCTTGTTATTTATTTATTTTTAAAAAAAAGGTAGTTCTGAAATGTTTCACGACCTAGTCCTGTCTGCATACTACACTGTCCTGTTGATACTTTACACAAGCGTGTGTTGTGAAATAGAATCATTGAAACCTGTCAAAATATGGTTTAAAGAAAAGAGAGGAGGGAGGTGATGGTTGTCGGTGTCATTAACACCTGTCCAAACATTTCAACCTTGTCACACCTTGCTCTCAGGAGCTGTGATTGGGCCTACACACGCTCTCCACCAATGGTGGACATGGAATGTTGGAGGAGTTTCATTACGTCAACATGTCAACATTAGGTCTGTTTTACCAGCACTTAGCAATCCGGGGGGGTAATTGGCACCAGACACTTACTGATACACGTCCAATACTTCACTACTCGTAGATTACTCAACAGGTAACCGCCAGATCCGACAACTATTTGTAAAATAGTTTTTAAGAACCAGTCTTATGGAAACTAACCTTGACTCCGAAAGACAGATGAAATCTCACTAGTGTTATGTTGTGTTTCTCTTCAATCAAACACAAAACTTGATCTTGTTATGTAATAAACATTTAATATTCAACTCATGACCTAAAAACTTAGATCCAACAAAAAGAAACTCCGCGTTCACAAGAATTAATTCAAAAACGAATTATCTGTTCAGCTGTATAAGAAACGCTGGTGGATGAGAACCCGCAAATATAAAAGAATGTTCTAGTCATTTTAGTGTTTTTGTTTGTGTTTTACTGAGGAAAATTTTTTAAAATATTTCCATTTATTATATTTTGTCTGGGACATATTAAGATGTCCTTAGGGTATGCGAGACAAGAAGTCATGACGAGATTTGGCCAAGATTGAGGAAACAAAGTTCCCCATATTTCTTTTGCTCGTTATTTTTGGGTCATGATGTCAGAGAGAGACTTCTTAGAGAAGTTCACAAGAGAGTAGGACTATATAGATAAGTTCATAAGAGAGTAGGACTATATAGATAAGTTCACAAGAGAGTAGAATTATATAGATAAGTTCAGAAGAGAGTAGGACTATATAGATAAGTTCACAAGAGAGTAGGACTATATAGATAAGTTCACGAGAGAGTAGAACTATATAGATAAGTTCACAAGAGAGTAGGACTATATAGATAAGTTCACAAGAGAGTAGGACCATATAGATAAGTTCAGAAGAGAGTAGGACTATATAGATAAGTTCAGAAGAGAGTAGAACTATATAGATAAGTTCACAAGAGAGTAGGACTATATAGATAAGTTCACAAGAGAGTAGGACCATATAGATAAGTTCAGAAGAGAGTAGGACTATATAGATAAGGTCATAAGAGAGTAGAACTATATAGATAAGTTCACAAGAGAGTAGAACTATATAGATAAGTTCACAAGAGAGTAGGACCATATAGATAAGTTCACAAGAGAGTAGGACTATATAGATAAGTTCACAAGAGAGTAGAACTATATAGATAAGTTCACAAGAGAGTAGGACCATATAGATAAGTTCAGAAGAGAGTAGGACTATATAGATAAGTTCACAAGAGAGTAGGACTATATAGATAAGTTCACAAGAGAGTAGGACCATATAGATAAGTTCAGAAGAGAGTAGGACTATATAGATAAGTTCACAAGAGAGTAGGACTATATAGATAAGTTCACAAGAGAGTAGGACCATATAGATAAGTTCACAAGAGAGTAGGACTATATAGATAAGTTCACAAGAGAGTAGGACTATATAGATAAGTTCACAAGAGAGTAGGACTATATAGATAAGTTCACAAGAGAGTAGGACTATATAAATAAGTTCACAAGAGAGTAGGACTATATAGATAAGTTCACAAGAGAGTAGGACTATATAGATAAGTTCACAAGAGAGTAGGACTATATAGATAAGTTCAGAAGAGAGTAGGACTATATAGATAAGTTCACAAGAGAGTAGGACTATATAGATAAGTTCAGAAGAGAGTAGGACTATATAGATAAGTTCACAAGAGAGTAGGACTATGTAGATGAGTTCACAAGAGAGTAGGACTATATAGATAAGTTCACAAGAGAGTAGGACTATATAGATAAGTTCACAAGAGAGTAGGACTATATAGATAAGTTCACAAGAGAGTAGACTATATAGATAAGTTCACAAGAGAGTAGGACTATATAGATAAGTTCACAAGAGAGTAGATATATAGATAAGTTCACAAGAGAGTATGGACTTATAGATAAGTTCACAAGAGAGTAGGACATATAGATAAGTTCACAAGAGAATAGGACTATATAGATAAGTTCACAAGAGAGTATGACTGTATAGATAAGTTCACAAGAGAGTAGGACTATATAGATAAGTTCACAAGAGAATAGGACTATATAGATAAGTTCACAAGAGAGTAGGACTATATAGATAAGTTCACAAGAGAGTATGGACTGTATAGATAAGTTCACAAGAGAGTAGGACTATATAGATAAGTTCACAAGAGAATAGGACTATATAGATAAGTTCACAAGAGAGTAGGACTATATAGATAAGTTCACAAGAGAGTATGACTGTATAGATAAGTTCACAAGAGAGTAGGACTATATAGATAAGTTCACAAGAGAGTAGGACTATATAGATAAGTTCACAAGAGAATAGGACTATATAGATAAGTTCACAAGAGAGTAGGACTATATAGATAAGTTCACAAGAGAAAAGGACTTATAGATAAGTTCACAAGAGAAAAGGACTGTATAGATAAGTTCACAAGAGAGTATGACTGTATAGATAAGTTCACAAGAGAGTAGGACTATATAGATAAGTTCACAAGAGAATAGGACTATATAGATAAGTTCACAAGAGAATAGGACTATATAGATAAGTTCACAAGAGAGTAGGACTATATAGATAAGTTCAGCGGCCTCCAGGTCAGAGGCAGGCGTGCTATCCGTGCAGCCAGTCTTGACCTCACCCGTTGGTCGGATGCGGTCACAGATTCACTGTCATGGCGGCTCTTCCCAGGGTCACCAATGAGTGAGACCGGTAACAGGAGGGAAAGTTAATCGGGTTAGATTGGCAGCAATGATATGATTGTGTGGTCCTCCTCACACGTTTAACGTCCCTACTCTTGAGCGCGGTCAGTGCCCGCAATGCACCCTGGCGAGGACACATCTCCTGTATCTTTGTTCTCAAGAGAGTCTGAACCACCCTGGCCTCGTGTGGGTTTTCCACCAATCCCCGAATAGTAGATATGTGGGGTGCGGGGTGGGGGGAGGGGGTGTTAACTTTGTTTCTTTCAAATGAAGTTATTTCGACGGGCTGAGGTCTAGATGCTAGTTTTATTTGTGTTTTTTTTTTTAGTTTTTAGCAAACCGTCATACTACTCGTTCGGGCTGTACGTCTATGTACTAATTAGACAAAGGGGTTAGGAAGGTCTAGTTTAGAGAATGTGCACCCGTATTTAGTTGAAGGAGAGTGGAAAAACGTTTAGGTAAAAACCAACCTCAGTGCAACCAGCCGGGGTCGAACCCCGATCTCCCCGTCTTCAGTAGTCTAGTCTAGCACGAAAGTAGCGCATTAGACCATGCGGCCACCAAAGCGGGTGAGAGTAGATATTTTGTTAGGAAGATAAGTAGATAAGGCCCATAATATCGGCACCACCAATCACACACTAACTGTTTCCTGCCTGTGACGTCACGACAATTCAAGATAAGATTCCCATTGGTAAGATCTTTACGTTTCATTCAGCAAGTTTTAAAGATAAATTATTGAAAGAGAATTCAGAAAGCATATATTTTTAAGTAATTCTGAAAATAGCCATCTGTCCACGTCTCAGGTTATTCTGTATATTCACGGAAATGTCCTGTAAGGATCTTCCTGCCAGGATGTAGATTAAAAAAGTTCGTGGAAGCAAATGTCTACCTAGAATAATAAACAAGAGAAAAGGAAAATATCATTTGCAAATTCAAGTCAATGTTGTATATGTGAAAATATTAGGATGAGTGTTTATACTCGTCAGAGGAAGAGGGTAAGTTCACATATCAGATAAGCAAGAGGATCTCACAGGATGAACTGTCCATTTTCTTCCCTCATTTTATGTTTCATACATCGGCGTCTAGGTGTGATAGTGCTTGTAGTTATGCTGCAGCCTACTCGAACCTCAAACCTCGGACCTCGAACCTCGAACCTCGAACCTTGAACCTCGGATTCACAAACGTAGGCAACGTCTTAAAGGGAGGTTTGGGAAACTGGGATACCACCAATCAGAAGTTGGGCTCAGGTTAAATACAGACAAAGCTTTAACGGGCCACTAGTTCGATGTTAACTGAACACAAATATATTGTCTATGAGCCTACACATCTATAGACTCGTAAACACAATTTAAAAGTTGAAACTTTCCAATCTGAGCAAAACTGTTCAAACATTCGTGTTCAACAGGTTGCATAGGAGCTAGGCGCACGGCACTGCTCATGTAATAATGGCAAGCACTTTCTGTGCTTTAGCACCCTCAGAACGTATTCCCATTTCTAGATGGACTGTTGCGTTGCTGTGGTATGTTCTACTGCCGTGCTCCAAGATGTCGAGGTGTGCAGTGATGCACGCCTAACTCCTATGCAACCTGTGGTGCACGCATGCTTGCACAGCTTTGCTCTCCCGGCGCTGTATGCTGAAACTTTGAACACAATTTAATGGTACTAGCATAGTTTTTAGGATGTAAGTGTATGCGAATGTTGAATTACTTTTGGTTCAATCAAGCTATATGTGCAGTTTGGGCCATGAGTTTTCAGACATCCTGTATGCGTAGTTCAATGTTGATTGAATATAAAAATATGTTCTCCGAGCAACCCCCCACCCCTGGTTCTGTCTAAAGATGAACATTTTCTGCAGTGGCGGTTAGAGGTGGAGTTAGCATCTAGAGCCAATGTACTTCAGAATATAGTGTGTTAAGAGACGAGTGGGTTATAGAAGGAGGAGGGGTAGTAAGGAAGCAGGAGGTAAAGGGGAGAGACAAATATTGGTCACTCTAGGAGATGACAGGGGAGGAGTGTATTCTGACTGGACCTAGTCAGTCACTCTAGGAGATAACAAGGGAGGAGTGTATTCTGACTGGACCTAGTCAGTCACTCTAGGAGATAACAAGGGAGGAGTGTATTCTGACTGGACCTAGTCAGTCACTCTAGGAGATAACAAGGGAGGAGTGTATTCTGACTGGACCTAGTCAGTCACTCTAGGAGATAACAAGGGAGGAGTGTATGTTGACTGGACCTAGTCAGTCACTCTAGAAGATAACAAGGGAGGAGTGTATTCTGACTGGACCTAGTCAGTCACTCTAGGAGATAACAAGGGAGGAGTGTATGTTGACTGGACCTAGTCAGTCACTCTAGGAGATAACAAGGGAGGAGTGTATTCTGACTGGACCTAGTCAGTCACTCTAGGAGATAACAAGGGAGGAGTGTATGTTGACTGGACCTAGTCGGACACTCTGTAAGGCAATATAGTTTTAGTTCTGAACTCAAACTCACAAAATTTCAGGTGTCAGGGAGGGGGGGGGATATATCTCAAACAATACAACTTTGATCTTGGATCTAGAGCCAGGTGGTATCTTTCGCTCAAATAATACATACCTGAGTGCTATCCGGTCAGTCCTAGAGATATCCAGTCACTATACCTGAGTGTTATCCGGCCAGTCCTAGAGATATCCAGTCACTATATCTGAGTGCTATCCGGCCAGTCCTAGAGATATCCAGTCACTATACCTGAGTGTTATCCGGCCAGTCCTAGAGATATCCAGCCACTATATCTGAGTGCTATCCGGCCAGTCCTAGAGATATCCAGCCACTATATCTGAGTGTTATCCGGCTAGTCCTAGAGATATCCAGCCACTATATCTGAGTGCTATCCGGCCAGTCCTAGAGATATCCAGCCACTATACCTGAGTGCTATCCGGCCAGTCCTAGAGATATCCAGTCACTATACCTGAGTGCTATCCGGTCAGTCCTAGAGATATCCAGTCACTATACCTGAGTGTTATCCGGCCAGTCCTAGAGATATCCAGCCACTATATCTGAGTGCTATCCGGCCAGTCCTAGAGATATCCAGCCACTATACATGAGTGCTATCCGGCCAGTCCTAGAGATATCCAGCCACTATACATGAGTGCTATCCGGCCAGTCCTAGAGATATCCAGCCACTATACCTGAGTGCTATCCGGCCAGTCCTAGAGATATACAGCCACTATACCTGATTGCTATCCGGCCAGTCCTAGAGATATCCAGCCACTAAACCTGAGTGCTATCCGGCCAGTCCTAGAGATATCCAGCCACTATACCTGAGTGCTATCCGGCCAGTCCTAGAGATATCCAGCCACTATACTTGAGTGCTATTCGGTCAGTTGAAAGCTCCCTATCCACATGTTACGGATAGCGGATAGCACCCTCTCCTGGTAACTGAAAGCTCGTCTACGTGAAACACTAGAGCAAACACCATTAGTTGAACCTCAACCAGAGATGTTGACACAAACAGTTGGGGACCTTATGTCGCCATTTACAGTAGGCCCCCAACTCCGACGAGCAAACAACTCACGACTGGACCGCTGGCTATGATATCTCCGGGGGAGGAGGGGGAGTCCCAGAACCTAGGACCCAAACAAGGGCGTTTTCCTGAGTCTGGGGACTATGAGGGGGCAGGAAGTTGTGTTTTGTTGTGTTTGGTAAATATGGTCTCCTTGCGCGTCTATCACGAGTAGACGCGGTTATTATTTTATTGGAATTAACGCTCGCTGTTTGTCCGGTTGGTAAACAAACACTTGGGGACACGCCAGAGGCCCCACGACATGGGGCGTGGCCCTCCACTTGAGGGGGCTATCGACTCGTTGAAAAAATAGGATAGTGTTTGGAGGAAATTAGCGGTTGAATAGGAACAAGGAACTCATGTTGGAGATCTCGTACGCACGACTGCTCTTTTATTTCACATTATTATATTACCAACAGGGGGTTGCGAAGCTTCGAGATGCTCAAGTCGAAACCGAAAATATTCTTTGCTTTGACCTTGACACCTGCAACCTTCGTATCTTGGAAACATTCGAAGGCACAAGAAAATGTGTATCTATTATGAACAGGTTTGAAAGCTCTCACTAAATATGACTTATTTCAATATGATTATAATCATGTTCATAACATCCACTAAACAGTGAATTAACAATGACTAGTACCCGTTTCGGTGGCCACATAGACTAAGGTGCTACTCTTGCAATAGACTTGACTATCGAAGACGTCCGGGTGCATTGAGGGTGGTTTACCTAAATAATTGTTCACTCGCCCTCCACGCAAATTCAGATGCACTTCCTCTAAATTAAACCTTTCTAATCCCTAACACATTAGCGTAACTGTTACATAGGCATATAGCTCAAACGGGTTGTAAGATGCGGTGGTAAAAAAAAATTGATTAGTGGTTAAATGGCATCGATAACGTAAGCAAGGATAAACTTAGATATAGCAGCATAAAATAATATTGTGTTCGGTTTTTTTTTTAATACTTTCTTGCTATTTTCAAAATATTTTAAATTTTCGAAAATCACTCATCAGTAATCCACCCTTAATTTGAAGACAAGGGTTTGGATTATATTTTTTTAATTCCCTATAGCATCTGGATAGTAAGTTTTAATCAAATCCATCAAAGTGTTTCAGATCCATGGACAGAGATAGACAGACAGACAGACAGAATCGTAAAGTCCACTTTTATGGGCTCGGGAAAACATTAAACGTAAAGATTCATCATAATATTGAGGTCGAAAATTTTCACGAACTCAATACTTTCTCTTTGGATGATAAAGTAAAAATATGGACCTTAAGTCACGTTCCTATCCACCCCTCCACACCTTTTAGTTTCTGGCACTATCTTATCTTCAGGAATAGCCCTTGATCAACCCTTAACTAAGCTTTGAACCCTGACGAATCACTAATGGCCCGCAAAGTTTCACAAAGGACCTAAGGCTGCGTTTATATCCATACAGCGATGAATGCAAGTTTTAAACACACTATTTTCAATGATAGCGCTCATAATCGATACATAGTGCGCAACGCATAGCGTTGATTTAACTTTTACCTTCCTACACATTATCCATGGAGTTGATCATAGACGATCCTTGGACTTGAGATCTATCAGCCAATGAAAATGCGAGAAGATGCTATAGTGTTCATCATATTTAGTTGATGTAAGGGGTTAGGCTATTTTATACAAATAAAATACAATCGATTAAAGTAAGACTTTGAACATTAAGTTTAATTATAACCGTATTGAAGAAAATTTTAGAACAGCCGGGGGTGCTAGAAAACATAATACAATCATCTAGAACATTATATAATTATCTATAACATCATACAATCATCTATAACATTATAAAATCATCTAGAACATCATAAAATCATCTATAACATCATAAAATCATCTAGAACATTATAAAATCATCTAGAACATCATACAATCATCTATAACATTATAAAATCTTCTAGAACATCATACAATCATCTAGAACATCATACAATCATTTATAACATCATACAATCATTTAGAACATCATACAATCATCTAGAACATCATACAATCGTCTAGAACATCATACAATCATCTATAACATCATACAATCGTCTATAACATCATACAATCATCTAGAACATAATACAATCATCTAGAACATAATACAACCATCTAGAACATTATATAATTATCTATAACATCATACAATCATCTAGAACATTATTAATTATCTATAACATCATACAATCATCTAGAACATCATATAATCATCTAGAACATCATGCAATCCTCTAGAACATCATACAATCATCTAGAACATCATACAATCGTCTAGAACATCATACAATCATCTAGAACATAATACAATCATCTAGAACATTATATAATTATCTATAACATCATACAATCATCTAGAACATCATACAAACGTCTAGAACATCATACAATCATCTAGAACATAATACAATCATCTAGAACATTATATAATTATCTATAACATCATACAATAATCTAGAACATCATACAATCGTCTATAATATCATACAATTATCTAGAACATCATACAATCCTCTAGAACATCATACAATCGTCTAGAACATCATACAATTATCTAGAACATCATATAATCATCTAGAACATCATGCAATCCTCTAGAACATCATACAATCATCTAGAACATCATACAATCGTCTAGAACATCATACAATCATCTAGAACATAATACAATCATCTAGAACATTATATAATTATCTATAACATCATACAATCATCTAGAACATCATACAATCGTCTAGAATATCATACAATTATCTAGAACATCATACAATCATCTAGAACATCATACAATCGTCTATAATATCATACAATTATCTAGAACATTATACAATCATCTAGAACATCATACAATCGTCTAGAACATTTTACAATCATCTAGAACATTATATAATTATCTATAACATCAATAATCATCTAGAACATCATACAATCATCTAGAACATTATATAATTATCTATAACATCATACAATCGTCTAGAACATCATACAATCGTCTATAATATCATACAATTATCTAGAACATCATACAATCGTCTAGAACATCATACAATCGTCTAGAACATCATACAATCGTCTAGAACATCATACAATTATCTAGAACATCATACAATCATCTAGAACATCATACAATCGTCTAGAACATCATACAATCATCTAGAACATAATACAATCATCTATAACATTATATAATTATCTATAACATCATACAATCATCTAGAACATCATACTATCGTCTAGAATATCATACAATTATCTAGAACATCATACAATCATCTAGAACATCATACAATCCTCTAAAACATCATACAATCATCTAGAACATCATACAATCGTCTAGAACATCATACAATCGTCTAGAACATCATACAATCATCTAGAACATAATACAATCATCTAGAACATTATATAATTATCTATAACATCACACAATCATCTAGAACATCATACAATCGTCTAGAATATCATACAATTATCTAGAACATCATACAATCATCTAGAACATCATACAATCATCTAGAATATCATACAATTATCTAGAACATCATACAATCCTCTAGAACATCATACAATCATCTAGAACATCATACAATCGTCTAGAACATCATACAATCATCTAGAACATAATACAATCATCTAGAACATTATATAATTATCTATAACATCATACAACCATCTAGAACATCATACAACCATATAGAACATCATACAATCGTCTAGAATATCATACAATTATCTAGAACATCATACAATCGTCTAGAACATCATAAAATCGTCTAGAATATCATACAATTATCTAGAACATCATACAATCGTCTAGAACATCATACAATCGTCTAGAATATCATACAATTATCTAGAACATCATACAATCATCTAGAACATCATACAATCGTCTATAATATCATACAATTATCTAGAACATCATACAATCATCTAGAACATCATACAATCGTCTAGAACATCTTACAATCATTTAAAACTCCATTACATTTTTATTTGACGCGCGTCACGTTAGAGTATCAGCATCCCCGCTAAATCAATGCAGGGGACGCCACTGGTTTACGCCTTGGAAATTAAACTGAATTCATTTCGTAGTCACCATGCGATTCGTGAATTTTGTCAAAATTACAAAATAACCAATTAAATTATGTGTATTTTGAAATTATATGTTCAAAAATATTATCCCTTCTTTCGTTTCTTTTCTATTAATATTCTGAACCTTTTAATTAAATAGCAAAGGGAGTCAGCAAAAAATTAGCGTGAATATCATTTAAAACCATTAAAGTGATTACGTTTTAAATAAATTATGTTTTTAATATAATCTTAATATTAGCTAAAAAAAATGTATAATATATTCCTTTTTTATAAATAATTATTAGCTTATTTGAATTAAATATTTTTTTAAACTAAAACATATGTTGGAATGCGCCCCTGAGATATTTTAGGCCCCTGGATCATATCTCTCTGTTTCAAGTAGGTATTAATAATTGAAATAATAATAGCTATTTACAATAAAAGCAACTTTTAGGCGTAAAAACAAGTGGATTGATTGTTTAAAAATAAATCTTTGAATGCAGTTAAAATACTAACATTGTCAGTAACAAATGAAGGTACGTGAACTGTAACTTGTCATTAATCAAGAGAAAGACCCAGCTTACACTACAATCACTGCGGCGAGTACGCAAGATGGCGGGATCCTTTAGGAAAAAAATGGGACGTTTTATGGAAAATTTAATATTTTTATCTAGCAATACATACAAAAATAAAAACAAATTTCTAACTATGTTTTTTTTATAAGCGCGTTTTAGTATCCGTTCAGGTTATACACTTGTGTAATAATTACTCTAATTGGTTAGGGATAAGGAAGGTTATATTTTAGAGGAAGTGCAGCCACATTTTAGTAAAGAGAGGGAGGTAGTATAAAACCATTTTGGAAAAGCCATCCTCAGTACACACGACCGAGATTCGAAGCTCGATCTCCCTGTCATCGGCAGTCTAGTCTACTGCAAAAGTTACGCCTCATAATATGTGGCCACCGAAGTGGGTTGTGATAAAATTAATATTAAATAGCTCTATATAGTTTATAAATAAAAACTCACCTTGATTACGGAATAAGTAAGGTTAATATTTAGAAAGTAAAAATGTTTTAAAAAGTCACAAGTAGGTATCAAAGAATTGTAATACAAAATAGTTAGTATTTGTATTATCATAAGCTATCCCAACCTAATAAAACCTAACCTTCCTGGCACCAACAACATATTTTTCATGGAACTCCAGGATCCTGAAATATCTGGCACTAAAAAATCGTCACCCTCCTCAGTGGCATAGTTAACTAACGCGCTAGTTTCATGTTGTGATAGACTGCCGAAGACGGGGAGATCAAGGTTATAATCTCGGTTGGGTGAACTGGGGTGGTTTTCTCTAAATGGTTTTCCATTCTCCCGCCACGCAAATACAGGTTCATTTCCTCTCAATTCAACTTTCCCAATCTCTAACACATTAGTGTAATTAGTACTTAAGCGTATAACCTGAAAGGGTATTAAGACGTGGTGCTAAATAAATAAATAAATATATAAGTAAATAAAAATGTCATATTTTAATTTTTTGTAATGCCTACAATTATTATAATTTACAATACTAATCATCAATTGCAATTTGATTTTGTTGTTGTACGTTTGTATGGTAAAAAAATATGCATTTCTCATGACATGGCATATAAAAAATTAAATAATCCCGCTATCTTTGCTTACTATTCTGGGAACTATAACTAAAATGCTCCTAAAAAATAAAAATATGTTTGATAAAATAAACATATAGTTCCTTACCTCTCTCCTAAACGTGTGTTTGTCTTGTGGTCCTTGTGCCTCTATTTTAGTTGTCTTACGTCACATTTATTAAACGGAGCTCAGGTATGATAAACAATCAGACAAACATTCAAACACACGAACGTGAAGACAGAATTATCAACGTCTCGTTATATTTTAAACTTTTTTTTAGTTTGACGCATTTAAACGACAGAAAATAATAATATTTTTTTTTAAATAATTTGCATTTCAAATTATTGTTTCTAGTGTCGTTGAAGAAAAAACAAAGGACCTGAAATGGTAAGCGCCTCCAGACTAGAGCTGGTCCAGTTCTTAGGATTGAAAACTGCGTAACCCCCCCTCTCCCCTTCACTTTCCGGTTTCCCGCGCGAACAGTCCAGCCAGCGCCCCTAGTGACGGGACGCGCAAACTACGCCGTCTGACCGCGCTCGTCAGACGCCGCTGAACGACTGCCTTCACATCTGGCTGACCTCTTTGCCTCTTGCATCCGTTGAGAGGTAAGGCGCATGCGCGTGATACCCAAGTGTCAATGCCACGTCGAGATTATGTCACAAGAACTGCCAGAATATCATGGGTTTGAGTTGTTTGGAGAGCAGGAATTTACTGAAGAATGTCTACTGGATTGATATATCAACTGCTAGTAGTTTGTCAGGAATATATTAGCTATTGTCCATTGGAATGATATATCAACTGCTAGTAGTTTGTCGGGAATATACTATATATTGTCCATAGGAATGATATATCAACTGCTCGTAGTTTGTCGGGAATATACTAGATATTGTCCATATGAATGATATATCAACTGCTAGTAGTTTGTCAGGAATATATTAGCTATTGTCCATTGGAATTATATATCAACTGCTGGTAGTTTGTCGGGAATATACTAGATATTGATCATTGGAATGATATATAAACTGCTCGTAGTTTTTCGGGAATATACTAGATATTGTCCATAGGAATGATATATCAACTGCTCGTAGTTTGTCGGGAATATACTATATATTGTCCATATGAATGATATATCAACTGCTCGTAGTTTGTCGGGAATATACTAGATATTGTCCATAGGAATGATATATCAACTGCTAGTAGTTTGTCGGGAATATACTATATATTGTCCATAGGAATGATATATCAACTGCTCGTAGTTTGTCGGGAATATACTAGATATTGTCCATATGAATGATATATCAACTGCTAGTAGTTTGTCAGGAATATATTAGCTATTGTCCATTGGAATTATATATCAACTGCTCGTAGTTTGTCGGGAATATACTAGATATTGATCATTGGAATGATATATAAACTGCTCGTAGTTTTTCGGGAATATACTAGATATTGTCCATAGGAATGATATATCAACTGCTCGTAGTTTGTCGGGAATATACTATATATTGTCCATATGAATGATATATCAACTGCTCGTAGTTTGTCGGGAATATACTAGATATTGTCCATAGGAATGATATATCAACTGCTAGTAGTTTGTCGGGAATATACTAGATATTGTCCATATGAATGATATATCAACTGCTAGTAGTTTGTCAGGAATATATTAGCTATTGTCCATTGGAATGATATATCAACTGCTAGTAGTTTGTCGGGAATATACTATATATTGTCCATAGGAATGATATATCAACTGCTCGTAGTTTGTCGGGAATATACTAGATATTGTCCATATGAATGATATATCAACTGCTAGTAGTTTGTCAGGAATATATTAGCTATTGTCCATTGGAATTATATATCAACTGCTGGTAGTTTGTCGGGAATATACTAGATATTGATCATTGGAATGATATATAAACTGCTCGTAGTTTTTCGGGAATATACTAGATATTGTCCATAGGAATGATATATCAACTGCTAGTAGTTTGTCGGGAATATACTAGATATTGTCCATTGGAATTATATATCAACTGCTGGTAGTTTGTCGGGAATATACTAGATATTGTCCATTCGAATTATATATCAACTGCTAGTAGTTTGTCGGGAATATACTAGATATTGTCCATTGGAATGATATATCAACTGCTCGTAGTTTGTCGGGAATATACTAGATATTGTCCATAGGAATGATATATCAACTGCTAGTAGTTTGTCGGGAATATACTAGATATTGTCCATAGGAATTATATATCAACTGCTCGTAGTTTGTCGGGAATATACTAGATATTGTCCATAGGAATGATATATCAACTGCTAGTAGTTTGTCGGTAATATACTATATATTGTCCATTCGTATTATATATCAACTGCTGATAAGCTGTCAGGAATATAAGATACTCGATATTCTGATGGATAGGATGGTGAGATTGCTTATAACCATTTTTGTCTGAATGTGAATCTTGTGTTATATATCCACACCATCCACGTCACACAACTTTGTGAATTAGAATATTTTGTTGTCAGTCTAACGTGAGCTGGATTTCAGCCATGTGTTCAAACATGATACAACCCGCATCACACAACTGTATGAAATGTAGTATTACATTTAACTCACGGCGTCAGGAGCTTAAATAGACCTTGTGGTATATTCAGCCTTGTTTTTAATGATAATTCTCCCCGCATTACACAACTGTATGAAGTGTAGAATCACAACTATCTCACGGGGTCAAGGATTTAACTATATCACGTGAAAAATAATACACTAATTGTCTGCTTACAAATGTAAGATTTACATACCAATATAAATATATAATAATTATTTTTTTGTTTTGACAGTTCAACCAACATTATGGTTGATTATGGAATTAACTCTTTGCAAAATTAACTTTCTGTTTTATTGTATAAAATGGATTTCGTGAGCTATTTTTTGTTTCCTTGCGAAATGATTGATGTTGTAAGCTGCAGCCGGTGGGCTATCAGTCACGGTGACCGACCAATCACAGGGCTTGACACAAGGTACCCCCTTGGGCAGTCATGTGTGGCCGTGATCAGATCTTTCACCTCATTGACTAGGAGTTAGCTGCGGGCTTAGCAGAGAACAGGTCTACCTAGGAGTGAGTTGTTAGGTCTGATGTGACTGTGTTGGTACACTTCTGTTCACAACTACTATATAATACAATGTTGTATAGAACTGACCAGGAGTGTAGTTTTACTGACAGTACTGGTGCAATACCGTACACAACTACTGTCTACTACTAATCCAGTGCTTAATATGCCAGTAGTCAGATTCCTTGACCACTCAACTACGAGAACGAGTAAAGAGGGGGTAGTCTTAATGAGCTCATGGTATATGATCAGTCATGTGGACACAGCAGATAGTATTGGATTCACAATTCTCACTACTGGCATCAACCCTTTGCCCAGGCTATGTACTAGTTCACACCATCAGAATGTCTTAACTTAACATGACCTAACTTGACCTGCCCACTAACAAACGTCACGGTCCCCATTACCGCCATCACAAAGAGTCGTACTAACGCGTCACTTAAGAGCTCTCAATGAACTCTATATCTATATTAGTACGTTGAGCCTTGCTTGAGTTTAAAATAAAACCTTTGGATTTAATAATATAAACCTAGGTCAGGCATGCAGCTCTTTACTTTCTCGCGATACCCACGAAAAGAGGGAGTATTGTGATTGTCAAAAAATGTAACTCAAGATTTTGATGATTGTCGACCTTTTATGACCCCCTGAACATGAGAAAACTGTTGTTGTTTTTTTCAATTCCGTCTTTTTTTGTCTGTGATTGGGCCTAGACCCCAAACCATTCTACCGATCAGTCTAAAATATGGTATTTAGGGTTTTTATAAGATTCTAGGAGAAATGAGAAAGAATCACTTTCTTACAACTAGATCTAATGATCTTAGTCAAAATTCGTTATTAAGTACTGCTTAACATTAAGAAACCAAATGGCCCAACTAATTTTCTCATGGAAATTACTTTGAAGGTACTTTATATAAGCAGTAATTTTTCCAATTTTGAAAATATTTCCATTACTATTTCAGATAAGAAATAAGCCATAATTACAAAGGTGTAATACTTTTAAAAGTAAACTACTTTTATTCGAAATAATATTTTACGAGATTTAGGTAAATATGTTTTTTTAATAGACCTTATGAAAATGGGGAGTTAAAAATGCACAAATCAAATAATATGTTTCTGTAACAATATATATTATTTCATTTATGCTCTTTAGTTAAATGTGATATTCTCTTTTTCCATTACATTTCTATAACAGTGTGCAATATTTCGCTTGAATTATCTTACAAGCTATAAATATAGTTTAGAAAAAGCAGCTAAACGTGTTTGTCACCGCGTCTTACTACCCGCTCGGTTTATACCCTTATGCATTAATTATGCCAATGATTTTAGGACTTTGGAAGATTATATTAATAGGAAGTATACCCGCATTTGCGTGAAGGGTGAGTGGAAAGACATTTAGTAAAAAAAAAACCACCCTCAATATACCTGACCAAGCTCTAACCTCGCTCTCCCCGTCATCGACAGTCTAGTCTACTGCGAGAGTGACACCTTAGACCACGTGACCACCAAAGCTGGTGCAGACATTGCTATTTATCGTGTAAAATAGACCTCAAATACTAATTTTTAACCAATTTTATAGCTATTTAAAAAATCATTAATCAGTAAACAATTATAAATTTATTTTTTTAAGAAATAAAACATAAATTTATGCATGTTATAAAAAACTTACCAGATACCCATTTTGAACCGAATTAGTAGAACCATTTTTAAAAATTTCAAGTTTAAAAACACGCTTTAACATTAAATTAACTATTAACGAACCTCTTTTCCCTAAAAGCAAGTGTACATTGTTATATTTTCCCTAACAAACACGCCCTAGATAGTTTTATTTTAATTGTTAGAGCCATTTTTGCAAAGTTTATAAATCTATAAAATCACTCTTAATTAAACTACTCTTAATTTAATTATTTTGATCTAATATGGCGTACTAAATGCTGGAGATAACGTAGACTAAGAAACCGTTCACTAATTTATGGTTTCCTAAAAGTACGTCAATGTATGTTTAGGTAAAGTACATCTGTATAAGTTGGTCCAAATCTACTGTACATGCAGTGTGTGCCTTTTTACTAAACCGTGGAGCAAGAGGATTTATTGAGCTGTACTTGTAGAGGATACTGGTTGCATCAGTAATGAGGTTAAGTTGTAAGGCTGGAGTCTATAGGGACATGTGAGATCGCTCAACAGACATCGTAACACGACTCGTTAGTTGGGTCCATGTTGACAACAGTTGTAGACTTGTTGTTTATCTATTACAATTGTCTTGTAGAGGAAGTTACGTCTGGAACAGAGAAAAGAACACCTTCATATTGTATAACGCTCTTAAAGGACGTTTCGCCAAGATTTAATAAACTTGTTTCTTGTTACGTTTTGTTGTTGTAAAGTGACTGATCAAGGTGTTAAATTTGTTTGACGTCATTTAAAGTGTGTACATACGTATATACGTATGGTTGTATGTGTGAGTGACGTGTCCAAAACACGTTCTTCATGACGAATTTAAATCACATTTCCACCATAAAATAATCATAAAGAAGGGGAAAAAGCCCTAACGTAGTAACTGCAAAGACATTCCAGGTCCACGTCCCATATTTCCACCCAATAAGAAATATTCCGAGGGTTAGAATGTCACCCCTCCACCCTTCCTAAGAACAAAAGATCAGTGGTTTTTTTTGTTGTTTTTTGTCGCAGCAAGCTTCACCGAGGAGAAGACAAAAGAGACCAAGTGTTATATTGCCCGGGCTGTGATGACATTTATATTTCTCCGGAGTAAAGTGTTTTCCCTGTGTAGAGAAGCCGTGTTATATATTCGAAGCGATTTAAGCAGCAATAAATCAGCGCCGGTGTCGCCGTATATCAGTAAATACTCAGCTCTTCTAGTACTTGCTTTTACTTTAAGGGGCTAAAAAAATATATATATATATAATAAAACCCTATTGGATCTAGACCCGGTACTCCCAAGTTCTGTAAAACAGGGGAGGTGAGGTGGGAAAAATCAACTCGGAGGAAATTAAATTGTATTGGTTTACAAACTCAAATTTAAAAGAGAATTATATGAAACTAGTGATTAAATTCTAAATATTTAAATAGTCAACAAAATATGTTTTCCTGTAACTAAAAAACTAACTTCAGTATGGTAAAAAAAAATTATCAATATATACTATAAAGGTAAAACTACAGTACACGTGAAATACATCATGTAATTATTGTAAATTTATAAAACTTATCCAACTGTAGTTTAAAATTTATTAAAATAATATTTCTACCCGCAGGCCCTTCCGTATTCTCCGGTTAATCCGAACAATTTTATGTCCAAATTCATTCGGATGAACGAGTTTCTACTGTTTATATATAGATATAGATATTTATATAGGTTTTAACCGCTCCGTATTGTTACCCATCCGGGTTGTAAGAATATATAGTAACTACTGCAATGTGTCAATCATAAGAAAGGTTTAATTTAGAATAAGTGTACCCGCATTTCCATGGAGAGTTGAAAACTATTTTTTTTTATTCTCAAAATACACTGTACTGGGATTCGAAAACCCGACCTTTCTTCAACATCATCGGTCAAAAATAAATTATTAAAATGTATTCTGTCTAGTTATTTGTCCTGGCATTATTTTATTCAGTGAAATTTCTAAGTATCAGAGTAAAACTATCCATCAATTTTAGTTGTGGGAACTCAATAAATAATCTCCAAAAAAATCTTCACACACTAAAACTTAAAATGTATTATTAATAATAAAATATATTTTATTGCTATCATCAATTTTGGTAATTTATAGAACACCTACTGATTAACTATTATATCAACACACGACCAATAAACTAATTTAGTTCTAGAAAAGACATATCGCCTAATACCCTGGCAGTCAATTTCTCACTGTCAAAGAAGATACCCCAATTTTCAGCCGTCTCGGGAGTAGAACCTGGTACCATTAACCAAATATGTAGCTTCGCTACCGACCGAAACCGGGTGTCAACAATCTCGCTAAGTTTAGCTCGGTTTATTTATTTTATTTAGTGTCCATTAACATCAGATAGTTTTAAACATAAACTTGGTTGGTCAACGATCTAGGGAGTGACTTTATCAATAGACTGGAATTACAATTATAGGGATAATGGGGTTCAAATCCCGGTTGTCTGTATTGGGGTTGTTTGTCCCTTGAGTGGTTTTTCACGAAAATGCGGGTACATTTCAGATATGCTATATCTAACTCATTCTTACTTTATATATATTTATATATAATTAGAGAGAGATAAATGTGTACAGCCTGAAAGGGTATAGGAAAGGCAGTGAAAAACTATCAACCGTAAAATATTCTTAAAAGATAATCCAAAGTCTGCTAACACCGGATACAATAATTCGCGTGAGGCTTCTGGAACAGAGGTGAAGGGGGGGTGGGGGGAGACGCAAACAATTAAATTAGATATGGCTCCCCTTTATTTACAATTTGTAAATCCTAACAAATTATTGTAATTAGTTTGGACCGGCAAATTATAATTCCAATTTATTTTGAATCCGGTATGTTCGTGGAATCCCATATTTCAGGTGGACTTAGCGATACCAACCTGACGACACACACAAAAAAACCTCCAACACACTACATCCAATCGAAGGAGAGGTTTAATTGGTTGAAGCGTCTGAGGGGATCCCCTAGGATTATCAATAATAATTGGGAAGGAACGGCAAAAAATTAAAAAACCGTACACAAATAAAAACCAGTGATAGCAGCTGCTGTGGATAGCAACAAACATGGGATCATGGAACAAATTAAACTGGTAGTTCTGTGAACAGTAGACCTCCCTCCATGTTATTATAGTTACCACAGTCTTACTAGTAGTTCTGTGAACAGTAGACCTCTCTTCTTGTTATTATCTTTACTACAGTCTTACTAGTAGTTCTGTAAACAGTAGACCTCCCTCCATGTTATTATCGTTACTACAGTCTTACTAGTAGTTCTGTGAACAGTAGACCTCTCTCCATATTACTATCGTTACTACAGTCTTACTAGTAGTTCTGTGAACAGCAGACCTCCCTCTATGTTATTATAGTTACTATAGTCTTACTAGTAGTTCTGTGAACAGTAGACCTCCCTCCATGTTATTATAGTTACTATAGTCTTACTAGTAGTTCTGTGAACAGCAGACCTCCCTCCATGTTATTATCGTTACTACACTCTTACTAGTAGTTCTGTGAACAGTAGACCTTCCTCCATGTTATTATAGTTACTATAGTCTTACTAGTAGTTCTGTGAACAGTAGAACTCCCTCCATGTTATTATAGTTACTATAGTCTTACTAGTAGTTCTGTGAACAGTAGAACTCGCTCCCTCCATGTTATTTCGTTACTACAGTCTTACTAGTAGTTCTGTGAACAGTAGACCTCGCTCCCTCCATGTTACTATCGTTACTACAGTCTTACTAGTAGTTCTGTGAACAGTAGACCTCCCTCCATGTTATTATCGTTACTACAGTCTTACTAGTAGTTCTGTGAACAGTAGACCTCCCTCCATGTTATTATCGTTACTACAGTCTTACTAGTAGTTCTGTGACTAGTAGAACTCCCTCCATGTTATTATAGTTACTATAGTCTTACTAGTAGTTCTGTGAGCAGTAGAACTCCCTCCATGTTATTATAGTTACTATGGTCTTACTAGTAGTTATGTGAATAGTAGAACTCCCTCCATGTTATTATAGTTACTATAGTCTTACTAGTAGTTCTGTGAACAGTAGAACTCCCTCCATGTTATTATAGTTACTATAGTCTTACTAGTAGTTCTGTGAACAGTAGACCTCCCTCCATGTTATTATAGTTACTATAGTCTTACTAGTAGTTCTGTGAACAGTAGAACTCCCTTCATGTTATTATAGTTACTATAGTCTTACTAGTAGTTCTGTGAACAGTAGACCTCCCTCCATGTTATTATAGTTACTATAGTCTTACTAGTAGTTCTGTGAACAGTAGACCTACCTCCATGTTATTATGGTTACTACAGTCTTACTAGTAGTTCTGTGAACAGTAGAACTCGCTCCTTCCATGTTATTATCGTTACTACAGTCTTACTAGTAGTTCTGTGAACAGTAGACCTCCCTCCATATTATTATCGTTACTACAGTCTTACTAGTAGTTCTGTGAAGAGTAGACCTCCCTCCATGTTATTATCGTTACTACACACTCTTACTAGTAGTTCTGTGAACAGTAGACCTCCCTCCATGTTATTATCGTTACTTACAGTCTTACTAGTAGTTCTGTGAACAGTAGACCTCACTCCGTGTTATTATCGTTACTACACTCTTACTAGTAGTTCTGTGAATAGTAGACCTCCCTCCATGTTATTATCGTTACTACAGTCTTACTAGTAGTTCTGTGAACAGTAGACCTACCTCCATGTTATTATGGTTACTACAGTCTTACTAGTAGTTCTGTGAACAGTAGAACTCGCTCCATATTATTATCGTTACTACAGTCTTACTAGTAGTTCTGTGAAGAGTAGACCTCCCTCCATGTTATTATCGTTACTACACTCTTACTAGTAGTTCTGTGAACAGTAGACCTACCTCCATGTTATTATCGTTACTACAGTCTTACTAGTAGTTCTGTGAACAGTAGACCTCCCTCCATGTTATTATCGTTACTACAGTCTTACTAGTAGTTCTGTGAACAGTAGACCTCTCTCCCTCCATGTTATTATCGTTACTATAGTCTTACTATAGTTCTGTGAACAGTAGACCTCCCTCCATGTTATTATCGTTACTACAGTCTTACTAGTAGTTCTGTGAACAGTAGAACTCGCTCCATGTTATTATCGTTACTATAGTCTTACTAGTAGTTCTGTGAATAGTAGACCTCCCTCCATGTTATTATCGTTACTACAGTCTTACTAGTAGTTCTGTGAATAGTAGACCTCCCTCCATGTTATATATCGTTACTACAGTCTTACTAGTAGTTCTGTGAATAGTAGACCTCCCTCCATGTTATTATCGTTACTATAGTCTTACTAGTAGTTCTGTGAATAGTAGACCTCCCTCCATGTTATTATCGTTACTATAGTCTTACTAGTAGTTCTGTGAATAGTAGACCTCCCTCCATGTTATTATCGTTACTACAGTCTTACTAGTAGTTCTGTGAACAGTAGACCTCCCTCCATGTTATTATCGTTACTACAGTCTTACTAGTAGTTCTGTGAACAGTAGACCTCTCTCCATGTTATTATCGCTACTACAATCTTACTAGTAGTTCTGTGAACAGTAGACCTCCCTCCATGTTATTATCGTTACTATAGTCTTACTAGTAGTTCTGTGAATAGTATACCTCCCTCCATGTTATTATCGTTACAACAGTCTTACTAGTAGTTCTGTAAAAAGTAGACCTCCCTCCATGTTATTATCGTTACTACAGTCTTACTAGTAGTTCTGTGAACAGTAGACCTCTCTCCATGTTATTATCGCTACTACAATCTTACTAGTAGTTCTGTGAACAGTAGACCTCCCTCCATGTTATTATCGTTACTACAGTCTTACTAGTAGTTCTGTGAACAGTAGACCTCCCTCCATGTTATTATCGTTACAACAGTCTTACTAGTAGTTCTGTGAATAGTATACCTCCCTCCATGTTATTATCGTTACTACAGTCTTACTAGTAGTTCTGTGAACAGTAGACCTCACTCCATGTTATTATCGTTACTACAGTCTTACTAGTAGTTCTGTGAACAGTAGACCTCTCTCCATGTTATTATCGTTACTACAATCTTACTAGTAGTTCTGTGAACAGTAGACCTCACTCCATGTTATTATCGTTACTACAGTCTTACTAGTAGTTCTGTGAACAGTAGACCTCTCTCCATGTTATTATCGTTACTACAGTCTTACTAGTAGTTCTGTGAACAGTAGACCTCCCTCCATGTTATTATCGTTACTACATCTCACTAGTAGTTCTGTGAACAGTAGACCTCTCTCCATGTTATTATCGTTACTACAGTCTTACTAGTAGTTCTGTGAATAGTATACCTCTCCTCCATGTTATTATCGTTACAACAGTCTTACTAGTAGTTCTGTAACAGTAGACCTCCCTCCATGTTATTATCGTTACTACAGTCTTACTAGTAGTTCTGTGAACAGTAGACCTCCCTCCATGTTATTATCGTTACTACACTCTCACTAGTAGTTCTGTGAACAGTAGACCTCTCTCCATGTTATTATCGTTACTACAGTCTTACTAGTAGTTCTGTGAACAGTAGACCTCCCTCCATGTTATTATCGTTACTACAGTCTTACTAGTAGTTCTGTGAACAGTAGACCTCCCTCCATGTTATTATCGTTACTACAGTCTTACTAGTAGTTCTGTGAACAGTAGACCTCCCTCCATGTTATTATCGTTACTACAGTCTTACTAGTAGTTTCTGTGAACAGTAGACCTCCCTCCATGTTATTATCGTTACTACAGTCTTACTAGTAGTTCTGTGAACAGTAGACCTCCCTCCATGTTATTATCGTTACTACAGTCTTACTAGTAGTTCTGTGAACAGTAGACCTCCCTCCATGTTATTATCGTTACTACAGTCTTACTAGTAGTTCTGTGAACAGTAGACCTCCCTCCATGTTATTATCGTTACTACAGTCTTACTAGTAGTTCTGTGAACAGTAGACCTCCCTCCATGTTATTATCGTTACTACAGTCTTACTAGTAGTTCTGTGAACAGTAGACCTCCCTCCATGTTATTATCGTTACTACAGTCTTACATAGTAGTTCTGTGAACAGTAGACCTCCCTCCATGTTATTATCGTTACTACAGTCTTACTAGTAGTTCTGTGAACAGTAGACCTCCCTCCATGTTTATTATCGTTACTACAGTCTTACTAGATAGTTCTGTGAACAGTAGACCTCCCTCCATGTTATTATCGTTACTACAGTCTTACTAGTAGTTCTGTGGACAGTAGACCTCCCTCCATGTTATTATCGTTACTACAGTCTTAATAGTAGTTCTGATGAATCATGTAGAACCTCCCCCCATGTTATTATCGTTTACTACAGTCTTATATATATAGTTCTGTGAACAGTAGACCTCCTCCCTCCATGTAATTATCGTTACTACAGTCTTACTAGTAGTTCTGTGAACAGTAGACCTCCCTCCATGTTATTATCGTTACTACAGTCTTAATAGTAGTTCTGTGAACAGTAGACCTCTCTCCCTCCATGTAATTATCGTTACTACAGTCTTACTAGTAGTTCTGTGAACAGTAGACCTCCCTCCATGTTATTATCGTTACTAAGAGTCTTACTAGTAGTTCTGTTAACAGTTAGACCATCCTCCTCCATGTTATTATCGTTACTACAGTCTTACTAGTAGTTTCTGTGAACAGTACACCTCCCTCCATGTTATTATCGTTACTACAGTCTTACTAGTAGTTCTGTGAACAGTAGACCTCCCTCCATGTTATTATCATTACTATAGTCTTACTAGTAGTTCTGTGAACAGTAGACCTCCCTCCATGTTATTATCGTTACTACAGTCTTACTAGTAGTTCTGTGAATAGTAGACCTCCCTCCATGTTATTATCGTTACTACAGTCTTAATAGTAGTTCTGTGAACAGTAGACCTCTCTCCCTCCATGTTATTATAGTTACTACAGTCTTACTAGTAGTTCTGTGAATAGTAGACCTCCCTCCATGTTATTATAGTTACTACAGTCTTACTAGTAGTTCTGTGAATAATAGACCTCCCTCCATGTTATTATCGTTACTACAGTCTTACTAGTAGTTCTGTGAATAATAGACCTCCCTCCATGTTATTATCGTTACTACAGTCTTACTAGTAGTTCTGTGAACAGTAGACCTCCCTCCATGTTATTATCGTTACTACAGTCTTACTAGTAGTTCTGTGAATAATAGACCTCCCTCCATGTTATTATAGTTACTACAGTCTTACTAGTAGTTCTGTGAACAGTAGACCTCCCTCCCCTTGTAAGTGCAGTGAAGCTACCTGGGGACGTGAATCAAGTTGCCCCGCCACATTGCTGAAAACAGTTTTTTTTTTGTCTAATCGTCTGTACTCCGTTTGTGCTCATATGTGCCCGAACATGAACGTTAGTGCTGTGAAATTAGTTCTTTTATATAACATTTGATGAAGGTGATCCACTCAAGCTAGCCACATATTGAAAAACAAAACATAACAAAATTCTGTCTTCAACATTTATTTGTGTTCATATTTGCCCAAACATGAAATTTTTTCTAAAAAGTTTAGCGTTTTATTGACTATTTCATGTGGTAAAGGATTATTGTGTCGATGCGCAAACCAATACAGTTACGGACTTGTCGAAAGATTAAACTCGTCATAATAATAATAATAATAATAATCTAACCTGTGTGAATACATCATTTTAAATTTCTAATCGAATCCGATTCCTGGCTAATTTACTAGAATCTGAATCGTATCTTATGTTTTTTTTAAATTAGAATCTAATCCGAACCTAATTCTAAATCTTTTTTATCTAAACGGAACCGTGTCGAATCATCTGCCTGTAAACATTGGATCAAACTGTTATCTAAGGAGTAAGATCAGATCTGAATCGAGTAACTTATTTTAGGATTATTATAATGTTTCAAAACGAATCTATTTGGAATATTTTACTTTGTTAATTTTTTTAACACAATCCTATAATAAACTATTTAAGAAAAATTTGATAAACATTTAATACATAATATTTATTAAAAAAAGATGATAAATAGCACCAAACTCAAAAGCTGAAAAAACAAATAATATTCACAACGCATTTTAATCATAGTGTAAAAGTTGATAAAATATCTACTAAAAGGTGGACCTAGCTAATTTTTTAAATACAAGATATATCTTATTTGTCCACACACTCATTCCTTTAAAAACTGCAACTCAAGCTAATTTCTCTTTTGCAGTCTGATTATAATATGTTTTTAAGTAAGTATGGAATATAGTTTCTAATTTTGAGCTAAGCCCATCAAATCCGAATCTATAATTTATTTATATTCGAAATTTAGAATCGAATCCTAATATTAGTAAGATTCGGAATAGGAATTTTTAAGGTTCGCACATTCTTAATAATTTCAATTCAATTTCAATTTCAATTTCCTTTATTATAGTACTGGCCAACAGTCGTAAGACCTATAACAGGCCAGCACTGAAAGTACCTTACAAATACATATATCTACACGAGAAAATAAGACAAACAAAAATGGCTAAATAATGTTATATAATGATTAATAGTTATAAAAAAGTAATTAATAATGATAATAATAAAAAAAGGAATAATAACAAACTAAAGAGCTGTTAAAAACAATAACAACAAAAAACTAAAGTATGGTTAAAAGCAGTAACAATACACAAAAAATAAATCATAATATTGCAAAATTTAGATATTATAGGTAGAACCTCTTAGTGATAAATTATTGATATGGGATTTCCTTAAATATATCTGAGTTTAGCTTTTCTTTTATGATAAAAGTCGAATTCGACAAATCTAGAATTGGTGCTATGGATACAATGACCTATAGGGCTCATCTTATAAGAGCTTAAGAGAAAAAATAATTTTGGATTACGAGAAGCCCGAGAAGGGATATGAATGCCTACATGATAAAGGGCAAATTTGCAAGAAATTTCGCTATTGAATATATTAATAACAAAAAAGGTATCACAATAAAATCTACTCGAGAAGAGAGTTTGGAGCCCTAATAGGTTTCGAATTCTGTCATAATCATAATAAATCCGGTTACTAAAGTATTTATCATAGCACGCAGCGACAAATTTTCTTTGAACGTTTGAGAGTCAGTTAAGGTAATGGAATTCCAAGCAACAGTAGCGTATTCTTACTAATATAATAATAATAATAATAATAATAATAATAATAATAATAATAATAAAATAACCTTACTAAATTGTGATAAATTATGGTAGATAATGAAAGATCATGATAATAATATAATAGGTTTAATAGTAGTTATGGTTTTAAAGGTAATGATTAAAATTAAATATCTTTTACTCATGCTAGTGTATATTAAAGTGTATATTAAATTTGATAGAAACTTAAAACTTCTATAAGTATGACGCTATAAGGAAATAATTTTCACAAATATACTCATAATATTTTTATCACTGTGCATATTCATTTGGAAAATTGTCACAAAAACATATTTATTTTTAATATGGTAGTTCTAGATGTTAGATACCTTGATTCAAACAATATAACATACAAAAGTTTAAAATATTAAGATTTATACTATTTCTATGTTGAATTAAGACATACTTCCTCATTAAGTTTATCAAATTCTATACACAGTTAATTTTCAATTAAATTTAACCATTACTTTGTATTGACACTGATTTTACCATCATAATTTCACAAGATAAATCATAGGTACACCTTAAAAAAAGCATCTGCACTTTTCTTTACAATACACACGTGAACATGATAAAAGCTTCTGACAGAAAAAAGTTGTAAGCTAGCATTAAGTTTCTAAATTATTGTATATATGGGCCAAAATCTCAATAAGTTTGAAAAATATGGCGGGCCAGCTTGAACTCAAATTTACTTACAGGTTACTGTATAGGGAATACTCAAGTTAGCCCGCCACATTAAATGTTCTCTAGAATGCCTAATTTAATAGCACAAATGTTCATGTTCGGGCACCTATGAGCACAAATAGAGCACAAACGGTTAGATAAAAAAAAAAAGTTCAGCAATGTGGCGGGCCAGCTTGAGTCACGTGACCTGGGATGGTGGTTCCTCTGCTAGGGGATCTCCTCTTTAACAGGTTTATTTGGGCTCAACAAACCTTACCGCAGAAGGGAGGGCGGAGGGCAGACGGTGAGGAATGTAAATACAGCCAGACTTGGCAAATAACAATGTTCTGGTAATTAACAGAAGTCTTAGAGGGGGGAGGGGGATTTAGAAATGTGTAGTTTTTGTGGCCTTTGCTTTGTGAGGGTTGACTTTTGAACTTGGCCAGCTCACCTTGGTTAGCATGCTCTAAGTAAATTAATAAGGTAACTCTGCCGAGGAGGGGGAGATCCAGGTTCGAATCTCGGTCGGGTGAACTGGGGTGGATTTTTCTAAAGGGTTTTTCACTCTCCCTCCACGTAAATGGGGGTTCACTTCCTCTAAATTTAACCTTCCCAATTCCTAACTTATTAGCGTAATTAGTACTTAAGCTTATAACCCGAACGGGTAGTAAAAGGCGGTGCTAAAAAAATAAAAGTAATTAATGTATTCCACAGAAAGAATTGTTAAATTTAGATAGAAATTATATTATCTCTGGAGAACCAAATTTCCTGAATTATATTTGAGCCGACTAAAGAGTGTACGTTTCAATGGATAACAAGTTTTCGTTGTTTTGGGTAAGATGGCCTTATGTTATGTATACCTGTCGAGAAAGTCTTAAGACCAGGGATGGAAAATTTAAATAAAACTTTTCAGAAGGTGGTTCAAATTTTTGAAGTCAATAAGATTTCGATAGCCATGTCATTCAATGTCACATTAAAATTTGTGAAGTCAACGGTTATAAATCGTATTTTGGTCCGTTGAAGGCAGTAAAAAAAATCTTGTCTGGAGAAATACAAAAACATATTCTATCTAATATGTAAGAGATTATGTAAGTCTTTGATTTTAGCATTAATTTTTTTTTCCCCCCTTGAAGGTTCTACTTCCAATGCTTTTACCTTAAGTTAATGAAATTAATATTGTTCACGACACTCACTTTTACATTTAAAATAGGTGACCTGGCGGTCTAGGGGTAAGGTGTCGGTCGGGCCTCTGTGCTGGAGCCGGGGTTCAATCCTCGGTCCCGGCAAAGATGTATCTGATTACCAAACCCTTCCTTCACCTCTGACAAGACTTCTTGTGAATGTGGGGAATGCCAGGCCTCCACCGTGGTTCGGATTCCACGTTAAACTGTAGGTCCTTCATTTCATCTCACAATCACCCTACCATTACACATTAGCGTAAGTGCGTATAACCCGAACGGGTAGTAAGACGCGGTGCTAATAATAATAATAATAATAATAATATAATAATACATTTAAAATACATTTTCCTTATTTAAAATTCAGGCATTTTTAAAATATCCACAATTTTATTTTATTCATTCATTACATTTAATAATATTTAACGAGTTTCTATTTTTAAATTCTCGCTAATAAACGTAAATAAAGGTGATACATTGAGTACCTTGGTTTGGACTACTTGCCGAATGTTTGTCTGGTTAATATAGCTAATAAAACTATGAACTGGCTTCCTAGAAGTTTAATGCCTTAAGTCACTTCCTATTACCCCAATCCTCGGCATTTATTGTAGGCTCAAAGGGGTAGGGGGCCCTCAATTAAACTCCTTCAAGTGCTAAAAAAATATATATAGTTCTCCCCTCAGACTTAAATTTTTATTTCAACATTTTATTAGTTCTGATTTGTAAGTTTTCCTCATTTTTAAACTTTAAATTTTAAGATAATTTTTTAGCAAAGTATAAAAAAAAATTGTACCGTGCACCTCACAGACTTTCGTTCTCTTTTTATCTTAAAACAGAGACATTTATTAAAAGCTCGTAAGATTTGTGAAACTAAATAATATATATTGTTGCAGAGACACTCCACAAATTAACATAAATTAAATAATATACACGGTTTCAGAAACATTGAAAAACCTCTTTGTCCACCAAATAGCGTAACAATAGATTGTTAAAGAGGTCCATAAAAATATATATTGCTTATAGCTCGTAAGTTATTGGTTTTATAAAAACATATTTCAAAAAAATTATTTTTAATTTTCATAAGTGCTACAAATTTACAATGATAAGTTATCTGAAATAGTTGAGGAGCTGTGGATCGAAATTTGGACATTTGTGTTCATGTAAAGAACCTCAAAGAAATGTTCATTTTGTTTGTAATGTTAAACAATACCTGAATACCAAAGTTTGATCAAAATTGTTAGAGCTAACTTTTTCTGTTTGTGTCCTTCAGTAAAAAAAAAAACTACCCTTAATTTTTGGGTTAGATGTATCTTATAAAAACACCTCGAGGGAAATCTTAGATACCAAGTTTCAGCCCAATCAGTCAAATGATTTGAACCGAGATACCAAAAAAAAAAAAAGTGGATTTTAAAACCCACTTTTTTTAGTTTCTGGTGCTCAAAAAACATTCAAACACTTCATAATACAGAGGTAAAAAAAGTTCACGAATATATATAATTTATTTTAGCACCGCATCTTACTACCCGTTCGGGATGTACGCTTATGTATTACAGTAGCCCTGCGGCTTCTTTGGTGCTGACTGACAGTTCACAGCTGAGTTCACGCTGACTGCTGCTAAACACAGGTTTTTGCAGATCATATGCTTCGGCGTAGGGATACATAATTTGGTCTGGTAACTTTTAAAAACCGTCAGCTGTCAGCTGTGAGCTGTCAGTCAGCACCAAAGAAGCCAGGGGGCTATTGTAGCTACTCCTATGTTCTAGCGATAAATAAGGTCGACTTTTGAGAAAGTGTATCCACATTTGGTTGGAAGGCGAGTGGAAAAACGAGAACCTCAAACATGGCCATCAAAGCGGGCTTACTAATACAATACTTTCTCTCTATAAGAAAGTAATTAAGGTTCCTCTGTAAAGAGTGTGGTGTTCTTGAGGAGGATACGTTGCCCCATTTGACTGACTTCTAGGCTTGTTTTAAAACAAAACATTGCAAGAGAGATTCTCGCTATGGAGGTGTGGGAGCAGGACAGAGAACACACACAATATACATTCCTCGGTGATGACTCTTCCGGGCCCGATCTTCAATTATCTCCACTTCCGGTAGGAGCGCCTTAAGAGAGGAAACAGAAGAGAGAGGTCACCAAATGGGAAAATAATTGCTCCGAGTTTTCCGCAGATAAATTAGAACAACCAGAGAGAAGAAGAGTAGTAAAGAGAGAGAGAGAGAGTAGGCCTTAAGACTTTGGGCTGCCAGATGTGGAGGGAAGTGAACAGGGTTGTAACGTTACGAGCTTTATCTTAGAACGTTACTCTGCAAGCAGTCCTACCTTGACTGATTACACTATGGCCCTATCTTATAAGCTCCACCATAGAGTAACCAAGCAAGGTAAGCTCGCTACCTTACAGGATATACGAGGTTTACATGAACCAAAATCAATTTCTCTCCAACTCCCATCAGTCAGAGGGAAGAGCTGGTTCCACCTGTGGGGCTTCAACCCTCTCACTCTCTGTATCATGATTAGAAACTACCTAGTACTGGTGATCACGTGGACAGGCGTTACACTCGCATTAGATTGGATTGATCCGGTCTGGTAAGACTGTTCACAGAACTACTATTTTAAATAAATCTAATTGTGTCCCTTAACCACGGACGATCCATACTAAACTCGATATCGTCATGTGTGGCGTGGTTTCTTTTCTTTCTGAGCTTTCTGCCAATGTTAGGGGGGCGTCGTACCCCTTGTTGTTTTTTTGAAAAGAATGTTTAGGGTGTGTTATTTGTTACAAGCTTCTGAACTACAAATGAGGAGGTAAGTTTAGCACTGACGAAGATAAAGTTTGCAAGCCGATCATGATTCGCGAACTAAAGTTCAATCAAACTTTATTGAGGTTTACAAAACCAAGATCTTTTGTCAAGTTTTGCCGAGTCAGTGCTTTGGGCGATGGGTGCTAGAAGGGGTTCCGTGATCAATTAATAAACTGTTGGAATCAGTGCCGAGTGATTATAACAATCGTTTCGTCCAAAACTTGGAACCAAGGTTTCTGAAGTTTGTCACGTGATTGCTTGTCTGAAGAAATAGGACAATCTGTTACTAAAAAAAAATGAGTTGGTACCAAGACACAAAGTCATATTTACGATGAAAATAAACATTCTCTACCCTACTTCTGTATTACATTCTTTGACATTCTATGTGACGTACGTAATGTTTACACAGAAAAAGTTTTATTTACGTGATTTCAATTTTACTATAATATTCTATAATACCCTAGAGCAGGGCTGACAAAACTATGGCACAGAAACACGATTTTGGTGGCACGTCGACATTAAAAACTTGAATAAATCTTTTCCCAACCCGGTATAATTATTTGAAGTCAGTAATATTTCAACAGCCGTGTCATTCACTGTCATATCACAATGAACTTTATAAAGTCAACGGTTAGAAATCGTCTTGGCTCGCCCTTAAGTGCATCTTGTGTTCTGTTGAAGACAGCAAGTTACGAACCGAACATAAATATCTTTGCTAACAAAAAAAAATTAAACTAATATGGAAAATATTGTGTAAGTTTTTGATTTTAACATAATATATATCAATTTATTGGAGTTTTTTCACTGAAGAAGTTACTTTCAATGGTTTTACTTTTAGTTATTGAAATTATTATTGTCTAAGACACTCGTTTTGACAATTTGATAAATTATCTTCTTTAAAATTTAGGCAATACTAAAATATTTACAATTTGATTTGAGTAATTCATTACATTTCATGAGATTAAATAATTTTTGATATTTTAAATATTCTTTAATAAAATTATATAATAGGTGGCGTACTTTACTGGTTATAAATTTGGCTACTCCTCAAGTGACACACTACTATTAAAATTCAGCTATTTGTCAACTTTAAATTCAGCTACTCCTCAAGTGACACTCTAATAGTCAATCAGCTGTCTCAGACACTCTAGATAGTCAAATTCAGCTACTCCTCAAGTGACACTGACCTAGCATGCTTAGACTAGTTCAAAATTCAGCTACTCTCAAGTGACACTCTAGACTAGTTCAAATTCAGCTCTCCTCAAGTGACACTCTAGACTAGTTCAAAATTCAGCTACTCCTCAAGTGACACACTCACTAACGTATCTATTTCAAAATTCAGCTACTCCTCAAGTGACACTCTAGACAAGCTCAAAATTCAATCAGTATTCAAGCCGTCATCTTTAAACAAAATGGTGGACGTTAATATTTAATTATCCTGTATGCTAAAGGACGCCCAATTTATGTCCATGTGAGATCTAGTTGCAACGGGTCCAGTGGGCTTTGTATGAAAGAACGACAGACAGACAGACAGACAGACTTATTTGTACATATTGGGGGGATGGAAAGGTAGAAGTGCTGGCTTACCATTTGGATGAAAATGTATGATTAATCAGGGTAGGGGTGAGTACCTTAGCTATAATTAAAAAATAGGTACAAGTCCAAAAACTTTGTAAATGTCTGCTAAGAGGAAGAACTTTAGATCACACAAACCCAGACAGATAGACCCTCTATGATCTGTTATCTTTGCACCAGTTGGGTTCTCTGATTGGTCCTTCTAGGAGGGCGAGGGGAAATAGGAGGGGGGAATTCATAAGCTGTGACGATACCAGAATCTTCGGCTATGTTCAATCAAACATAATTACATCAACGTTACGTCATCTTTCGACGATGTCAAAGATGTGTAAGTAAAGTTTTCAATTTAAAAAAAAAAGCTACGATGCTGCATTTTCTATTTCATTCACTTAACAAGATCCTCATCTATTCTCTGAACAGAAATAAAAATAATAGAGTCATTGCTATGAAAATGTAATAAATTAAGTATAGTTGTGAATCTATTTCCAAAGGGAAGGAAATAATCGAATAGAAGGAATTCATGACTATTATATCTACCGAACAGTCCATTTTTAATAAATAAATAATCTAGACAAAGATCGTTCTTGACAGGAATGTAGTCTTGACAGAGAAATTGCTGTTGCAGAGTTAATGGAATAGATTAAATTACTGTTGCAGAGTTGATGGAATAGATTAAATTACTGTTTCAGAGTTGATGGAATAGATTAAATTACAGCGGCAGCATTGATGGAATAGATTAAATTTCAGTTGCAGGTTGATGAAATAGATGTGAGGAAATGTACGTCACGAGATTCATCTAAAGCCATCTCAGCTCAGAGCCACATATTAATAGATTTTGGGACCAGATCTGGCCCGCAGACCGTAGATTTCAACCTTCGCATCTGGTACAGAGGATATATTAGAAATAACAAAATGAACTTAGCCTCAAAATAAGTAGAATTTTTAATTGGTAATTTAAACTGGAGCATTTCTGTTACTCGAGGAATCTAGAATACAATTATTTTATCTCATTATCCAAGAGCTAAATTAATACGTAGATGAGGGGTTGTAATGCGTAAATATCTATAAGCAAATGAATCAGCAATTAGTAAATTTAAAGGGTGGTAATCTTTGAGTCTGACAACAGGTAGAAAGAAGAAACAACTTCAACACATTCACAATAATGGAACAAGGGTAATAGACCTTCACAAGAATGTAACCAGGGTCCTCTATACCTGCTATAGACCTTCACAGGAATGTAACTAGGGTCCTCTATACCTGCTATAGACCTTCACAGGAATGTAACTAGGGTCCTCTATACTGCTATAGACATTCACAAAAATGTAAGCAGGGTCCTCTATAACTGCTATAGACCTTCACAGGAATGTAACCAGGGTCCTTTATAACTGCTATAGACCTCCACAAGAATGTAACCAGCGTCTTCTATACCTGCTATAGAACTCCACAAGAATGTAACCAGGGTCCTATATACCTGCTATAGACCTTCACAGAAGGATTACGGGTCCTCTACTGCTATAGACCTTCACAGGAATGTAACCAGGGTCCTATATACCTGCTATAGACCTTCACAATGATTTAACTAGGGTCCTCTATACCTGCTATAGACATTCACAAAAATGTAACCAGGGTCCTCTATAACTGCTATAGACCTTCAAAAGGATCTAGCTAGCGTCCTCTAGATCCGTAATAGACCTCCACAAGAATGGAACCAAGTTCTTCATAGACATTCAGTCACGAGGGATGAATAAGATTTTCCCCTTGCCTTGTTCCAAATGTCTCCTCCCCCCAAACTGTTCTTGAGACGCGATGCATCCCGGGAAGAAGTGCCCTGAACCAAACAGGAAGTGAAGGTTATTCCCTCGGTCTCTGTGTAGGCTCGTAATCAAGAACAAGGTGATGAGAGTTTAGATAAGGACACAAGGACACAATACGACTAGTCAGTTACAGAACATATCATTATAAGGAACATGTTGATAAGAGGTCATGCCATCTCTCGTCTGAACATTCCAGAGCACGGGGAAAACTACGAGGATTGTTGATGTCAAATTAAGATAATTATTATTAGGTGTTCTGTCTCACGACAGGTCCATTCCTTTTGTCAGTGAACTTAGACCACCAATGCACCCTGTCCTCTGCCTTCTCCTTCAGGTCCCAGAATTTTCTTATTTCCTTCAAGTCATCCAATATTTGAATCCTCCTCCTTACTAAGCTCCTCTTTCCCTCAACCTTTCCTTCTATGACGTCGTGCAGAAGACAGTTCCTCCTAAGATCCAGTTGGCTTTGTACCGAAGAATCACATCCAAATGGTTCTCTTCTCACCGCTCTTCTTAGAACTTGTTACTTGTCCCCTGTCTGTTCACCTGATCTTCTCACCACTCTTCTCAGGACTTGTTCATTTGTCCCCCTGTCTGTTCACCTGATCTTCTCACCACTCTTCTCAGGACTTGTTCATTTGTCCCCTGTCTGTTCACCTGATCTTCTCACCACTCTTCTCAGGACTTGTTCATTTGTCCCCCTGTCTGTTCACCTGATCTTCTCACCACTCTTTTCAGGACTTGTTCATTGTCCCCTGTCTGTTCACCTGATCTTCTCGACCACTCTTTTTAGGACTTGTTCATTTGTCCCCCTGTCTGTCCACCTGATCTTCTCAAGTCTTAAAAACATATACATTACCTAAAATACCAGGATGAGAGAAGTAAAATGGATGAATAGGTCCCCATTGTATTGAACCGTCTGACCTAATGGCTGGAACAAGAATGACAAATGTATTGTAGGAACTGTAACGTGACTGTACTAGAGACCTGTTTGACACGGTAGTAAGTGACTGTACTAGAGACCTGTTTGACACGGTAGTAAGTGAATGTACTAGAGATCTGCTTGACACGCTAGTAAGTGACTGTACTAGAGATCTGCTTGACACGCTAGTAAGTGACTGTACTAGATACCTGTTTGACACGGTAGTAAGTGACTGTACTAGAGATCTGCTTGACACGCTAGTAAGTGACTGTACTAGAGACCTGTTTGACACGGTAGTATGCGACTCTAGTGGGCACGTGGAGTGTATCGGCTGTATTCCCTTGTGAACAGTGTCGGTGGAAAGTATCGTGTAATTGATACAAGAGAATGGAGAAATACGCTAACTTGGAGGAAGTTTGTGAAAAGGAGCGGGCGCCTCCATTATTCATATAACCTCCCCCTCTTTCCCTTCTTCCCTGGTCTCCCCAGCTCTGACATTATGAGAGACAAAGCACAGATTAAATTCAACAGGAAGTGACGGACGGATGTGTCGGAGATAATTAAAATTACATCAAGTAAGAGCGGTAGACGTTGGAAATTAATGGTTCAAAAAAAGCATTATATTGCAAGTAAGAGATCCCAAGAGAATTACCACCCTTATACTAAGATAGGGGGATTAAATAATGTCACCCTTCCATAACCTACCCCCGCTATAAGCGTTGTCCCATACGCCGATAACCCTAAAGTCTCAAGAGCCGAGCTAGAATGTACTCGTAGTCAGCTCGAGTCGCCTGGATATACAGACTATCTGCGTGACGGCCGTGTGTGGTGGGTTGTATACCTGTCAACCAGAAGGCGTTTAAAACTACTTTGAGATGTACGCATACAGTTCCAAATTTTCAGCTAGGAAAAGTTACTAGATCGGATTTCATGTATTCAGATGCCAAGTCGTGTCACTTATGATATATTGTGTTTATATGTCACCTCGTATTACTACCCGTTCGAGCTGTACGCCTATGTGTTAATTATGCTAATGTGTAAGTGATTTGGAAAAGTTGGGTTTAAGAAAAAGGGTAGCCGTATATGTGTGGAGAGAGAGTGACAAACAAATTATGAAAAACCGCCCTTAAGTAAACACCAGCGGAATTCGAGCCTCAATCTCCCCGTCATCGGCAGTCTAGTCTACTGCGAGAGTGACGCCTTAGACCATGCGGCCACCGAAGCTGTTTTTGTGTGTATTATTATCATTATCATCACCGCGTCTTACTACCCGTTCGGATTATACGCACTTACGCTAATGTGTAATGGTAGGGTGATTGTGAGATTAAATGGAGGACCTACAGTTTAACGTGAGATCCGAACCATGGTGGAGGCCTGGTATTCCACATATTCACAAGATGTCTTTTCAAGAGTGAAGGAACGGTTTGGCAATCAGATAAATGTGTGCCGGGACCAAGGATTGAACCCAAGACCCCAGCACAGGAGTCTGACACCTTACACCCCCTAGATGACCAGATCACCCGCAAGATGTGTGTGTGTTTGAACTTGTGAGCTCACGTACAAACATATTTTAAACCGAAACATTCTCGAACCACACAGAGTTATAAATTACCTAGTTAGTAGTCTCGAGACTTATCGTCGATACTTTTGTTTCCATCTTTTACTTTTTACCGGACAAAGTTCATGTTGTGGAGGATAAGAGGGTGATGAGGGGGGTAAGAGCTACTTCCTGTTGGGTCCCGGAGAGAGGTAAAGTTGAGTGCGTGTAGTTGGTACACCTGGCGAGAGATGACAACTCTAGTTTGTGTTCCATTTCATGCTCTGATAAGTTTCGTCTCGCTCTCCTCTCACAACTACTCTCTCTCTCTCTCGTTTCGTTATTTTGTCAAAAGTTTCCCCGCGATGTGTTTTGACAGGTCATCATCTACCCCTGATTCTGTACGGGATACTGACCTCAACACTCGGAGGAAAGACGGGACAACCCCAGGCCTGGTTTGTCAACTTTTAACCAAGTTTTTCTAAACGTTTTTATGGCCGTCTTTTTTTAAAAAGACGGTCATAACGAAAAATAATGCCATATATCGTTCTATCCAGTCCACCTCATTACACCCTATCTCTATCTTGAGCTAGTTCTATCCAGTCCACCTCATTACACTCTTCCCTACCTTGAGCTAATTCTATCCAGTCCACCTCATTACACCTTATATTTATCTCCAAACTAGCACAAAGTTAAACTTACATAAACACATCAATATGTCCATAAATTAAATCTTAAAAGTCCTATTTCCCTATAAAATCTGTAACTCCCACAAATGGGGGGATGGTGTCAAACAAAGTAAAATTACTACTTGGTTACAGTATGAAAAACTTAAAAAAAACTATTATTTTTTTATAGAAGGGTAACTATATAAGCTATAACACTAAAACACTTGAATGTATTAAAACAAACTTTAAGACATAATAACACATATTTAATGTAATTAATATAATTGGTTTTAGTATATCAGTTTGTGCGTTGGTAATTACAAACCACCCCCACCTAATAAAACATAACCTTTCATGAGTAAAATAATTGTTTGTTTAGGTTAAATATATTAAAAAAGAGTTTTACTTGTTTTTGTGTGTAGTATTGTCCCAGATGTATAAATCACACAAGTGGGAATCAACCGCCGGTTAAATACAAATGAGGTGTTTTATTCGGTTTAAAATTTGTTAACTATTGTCTAATCTCGACATCTCATGGTTTGAGTTAGTTATGACTAAATAAAACTCATTTTTTCACTCCATTATTAACTTTGCTTTCTTCAGTTATTTAATTCTACTATGTCCATAATTAAATGTATAATTGTGTCCAATATGTATAGTTAATTAGTTTTTAACTATTATATTAATAGTATATAAGAATAATTATTCTCGTGTATTAGTAACAAGAGTGTAAGAAAGACATATGACTTAAGTTTGTCCCAATAAAGACGATTATTAACGTCGTATTAAAGTGTTTTTGTCTTTATAAGATCAAGTATAAGGGTGGACTACCCCTTTTCACTTGTGAGTCCAATAAAAATGTCAGACAGATCGCAGCAGAACGAATAAATCAGATGTCACTGCCATTTAGTTCTATTTATCATTCGACAGCTACTTTCTTACTTTCCATACATTTCTTTCGACCTTTACTTCGGCTAGTATTTGTATTATATTTCGATATTAATAAATACTCTTGGTTTTAATTTGTACCAGTTTTACTTCCTCGTATAGAGAAAGTATTGTAACTGTTACAATTTCCACGTCGAGGTTATAGATTAGAATTTCACCTTTCTGTACCGGGGGCTGCAGTTGTTCCGTGTGTTAGGTTCAAATTTGATAATTAAATGTTATACGTTCACAACTAGATGAAAAATCGTGATTTTGATTCTAGCCCTATTTTATTGATGATGACCAATTTTTGAAAATTTGAAACTTTTCAAAACCGACTTTTGACAGTTTTTTTTTTTTTTTTTTTTTTTTTAATCTCGCGTGTCTTTCATAATATTATCAAAATAATACGTTCCTGTTTGAGTTAAAATTATTTATAATCACTTTCACGTCAAACAGTTGTTATGAAATGTTGTTCCCAATTTGGTTTTTCCATGTAACGAGAATTTAACAGGAAAATGATGGGAGATGAAGTGTGTAGTAATAGATAAGGCAAGGGAGTCCAAGAAAGTGTGCAAGTGAGAGGAGACGAAGAGAATCAATTAAAGGAACAAGAATGGAGGAAGGACCGGGGGAAATGGAGGCTAAACTGACCCGGTCATAGGCTGGAAAAAGTTGATGATAATCTCCATAGCTACAATAACATATATGATATAGTATGTACCATTCAACTAGCCTTAAAGTAAGCTTACTTTGCTTGGTTCCACTATGGTGTGGCTTATAATATAGAGCCATAGACTAACAAGTCAAGGTAAGAATGTTGTCTCTCGGGGTGAATATAGTACGATTGTGTTGTGCTATAATTTCAAACGAAACCATAGAAACGTAAAGATGTCACCTGCCACGTGATATTGTCATCCTCATAATAAATATAGGGCATCTTGGGACAGCGGAATGCATGCTAACCGCTAACCTAATCTGTAAGAGCACGCGAGCCTTAGGCTCAGCATTGACCTGGTCTGTCCCCAATGTCAGGACAGGTTGGTTGATAAGGGAACAGGTCCTGTGAGTAGGTCGTGGAGTGATAATTGTAGGAGAAAGGGAAGTTGATATCCCACTGTGCTCTTACTGCAAGTGTCAGCAACATTACTGACGGGAACAGCTCCTACTGCAAGTGTCAGCAACATTACTGACGGTAACAGCTCCTACTGCAAGTGTCAGCAACATTACTGACGGTAACAGCTCCTACTGCAAGTGGCAGCAACATTACTGACGGTAACAGCTCCTACTGCAAGTGGCAGCACATTACTGACGGTAACAGCTCCTACTGCAAGTGGCAGCAACATTACTGACGGTAACAGCTCCTACTGCAAGTGGCAGCAACATTACTGACGGGAACAGCTCCTACTGCAAGTGGCAGCAACATTACTGACGGTAACAGCTCTTACTGCAAGTGGCAGCAACATTACTGACGGTAACAGCTCCTACTGCAAGTGGCAGCAACATTACTGACGGCAACAGCTCCTACTGCAAGTGTCAGCAACATTACTGACGGTAACAGCTCCTACTGCAAGTGGCAGCAACATTACTGACGGGAACAGCTCCTGCTGCAAGTGTCAGCAACATTACTGACGGTAGCAGCTCCTACTGCAAGTGTCAGCAACATTACTGACGGGAACATTCTGCTAGAAATAGCTCCTCTTAAAGATAAGTATTAACCCTCGTGTAAGTTGGGTCCTGAAGAACCTAAGAGCCTGTACTCGTGTTAGTTAGGCCCTGAGCTCTGAGGAACATAAGGGCCAGTACTCGTGTTACCTAGGCCCTGAGCTCTGAGGAACATAAGGGCCAGTACTCGTGTTACCTAGGCCCTGAGCTCTGAGGAACATAAGGGCCAGTACTCGTGTTACCTAGGCCCTGAGCTCTGAGGAACATAAGGGCCAGTACTCGTGTTACCTAGGCCCTGAGCTCTGAGGAACATAAGGGCCAGTACTCGTGTTACCTAGGCCCTGAGCTCTGAGGAACATAAGGGCCAGTACTCGTGTTAGCTAGGCCCTGAGCTCTGAGGAACATAAGGGCCTGTACTCGTGTTAGCTGGGCCCTGAGTCCTAACCCTGGTCAACCGAGAGTGACGTCACCAGCCCGGTACACCACTAACAAGGCTCGACCTTGCAGAATTATCGAGCGGCAGTTGAAAGTTATCTAAAAACTGGAGGGCAGATAAACAAAACCTGAAACAATTGAACATGAAGACAAACACGATACCATAATGGAGGAACAAGCAAATGAAGAAACTATCTGGAACAAAGAGCATGAAGACAAACACGATACCATAATGGAGGAACAGCAAATGAAGAAACTATCTGGAACAAAGAGCATGAAGACAAACACGATACCATAATGGAGGAACAAGCAAATGAAGAAGCTATCTGGAACAAAGAAGATAGCGATGCTACAACAAAGCAACAGACAGATAAGGGAAGCATAGAGAGCCAAGAAGAGGCCCGTGTGACGCAACCGGAAACAGATCCAACCCCCGGCGGTATGGAGAAGCGACCCTCAACTGACAGCGACGCAGAAGAAGTAATCGAGTACTCAGCTCAAGTTGTATCGACGGATTCCAGCGGAGAGAAGAAGGAAAGAACACGATACCAGGTAGACATCGCACGGGATCAGGACGATGACGGGGTTGTGGAGAGGACTGGTCCTGACGAGAGAATGGATACCGCTGATGGCTCACGAGCGGCCACAGGTGACCTTGACACCGCGACCGACCGGGTCAGCTCCGGCCAAGTCGATGGTGTGGCGGTGTTGCCTACCGAGGCAGGAGAAGGATCGAGCGATCACGAAGTGTCAGCCTCGGAGGGTAGCAAATCCAAGGATGGGGAATACCCGCCTCCAGGGGTATCACCGGGTGACTTGACGGAGAACACCAGTGACGAGTTTGTTCAACAGCTTCAAGAAGGATGTCAAGGGGTGCATTGCTCTGCGAGTGAAGGAGGGGGTGATCCGCCAGGTGGGATGAGGAGAGTCCTGGTGGACGTGGTCCTGATCAGTATATCCTTCCTGCTGCTCTTAATGGCATCCACAGGCATCAGCAACCTGCAAAGCTCTGTGAACGCCAAGGACGGACTGGGAGTAATCACCCTGGCCACGATGTACTCCTGCAACATCGTCTCCCTGCTGCTCTTCTCAGTCGGTATCACGAGGTGAGTCCTGTTGGCTTCCAGCACCTGGGACCTCCTGACTGGTTTAGTGTGGACCTTGGCACAAACTGTCCATCTGTCCATCCTGTAACAGGTCTCTGGGCTGCAAATGGACGATGGTGGCGTCAGTCACTTGCGTAGCTCCGTATGTGGCGGCGCAGATGTTCCTCAGCCGAGCAACCTTGTTGTCCACCGCCGCTCTGGCGGGCTTCGCCATGGGCCCCCTCATGTGCGCTCTGTACACCCACCTGAGCCTTGCGGCAGCCACGTACTCACGTCTGTCGGGGGTGGACCTGTCCAAGGTCATCTTCCAGTTCTTAGCGGTCTTCTACACGCTCTCCTTCATGTCCGAGGTTGGGGGGAACCTCTCATATTCCTCACACAGGTAGGAGTCACCCCCCTCATATCTTCAATGGTACTTGACTGTACCAACGAAAAACAGCCATTGTACTAATCACAATACTGACATGATCATGCTCTGTAGTCTTTTCAAGTGCCAGCTACTCCAACATTTCGTGCGCAGTCAGTGCGCAGTGTGGTGCGCAGTTCTGTCCAGGGAGTGACCTAGTGGAGTGCAACCCCAACATGGCCCGACCACCGGACTCACAGATCATAGAGCTCAATTCCATCTACCTGGGCTGCGTTTTCACTGCGCTCATCATACTGGCTGTCTGGGTGAACCCTCTACCAAGGTGAGTCAGGTCAGGGTGAACCCTCTACCAAGGTGAGTCAGGCCAGGGTGGACCCTCTACCAAGGTGAGTCGAGGTGCCAGGGATGGACCCACTATAAATGTTTGCTATTATTCCTAATCACCTTGTTTTAGAACATATTTCACACCCAGAGGACATAGAATGTCAACAACGGTCTGACAGAATATTCAAATCCTAGTTTACAAGCTAAAATCAATATTGATAGTTAAAATTGTTCCTAGATATTTTAAATCCCTTGCCTTACAATTTATATTAGCTAGTATTTTTATTTTATTACTATCCTGCATAGGAAAAAAGTAATTTAACACAAGAATCTAGCACTATTTAGTGTAACTGTTTTGGCGGTAATTTAGTTAATATGACACGTGTTTCCAGGTGTCCCAAAGAGGAGCAGGTGCTCGGTGATCTGAAGGGTGTCAACTTCCTGGTGTCACAACAGGGATGTTGAAAGAGAGGAAACTCCTGTTGCTGATGCCCATTACCGTGTGGCTAGGGATGAAGAAAGCTTTCGTCGTGGCCGACTTCAATGCGGTGAGTTGAAGTTCAAGGTCATGTTACAGCTGGTGGCTTCATTGAGGTGAGTTGAAGTTCAAGGTCATGTTACAGCTGGTGGCTTCATTGATGGTTAGTTGAAGTTCAAGGTCATGTTACGGCTTGTGACTTAACTGAAGTGAGTTGAAGGTTAAGGTCATGAAACAGGTTAACGGCTACAGATGCTATTTCAATTTTAACAAATAATTATTGTATTTTAAAGTATAAAATTCAATAAGTTTGGTTGTTTAATAGCAACTTATTTGTAATAAAAACATATAAACTATCTCATAACAAGTTCACTACCGAATTATGTAAAATGTATTTCATTACTTTTTCATGATCTAGTTAAATTATTCACGAATATAAAGTTCTGAACAGAGTTAATAATACACACACCAAGGTATCATTACGAGACGTGTTTTTAACAACTTTTACTGCCACATTAAAATGTGTATCAAAATATTTAAAAAGTTAATTGTAGCTTTTTAAAATGAATCATAAACACGCAAAGTAAAGAGGAATATTTTCGCAAAATTGAATACTTGGCCTTTTGTATGTGATTAATTATCAATTATGTCATTTTTAATGATTATTAACGATATAAAACTATATCTATCTATATTAAGTATCATGTGGCATCATTAGCCATTTTTCTTATTTTGCCTTAAAAAATAGAACCGCCTAAAAAACTACTTTATCAATGCAAGCACAAGCACTAATTGAAAAGCACCGCCTAAACCCCATAAGATCAATGCAAGCACAAGCACTAACTGTAAAGCACCGCCTAAACCCTCGTAAGACCAATGCAAGCACAAGCACAGATTGAAAAGCACCGCCTAAAGCCCCCTGATCAATGCAAGCACAAGCACTAACTGAAAGCACCGCCTAAACCTCGTAAGACAATGCAAGCACAAGCACAATTGAAAAGCACCGCCTAAAGCCCCTATGATCAATGCAAGCACAAGCACTAATTGAAAGCACCATATTAGCTATGCCCTCTAAGGTGAAGAGCCTGTCTGTATATACAAATTGTCGGTTTCAGGCCTATGTTTCTTGTTCGTGGGGTATCGGCAGCGTGGGGTACATCATGATGAGCTACGGAGTGGCAAACTCTGTGGCAACCTTGTTGACGAGTCGTCTCGTCAAGATGATAGGCCGCACGGCTGTGATGTACGCGTGCGTGGTCTCTCTCACCGCCATACTCGTCACCATGTTGTGTTGGGATCTCCAGCTCGGGCAGGATCATTATGTCCTGTTTGCTCTGATGACGAGTACGGGGTTGGCTGGTGGGGCCCTTATACTGCAAGTCTCAGGTAAGGACCAGGGCCGTTGTTCACATCTCGATAGGGACATAAATAGTTTTTTGTTTTGTTTTTTAAACAAGTTGTACTATCTATCCGCCGAGTGCGAGTAAACAGATGGCGTCACGTGGGCGCAAAGCCAATTTGTCTTGCAAGTATAATTTCGGTGTCTGCCAAAATGTGTGCAATAATTTGGTACAATGTTTACAAAATTTAATTTACTGTACTCACATTTTGATAATTTGTTCTTATATAACTATAACTTTACAAATAGCTTGTTAGTTTTTATAAAAGTGTTAACTAAATGTTCTAACTTTATATAGTTAGAGCCCAGGCCTGAGCTTACTAGACATGTGACCAAGATTTTAAAACTAAGAACAGATGCTGATAGGTGAAGCCTCATTAAAACATCGCGTCACTATGGTAACAACCATCTTAAGTTTCAGATAAAAGTTATCAGGTACTTAAACCTCCCGATAAAAATGTGATGGATAAATACATTTTATCTGGCAGTCATAAGACGAACTTTTAACTTATCCACCAAATAGAAATATTTATCTGCCAGATTAATATTTATTCAAGTCATAAGATCGGCCCTAATTATGCTAATGGTTTAAGGATGAGGAAGGTTGAATTTAGAGGACATATACTAACATTTGAACGGAAGGAGAGTGGGAAACCAATTAGGAAAAAACCACGATCTCATCGGCAGTCTAGTCTACTGCGAGAGTGACACTTTAGACCGATGCGGCCACCAAAGTAGTGATGGGCAGAATTGAGTAAAAATAGTTTAGTACATCAATTCTGCAGCGTAATCGCTGCACTAGATTCTTTTGGAAATACTCTAGTAAAAGTAGTCAAGACTCCGTTATTCTTTTATTTGCTCTCTTTATTTTCAGGTGTAATTGACCTTATTGGTTGTTACGTGTCATTTTAATACAAAACCTTTTCTACCATAAAGTTCATTTTTAATTCAAAGAAACTTAAACGTGATTAGAATTCTTTTTAGCTTGATCTTCGATTCTGAGCTGTACATCTTTGAGTATTTCATATTGAATTTAATATGTGAAACAGTCTACCCATAAGGTTAGGTTTCACGCGCGGAGTGCAATATAAAATGAGCTTTACGGGAGAAAAGTTTTGTATTAAGGTGCGGCCGTAGAGCGCGCAAGTAATTTTGCAGTTTTTAAAGCATTACATTTTTTTTTGGCCAAAATAAATCAAAATATTTCTTAATATCAACAGATCCTGAGTATTTGCTAAGGGTGTCCTAAAGCTATGTCGTCAGTTAAGACAAGAAGAGCTTATCTTATTGGTATCAAATTTCTTTGAAAGGCTCAATGAGCACATGTAACACAGCCCTCTGGACTCGAGTAATCAAAGGTTCAGCCGATTGTTGTTGGAAATGTATTTGAATGTGTGTTTCACTCTAAAAGTACTCTACTACTTTCACTCATGTCCGAGATTGTGCCCATCTCTACACCAAAGTGGGTTTGGAGAGTTTATTAGGTTGTACACCTGTTCCTCAATTATTGTCTATAATGATTCTAAATTCTATATCACATTATAAACATAGCGACCACAAGCCGATTATAAGGGAAGTGACTGATTAAACAAAATGTCTGAGTACCATACTGAATGTACAGATACGTCACCCACACTTCAATATTTCCATGCTCTTATAGCATTTCCTCAGGAAGCTAGCTTCAGTGATGCCAACTGGTTGTGAAAGAACTTCTCTAGAGGTTTATTTTCTGTGATGGAGGTGGAGGTAGTACAAACAGGGTTGAAATCACGAATACAGGTGGGCCATGCCTAGTTTAACCAGTCGCTTGTCCACAGCCATGTTCGGGGTGCTGTTCCCCGGGAAAGAGGAGGCGGCTTACAGTAACCTGATGCTCTGGCAAGCTGTCGGTTTGTCACCTCCTATGGCTTCAGTATCGCTCTCTGTACAAACACCAAGATATACATCTTGCTGTTCCTACTGATGCTGGGAACCGCTGGGTATCTGCGAGTTGAGAGGGAATTGAAGACTAGTAACAAGACCTACATCACTAGACTGTGATAAATATCACCAGTGATCTAGTTCGTCTAGATGTGACAAGGGCTACATCGCTAGACTGTGCCTTTAATCTTTTACAATACCTTATCGACTAATATTATATTATATTTGGAAAAGGTACAGGAAAGGTGGATATAAACATATGAAAGGGACGAACACAATATGGTTATAATGAAAAGAAAATCACACTTTACACTGATGCCACTGGACAAAGAGGTAATGGTTGCCATTCCTCCGACCTAGGTTTCATTCTATCAGAACTCATCAGGGAGGAGCGTGAAACGAGTAACGCAACTTCCTAAAAGAGGAAACCAAAAAACAAAAGGGGAGATATCGACTAATATTGTAATCTCTTAATACTTTGGGACAAGCAAACCAGTCTAAGTTGGATAGTAAGATGTCAGAGTAATTGAGATGTGAGGAGCAGATAAGAGCAAGTGTGCAAGTGAGAGGATAAGCATGGTGGAAGGATAGAGCGAAATGGGAGGCATTTTACTAAACTGGCCTAGCCACAGGCTGGAAACAGTCGATGTGATCCTGAATGTTGAAAGGATAGGAAACTACTGATAACAGTATCAATACACTTCACTTAGACGTGCCAAGTCCACTT